>SRSE01000940.1:0-1200000 GCA_005024645.1 Planiliza haematocheilus | reverse complement strand
GATAACATTTATGTAAAGTTGCAGTGAGTAGCATTTTTAACTCCTGTTGTAGGGTTACAAGGGAAATAAAATCTGCTGCTACCGGTTGATTGGGAACTACTGAAGAGTAAAGTTTCCCCGAGAACATTAAGGCTGCTTTATAGATCCCTTTGTTGTGAGGGTGCCAATGGAAGCTCATTAATTTCCCCAGGTTTTTAATGGGGAGCGTTGAACATGTGGCAGGAGTTGTCTTGGTGGGACTCTTATGAGTTGCACTTCTGCTGCTGAAAGGATGCTATACTTGTTAATTGTAAAGGTGTCCCTTTGCTAAGTAATCAAGCGCATTTTATGGTTTGGAAAATTGTACAAACCAATTTACTTAAGCAGGATAGTTGATAATTTATCATGTATTAATTCAAAATGTGTTACTTTTAATATACAGAGTAATGTCAGTTCATTCTTTTAGCTGTAAATCCCTCAATTTTCTGTTATGTTGCTGTAAATTAATCTAAGAAACAATACATTCCTCCGTGCTTGTCATGTCTTTCTTGTATATCACTCCAGTAACTAACTTTGCACAACCTTAACTTGAGTACGGGTGTAACCAAAGTACAGTTAATATAAAAACTAAAAGGCATTTAGAGTGAACTTGAACTTCCAGTATCTCTGAAATCAGAAGAAGAAGAAAGGATATGTTGTGAATAAAGAGAGACTGTTTAATGATTAAAGGAGGCATCTGAGCCATGAGCGAGAAGGAGGAGGCGCTGTCAGTGAGGTCAGGCGAAAATGAAGAATGGCTTCAAAAAGCACGTCGGGATGAAGGGGTAGGGGTTTCTGCATTTACCTTTTTTATTTTGTACAGATTAAGGAACGGTGCGGTCTATAAAGCAAACCTAGTCCTTGCTGCTTGTTATTTATAATGCAGCATTTAAAAACAGTGGATTGGGTTGAGTTGGTTCACTAGGTGGCAGCGTCCCTTTCGTAACTCATTAGCTCTCTTCTTCAGCGCCCTCGATTTAAAATAAAGGGTCACATCTACATTAAAATGCAGAATCTTTTCGTTTTTTGCACGCGTTGAAAGGGCTGTGTGTAGTTTCGGCGTGAGTTCATGCACGAAGGAGCTCACTCATGTGGCTCAGAGTTCAGCGAGTTGAATGTTGCCAACTTGATTGAGGTGTGGATTTGTCTGTCAGGGTGACGAGTGAAGAGGTGACCATCCAAGGGAAGAAGAATGAGGCTCAAAGCGTTAGAGAAATCACCAAAAAAGCAGTAAAGTAAATGATAAATAGGCAGCGACTGACTGAAAAACAAGTCTTTCAAATGAAGGAAATATCAGTCACATGGCAGAGAAGAGGATTCACTCATGTACACGTTTCCTTGTCAACAATCAAAAAAAAGAAAAAGACTTAAAGGTACCAGTGTGGAAGTTCTGTCTCCACCTACTGGCATTTAGAGTAAATTACTTTTCTTTAACAGTTATCAATATTTGCCCTCACCTCTTTTTTTAGACTGAAATCCATCCCCTGAACACAAGGTTTAGTTTTTGTTCAGAGTATCGGACACTTCAATTTAATACTTCCAAGATTTTATTTCATCCTTTCAGACGAACAAGTGAATTCATCCTAATATCATAGTTGCATTCAGAGCTTACCCCTCTTCAGCACTGACCAACAGAAATTTCTGGTTTACGCATCGTGCCATTACCGTAATGTCACCAGATTAGAAAATGGTGTACTGTGGAATACTCTGGGATTTACCTGGCGCAGCTAGGATTAATCAGCATCATCTTAATTTGTCTAATCTGGAAGGGTTTTAATGGAACAGCAGTTGCAGTTGTTTAAATGTAAAAGTTGCTTTTGCTATAGCTTTAATGACCTCAGAGGATTAGCTATAACATGCAGACCCCTGGTAAGCCTTGCTAACAGAAACGGTTTTATAACAAAGTTTTATGGACTCGTTAAAAAGTCTACCTGTAACAGAATAACGGACAGAGGAAAGGACAACAACCCCAAACGTTTGGCCACGCAACCAAATAGTTTCCCTTGCACAAGACCAAAAACTTTGATTAAAGCTGTGCCAAGGTAATTTTATCTATTGCTTTATTTAATATCTTTATTAAATATCAAATTAGAGACTATAGGAGGTAAAGCAATTGTATGTAGAAGTTGGTTCCCTTCATTACCTTAATGAAAACTATGATTAAAAAAACAGACGGACGAGAGCCTGCTGTCTTCAACAATGCAACGCGGAGCAGGGATTTCTTACACAGCACAAAATACAAACATAGGTTATGCTACTCTGTCTCTCTCATCAGCTAGTGAGATCTAGCAACTTTTAGCATAATGAATTTAGCAGGGATGCCTTCTCTACACAGTCCATCAGCCCTGCCATCTAGGAGATTAAATTATGTCTGTAAGCATTAAAGCTCTGATGCTGTATTTGGGCGGCATGCGTGCATCCATTTGCAAAATTCTATATAACAAAATTAAAAACATGGACACCTATGGAAAAAGGCTTGGCACTAGCACTTAAACTCAACCACTCCAAACAGTCTGCTGACTAATGCATTTCTAATCATTTCTGTGATCAATGTTAGCTACTGTGCAATAAGATTAATCAGCCATATGCAAAGCTAGGATCACCTTGAACAAGACAAGACGAAAGGGAGGAAAAAGAGGGGAGATAAAAGGACTGAAAAGAAAGTGTCCTGCTATTATGTATGATAAGCACACCATACAGAAATAAAGCACACCTGCATTATTCACGTTTTTCATGCCAGTGGTTTTGTGTGTGTTTCGCCGGCATTACACCGTTGTGCTTCCCTCAGCTGTGCTTTGGCATCTGTGCACGGCCATCTCACTGCTGAATAGCTGCCTGATTATTCCAAATCTAAGGGAATATTCAAACAAGGCCGATAATGCATTCTTCCATATGATTCTCCAGAGCTAAGACAGCTGTTCAGCAGCTTCCAGTGCCATGTTCAGAGAGGGACAGATTTCTCCCGCTCAATTAATAGGCCCCATTAAAAAATCAGGGGGAAGTTTGACAAATGAAGCAGAGATTCGGTTTGTCTTAGAAAGATGGCTAGAAAATAACAGTCTCGTATAACTGATAGATAGCTACACGTTAACCAAAATGATTAGGAAATTAATGTTTAACTTCATAATCAATGGCCAGACACGAATTCAATGGCCACGTAGGCAAACTGGGCTCATGTACGGACATTTGCCCGTGGAGGCGCACAAAGCCGCCTCTATACGAGGAGTGTCGTTTACATTTCTGGACAATAGCTGTCAGTAACTTTGTCAGCGTGCAGTCGTCGAAATTAAACAGATTACAACCTGGTCAATTTCACAAACTAGTCCAGCTACATGATAAAACTTTAATGACAAGAATTTGTCAGCTGTATCAGACAGGAGGAATTACTGGAGATCAGGGTCTCTTTGTTCG
This sequence comes from Planiliza haematocheilus, assembly GCA_005024645.1. Classification (NCBI taxonomy): domain Eukaryota; kingdom Metazoa; phylum Chordata; class Actinopteri; order Mugiliformes; family Mugilidae; genus Planiliza; species Planiliza haematocheilus. The sequence goes on along the minus strand of SRSE01000940.1, from coordinate 1,196,571 downwards.
CTTCACTTTGGCCGCACAGCGATCTGAGAATGCAGATCGGTGCTGCTGTGGCGGTGCCTTGTAAAGTTTCAACTGGCAGATGAATTCTTTCATTCTGCCCTCCCCCCTCTCCCCCCCTTTTCTCCCTCGCTCCCTCTCTAGAACAACGAAGAGGTTGTCTGTCCAAGGACACACCTGTAAGGTGCAGAGCCTCAACAGGCTTACCTCAGTGGCCTCTCCTGCTGTACTCAAAAGGCAATTATTCCTCCCAGAAGATAGAGCACTGTCAACTTCAAACAGAGGACATTCTTTAGGCAGATTAGACTAAAATTATGTTTTATTATTTGGGCCCTGAAGAATGAATTGGACTCTATTTGGCCGTCTTTGTGGTGAAATCTAAGACAGTTTAAATGGCAGAGGTATGTTTGGAGTCAGGGTAATACTCTGGTGTCTTTATGAAAGGGCAACAGAGAGGATCAGATTAGAAGCCGAACAGCGAGAGTCTTTCAGTGCGGCTGTGCTATCATCTCTGTCTTCTTGTCTGTGCCTGTAGAGAGGTTAAATTAAATGGCTGTAATAAATGTTTTGGTCTTGCTGATGTGGTATGGCTGGCTATCAAACGAAAACACTGTGGAGAAACGGCATGGTGGAAGATCAGAGAGAGGAACAAATGGAGGGTGGGAGAACTGTGTCAGCACATTACCAACATTAGAAACGGACTTGTTTTCACTTAAACCTCAATTATAATGGTGGCTCCAGAAACAATTATATTGATGAATGCTTTCTAAGTTACTGTAATTAAATTATTCCATTTAATTAACGAATTATATTGAATTTCTCCCCAGAGAACGGCATTAGCCTCATCTGCTGTTTTACAAACAGGAGTACTCTAATGTTGTGTGCTATGGAAATGATTACTAATGCCTAATGAAACTGTGTCAGATCAGATAAATGCTGCACGGAGTCAACAAGCCAAGCCTGTAACACAGCCAAACCTGAGACAAAACAATAAGCAAAGAAGAAATTATTGATTGTCATTTTTTTTTCTCTTTTCCCCAAGGGCGGTCTTTGTAAAGCCGACATCAAGTGAATTATAATGCAGAGCAAAAGACAACATAGAAAGTCAGACAGACTATGCATTAAGCCGCTTTTAAATAATTGCCTTGTATCCGTTCATATGGATCAAATATGTTTTTATTCTCATTTATAACAAATATAATCAGCGTTTTTAAAATGTACTCCAGACCAAAAAACGCGTAACAAACTTTGAAAATGAATACTGCTAAATTAAAGTGTGGATTTACTGCACTGGTGTTTACACTCGCTGGCTATGTAAGGTAATTATACGCAATATAAAACTGGAGAGCACACAAAACGGTTTCACTCTGATGCTTCAGCAGTGCAAAGCTACAGTATGTAAATGCACAAATGAAGAAAGGGATTCAACTGCAGCTGACCATTGCCCTCTGGTGGGAATGCCATGCACCTGCTTGAAGGTGACTAAATATAGAGCATAACTAAGATTTGTTTGTCAATGAATAATCATGACTTTTGTAACATGAGAAATACGACAGAAACTAAGAATCCACACCGGGCTTATCCATTCCAAAGCATGCCAAGACATTTAATCCTCCTTTAGTTATTTTACCCCTTGAAAGAAAGAAAAAGGAAGAAAAAAAAAAGAAGCACGGGCTCTACAGTAGCAATGTGGCGCATGTGTTTATTGTCCTATCCCCTCTTGGCTTGGCCATATTAGTCCATGTGAGAGGAGAGGGGAGTTGTGATGCTGTAAGCACATACCGTGCATTCTCTCTCCTCCGCTGTGCAGTTGTTGGGCATATTGTGAGGTTTTAATACAGGGGGGGATATGGAGGAGGGCTCGGCTCACATTCGCCGTACAGGAAGAGCCGCGGCCAAGAATGACAGTTGCTCCTCTTGGAGCTGAGACATCCGTGGATTTAAATTGCACTTTGAAAGGTCAGCACATGACGGGCAATCAGTCAGCAATTGGATGATCAGCAGACATTCAAATATGTTTGAGATTATATATTTTTTTTGTGTGGCTCTGCTAAATGATTAAATACAAAAGAAATAAATAATAATAAAAAATATATGTGAACATTTTCCCGCTGGGGAATCTTTCTGGTGATATAAAAGATAAATAAGACGCATGCAATGAAATGGGATACTGAACACCTGGCATATTTAAAAAAACAAATAAAGTGAATTTAACTTTAAAAGTGGAAAATATATCATTTTATAAGCCGTATCAGATTTTTTTTTTTTGTGAGTTGTTACATTCGAACCCTACCACAGTGATACTCCTAATCAAAACATGTCGAGTCAAGCCTACAATGGGTGTAGTTACCACATTTTAATAAGAGGGCCAGAACTGCCTGGAGAAAGAGGTGGATGGGAGTGGCAGCGTATGTCGCATAAAAAAATCCTTACGCGCTCTTAACTTCTTTTCCCCCCGCTGCGTGTAATGAAATGTCACTTGTCTCCACCCGTGCCAGTGCCGTGGCACACGCCCGTCTTTCCAGTCCCAACATGTTGCGCTGACACCATCATTGACACGAGCCGGGGTAAATGCTCGGTACACCTGCGTGGGAGAAAAGCAGAATCCTGACAAGCTGATTCAGTTTTGTTAAGCTGAGGCATAAAGCCGCTGTCACCGTGATCTCCAGAGGGCTGGAGTTTGAGTTACTGATGACTTTATATCATTGTTGAGGCAAATCCAAGGATGTAGGGAACAAAAAAAAAGAAAGCACCGAGCCAAAGTTCCTACAAGGTCACGTGAACACGGTGTAAAAGAGTAAAAAGTCAGAAATGAAAGAAGGACTTAAGTGGGGTTTATTACAGGACAAAGCTCTAACACCTGCACACGAGTTCAGCGCACATCGTCACCGCTGAATGATACGCGTTTGAGTGAAACGCCGAGCTATTTTGATGGAAACATCTACTAGCGGTATATGCGTGCAGGCTTCGTGGCTGGCTCAGGAATGTTGGCATCAAGTATGCAGTCCTGACAGACAGCTGCACTGCAGTGGCGTTTTTAACATGCCAGGCCAGGATCCAAGCGTGCTGGATTCTCTAAAGAAAAGCAGCATTTTTAAAAAACTTCATTCACAGCGGGCGGCGGTCCCTGAAGGTCAAAAAGGAATGAGTTACTTTTTGGAATTCGGAACAGTTTTATTTATTTATTTTAATCTTCAAAGGTTGTTCCTCTTTTCTCTTAGAAGTCTGTGTCCAGTCTGAACAAGCCTTGGGGAAGTTGAAGAGACCACACAGCCATCGTGACCCTGAGGGACACTGCAATAAAGCAGTGACTCACTTTATCCTAAAATCTGTGGATAAACTGCCCATTTTTGGACACCACCACCTGACACTGGACTCTTTACCCCCACGTGCTGCGTGTAATTTGTCTGCCCTTCCACCCCATCATACAACCCCAGTATTCATTACACTAGGTGTATCCCGATCGCCTGGTCGCCCTGTTTATTTTGTACATGTTCGGCCCCGCCCTGCAGACGCGCTGATATCACGCAGTTGCGTAATTTGACAAGCCAGCGCAAAATAGGGAGAATGAGCGTTTGACAGCTGCCGCTTTGCTCGCACAGACTGTTTCGAAACAAAAGAACACATATGCCGAATTTATTTGTGACAGATTTCGGATAGTCAGACCGCATCTCTGCCTGTATGGCCGCCGCCGTGAGGAATAATGTTTGGGTCGCTCCGGGGCAGGACGCGCAGTTTCTCCATAAAACCACCGCGCCGCTGACATCCGACGGTCTGAGAGGTGAAGATCATGGACAAGTGCTCTGTAACACGAGGGATGCCATGCAGGGAACTTCATCTTTTCACGATTATAATTTGGTAAGAGACTGCATTTTTTCCCCCCCTCTTTGCTGTCTGCTTCTCAGCATCATTTGTGTTTACTGGTGTCCGCAGATTTGACGTAAGAATAACGCATGTTGCTGATCAAAGCAAAACGCGCTGTTTTCATTTAAAGATGCGAGCCCAACACTGGAGGTATAGGCCTATTATCGTGTCTGCTGTCCCAACTAAATCTCTGTATTGATGCTGACATTCAGTGACTGTGGGGTGAATCGCAAGCAGGGCATAGCTGGGATGTGAAGCGTTGCACCCGCTGCTGAAACTTGTGAGGAAGATGCATAGCGCTGCGGAGCAACTGGATGTTCTAATTTCAGACATGTATTTCGAAACAGCTCAGGCTGGAGCAGAAGGGCGTCTGCTGCATGTGTGTGTGTGTGTGTGGGGGGGGGGGGGGGGGGGGGATCTTTGATGTGTGCACACATGTAGGCCCCACATTCATCCTTAAATTCATTCACCCCCAGTTAATTTTGTCATTCTGTCAGCCTTATGACGCCTTGGCATCGGTGCTTCGGCTTCTGAATCAATAAAATATTTATATATTTCAAAGTCAAAGTAAGAACAAATTGCGTATTTGCAGACTGACTTTCAATCTTAGTTCTGCCTTTTCGGTGTAAAGACTTGAATGAGAATCTTTCAAGAACACGTGGGAAAGCCTGAATCAATTGCTGGACACTTGTCCTATTTTCAGTTTTCACATTTTTCTAATTAGCGAACGCAACTTAATTCCTGCCTCTCTTCCGCTCTCCAGGCTAAATCAGACATGGACAGCTACTTGTGTTCGCACCCGCAGGACTTGGTAAATTCCAAAATGATGTGCCGGGATGGCCCTCTGATGCTAGAGCCACCGTTCACCGAGGACTTCCCTTCTCCTTACAGTGTCAACATGAGCTTCCTCATGTCTGACGTCACATACCTGCACCCTGGCCTCTGCAGGGTGAGACAGATCAAACCAGAGCCGTCACACCCTCTGATGCATCCAGCCTGCCAGGGCAACGGGCCACCACCAGCTCTCCCAGAATACCCAGGTGTTTTCAGTGCAGCTGACGCTGCTAGCGGTAACTTCTTCATCAAACAGGAAGTGCCAGATTTCCAGGACATTCCCATGTTTCAGCTGTTGAACTCTGATTTGGAGCAGCTCGTGCATGGGCCGCAGGTGAACTCCCTCCCCGTAGCCCCATTAAGTCTTCCTGTTGGGAATGCTCATGCGCAGAATTCCGCTAAACCCGCAGGCAGCTCACAGAATGAATGTTTTCCGTGTAGTCAACACCTCGGCCATCAGCTGAGATCAACATATTTGCCACCTTCTCCTCCAAACTCCGAGCCTCCTAGTCCAGACAGGGGCAAAGTTCTCCACCACAATCTCTCCCCGCCTCCTTCCTACGAAGCCAGCATCGCCTCCAAGTTAACTTTTCAGACCCACAATTCCACTGATCCCGGACAGACTTCCGGCGTTGCTCCTAGCCAAAACCCAGACCAAAATACCACCAATCAATTCATCCAAACCCCAGGTGTTAGACCAGTCCAGCATTCGAGCCTGACGCCAGTTCAGACGACGCCATGTATTGGCCCGCTGTCCCCAGAGTTGGCTCAGTCGGCTCCAGCTAAGTACAATCGAAGGAATAATCCTGATCTGGAGAGACGAAGGATTCACCACTGTGACGTCCCAGGTATGACTTCTATCCAGTCTGCACAACAACAAAGTTCAGTTTAGAATTTGGCAACGTTAAGTGTTCTTAAGTGTTCCTTTATTTTTTTTAGATCATGTGCAAGTATACGTTTCATCCCTCTTTTTAATTTTTTTAGGGTGTAGGAAAGTATACACAAAGTCTTCTCACTTGAAGGCCCATCTACGGACCCACACAGGTAAGATGTTATTGAGTTGCACGTCTTATTTTGGGGTGAAAGTGGTGATGTTGCCAGGCAGAAAAAATAAACTTGGCATGCAGATGCATTCTGTCTGCCGACAGACCTGGCCCACATCTCGCTGCTGTCAAATCAAATAAACCCTGCAGCTCTCGTAAAGGGGGCAGGGAGACAGAAAGTCAGGACACGATGTGATTTATGGCTCCTGGAGGAGACGTAGTACCTCTCTCTTTTTTTCTTTTTTTATTTGTAAATCATCAAAACTTCTCAATTAGTCGTATAAAATGTGTACGTGTTTAATTATAATGTTATTTATTAAGGCTTCATTTTGCCGTTTTCTTCCTGCTGAAGGTGAGAAGCCGTACCAGTGCTCGTGGGACGGGTGTGAGTGGCGCTTCGCTCGTTCCGACGAGCTGACGCGCCATTTCAGGAAACACACCGGGGCGAAGCCATTCCAGTGCGGAGTGTGTAACCGCTGCTTCTCCCGCTCTGACCACCTGGCCCTGCACATGAAGAGACACCAGAGCTAGAACCCCCCCGTTCTCACGCCCGGAGCCCTCCTAAAAGCATCAAGCCAATCTTATTTTTCAGTCGACATAGACAAAACACTTATAAACACATTTAAAACTCTGCATTAATCCACCTCCTCCGCAGGGGAGTTAATCTTAGCAGTGCTGGCCCACAACTTGTGATTTATTTTATTGTAAAAAAAGATTAAACATTATTGTTGCCTTATTTTATTTCCATGCCTCGATAGTGGGGGATATTTACAAAGGTGTCAGTCATGTAATAATGAATTTTTATTTTTTCATGACTTCAGATATTGTACAGATCATATCAACAACATGTCATAAGGGCATTTATTTAATATACAGCAAACTGCTATAGTCGTGAGTGCTGATATAGTATGTCCTGGAAGGAGTATGTGGTTTCAGCCAGCAGGTGGAGGGATTGATGATAGTGTATGGGTGTAATATAGAAAGTCAATGCAGGTAGGGAACGTAAAGTTGTAGTGAAGTTTCTTTAAAGAAACGCTAGTGGGAATATGTTTGCGAGCCGCGTGGTGAGTTCAGCAAGTCTTTAACACTGCCAGATATACCGTATGGGTTACTTTGCCATGAGATAATCTACTTGTGCTGACTAATTTTGCAGAAATAAAAGGGAGACAATGGTGCATTTTTTTAAAAAACATAAAATAAATGAACATTGCATGAATTCATTTCAGTCGAAAGGGTTAACGTATTGTTTTGTACCATGTTGACTTCAACCAGCTGCACAGCAATATTTCATTTTATATGATGAATCATCAAGTGCTCAAACGTGATTTACAGCAACTTTTTTTGAGATGGTGTCACAACAGTCGTTTTTTTTTTCTTTCTCTTGTTGCCACGGCCGACAGATCAGGACTTGTTGGTCTTGAATTTGGTTTGCAGGCATGTGAATATATTTTAAAGTCAGTCTGAGTAGTTTTCAGGCCAAGCACCTGCCAAATTTAAAACGGTTTATCTTTATCAGACAACTTTATCAGAAGTGCCTTTAACATTTTTGTTTTTCTTTTCTCGAGTGAGTGAAAAACAAGGCAGCACCATTTCTGGACGGTATTGTTTTCAGTGCTAATCTGATTGTTGTCTCTCCATCCTTACGTTCATAACGTAGCAGTCTGTACTGACCAAATTTCGTTATGATTTGAATACGATTGAACAAAGTGTCTGTGATTTAAAAATGTACATATTTTGTATCTGCGGTTCGAGGATACAATCGACGGATTGTTTTTCGGGCAGGGGGGTGGGTGTACAAAGATTTTAAACCTTTTTTAAGAAAGAAAATTTGGTTTATTTTTATTTCTACTACGTCCAAGAAGGATCAAATTACAGAATACTGTTTTATCCAGCCAAGAAAGCAGCTCAGTGGATTACGCGCCAGTGAGTCATTGCAATAATGCGCAAACACATATGTACGCACACACACTAGTATGTTACAGTATTTTGTGTCAAAGCTTAAACATAAACATGTAGCCTGAATGGATGAAATGTCCACTGGAGTCATGTGACCCCGAACAGTACAAATAAAAGTTTTGTGTTGAACGTTTCTTTTTGATTGTCTGTTTTTTTGAAGTCGTGTTGAATATAAGACTTGTAGACGTTTTACTCAATCCACAGGTTTTAAATTTTTAATCATCTGAAATAATTTGCTCGCACCTTTTTATGCATTTTATTAATTACATCTTACAAATTTTGGGGTTCAGGGGATTTTGGTATTACATCAAATGTAAATGGAAGAAAATGTAGTTAGGTCATAACATTATGACCACCTTCCTAACACTGTGTAGGACCCATTAGAGAATGGATATGGGCCTTCTGAGGGTTGTCCCATGATATCTGTCTGGGGTCCTATGGGTTGAGGGGAGGGGCCCCTGTGGCCCCACAGATCAGTTTGGGATCTAGTGAATTTGGAGGTCAGGTCAACACCTAGTTTTTCTAAACCGTTTCTGTGTATGTCTGTGTCAGGTTGCATCCTGATGGCTACTGGCTGCCATCAAGGAGTGTCATTGCTATGGGGTGGGGGTGCCTGGTCGGCTCTGGTCTAGGTGGGTGCTACATGTCCAGAAGTTTCCCAGCAGAATGGTATTTACTTCTCCTATTAGTAGTTTTAATGTTGTGGCTGATCAGTGCATAACACCTTTTTTTGTTCTGCATGAATTTATTCAGAAGTGAAGGTGAATATGTGTGACGGATATTTAAGCTGCAGCTTTACATTTAAAACCCGTCCAGAGAGTTGCTTTCCTCCCTCACCTCCCCCACTTAACAATCATCTTCAGGCTCTTCAGCTTTGCCTGGAACTCGCCAATAATCACCCAGCACACCCTGAATAAAGTCCTTCTTTTACTGACACCTAATCAAAACAAAACAAGACGCCACCTTCTGCGCTTCCGGTTCTTGGAAAGTGCTCAGAATCAGTCTGAGCTTGTCCTGAGCTCAGAAGGACTTACCGGCCTTGTTTGCCTTTAGCGTTTCTCTATTATTCCTTTTTTTCCACTTCACTTTACTAACTGTACAGTGGGGCCTGTATCAGCTCTGGTGAGCGATAAATCACCCAGGTGATGTACTGCATGCTAAAACGCTTAGCGGACTGGGAATTGATTGTAATCATCTGAGTCCTTTACTGGTGGACAGAAACATTCATCCAGATCCAGTTAGAATAGAGCACAGTACAGGATGTGCAGGGCGTTTTCTTTTAAGTGTGACCTGTTCTTAGAAACTGCACTGTGATGGAGCATTCCAGGTCTTAAAATACTTCCTGATGGCACTATAACAACAACAAAGCAGCGTGATATGACACTGTTTGACACCGTCAGTGTTTTACGAGGATGTCTGGGCGAGGATATTTATGTGCTTTCTACGCGGCGCGTTAAGCAGATATCAATTGTCCCAAGATTTTTGCTCCCTTCGTGTCGTGACCAGCACTTTGTGTACAAACTGTATATCAGCTATCATTTAAAATGGCCTCCCTAATACCAAGATTAGGTTTCTGAATGCCTGCGAATGTGTGTACAGTACTCGGATGTCGGAGCGACATCGAAACCACATACCCTCCATCTCAGTCATAGATAGCAGCAGGCTCCATCCCGGTCTGTTACATACAAAATGCAACTTTATTAACCTTCATGCCTCCATTCATATTAATATACATGTATATGTTTGAACTTATTTTAATTTCACAGCTCCATCCATATGAAAAATACAGAGAAAAAGGCAAAGAACACTGACTGGATACTTAAACAACTCTCGGAAGAAGGAAAAAAAATTAAAGAAAAGTAACAGAAGGAAGAAAGAAAAAAACAAAAACAAAAAAGAAAGGACACCTGTTCTTGAAGTTTTTTGAAAAATATCAGGATTAAAAATGTTCTTTTTAAAGACCGTGGAATTCCATGAGCAGGATCTCCCTTTTGAAGCAATGCTGCAATGCAAATATCACATTTATTTTTATTTTTTTTATTTTTTTCAAACGGTAAGAATGAAAAGATCTGAATATATTTACACTACACTCACTTTACATAAATACAGGAACGACGATTACTGTACGTAATATCAGCAAACTTGAAACATAGGCATTGGCTCCACTACTTAAAAAAAAAAAATCTTTAAAACCAGGAAATCAAAAGCAGATGTTACACAGAAGATAAAGTATATATTGAACTGATAAGAAAGTGTGAGATCAGATTCGTTAATAAAGGCCGCCGGCCGGACTCTCAGCCACAGGGGCATCTCCTGTGAGTGCGAATCCTCATTATCTTCCATGGAACTACTATGCTGAACTGATGTGCTGAAGCTGAAACATCAAGAGGCCTTCGTAACTCGGTTGTGCTCCCCTTAGAGGAAGTGACTTATTGCAAGCAAAGTAATAATGTGTGCTATAAACAGCCTGTCAAAGTGTTATGGGAGGATGCTGCATTTGACACGATGATATAAGGCTCAGTGCGAGAAAGAAAAAAAAAAAAAAGAAAACAAAGGAAGGTTCAACATTAGAGGTCCGACTTGCATAACGTATGTTGTCTGTGCTTTTCTTTATTTATTTGTTTTTCCTCCTCAAAAGTTTTGAAAAAAATTTCCTAGTCGAAGCAAATCGAAAAAACTCTGCACAGAGCAGTTGGTATTACAAGTTTGTGATATGAGGCACTATTCATTATTATTATTATTGCATAACTTTGACCCTGGTTACCGTAACAAAATTATGCTTTAAAATGAGGAAAGAGATGCTGAGGGGGGAAATACAATACACCCTGTCCTGCGGAGGGAGAGAGAGAGAGAGAGATAGATAGAGAAAGAGAGAGAGAGAGAAAGAGACACCGTCTTCAAGTCTAATTGAATTTGTCAAAGTCTGGTGCATTAAGGCTTGCAACATCACGTACTGAATACAAGAGTACGTGTGTTGGTGATATGTGCTTGTTCGGTAGAATTTCTTGTCCGGGTGGTAGCAAAATAGCAACGCAGGGAATTGAGTACCTTAAAGCGGTATATAAATAATTTGTTGATTATAGCAAACACTGGTTTTAGCCTTGGGAATAATAATAAAAAAAAAAAAAATAATGATTTGATCATGTTTAACCACAAACTTAAAAAAAAAAAAAGTCATAATATAACATCACATATGATAATTTACATGATGAATACCATTAGCCCCATTTCACTGTATATCAAATTAGATAAATTACAGTCTCTGGAAAAAAAGACTTTACACGTATAAATGTATTTCCTGCATCTACTGATCAAAAGCCCTATTTTTCCAATGTATATACAGGCTGTAGAACTTTGCAATAAGTTTTTTTGTTTTTCTTTTTCTTCACTATCACATATATTACAACATTTCAAAAGATCCTTTTTACAGAAGAGAGAAAGAGTTATACGCAACGACGAAGTGCCCCTCAATCATAAAATGCTCTAATACATTATATGGATGATAAAATAAGTTGATGATTATTTCGCTTATAAATTGACATCTGGAATAAAATTATTTGAAGGAGAGGAAAAAAAATATACTAATAATAATAATAATAGAAAATAAAAAAAAAACAAGGTGCTGATATGCTTTTTGCAAAAAAAAAAAAAAATGATAACACAACCGGGTGTAATGACATGTGCACAAACGGTATACATAAATAATGATAGCATACATTTTCCTTTAAATCAAGAAGGTGTGAAGGGAGTTACTTCCTGGATTTGGCTACTTTGACTGAAAGTGAGAATCTGTGTGTGTGTTTGTGCGAGTGTGTGAGTGTGTGGATTTCAAGGTACCATAATCCAAAACCATTTCTTTTTACTGGCTTCTGTCCAATAAATGCATTTGGCAGCACGATCAAATAGCATTAGTTGGCCTGATACGCTCGAGTTTATGTCTGAAGCTTTTTACGCAGCATATAAAGCCCTGGAAATACTTGCAAAAAATTGTCCGTTATGAGGACTATAAAAATATATCTCCAATCGAATTTCCTGATTAAGGTTAAGTGATGTCCTCCTGGAGATGTTACTGCCAGTAACTGCATCTAAAATCTTTCTGTGATAATATATTCAAGACATGTGTGCATGTGTTTTTTCTTTATATATATATATATGTATATGATGTATGTGTGCAATTCCTGCATTTTTCAGCAATTTCTATAACCAAATATCAGGTAATAATCTCAACGTATGTCTGATCTGAGGTGAGAACATTTCAAGTGACTTTTTTTGTGTTTGAGACAAAAAGAAAATCAAAAAAAATGAAATAATGTGGCTTGAATCACGAGCCGAGACGCGTCAGATCAGAGCAGAGGAACTCGTGTGGTACAGAAAAGAGGAGTTGGCCGAGCTAGAAACGTCTCCTCGGGACATTGACATCAAGCAAGCGGAGCGATTAGGAGGCCGACCTTCCTTCTCGCCGCTTTGTTCAGAATGTATTGCTCTTCTGCATTGTGTGCACTACGCCATCCCTGCAGCACTTCAGCCCGGTGTTAATGTCAGCTTATGGTCGAGTGCTGTGCAAAACCACAGCACAAATTCCTTTTTTATTTATTTTTTAATTATTATTTCTCTCTCTCTCTCTCTCTGTTAAAACCCAGCGAAGAAAACCGAGCTGAATGGTATAAAACAGATTGGGACAGAATGAAAGTCTGTAAGGTGCCTCTGTTATTTTTTTTCTTTTTCTTTTCACATACTGGAAATCTCCTCTGATTGTTTCAAAGTTCACTGTACATGAGGGCGTTGTATTTTTCTGAGTCAAACATAAGCAGGCATTTTAAAATTTAAAAAAAAAGAAAAAAGAAAGCAGGATTCAAGAAAACAAAACATTATCATCATACTGAAAGTATCCTTTAAGATTGCACTTTACTGATTGCTAATCACAGCTCAAAATCCACCAAAGATATCTCTTTTTGTTTTTTTTATATATATCTCGTCGTTGTTAAGAAAGAGGCTCAACATAAAGAATAGCACTGATGAGATCTGGGGATGTTCCAGCCATGCGGGCGGATCATAAATGGTGTGTTCCTTTGCTGGTGTGACGATGTGCATGTCCAGTTTCCAAAGTTCGGAGTAAAGCAATGAGTAACTGAAAAAGAGTGGATGTGCCGATGAGGTTGGGCCACCGTTTGCTGGCTGTGGTTAAAGGTGAAAGGCCTCTTAAGCCTCTGTAAGGGACGCCTCTGACTTAACAGTAGACTCCAAGGAAAACAAAAAACAAAAAAGAGGAAACCATGTGTGATTCAATGGCGCCATCTCCTGGTCACAAATTGTACTCACAGGGCGGCACGGTGGAAAAAATAAAAACACTGCCTGTAACTCCGACTGGTCCTTTCCCTGTGATCCAGTCCAGGCTAATCTGTTCCTTCCTGTTCGCACAGGAAATCCATTCCTCACGATGGGGTGTTTCACATTATGAATGCTGGAAAAGCAGCTGTTTGAACAATAATGAAAAGTATACCAAAAAGAAAAAAAAAAAAAAAAAAGAGACTGTTGCAATTGCATTATATATATCTTTTTTTTTTTTGTCCAAATAAAGAGTGCGAGTCCATCTTAAAAATCAAAGTGAAACATTTACGAACAGTGCTGTAAAAGACAGTTCCCTATTATATTCCAAACATTGACAATAAAAGATCCTGCCGTCCTTCCAAACTAAAAGGGATCCAGAAGCGACCCTGTTTTGTGCTCTGCAAGCTCTGTGCACCTTCGTCCATCCGTCTTCTCATTCCCCGTCTTCTCTCCTTATGAAGGATGAGAGTATGTGTGCGTCTGTGTGGGTGGGTGCCTGTGTATCTGCGTGTGTGTTTGTTTGCGTCCAGGCCAGCTGAAAAACATTCACAGGGAGATCCCGCTCCCCCGGCTGCCTGCATGTGTGTGTGTGTGCGCGTGTGTGTGTGTGAGAGAGTGTGTTTGTGTGTGTGTTTGTTCCATTGACCTCTCCCTCTAATCGCTCTCCAGCTGATTCACACCAGCATGTGTCTCCGTCGGTGCAGGGCCAAGTGGTCAGATCTGGAGAAGCTGCGGTCACAGTCTGCACACTTGAAGGGCTTCACCCCCGTGTGTTTTCTGTAATGCCTCGTCAGCTCGTCAGAGCGGGCGAACTTCCAGGTGCAACCGTCCCAGGTGCATTTGTATGGCTTTTCCCCTGGAGAGGGAGACACAAAACAGTCCTCAGGCCTCTTGTTCATTCTTACACGCAACATACACCTGGATATTAACTATCCCCGTACTTCTAGTGGTTTTCGTACATTTTTATTGGACGTGAAAATCAATTAACAGACATGAAACTTGCCCAGTTGAGTGATTCACCATCGTAAATATCTATTCTGGATTAAACCGTATCATCGCACTGTAGCAGAGTTTAGGTGCAGATCGATGGGAAAAGGCTGCACTCGTTAAGTAACAATGGTCATTTAGAATTAGATGAAATAAATAAATAAATAAATAAAACATCAACTCCAGCAAGTGTCATGAGTTCACTAATAGATTTCCATATTTTATTAAACTGGAGGCAGCCCTGACCATAATGTACTGTAAGTGCATTTACTCAAGTACTGTGCTTATGTACAATTCCGGCGGTACTTGTGCTGCACTTGAACATTTCCATTTAATGTTCCCTTATACTTCCACTCCACTAAAGAGGGTAATGTTGTGTAATGTTTATTTAACAGCTTTAGTTACTTGTTATTTTCAAGATAAAGATTTTACACAATCGACATAGTAACAAGCTTTTATTGTGGAGGGCTGAATATTCCTCACATTTTAGATCTAAATTGTTTAAGAGCTCCACCAGACAGTGAATATCTGACCCAAAAGTCAAAGACTAGAGTAAACTTGCTGCTGATACTTAACAGCTTGTATTCAGTGTGATTTTTAATTTTTTAGTGAATACAAGTATACATTTAATACCTTGGAGGTGCACACTTGCTCCCTTGCAAGTTCACACTTGCTGTCTTGGAAATAAACACTTTCTCTCTCTGAAGTATGCACTTGTTCCCTTGAAAGTAAACCTTGGAAGTAAAGACTAGCTCCCTAGGAGGCAAGCATTTAATACCTTGGAAGTATACACATGCTCACTTAGAAGTATACACTTTCTTCCTTGGAAGTATACACTTGCAAGTGTACACTTGGATGTGCAAGGAATTCTGCAAGGGAAGCAAGGAAACACACAAGTCTAGTGACCGTGACAGAGTACAAGGAGCAAGCAATCAAGGTAGCGAGCAAGGAAACACAGTGCAAGTAGGAAAAGAAGTGTAACGCAAGTAGTAACGCAAAGGCCAATGTAAGTGTCCAAGAAAATAAGCACTGGGACAAGGAAGCAAATAAGCAAGGGAGCAGGGAATGACAAAAGTGAGCAGCAATGGAGGGTATAAGTAAGGAAGGGAGGGTGCAGGGGAGCAAGCAAACATGCAAGTAAGTAAGTAAGCAACCAAGGGTACAAGCATTAACAATGGTTCTCAATTTTTGTTGCACAATTTCTACATGTAATTGAGTATTTGTACTGTAACCTGTTTACTCTCTGCCACTGATTCCAGTATGGCTTGTTGTAATAGTTTTAGCACTTTTAGTGAAATTTACTCATGTTACACACAATTCAGCTTCAGTAAGAAGCCATCAAAATGTTTCTTTGTGTGTGCCTGGGTTTGATCATATGACAAAAAGTGATTACACGCCACAGTAACAGCCCAGGGGCAGAGCAAGTCTCATTGGTTAACTCGTGATCAGTGTTATGACCTCAGAGGGTTCGGTTGTAAGGCCGCTCTGCAGAAAGCATTCTCACAACCTGGAAATGTTTGAGTGTTTTGATTAAGTTCCAGCTGATGATTGAATGATTGATCTTTACAGCCACGTAATATGAAAACCTATTAATCTACTGACATTTGATCCTGCTGATGGAACAAATGTGTCAGGATTTTCAGGGTGAGGTAGGATCCAAATGCTGGACACCAGGCGATTAGACAGAAGTCGGCAAAACGAATTTGATTAAACCAAAAGCAACAGAGAGTGCTGCATAAGGAAGGAGATGCAAAAACAAAAATCAAACAAGCGAAAAGGAAGATGATGGGACCAGAGCTAAAAAAAAAAAAAAAAAATACAAGTAATGCAATGAATCTATAGAAAACAACACAACAGAAGGCAAAGAAAAAGGCTGGACTATATATACACAAGGGTAGAGGAGACACAGGTGAAAACAATCAGGGCGGGGCAGACAATTACACACAGGTGGGAAATCAGAGGACAGGAAGAAGGAAACAAGGAAAAGCTTAAAATAAAACAGGAAACTCAAACACAAACTTAGTGAAACATCTTGGTTTAGCGTTAGCCAGATTAAACTTTACCAGCTCTCCTAAATGACTCTGAAGCGTTTTTCAGTGCAGCCTCGGAGCAGAGTACAACCCCGGGTTACACATTGCCAGTCCCATGGCGATGGGTACGCGCAAATAAGAGTTTGACATTCAGAGAATCTAAATGTCATCCCTCTTAGCCTTGCGCAGATGTCTCGCTGTGGCAAAACAAAATTACGGAATATAAAACAGCAATGCTCCGGCTCACTGACCTGTATGCGTCCTCCGGTGTGCTTTTAAGTGTGAGCTTTTGGTGTACACCTTATTGCAGCCCTCAAAGTCACATCTGTGGATTCTTCGCTTTTTGGAGTCCGGTGACTCTGACCTCCGGGGGCGCCGGATGCTGTCAATACTGAACGGGGACATGGAACTGCAGGAGGGACGATAAGACACGACAGAAGAAAAAGGATTATTAGACTGTGACGATGACCTTGTCCAGCACCACTGTGGTCCAAATCCAGAATGAGTAATAGCTCTGAGGTTCTGAGGTTTTTAAAACGGTTATGGATCATTTCTGACATATTTGTTTTATGTAGTGTGTAATGTAACATACACTGTATTGCCAAAAGCACTCATCCAAATAATTGAATTCATGTGCTCCAATCACTTCCATGGCCACAGGTGTATAAAATCAAGCACTGCTTCTACAAACATCTGTGAAAGAACGGGTCGCTCTCAGGAGCTCGGTGAATTCCAGCGTGGTACTGTGATAGGATGCCACCTGTGCAACAAGTCCAGTCGTGACATTTCCTCGGCACTAAACATTCCACAGTCAGCTCAGCCGCAAAGTGTCAAGCCACGTAAAATGACAGTGGGGTCAGTGCATAGTGCGCAGAGGTCACCAACTTTCTGCAGAGTCAATCGAAATACCTCCACGTGGCCTTCAGATTAGCTCAAGATCAGTCCATAAAGAGCTTCATGGAATGGCTTTCCAAAGAATGCATCCAAGTCATACATCACCAAGTGCAATGCAAAGTGTCGGATGCAGTGGTGTGTAAAGCATGCTGCCACTGGACTCTAGAGCGGTGGAGACACGTTCTCTGGAGTGATGAATCACGCTTCTCCATCTGGCAATCTGATGGACGATTCTTGGTTTGGCGGTTGCCAGGAGAACTTGTCTGAGAGCATTGTGCCAAGTGTGAAGTTTGGTGGAGGAGGGGATTATGGTGCGGGGTTGGTTCTCAGGAGCCCTTAGTTCCAGTGAAAGGAACTCTGAATGCTTCAGCATACCAAGAGATTTTGCACTATTCCATGCTCCCAACTTTGTGGTAACAGTTTGGGGATGTCCCCTCCCTGCTCCAACAGCAAGGTCCATGAAGACATGGATGAGTGAGTTTGGTGTGGAAGAACCTGACTGGCCTGTGTCCGAACCTCAACCTGACCTGAACCTCTAATTAACGCCTCCGGGATGAATTAGAGCTAAGACTGTGAGCCAGGCCTTCTCGACCAACATCGGTGTCTGACCTCACAAATGCACTTCAGCAATAATGGTCAAAAATTCTCATAAACACACTCCTAAACCTTGTGGACAGCCTTCCTAGAAGAGTTGAAGCTGTTATAGCTGGACCGAAAGGGTGGACCGATGTCACATTAAACTGTATGGATCAAGAATGGGACGTCATATTCATATGTGTGTAAAGGCAGATGAGCGAATACTTTTGGCAACGTAGTGTAGCACAGTCTGTGCAGTAAAGCATGGCTATTTATGGATTCGCTTTTGGAAAGGCATGCAAAGTTGAGACAAAGATGATTTAAAAGATGAAGAAGAGAAGAGAAAATATAAGGCAAATAATCAGCATTCAGCTGCACGAGTATATTATTTCTCGTCGTTATAAACAGCTCAGTATGTCCAGTCCAGTTTCTTTGCCTGGTGCATGCACTTAAGATAAAAAGGCACGGCTGGAGAGGGATGCTGCTTGTTCCCGTTTTATGTAATTTATGTAAATTGATTTATTTTTGCGACTCGGAAGTCTGGTCTCCCCCGGATCTCTGACAGAGTTTTAACCGTTTTGTGCAGAACGGCAGCTTTGCCACAAGAGGGCAGTGCAGCTCTACTGCACAGGCACACGTGTGGAAGTGGATGAGGTAAGAAAGCTGGTATTCTTATCGCTCCAGTGCTTTCATTAATCAACAGTGGAGGGATGAAGGAGTTTGTTTTCCTTTCACGATGTTGTCTTGTGAGTTATTTCTGTAGTCAATCATTTTTGCCATGGCTCCTCATCCAAAACAAGTCGTCAGTATCTCTGCCGATGTCGTAATTCGTCCTCGCTGCAAGTGTGTACTTTGCGAGTCTGACTTTCCAGTGTTTGTGAGAGTAGCTGCAGTGCACCGTGACATCTGCTTTTAATCTAAATTTACTCATACATCACTATTCTTGTTACAAAGCTGCACACAAACAAAAAACAGGAAGGAAGGCCGGAGTTGCAGTAGATGGTCAGTGGTTCGTGCCTCGTCCGCGATTGTTGACTGTGCAACAGAGAGCACCTTTCACACGGCCATGAACACATGACTGCTGCACACGCCCAGCAAGCTGGCAAGAAAGGGGAGATACGGTAGAGACAGAAAACAAGACGGTGTCTGTTTACTGAAGGGGAGGAGTAATATTGACGGGGTGCATTGAAACTGGGCTCTCTCGGCGGCGGCGGGGTCCTCTGCTGCGGTTACTGAGACACAGGTGAGGAGGTGAAGGAGGCGGAACAGCCACGACAAAGTTAGAGGGATTTGAAAGAGAAGCGGGGGCTGCCAGACAAGCCCTCCAGTGAACTGTCTCCGCCGCACACACACACACACACACACACACAACCCACTTCCTGTCGCTCTGTCTTTCACCAAAGCTCGAGTTGTCAAATGCAGATACAGTAACAGAGCATTCAGTCAAGATACACACACACAGGCACAATGAGTACGGAGAAACGAGCGTACATACAGATCACCTGTTACTACTGGCTCACCGCCAATCTGAAGCTCTACAGGAAATGAGCACACGGGTCAGATATGAAGTAAACTCCCACTCCCCTCTCATCTCAGCCTCTCTGCCTTTGCTCACTTTCTCTGAAAACACCGCACTGCAGCGTGATGTCAAAACTGAACCTTTACACAAAGACGTGTATTCACAAGATGATCGATGGGATTAACGCGCCATCAGATAATCTAACGGAGTAGTCAAGCACCTAGAGCCTGAGGTACTGCAGGCCTCTATATGTGTGTGTGTCCAGGAAAGTGGAAGGAGGGGGGGGCCCAGGATTTACAGTGGAAACACTCCGAGCCCAGACATCGAGCAGATGAGGCGGATGTTTACATTCTGACTTCATCCCCGAAAGTGACTTCATGATTATGATATAATTTAGGAAGGTCTGGGTACGATAGCTACTAAAAACCAAGAACATCATAAACTCGTTCGCTCGGCGCAGCGGCGGCGCGCTCCTCCCCGCGGCTGGTGGGCGGTTCTGCCGTCATCGCCGCTCGGTGACAGATTTCTGGTTCAAGGTATTCACCGAAACGTCTCAAAGGCAGAAATGCTGCGGTCGTTACAGAGCGGTCACCGCTGGAACGAACCCGCTAGCCTCTTAGATGACATTTTAATGATCCCTGTGAGGAAATCAAGTCACGATGGAACAGATTTCCAGAACAGAATGTAATGGGAGTGAAATCCATCTATACAACAGCACTACTGCAATTCAAATAGTGTAGATACACACTAATAGGGCATAACATTATGACCACCTTCCGAATCTTGGGTAGGTCTCCCTTGTGCCTCCAAAACAGTTGAGGCTCATCAGAGAATGGACATGGGCCTTGTGAAAATATCTTGTGGTGTCTAGTAACATGATGTTGTTATTGGGGGCCTTTGGGTCCTATGGGTTGAGGGGAGGGGCCTCTGTGGATCATCTCACAGATACTTGATCTATTTGGGATCTAGTGAAGTTGGAGGCCACGTTAACACCTTGTGATATTCTTTATGTTTGACCTGAGTTGCTCCTAAACTGTTTTTAAACCAGGCTTCATCCTGCTGGGGATGGCTGCTGCCATCAAGGACTGTCATCGCTACGGCGTGGGGGTGCCTGGTCTGGTCTAGGTGGGGGCTACATGTCTAAGTAGCATCCACATGAATGAATGCCAGGTCATGAGGTTTCCCAGCAGAACAGTGTATTGTCACAAGATGGTCAGCGTCATTTAATTCTCCGTGGTCAGTGGTTTTAATGTTGCGGCTGATCGGTGTATCTAATTAATCAGTTTTGTTATTGACTTTGAGAGTATTTTCATTCAAAAAAAATATTTAATATTGGTTGATTTTCTGGAGGATCTAGATTTGCGATTCACATCACTTAAGGCTCTGGAAAACCCAGATGGACGTTGTTCCAGTGACACAGAAAAGCATGAATGACGTCCAGCGGTTATAATCCCAAGCGCAAGCGGACGTTTTTGAGATTTACCAAGTTGCTGACACATCCGTCAGAGTTTTTGTGTTTTAACTGCGTCTCAAAGATTTTTCTCTATCGGTTGTGAAAATCCCACCCCCACTGGTCCACTCTGCTTAGCTCCGGCAACATGCTAGTAGCAGCGTGGCTTGCTATTTATATCTCCCGGCTTACCGTACGAGCAAATCCATAGTAAAAGTTCAGTGCGCTAGCAAACATCAAACAACAACAACCGCCTCGAGACGAACCACTTCGTGCTAGCCCCATGAGTTATTACTGTACGACAGAGAAAAGTCTTTGTAAATGTAATAAAATTAATAACTCTTTCATGCCACATCTTGGTTATATCACAGTTTTCTCCAACAATGAATTTGTTGTATTTTCTCATTAGAGCCCACGGACAATCTCCCCGCCTTGAGCCACAGCATTATGGCCGTATGAATGTGTCTGTTTGTGTCTAAAGAGAGAAATAGGAAGTGCAGCTGAGAACAGTTTCAAACAGAGCTGACCTCTGTTTTAGTTCCTTTGTTTCCCCATTTCCCCCCGCCCTCTTCATCCGCCGCTCTCCAGCCACGGAGCGAAAAACAGGGAGCGCATAAATATGTGTGTCACCTGTAGCAGGGATTTCCCACAGAACAAACACAATACATATTTTCCCAAACTCTTCATTCATCGGCGGCGCGGGTCACAACACAACAGCCGCCTCTGCGCAGCAACAGCAACAACACTTCTTGCGCGGAGCCGCGGCAACGGTGGGATTATCGAGAAAACAGGAAAGGGGAGCGTGCGAGTTTGTGTGCGAGTGTGTTCACTGGAAGACTGCCCACTGGGCATTCCTGTACCTGTCCGAGGATACTACTACACCTCACCCACCTCCCCCCTCTCTCCACCTGCTTTGCTCCGTGGCCCCCAGGTCCTTGGGGACGAGCCAGACTTCAGCAGAGACAACCCTTCCAACACAAGCCCCTGCCCCCAGCGCGCACACACACACACGCACACACACACACCTCTCTTCCTCTCTGTCTCTCTCTCTCTGTGTCTTCCTCTCTTTCACCGGCACTCTCCCACAATAGCCTATCCACCGGTCCCCAGGGAAACACATGAATATGGAGAAGGCTGCCCAAGAAGCACATGATACACACACACACACACACACACAGCCGCTATCTAACTCTTTCCTTTCACTCATTTATTTATATATGGATACCTGGATTGGAGGCTGCAGGCACTCCCATCCTCCGCCCTTCTCCTCTCAGATGCTCCCCGGATGACTGCTTGTGTAAATGCGCTGCCAAATTATATAAATCTTGTCTCTCCACACACTCTCAGCGTACACATTTTAATGAAATGAAAAGAAACGCGGCGGCGCGGCCGGGCCCGCTATGTTTAAGAGTCGGCTTCTGTTGCAGCGCAGGCGTCCACCGAGTGCACGTGCTGTGTCAATACAGAATGCACATTCTCCCTCTCCGTGGCCAAACCGGCGTGTAACTCAAGAAGACTACAGACTGCTTTGTTTTTCACAGACAAACATGCAAGTCTGTGTTCCTGTTGACAATGGCTGACCTCCTTCTGGAACCAGCTGTTCTGTCCACTGTGCAGGAACACGTGCATGCATACAGCGCAAACACACATACAGGGAATTAATACTTACAGACGCGCACGCATACTTTTTTTTTTTTTTTTTTTGTTCACGCGCAGTTACATAGGCAGCATGAGCGCCCGAGCACAGTTTCCACACAGCACAGTCTGCACTTTGCACACAGAGAAGTGAGTGTGTGGGCAGGCCCTGGCAGGGCATTGCTAAGCCTGGCTGGTGATTTATCTCCATAGTGAAAGCTTGGGCAGTGAAAGGTTGGGTCCTGCCAACCTCTGTTCTCCTCTGACCACCCGGTGCCCACGTGTGGCACTCAGGGGCACGCCTGTCCCTTTCAATAACCTGCACTGAAACCTGAGCCCTCCTGTGTGTGTTCGTGTGTGTTTGAAACGTGGCAACCTCTACTTGTAGCACTGAACAAGCATAGCAACACCACTCGCTTTCTTTTTTTTTCTTTTTTTTTTCATAATGTGTTGTATGTGCCACTACAATAACTCATTTAGTTTAATTACTGTAGATGCTCGCACAGCCAACAAACAAACAGTCCAATGCCTTACACACAATGTCAACCCCGTGAGCTAGAGCATTACCACCAAAACACAGCGAGCAGGGACTGGGCTACTGTCTCAGCCTCAGCCTTGTTAATGTTGCTGCATCATTAGCAGGATTCTCACAGAGTCCTGGAATACTTTCCTTACAGTTAGTCTAAATAAAAAGTCCTATGGGTATTAACTTGAGTCTGGCCAGGCTGCTAGTTATGACTGCTCCGGGTTTATGGGCAGCGGGGAAACAGGGCAGGGCTCAGGCGAACGTTTCCCTGCATCTCTCTTGATTCCCTGCTTCTGATCATAAGCCGTCTTTTCAGATGCACTGGCACCGGCAGAGTTGACGTCCGTAGGCCGAGCGGGGCACAAAGTATGTCTGAGCCATATGCATACAGGCATATAGCTGCTCGCCCACGCGGATCCATCCGAATGCGGAAGAGCGGTTACAAAACCACACAGGAATGCAGGCACGCTAACGCTTTACAATAGGATAACGATGCTCAACGAGATCAGTATCAGGGAAAACATTTAAAAAACCCTGTTATTGTTCTTTACACTTAAAACTTAAAGACCTCAGTAGATGATAAACAATGACTAATGGGCAAAGGAAAAAGTTACTATAAATAGCTCAGACTAAAAAGGGTTATCTCTTCAAAATAAAAGCCCATACTAGACATCTGTGTATATTCTGTATATCCTAAAATATTAATATACTGTTAAATTCTTAAACTATCTGCAACCCAGAGCTGCAGACCTCTGCAGAGGGTCACACCTTCAAAATAAATGTCTCCAATACCTTGTGCTAAAGGAAAACCTTACTATCCGCAGCACAGACTAAAAGTACCCATTGGAAAGGGTCGTACCTTCAAAATAAAAGCACATTGCATTTCATATTAAGTATATAAATAGCGACTTTACTATCTGCAGCTAAAAGTGTCCACTGGAAAGGGTTATACCTTCAAAATAAAAGCACCTAATAACTAATCTGCACATAGTCTAAAATGTTTAAATGATTTCTGCTTTTTGCACTAAATGAAAAGTTACCACCAGACAAGAACTGTCCATTGGTGGGGGTAGCGCCTTCAAAATAAAAGCCCCTAATACTACCCTTTGATGTATATAAGTGGCTATGAAACACCTTGTGCCAAATGAAAACGTTACTTTCTGCAGCCTCTGCGGACTAAATGTGTCCATTGGAGAGGGTCATACCTTCAAAATAAAAGCACGTAATAACTGATCTGCACATATCCTAAAATGTTAACAAAAACATTAAAACAGATTTCTATAAAACGTTTTGCACCAAAGGAAAAAGTTACTTTCAGCAGCCCATGGGTGGGGGTTGTGCCTTCAAAATAAAAGCCCCCAATAAAGACCTGCACATTGCATACCCTATGATTTATATAAATAGCTATGAAACACCTCGTGCTAAAGATAAAGGTTACCATCTGCAGCCAAGACTAAAAGTATCCAGTGGAGTGGGCTATACCTTCAAAACAAAAGCTTTTAATAACTGATCTGCACAGATCCTAAAATGTTAACAGATTTCTACATAAACTTTTTGCACTTTTTTGCACAAGGGAAAATGCCTTCAAAATAAAAGCACCTGCACGTTGCATCCCATATGCCCCTTCAAAATAAAAGCTGCTAATTAACTGATCTGCTCATATCCTAAGATGTTAGAATAGAAGTTTTATTAAACTCCTTGCACCATTTCTATGAGCAGTAATATTTTGTACTCTTTCCATGCATCTAATTACTTTACTATTTGGGTGAGTAATAATGTAAAAGAAACATTCATTTCCAACGCAAACAGTACTACAAGAGTGCAACAAACTGAAACTCCCACACCAGTCAAGAGTAAGTAGGGACTTCCAGAACATCTTCCTGTCAAGGGCTGCATTGAAATTACAGCTCGAGACGGAGATACGTTAAAAGCTTTTAGTGAGGTGTGCTGCACCCGTGCAAAGATCGAGATACTCACTCTTGTACGGCGCGGGCTATAGACAGCGCAGTGGAGCCGGTCTCATTAACACTGTCCAAGGTCACGTTTGGCAGGTCGTCGTCATCGCTGTCACTTTTGATCTGCCTCGGTGACAGGCCGTTGGGGTCCGTGTGTGCTGTGGGGATGGGACATAGACGTGGGAGTCAGACACATGACACTGGAGCTGTAAACTTATAAGGCATATCACATTGTGTGCACCGGAGAGTGTTTCTAATTGCAACGAAGCGATCCCCTTCATATAACATCCCAACTAACCGTCGTTTAACCTAGATTTCCACCGAGTTGTGTTGGTGTGCGGTTATTTGCAGTCAGGACCCGTCAATCAAACTTTTTTTTCTCCGCTCCAAGGCTGAACGGTGAACCGTGACACCGTACCCACACGTTGCACACTCACCGAGGAGTTTGCAAAAGGACACACATGCACACACACAGTCTTTATCAGCCTCCAACCATGAGATAAGGAGCTGGGTGGAGCTCTGTTTGGCTGTTGCCGTTGTCTCTGAGCAGTCTGTGCATATTGGATACTGAATTTGTTCGGCTTGAAAGCGAGCGCATGCCTGAGTGCAACTCTGCTGAGCATCTGTTCCCCCTACATGTGCAACTGACAGAGGATTTTAAGATCCCCATAAAATGGCTGGAGATAACACAAAAGTCTAAATCATCTATTAGATGCTGAAATCCTTGCCGGGAACATCTTCATAAATTTTTGCTTTTCCTGATTTTCAAAAAAGAAGAAGAAAAAAGAAAGAAAAAGCCAGCTCATGCTATTGAACCCTGACCCTCTGAGCCCGTAAATTCAGTGATGGTCGTCTCTGGAGCAACGCAACAAAGTTCCACAAGTTGTGACAACTTTTCCCTTGGACAACTCATTGGATGTATTGCCAGAGCCTGCAGCCATTCTGTCCTTGCTGTCTCCATGGACACAGGCTGCGAACAACCTGGAGAACTCAAGAAATGAAAAGTGCAAAAATAAATAAAATAAAAAGATTCCTTGTCAAAGGAAAAGCTGCTGAAAAGCATGAATTAGTATTTCAGCGGAAAGATAATAAAGAATAACGCAACATAGCTAAGGTTTTCTAATGACAAGCGCTGTTTCTAAAGATGAAATCATCACAAAGACTGAATATACTGCGGTATTTTCCACTGAGGTCTGCAACATCTCTGTCTACTGTAAGCTGGGTGCTTTTATAAGCTATCAGGACTTCACCTCCTCTGCCCTCTCAGCTGAGACTGTGGCCATAATGGCCCATAATAATGGTCTAGAGTTTGGAGCAGACATGGTGTTATTACTGATGGAGAGTGGGGCGGTGGGGTGGAGGGGGTGCACAGAAATAATGCTGTAACTCTGTTGGAGCCTTTTTGCTTTTAAAGGTTTCTACTGTTGTCGTCGACTAAGACATGCAGAGTGGTCACCAGCTCGCCTACCCAACGGAAAACCTGTAATTAGTCAGAAATGCATCGTGTGTTGGAAAAGGGGGTATTTTTCAACGAGGGACACAAAGGAGGAGTGGTGGAGAGGTGGGCAGAGCACCGGATTTCTTTCTTTCTCTCCTGTTGTTTCCAGTCAAGCCCTGTTTCCATGGCAACCTCCTGCCGGAGACAGGGAGACAGCAGTGAAAGAAAGGGTACCCGCCCTCTCTTAAAGAGGATGGCCAACCTGTTTGTGTGTCTGTGCACATGGGAGAGCGGATGTACGATGTTTTTTTGTTTTTTTTTTGACTGTTGAGAACTTCACTTTAGCACGGTGAACTCCTCACGAGGGGATTTAGCTCGGGATACGATCCGATGTCGACAACTTATGCGTTCAACCGCCGATCAATAGCGACGTGGAAGCGAAAACTCCAGATAACTCAACACAATTAAAGCAACAAGCTGAATTATGATATATTATTTTCCATCTCCCTTCGCCGATGGAAACATTTACGCCGACGTCACATTAAGCGCAATAAATAGCTAAATGTTCTGTTTGTCTCCTGGTTGCTCTCTCATTAAAAGTAACTGCATCCACCACACCCAGCGCTCATTCACTCCGTTTCCTTTGTGTTTGGAGCCGTCACAGCTGGGCAGAGCTGATGTTGCACTGTGCGTATGTGCGCGCATGTGTTTGTTTAAGTGCCACCCATCTTCAATATCCATCCACACCCTCTTATGCAAGTCTTGTTTTTCCTGTCCTTCCTTTCGTACGGCTCCCCTCCTTGGGAGCAGACATCCAGCGTTTAAAACGCCCCATCTCTGAGGACCACCCCACCCTTGCCGGCCAAGCGTCTGAGCACATGATATAATTGCACACTTCTGTCCGTTAGCGTGTACGTATAGTCCGCGCGCAGGTCTAAGTTTAAATCCGTCCGTCCGTTCGGCTGGGAGCGACAAAAAGCAACCTCTTTTACGACCAACAGTTGCCCTGTGTACGGCTCAGACTTGGACTGAAACACCTACTGTAGGCTCTCTTCCAGTGGTTGGCAGTAAAACCACACCCTGAGAGAAAACCAACAACACAGTCAAGGCAGGGCCAAGAGAGGCCTGATACACAAACTGCCCCAGATGTTTGCTCCTTGACAGAGGCGAAAAAGGTACCTGCACCAGAGGCTAGGATGCGGAAGAGCGTTCAATCTGGGACGCTTATCTTCGCTCTGAAGGGGAAACATTTTTGCCTGAGGGCCTTTCACAGCACCGTGTCTGCAAGTTCTTTGGCTATACACGGCGCAGAACATCTGGGAAGACATAAACCACTATACACAGCTTGTCATTGAGATATCTCATATAACATCACTCGGGTATTGCTGCCAGTTCTTCACTAATTCCCATCATGAGTTTTTTTTTTTCTTACCCAGACAACCAAAGCAGACTAATTTTTCCATTTCTGTAATGGCTCCCGACAGAGATTTCGTCGCGTTTCATTTTTTTGGGGAAGCTTTCATCCACCCATTAAACACATTTAATTGTTTTCTTGTGGCTGATTCACTGTAATGGTGATTATTAAAGCTGTAGCTTGTTTGGGGGAGACATCCGATGGCCTACGTTGCTAAATTAATATAAACATGATCATGATGCTGGATGACAAAGTCTGAATAATGGTACATCATCATTTCCTGTGCTTACAAATGATGGAGCACCTTTGAAAGTGCAGTGTTTCTTGCTGAAAATGACGACAGAGGTCAAGGAGAAATCCCAAAAGAACAAGTTGTTATGAATATGAATTTAATTCGGAGAGCGCGGCCTCACCTTTGCCCTGGCTTTTGACCTCGTCCAGCAGAGGTAGCATGATGGCGTTGTTGAGGCTGGAGGGTGATCGAACGGCAGTGGTGTACATGAGGGGCAGCGACTGTACCACAACTGGGATGCGGTGAACATGGCTGGCCAGCTTCCCCGCCCCCTGCAGGCTCAGGGGGCTGGATGGAGGCGGCGGCACAGAGTGCAGGATGTGCAAATACGGCTGACCTCTCACCCCGCTCCCAGGGGCGACCAGAGGGCCCGGCGTGAGCACCGACGAGGCTGAGGTGATGACCGACGGAGAGGAGGAGGAGGATGACGACGATAGGGACGACGGGGAGAAGGCGGATCTGAGGGGGGACGACGACGAGGTGGTGATGGTGGTGGTGTTCGAGGCGGAGGAGGAGGAGGGCCGGGGTTTGTTGATCGACAGGTCGACGGGCTCGGTCTGCGTGTGGAAGTGCAGGTCGTGGGCGAGCAGGTCTTCGGGGGGTTCGGGTTTGACTTTGCTGAGGAAGTAGGGGACGCCGTCCATCGCAGAATAAGGGCGCACTTTGGGTGACTGTGGGAGGAAAAGGAGTAGAGATGTCAGATGATGAACCATATTATTAAAACCAGCGTCCATGTCATGGAAATTAAAACTAAGGGCTAAAGGTGATGTACTGAAACATTAAAGGTCAATTATCTTGTTGGAAAGTACGTGTCAGAAACAGTAATGTGTGAGAGGTATATTTCCGAAAGGTACTATATACGTAGAGATATTTATTTAGAGAGGGATGTCTAATTTCCTCGTGTTCATTCAAGCGTTCAACTCCTCCTGCGAAGTCCCCTCTGTTAGCATGATGTCATACACAGATGAAATGCAGGAGTAAAGATAGCGTCTCTCACACTCGCCTCCTTTCACTCTTTCTTTCTTTTCTTTTGGCGTGGGTTGCTCTCTCTCTCTCTCTCTCTCTCTCTCGCTCTCTCTCTTTCTCTCTTTTCCTCCTGTTTTCCATGACTCCCACACGAACGCAGCTCTCTTGGCTCCCACTTGTATCTCTCCTAAATCTCCTTTGTGACGGTGGAAAAACATCATATGGGCTCAATTTCCTGACCGTCTCTCTCTCTCCCTCTCTCTCCCTCCCTCCCCGTCTCTCAGCGACAGGCCTCCTAAGGCCAACGCTGGTGGCTCGGCGTATCCCTCAACACATCTTTCACTTAACACCGAGCAGACTGTAACACAACCGCTCCATCTGTCCGCGCGAGTTTCAGGGACCTGTTTACTTGGGAAAAAAAAAAAAAAAAGATAATGGAGGACACACACGGTAGAAAATCACCACTCGCCGTCCTACCCGCTACTATTTGTTTCCGACAGACTCCCACCAAACTTTGGCCCTCCTTTGATTTCTCTGGTTCGGTGTGGAAATCGGCCGAGCTACACGGCGATGTGGCCGGTGTCGGCTCGCTCCGTTCGATGCGGGAGGGGTGCTAGAGTGAGTGTTGATCCTCACAGTGGAGCCTTTCAGAGGCTGAGTCACAGTCGGGGCCGGTCAAGGAGCGCGCACACGTCCAGGATTTTCACTAATCAAACAGGGTTAATTAAAGTCGAGAAAGGTTTAAAAGAAAAATTTACACTACTGGAGATTTCCATCCTTATTTTTGAGACTCATACACATATCTTTCCTCTTATGTAATGCTGACTAAAAGTCGATCTGTGGTGAATTACGATTCTTTCTGACTAGTGTGTTAGTGTGTGTAGTAGCCTACTATTTTTACTCCAGACTCGTATACTCATTTTTCAGCCTACAGGAAATGTTACGACCTCATGAATCAAAAAAAAAAAAAAAAAAAAAGCTTCTCACTGGTTAACTCCTCCTCAGTTGGAAAACAAACCTTGCCCCCATGAAGTATGCCCTCTGCCGACCTCTGGACCTTGGTGGGGTTCAGCTCAGGGTCAGTGGTGTCAGGTCAGGATTCACATATATTCCCATATATACCACCCACTGGGCACGTTCAGTCTCGTTGAACTTTGTGTGTGTAACTTTTCTTTTTGGAAAAGGGGGAAACCTTTTAAGTGGTTTGACTCTGCGATGCCTAAATAATTAATATGGCCCTAAATCGTTTCCTTTTTTTCCCTTTCTAGTAGTACAGTTCAGTCAGAGACACTTCCCTTAAAGGATTTCTCATTCATAGCTGATAGTTAATCAAATGTATTACAGCAAAAAGTTATACTGGACGGAAAAGACTGTGCCTTTTTAACGCTGCTCTCAAAGAATCAGAGAAACAATAAGGGTTCATCTGAGAGAAAGTCAGGTAATCTCCCTTAATGCAGACATATGTACACAGTTATTAGATTTACTGACGTCAGTAACAGGACAAGCCTTAGTCGCGGGACTTTAGAGCGCCGGGAATGGAAAATTGCATCAGGGTGTTAGCGGAGTAAGCTTATAACGCTCGCCTTCTACACTTGCATGATTGGATTTTAGTAGTCACCTGGTAGCCGGGCAGCTAATGAATGAACCACTCATGGCAGGGCACGAACGGGGGCTGATGCAAGCTCTGCTTTATTGCTCAGCCTGAACTAATGCAATGCTCACAAATGATGTCTGGAGTTATTTGTCCACGCGCACCGCTAACAGGTTCCACAGAGGAGGCGTAGCATGAGACCCAACATAGAGTACTGGGAATAAACTTGTAGAGTCCAAGAGTAAAAATAGCCTTGGAGTATTAAAAATAAAATACTAAAAGTTTATGCAACCTGTGTGGATAAACTGAATGGTTTGCACATGAGAAACAGAATAAGGACAGATGCAACAAATGTTTTACCGTGCAGCATCGTCCACTGAGATGGATGGAAGTTCATATGGACCCCCCCTTTGGACTATCCAAATTCACATCCGATAGTGTCCATGTATATTTGGAAGAAACTTCATGTACAGTAATTGTCTTAAGTCGCCCAACGTCTTCTGCTCTTTCATCAACTCCTGCTGTAGCCTTTCTTGACAGAGCCTCGGGCTACCATCCAGCTGCTCCTGCACATGATCTCTCTGTGTTTTCTTTCTCTGTATAGGAAGTGAGTGTCAAAGTCTGCCTGGAGCCATACTCCCTGAAGGCTTTGAAGCCAATAGATCCACTGAGGCTAATCTCAGTATTTTGGAAATATTGTCTTTCTGGGCAAGAGTGTCTATAGATGACCAGACGCTAGATTTTTAGCATTATTAAGGTCTCCCTTGCAATCAGAGATGTAGAAACATATCACGTGCCAAGAGTGTAGTCTACATATTATTCAGTAATGTACTATGATTAACAAAACAGATGATGTTTGAAGCTATGTATGGCAAAGAACCATGTGACTCTTGACTAAGTGATATTTGTTCGCTATAAGAGCTTTAAGTTGGACATTAAGCAAGATGGTGATTTAAAAGGTGCTACCATTACACAGTTATTCTATTAGCTACGACATTTAGTTTTTTAAATGTTTGTCTTAAAATTAGAAGTGGGACTTCAATGTGTTAATTAATTATAAAAACGCATTTAATCGCAGTTTGCATTCTAAACAATGCGGAACATTTGTCAGTGCAAAATTTCCTCTTTCACCGATTACACCGATGCACACGTCAGCGCTCGGCTAACAGCTATCGAAGCACTTCAACCCTATGGAGTTGTTAGTGCTAGCAGTCCCGGTCCGAGTACGGACAAGAGATGTCGGCAACCCAATACCGTTTTGAAAAAGTACTTAAAGTACTTAAAATGCCACTTTAACTTTAGGTCTGTTCAGTTTTGTCCAAGGGTATTTTCTTTCTTCTTTCTTTCTTGAAGACTGAAATGCAATTAAATGCATTTTTCCAGACATTTAAATAGCTTGAGTTTACAATATTCATGTCTGTGTCTATTATTTGAGTCAGTCATCCACTAAAATCCATTTAAATTGAAAAATGTTGCTTTTTGGTGCCAAATATTGTTATGCGATTAAAATGCGATTAATCGAGATTAATTAATTAGAAAGCCCCTAATTAATCAGATTCCTTTTTTAACTGAATCCCACCCCTAATTGACCTTATTTATACATAAAACTGGCAAAAGTAGAGAAAACTTTAGTGTCTACTGTAATAATTTTACCGGAGCCAATCTGACAACAACTTTTTTGTCGTTGCTCCTCTCAAATGGAAGTCGCAAGTCTGCGAATACAGCATGGGAAGTCACGTACATGAAAATGGTCGGCGATCAAGTGGTAACACCAGCCATTAGCCGTGAGAACGCCACTGCTAAGCAACTGTTGGCATGGAGATGCCACAGAGGAGTGTTCTATTGATGGAGAAGATACAGTCCAAATAAATAACAGTATATTAGTTTAACCAAAGAATTAAATCGGCAAAAACATCGCAACTCACAAACTCCAAGCTTTCAGAACATTTAAAAAACCTCGATAGATTTGGGGAGTCACCCTCATGAACATTAGAAATCACCATTAATCAACCACAAGACATCAAATGTGGCCACTGGTAATACATAACCCTCATAATAAAAATCCTATCAATTTGTATCTGTAATTTGAGTTATATATAGTCATAAAACTAACCCAATAACGTCCACTTAACAGCCATCTAGAATTTGCTTACTTTAACCACGGGTTGCACCAGATAAATCACTTTTTATTTGAAAATGTGTAAAATAAACATTTGATCTGTTGTGATCTGTTCAGCTGCACTGCAAAGTCTCTCCGAACTACCGCGTGCACCGTTGCTCTAACCGCAAACTCGATTAAGGTTGTTTCTCTGACATGAAATGGAGAAAACAAGCAAGCTGCGCCGGCTTAATAACAAACCAAGATGTCTGAGGAGTCTTCGCGAGGAAACATTTTGGATTCAACAGCCCAAAGCCTTTGCCTGACACGAGGTTAGCTTGAAGAGAGGCAGTGGAAGAATAATGACTAATATCAATTCTACAGTGCAGCTGTGTTTAGGTCACGTGTGTAATCTTAATATGGATTCAAGCAAACCCACTGAAAGTAAAAATTCGCACTAATTTGACTTTATGAAAACGTGACCCTCGTATCCGACGAAGACTTTTGTTGCGGCGCTCCTCGGGGAATAGAACTCAATATTGTTTCGGCTTATACACTCTCATTTCCTTTATTCAAAAGGGTTGGGGTCAAGTTCATGGTGACACTGTGATCATGAAAGTTGGGAACATGGCAAGTTTCTGAGGAACTCTGGCTCATGTGTTAAAAAAGAAAAAAGGGAACACTTGTGTGTCAAAAAAACAAAACAAAACAGAAATGTAGAGTGCACAAAACTGCAAAACAGAAACTTAGCTGCATTTCAGGGTCATGTTTTTCAAACACATCTCAACCAGCGGTGATGGAAAACTTTAGCCACCTCCACTCTCATTTTGACAGATGCACAAGCACGCGAGCCTACACATACTCACTGACATACATATGTATCTTTATAAAGATACGCTCGACCCAGCTGCCTGCCTCTGTCCTCACGGCATTGTCTTTATTAGGGGATACTCGTTGGCGGGGCAGATTTTCCAGCCCCTTGCAGGCGAATTGTCTAACAAGGCGGACCATTTCCAGCAAGCCCTTGGCCTGACGCCACCCAAATGAAGACCACATTTCTGCAGCAGCCTAAACTGTCTGTCTGCATCTGCCATCTAAAGGGAAGCTCGGTCTGTTAGGGCGAGATTGGATCTTGGTGCACTTCAAAGCCGTGTGGGCTGCAGCGCTCACATCCTGTCTGTGACTGACATCACTACGTGGAGAATTATTTCAAACCCCAGGCATTAGCTGGCGGCTGCGAGAGAGCGCAAGGCTCTCAAACCCTTGAGCCACAGCTGAGAGCAGGACGCGCCGAAACGTAGCCACCTGCCGTCTCCCCGTCAAGTCCTTAGATGTGGAGAGACAGATTCGATCCTTATCAACGCAAAGCTCCTCCACGGCCAAACAATTCCCTAGAAGACCCGAGATAACCTGATAGTTTATCAGCAGCTGGTATTTTTCTCATCCATCACGGGTTACCGCTCCCGGGTTCATCTCGACAGGAATTACAACGGCGTTCTCCCGCAAAGTGCTCCTGATGATATATTAGATGCAGAGATATTATTGATACGTTATGAATGGAAATCGATAATAACTGAACGCTAATTCATCACGATTACAAATATTAAGTGGCCTGCACCCACTGCACACACAGCTGTGGCAGCAATACAGAGCCCCTGTAACCTAGCAACAGCTTCACCATAACAAGACCACTTTATTTCTAGGTACGTCAGACAGACCAGAGAGCACTGATACAGTATGTGGGCCATGAAAGGCATCGCCCCCCCCCAACATGGTCAGCGCATATAGAGGAAAGTGAAATGAAATTTGCGCGACGTAGCCTCCGCGTTATGTCGCCGGAGGAAATGTAACAACAATCGCAGGGCTTGTAGTGACAAGCTCTTGGTCCGTGTGACAAATTCACATTGAGTGACGGGAACAAACCAGAGGTGCCTGACTGTGAGAGAGGCAGAGGCATGCGTGAGATACAGTCGCCGAGGAGATGAAGCCGCGATAGCGTCTGCATGGGAGGAGTACCAGCGCGGTGTGCTCTGTTTGTCTGTGTATTTTTGTTAGTTTTTTTTTGTTCATGCAATAGAGGGAGATTATTCATGTTTGTGTGTGTGTGTGTCTAAGAAAGCCTGGTGCGGGAGGATAAAGGGAAAAGAAGCAGGATAAGATTTAGAGTTTCCCATGCAACCCCTCCTCCCCAGAGCAGTGACTACATCTGCGCAATCACCCCCAGCCTGCATGGACTCATGCTGGCCCCAAGTCACCTCCCCAAAAGACCCCAACGCATTCCTGCTCCAGCTGTGGCTCTCCTCCTCCTCCTCCTCCTCCTCCTCCTCCAACCTCTTCTTGGTTCTTCTCTTCTTTCTGCTTACTACCATGCTCTCCGACCACTCCTCTTAGCCCCCACACTCACTCTCTCAGTCACTCACTTGCTCAGGCCTGGGAGTGATTATCAGCCCATTGCCGGGAGGAGGAGAGAAGGGAAGGAAAGCAAGGAGGGGTGGGGGGGAGAAAAAAAAAAAAGGGAATTGTCTGGAAAACAACTGCTCTCTTACCCCTTGTTCCGATTCCAGGGGCTCAGCTTTGACTCGGACTGCAGGCATTCCGTCAAGCATTAACATCCTGTTTCTTAGGCTGCCTGTGAAGGAACACAGAGGAGGTGTAAGACGGGTGTTTTTAGCATGACTAAGCAGGTCCCACACTCAGTTATTCACACATGGACATGGACAATGTTGTGCTTGCACCCACTGAGAAATAAACACATTTTGAATAGACGTGAATTCGCATTTCGAAATCGTCAGAAGCCGACAGACAAAAGATGCGCACAAACTCAGTCAGCGCGCAGCATGATCCCCCTGTTCTCCATAATAAAGATTTTCAATTGCCTGGTGGGATGCTGTGAGGCTAATAACACTTCATACACGGAATAAAATCCTCTTAGGACTTCAATGGAGTACAAACGCGTTCGGTTACTCAACAGCAATTGCATCAGAGCAAACTTTCCACTCTGACCACCGATAAGAAAAGCAGCAAAAAAACAAAAATAAATGCCACATGAAAATGAAAAAGCGAATTTGTGACACTTCTGAGGATAACATTTTGCACTCACACACACAATATATGTAATATTAATATCACATTATGACTCAAGCAAACACACTTTTCTCGACATTCATCCCTCCCCGTGCGTCTGAGCGCTGTGCATCTGCAAAGCGGGCAGCAGTGCCCGGCTCCTCAGCTCCGTGCTGTGGCTTTAAGAGGGATACTCAGATGGAGCCAATGACAACAATGCATGTTCCGTATCCCTCAGCTGGGGCCGACCTGAGGTAACCCTCCCTCTTATTATTTTAGCAGCAGTACATGGAGGAATGCAAGCAAGGCAAATAGACTCTAAACATCTCTATTACTCTCCGCTGCTGGCACCAGCAGCAGGGTTTGTGGCCCAATCCTTGCAGTCAGCAGCACCGGGGGCAATCACAGCCACTATTATTCTGAGATAAAAAAAATAAAAACCTCAGCCGATGATGAATGACACATATTACCCCTATGTAGGCTGCTGCCTAACAACTACACCAAACATCTCATATCCCACATCCAAAATAGTTTTTTTTTTCTTACTCACCAGATATTTCCGCTCAAGATCAAAACATTTCTATAGAAACTGTTAAATCATTTAATGCAACCCCTTTAGTTCTTGCACCGCTCAAATTCTCGAGCAAAAAGCCTAATCCTGACTGTTTGTGTGCGAGGGCGGTAGAGTAGGAAGGAGGATTTACTCCCTCAATCTGCAACCACCCCCCACCACCCCCACCCAGATCTCGCCTCTCAGGTCTAAGTCCCTCAGGTACCCTGGCTGTGCTGCTATTGTATTGTTGTCCAGGATGTCCTTCGGCTGCAGGTCTTGGTAGGCCCAGATAGCGTTGCCGTGGCAACGGCTGGGCGGGTGGAGCTGCAGCCTCAGTCCAGCCTCAAGCCATGTGTTGAGGAGAAGAGGAGAGAGAGGAGCGCGAGCGAGAGAGAGAGGCTCCGAAAGTGAGGTTTGTCTTTCCCTCGGATGACCATCATTCACGCGAAGGCATTCTCTTCTTAATATTTTCCAGAAGGAGAAAGATAAAGTCTTGATTTTTTTTTTTTTTTAATTTTTTTTTTCCCCTCTGGAGTAAACTGTCAAGAGGTTTTCCTTTCCCGTGCTTGTTTGTCCTTTATTCTTAATGTGCACACTAATGCTCCTGAAAAAAAAAAAAAAAAGAAGTACTCCCCTTGTAAACGTTTCCACAGTCCAGTTAATCTAGAGGTTCGGGAGCACCTTCCTAATGAACTGACCTGCAGAAGGCTATTCATAGGAAATCAATGGCCACTACACACCTCTGCTTGTGACAGTAATGACCAAAGAGCAAAAGCAGTGAGAGAGACTTAACACTGAGTAATGAGCTTGCAGAGAGATGCTGCGTGTCGAGGGTTCGTGCGTCGACCAACTTTGACCGAAGTCAACTGCTTTTTTAACCGCAACAGGATCGTGACCAGTTAGCACCGGAAGATATTTTCATTTCATTTCATTTATTTCAAACCAGGCAAAAACCACAACTCTCTTACTACAGAACAAGAACAGAAAGTTACAGGACACCATTTACCAGAACAAACAGACACTATAACAAAACAAAAACAAAACAAAAACAAACACTGTTTGAAAAGGGGATGGCAGAAGCAAAGCTTATAGTTTCCATCCCCAGCCAGCACACAGACAAGACAAACACAAAGTTACTCCCTTATACCCCTCAACCCCTCAATATCAAATCGAAAAGCCCAAAAAACAGAATAAAAGTTAGTCTGAAATGAAGCTAATTTGTGCATAGGTGATAACAGCCGATGCATAGCCAGTGTCTGCTCGCAGCAGGCTCAGGCAACCAGTGGTGTTCTGTCCATCAGCGTGAAGCGCTGTGTGTGGGAGATGGAGAGAGGAGGGGAGGGGTGGGAGGAGGAGGACGAGGGGGGGGGGGGGGGGCTGGAAGGAAACAGGGTAGATTAAGATCACCTTTCCATTTGCTGCACTCTGAAATGAAATGGCCATCCCAGGTGTGTGGGGGAGTTGGATGGAGAGAGGAGGGCAGTGGAGTGTTGAGGCATCTCATTTCTCCCTCCTACAAGCTCTCCTGTCCCCAACCAAGAAAAAAAAAAAAAAAAAACTAAGAGGAAGGTAAAGGGAGCAGGTGAAGACTGAGGCCGCCTTTTTTTTTTTCCAGATACACACACACTCCTCCTCTGTTTACTGCTCTCTTTGTTTTGCTGCTTATTTTGTGTGTCTGTTAATGCGTTTCAGAGGATGAACTGAAACTCCCACCACATATCCGCATCTGTGACCTCAGGTCCAATATCTCTCAGTTCTCTGATGGCTATCGACTCAGGCTGCGCAGGCTGAGGCAACAGCAACTGTAGCCGGAGAGGAGGAGGAGGAGGAGGAGGAGGAGGAGGAATAAAGGCCGGCCAAACCAAAACTGAATAGACTAGCTGGATCAATTAGAGGACAAAAACCTCCCTGGAACATCCCTGACCTTCTGAGATCAAATTTTGACCTCTTACATTAGCGACACCGACCATTATACACACACATACGTGCACAATAGCTAAAAAAACTAGAGAAAAGAAAGCCTACTAAATCACGCTGTCAGTTATTGTGCCAAGCGCGCCGAGAAAATTCCATTTCAGTTCAATTTATTGGATTTTATTTGAGCAAATGCTAATTACTGAGGTTTATCGAGGAAGCACGATGACTGGCAAATAACACTAAAAGGTGTGCTGGTGTGGTGGGTGGCGAACATCGGCGTTCTCTCAGCACACGCGAGTGTGAAGACAGATCCGGTTTAATACGGTTTTTGGACGCTCGCTCGCTCGCGAAGCAATGAAACACATCTTTTTTGTTCAAATGAAAAGTTAAGCCTAAAACGACCTCATGAAGCCGGATTTAGTATCTGGCTGCGCATACCATCTCTGCTTTCCCTCTCCTCTCCCTCTCATGTGGACTTCCTTCCACACACACACACACACACACACAGTAACGCCACACACCCTCGGAACACACTGCAACAGACGGGCCCCGCCAATGCTTTGTTCCCATGTCGAGCGCCCAGAGCAACTGGGTGCATCTGTGTCACAGAGGCTGGACCTGCTGCCACGGGCTGGGATGGAAGAGAGATGGAAGAGGGTGAGAGGAAGGGAAGGATGCAACGAATTATGGGAGATATGTGAGTAAGGATTAAGGAAGGAGATAGCAGAAGAGGTGAGCGAGGGTGGGGGCTTGTTGAGGAGCACAGAATTGCTGGCAAGAGCAGTGGTTAGGGAAGTAATCAAGGGGAGTTGAAGGGGTGGCGGGGGTTGTTTAGTGGAGAAGAGGAGGGGCGGGAGTCAGGGAAGCGAGAGAGGGTAGAGAGGGGATATGGACCTGAGCCAAGGCCCGGTCGAGCGCAAAGCACACGGTGCAAGAATGCCAACAGACCCCCCTCCGCCCCCGCCCTCCTCCCACCCAGTCCTCTACCACAGAGCAGAAAGAAAAAGGGAAAGCAGCAAGGAAAAAACACTTTCAAAACGCTGCAAATCAGAAACAAATGACGAACCGGCGCTAAAGGTGCAAATGCATGAAAAGGACAGAGCCGTAGGTGATGTGAGATGAGCATTTCCTGTGTTCCGCCTGTGCCGTCCGCCGCTGGCCTCTTTGCTTCGCTCACTTCCCTCTTCTGTGCCCCCGGACACCCCGACGTGACACATTGGTCTGATAACCAGCCTACAACTGCTTCGCTCACCAGCACTCTACTCCACTTCCTCTCTTTCGACTCACTCGGAGCAGGAACTTTTTTTTTTGAAAAGCATTCACAACCTTCTCGTTAACACGGCAACAAAGAAAACCCTTGTGAGACAAAGAGACACTTTGGGACACTTTTGCAGGGGGCCTTGTAGAAATGAAGACTCATATACAGTATCGTAATTAAAAAAAAAACACCTTGATCTTGTTTGCGAGCAGTAAAGTCCCGGCTGAATCACAGCTGATTTTCAATCTCAACCTCAGCCGGCTCCGTGTTAAGCTCTTCGTGACCTCATCTCGTTGGCCTCATTCTGCCCTTGAGAGTCATTCAAATAGTTTCCTCTAGTGTCGATACTTAAAGAGTAACTGCACACCAGGAAAATAATGACACTTAGTTTGGTCAAAGTCAGCCTACTCAAGTCAATGCTGTCCTACAAATCCAGCAAAAGAGTGTTATACCGCAAAAATAAAGGAATATTGAAATGTAGTCATAATTAAGAAGGAGTAATACTGGATAAAGTGGGCCTGATAAAAACCTTATTAGGGTTTTAGAGCTTATTATACTAGTGATTTTTATACAACTCGTCCGTTTATATTGTGTTAAGCCTTACCATTTATGCATAATTAAAGAAGTGACCACTCTGACTGACAGGTGGGTGCCACCACAGGTCGCTAACGCCTCAGCTCCACTCCGCCTAATTGCCCCCTTTTGTTTTTTTCATTAAGCTTGGTTTATCCTCACTCGAGGGAGCAGCACTGAGCCCACAGTGATGCAAGCGCTCATACTGCGTTTACATTTACAGCCGGTGCGTCCGCATCGTTCTGTAACGGCACCGGTAAAACGTCAGGCCAGTCAGCTGTGTAGAGTCTTGTCTCATGGCGACCGGAACTGAGCGTCTCATGCCGGAGCTGGGAGTTAATGCGTGTTAATGAGTGGAATCGCTGCAACGTTGAGAGGGAGAAGATGCCTGAGAAGACGGCGTGTGGGAGGCAGGAGGAGGCAGCGCTGGTCCGTGGGCTGAGAGACGTGGATGAGGAAACGCACGTCGGACCAATCACGGCTAATGTGGTCGGAAGTTGTGTAGGGGATGCAGCTACGCCGCACTTAGGGCGTAGATGTGACGCATAATAACCATATATGTGGCTTTAGCTGGAGTAAGGCAGAGTCAGGCACTGCCACTGGGAGCGTCAAGACGTTCTTTCGTAACCCCACAACTGATTCTCTTCGACGCTGTCTGAGGTTCAAGTGGAAACCCCAAACACATCTAACTTGGGCTCCCACTGAGTGTTTATTTCCTCTGTGAAGACAAAAACGCAAGGTGAACTTTGGGTCAAAATCAAAGCAGCAGATGATCCAAACACAATGGAGCATACATTTCCCATAATGCAACCCATGTGTTTGTGCTAGACTCTCCCTGTCTGGTCACGGCCCTCATCTTTTAATCTGATGTTTCCGATTTGTCAATCTCTAACACAGACTTGTTGTTAGAAATTTGCCTCCAACCCCAGAAAAACACGATCAAGGCCTATGTTGCCATGACGCGACGAAACTGTAAAGCCACAGAGGGCGAGCAGTTTGTATAGAACTGGTGGAGTTCCCCTTTAAAGACGTCCTAACCCCGACCAGCACGTACCAGGTAGCCAGTGTTGATGCGCGTTTTCCTTCAGAGTTTACTCCTGGATGCACTGACACGGACATAGTCTTCTTCGTTTTTTTTCTTTCTAATCAGTCCTGGCACTCTGTGAATGGTCTCAGAATTTCCATTTCATAAGCCGTATTTTCCTTGGCAGGAGCGGCAAGCGAAGTCTTTTGGATGCTTCTGGGACATTTTTGAACGGGGCTCAAGAAGAGAGCAGAGTCGCTACCTCTCTGCACATAAAAGCACTGACTTCTCTAACCTGTCGACTAGCAAAATGCCATCAAAACCACAGCTTACATGCATTACTCTTTTATTTTTTTTTATTTTTATTTTAAATGGCAGGGGAAAAAAAATCCCTTCGGGGTTAAAACCCCCTTAAAGATGCACTCATCTGATGTTTTTTTTTTACCTCAAATCACACAGGCCACTTCCTCTGTGAATAAATCTGCTCCACATAGAGGAAAAACGCTGCCTTCTTTATGAACCCAGCTATTAATAGACAAAACACACTTCATCATTGGTTAGTTTAATTTTTGGGACATACAACAAAATAAAAATGTTAACTTACACGGTTCCACCTTTTTAAACTGAAACCCGGCAGTATGAGAAACACATAATAGCTTTGTAAATAGACGGTAAAGGGAGCTGATGAAGACCGAGTCTGTGACCGGCGAAATAAACACACACAACACTTGATGGCACATATGCATTGTACGACCCAATCTTGAAGCTTGCCAAGAAATGCCACGTACACAAACAAAACGCTTTTACAAAACCCAAAACGCCACG
Source organism: Planiliza haematocheilus (assembly GCA_005024645.1). Taxonomy (NCBI): domain Eukaryota; kingdom Metazoa; phylum Chordata; class Actinopteri; order Mugiliformes; family Mugilidae; genus Planiliza; species Planiliza haematocheilus. Next base: position 1,154,965 of record SRSE01000940.1, on the reverse strand, counting down.
CTGAATGGACAGAGGCGGCTCCGAAAAAATGAAAAAATCGCACAGGTTGAATGCAGATGGCCGAGGATGAGCATTGATTTCATCGATCCATGTGTCAGGATACACGCCAGGCTCCATTGTGGTGAGACCCAGCTTCAAGAAAACCTCAGACTAATGCATATTTAGAAGAACAGACATGTTGTGGTGATTACGCTGGGAAGGTTTCATACAGTACACAACAAATGAACCAACAATGGCTTGTTATCTTTTTTTTTTTTTTGATTAAATACAGCATTTTGTGCAATGCGAATGCGGTGTAATATAAGGTTAAAGGAGGCTTCATTATGCTAAGTTTGATATAGTATGTGATGTGGTAACACAATGTGGTGCGACATTTTTCTTTTTTTGCGCCTGCACATTGTCATCATTATGCAAGTTCCTGTGTGTGTGTTTGTGTGTATATATAATACAAAATGTGCTGCATATACGCTATGTAGATTACATATTTACAACAGGCGTGATTAATAGAAAGTCAGATAAGTAAGATATAGTGCCAGTGTGATACCGTGGGGACATAAATATGATCACACATTGTGGGCACCGACCTTTGGGGGACAAAACTCTAAGTCCCCATAATGTAAATCTTGTAGAGACTTTGTCAGTTTCCAAGAAATACATGCAAGTCAATGAACCGTCCCCCGAAGTGATGAAAACACAACTGAGCGTGTGAGAAGCAGAGAGAGAGAAAGAAAGAGCAGTGAACTCGTGTTGTTCTTGCCTGAGCCAGGGAGCTCAGCACCTGAGAGGAAACCAACTCCATTTATAGAGTTGATTCCCATGTAAATACACAGGCAACCAGCAACACACACGCGCACTCACACAAACAACACACACTCGTGCACTAGCAAGGCCCACGGAAGTTCCCATATTCTGGTGGATTGCCCTTGGGTCCTTGCTATTTCTGCCAGGGGCAGGGGGATCCTGTGTCAGTAATCCTGTCAGGATGAGGGGGATGAGGTCACCGGATGCAGCTCACGTCCACCGCCTTCACCAGCAGAGCAAACACAAACACACATGCACGCACGCAAATGAGATTAATTCGGAAGGGTCTGTTTAGCGAGTGGACAATGCAGCGGTTTGACTGCGACAGCGTGCTCGCTTGACAAACTCACGGTGAAATAAAAAGTTAGGATAAAAGGGGCGAGTGGGCATTAGCACAGCTAGACACAGAGATCAGAACTTGTCTGAAATGAAAACTCACAGTAATTAGCCAAAACATGTTAACCTATCCAGCCCCCTGGTGTTTTTAAGTGAAATTAGTGTTTGTGTCACTTTTCCCCACATAGCCAAGAAAAGAAAGAAGCAAAATTGTCATCACAGTGTACGAAGAATTAAAGGGGAACCACTGTTTTCTACAACCTGGACCTTATTTCTAGCATAAAATATGATCGTTTACTCACCCATGTAACTTTTGGGTTATTTGCACTCATTTAGGAGATAATTAGATCAGCGTATATCCATATAGTGGGAGTGAATGGGGCACCGAGACGCAGCCTCTAAATCTTAACAAAATATTGGCAAAATGAGCGAGTTTCCCCAATATTTCGTTATGATGCGCTAGTGCTATTCCCCGTTGAGTCTGGAATTAGCTCTTAGCATCATCCGGGGTCAGCAGATTGACCTACAGACCTCATCTGTGAGCGGCGTATGCACCCATGATGGTCGGCATGTTTACCTGTAATTTGCTGCTGCGATGGTTTGTCCACAACCTCAGCGTCGGAAAAATATTCAGCCATGTTGAAAAAGACTAGCCCTGTCACCCCCCCTGGATATGGATAAACGCTGATCTAATTATTTCCTAATCGAGTGCAAATGACACAAAAGTCATATGGGTGAGTAAACTTGAAAGAGTGTTGCATCAGCATTGGTCATCGTCTTCCGGAGGGGGGAGCAGAAGAAGAAAACGTGAAGAGGAATGGTGTGACATTTGGAAACTCACTTTTTTTTTTTTTTGTAGACCGTGATACTAGATACTAGAAACGTGTTGCACTTGTCCAGGGGCTAGCTATGCAAGCAGCCAGATGTTTGTTTCTTTTGATTTTCTGACTCCCAGTAGTAGCGTTAGCATCACTAATAGCCAGGCCGCCGACTAAATCAAGAAACAAACTCAAAAGAACCAGAGCCCTTGATCTAAGTAGTATGAGTCAGTTGTGCTGTTCTATTACAAGCTCAAGCCCTAGAGATCACTATATTGAGTGAATTGAAATATTCCTCGGTAACTATCCACTATTTGCCTACTACGCCTGCGACTCTTCTCTTTTTCCATTTGCAGGATACAGTTCGCATAGTTGTGTCATTCCACAGTCCACCTTCTATCACTTGGGAAAAGCTGCCTGTTAGCTATCAGGGAAAAAACAAAAGAGCGATCCTCTTCCTGTAACGTCTTTCGAGCTTTCACTTTCCCAGGGGAGGTTTTGCACCCAATGGCAGACACGGATTCAGAGAGAAAGCGAGGCTTATAGGAAACCAATGTAAACGCTGATGGTGTCATCCGTCTACAATGATTAAAATTTACATCATAATGTCCGCTGCTTCTTCAGATGTGTTAGATGTAAAAATAGACCTGCATAGATTTTGGTTTTTCAATATTCAAGGGGTAAAATAAAATCCTTTTTGATTTTTTCTTTTTTTTTCTTTGACAATTTGTCATTGTGAAAGATCCCCACCTCCACCATTACCACCTCCGTCCCTTCTCGGTCTTGCGAAACTGTGGGAAATGAAGAAGCTGTTTATTCTGAGAGGAAACACTCAAAGCGAAAAGAAGAGTCGGCCGCTGTCTGGTTTGTCTGCGTCTCCGTCTGTGTGTCAAATGCACTTCTTATAAAGCCGACTTCCTGAGCCCGTGCTCTGTTCTACAATCTGGCAAACACACACGCAGACACGCGCATGCTCGCAAACCTTGTGACCTCTGCCTGCACCCACAATGAACCATATTTATCTTAGATACAGAGACAGACACACGCATGCACATAAACTCTCACTCAATATTGCAGCGCTGCCTGTGAAAGAAGAATATGGATGCCCATTCAACACAAACAGCCACCCACACACACCTACAGTGTGCACACACAAGCCCTGCACAAATACTCACACTCCTCCACAGAGAGGTAAACAGAAGAGTCTGACATCCTCTTGCATCATGTGCCTCAAATGCAGCAGAGAAACAGCTAAACAAGCTGTGACCGTGACAGCTCTAAAGTGAGGTGGCATTACTCAACTGAGCTTCGACTTCGAAGTCAAAGCAATTTGTGACACCATTCTACACAATTTGTGCTCAATTGAAGCTCACTTTTGATGTAATCGCGAGAAAGAATAAGCTAAATATTCAGCATGAGGGCCGAGGCTGACTAAAGGCGCCACAAAACAGCTCCTGGTGAGGCGGTTTACTGTGAGGTCTTCTTGCCTCAACATAATCCGGTGACCTCTCAGGAACACCGCACACATCTCAGTTGAACGCAGTAGGGTCAGTGGCTGTGCATCTAAAATAGCCTCTGACACAAAAACCTCACTTGTACCGAAGGAGGGGGGGGAGGAGACATGCAAACCAGGATAAATGTGAGAAGTGCTTGGGCGCAGCCTTTCAGGAAGATACTGTAATGCTCTTCTTTGCAAGTTTATGGCGAAGTTTGCGCACCGCAATGCTGGAGCGCGCGTCAACGGCGAGGTAGGGAGAAAGAGAGAGGTAGAGAATTTTGAGAGAAGGAGGTCAGCTTAAGAGGATCAATAAAAAACGCACTCGGTGATTTATTTACTCTCACTTCACAGATCCTCGGTTGAGGTGACCACACTGCAGTGTTTAATGATCGCCTCAAACTGACAGAGTGGCATCGTGCGCTCGGCTCTGCATATGCATAACGGCTGCCATTAATAAAATAAAGGAACTTTCTTTGTAAACTATGGTAAAGAGACTAAAAATGAGGGTCAGAGTGAAACCCTGCTCTCATCTCGGACCCCATCAGGGCTTTGCGATGCATTAGATTAGCATCCTCACAATAACCTGCATCCTTCCCGCCACCTACTCCCCCCCCTTAAGGGATGACAGCACACTCCTGCCCTAATGGGGAATTCTTTGAGTGGGCTACTGCCTTTTATCCCCCCTAGGCTCTGATAGCATATGTGTATGCACTTGTGTTCCAACATGTATGCCTGAATGCGATCCCCCTTCCCCCAACGTATGCACCGTGCACATACTACCCACAAAAGCATGTCTTCTTGTGAATGCATCAGAGCACATGTGCACTCGCATGCACTCTCAAGGATCGACCTAGATGTTTTACAATAGCTGTACAATGCAAGCATGCAGAGGCACCGATACACTGACTCATCTACAGTATCTACTGTAAACAACTCGGGTAGAAATAATATCAGCTCAAACACTTAAAAACACACACACACACACAGACACACACAGTCTTATTTTTTTCGCCTCCCTTGCTTTGCCCTTTTTTTTCTCACTCGCTATCTCCAGTGATACAAACAGCGGCGTGCATGCAGGCATGCACGCAAGCACGCAAGCGTGTCCCTTAGTGTTTAATAGCCTTGCAGGATCCTCTTGATGCAGCATCACGAAGTGCCAACCCTATATAACCTCACTTTGTGCTGACACCATCAAATTCACCCCAACTCAGAGCACATGGAAACAGACAATAACGGACCAACCAAAACATTCCAGTACACTGACACTCATTACATCAAATGTGCGCAGTTATTTTTGCTCACCGAGATTTTCCCCTCGGTTTGACCCATTCCAGCTCTCCAACACCACTCAATAAAAGCCAGCAGCTGTGTTTACCTCTATTACTCATCTACTCACGCCTTCACTTCGATTATTTTTTCCTCTCTTTTTGAGGCCATGCCGTGCCATGCCGATACCTGGTTGAAGCGGCAGAAAAGGAGGAGCTACGGTTCACGGTTTCAGTCTAAATTTGCCCCCCCTCCCCCTCCCCCTCCGGTTTCTCTTTACATAATTTCCTCCCCTCACAGTTGATCTACAGTACAACTGGAAACAAAGTTCACTGCGTGCAGCATCCTCACGCAGGTCTGTTGAAATCATCAGAGAAGCAGCTCCCCAAAGGTTCTGTAAAGGGAAGCTCTTCTGTGTATTTAAAAAAAAAAAAACAGGTCAGAAATGGTCCAAAAACACTCTGAAAATGCTGACTTTGAATACTCTTCCATCCTCTTGTCTTGGCTTCCTTCCTTTTCTCCTTCCGTCTGTTAACCAGCCATATTTAGTTAAAGCAAATGAGGCTGAAGGAGACGGGCGGGCCTTCCCTTCCACTGACATACCTTTCCATCCTTGCCATGGAAACATGTCAAGCAAACCTAAATGAGAGTCTGGGGGTCCGGCGGCAAACTCTGGTAAATGAGTCACTTCCAGTAAGCACTGACTCCAGAGATGGTGTCATTACTCAAAAAAAAAAAAAAAACTTGGATCAATTCGCTGGTCACTTGAAAGCCTGCCCACGCGTAAGCATGTTTGTAGTGTGAGGAGTTTCTGTAACGAAAGTAAAGCTGGATTGCGCAACAGTAGCTTTAACAGTAACAGGCCCCTTATAAATATTCAACAGAGCAGCGTGCCAAAAATTCAAACTACTTACATCGGTGTTTGACAACCTGTAATCGTTCATGTTAGATTGTAGTTCTTTCCGGGGATTTTTTTCTTTTTTCTTTATTTACACTATCAACCTCAGAGTCACAGGCTGTTGCTCAATACTTTCCGTGCTTGCCCTCTCTCTCTATCTATCTATCTCCCTCTCTCTCTTTCACTAAACACACATGCTCTAGCACTCTATGTACACCCTTAACTCAATTTGGTAAACAAACGTGGGCTGGACACTCGGGTCAAAGGTTGAATCCACAAGAGACAACGCAAAGGCAGAGAACATTTTGTCATCTCCTGACGTGATGAAATAGCTGCACGGGGATTTCAGCTTGCAGGCATCACCTACAAATATTATTGTTATTGTGTCTTATTTCAGTCACAGGAAGTTCAAGACAGCTACCGCAGCAGGTCTCGCTACTCGGCATGAAAGGGAAATAATAAGTGCGCGACCCCCGCAGAGGTTTTGTCCGATCGGTTTAGTCAAACCATCAATATATCAAGTCATCTCTTCGGCTGCTGCCTGTTTCCACACGTGATCACGGCATGCAAGAGAGTGCATCAGCCTCCTGTGGTTGAATGCTAGGTTTTTTTTCACACACACACATCTCGTGAGCGTTCTCCACCTCTCTCTTCTCTTCTCTCTTTGGCCCTGACTTACAGTTAGGGGCCCATGTGAATCCAGCCATAGCGTGCCCCGCAGTCTATCTGCAATCAATGATGATACACTCCATAACACCCACTTGGATCAATGAGCAGTCCGTCAATATGCCAGCAGTTAACCCAGCTGATTAGGGGTAATGCAGGGAATTTCATCTCCCGGAATTTGTGCCTACATGTTGTTAGCAAGAGCGAAAACTGAGCGCGGCGCCTCTTACCGAAAGATTCCATCTGTCAACACGCGCCCAATTTGCGCGTCCTGATCTGTGGCTGACAGAGGATGCCTTTAGTGGGGTGTGTGTTGGGACGCTGTGGGGTGGGGGGGGGAGTCCTGCCGAGCAATTAAATGTCCTGGGCTGAACGGTGTTGATGGACAGATAGAGTCTATCTGTGGGTGATTGGCTTTTTAATTGAGTCCCCCCTGCCCCACCTGCACTGATTTCTATCATAAGCCCTGGACCGTGTCTTGGGGTGGGGGTTGAGCCGCTGAAGGAATCAGCGTGGCAGCAGCTTGATGCAGCTATGGGCGAAAACAACCAGAGGTCTGAGACACTATATTGTTTCTGTTCATGCAAGTAGTACGTGTCATTACAACAAATGATGCCCGCAAACAACATCTGTAGATTAAGAAGCCCTGTGTAGATCATACAAATCATGCTTTTGGAATCAAATAAGTAAGAGGTGTGATCTTATAGCATGACAAAGCCTGCAGGGGGAGCCTGTCGTGGTGGGTGGATAGCTCAACAAAACACTGAACTTTCTTCTTCTTGTTAGTTCACCACGTTGTTCAATACTGCCATCATATTTACACCCATTTAACATTAACAAAAGAAGCGAAAGCAACATAAGCCATGACCTTTCACTTGACCTAATCAAGTCATTTTTGTACCAGCAGCTAACCAAACATTCATACAGCACATAGGCACTGACAAACAACAATGACCTTTCAGTAGCGTTGTCAGATCAGTCAGAGCAGATATGCTTTGATGACATGGAGGAACGACATACTGTAGCATCGCCGTCTTGGACAGAGCAAGACAAGTCAAAAGATGCCAGCCTCAACATTTGGCGGTGACTTCTGAAAACAGCTCAGACTTTGGAAGACATTAAGAATCACTTTGCTTTTCTTTTTTTTTTTCAGCTGTTCTGATAAAAATTAAATCGAGGATTTGGATTTAGCGCCGCTTAAACTGAATCATCATTCTAATGCACACACGAGTACACGAACACAAACCACTCGCACTTTTGCAGCGCTTAAGGTTTTCAGTTCCAGTTGACACCGACTGAAGCTGTTAAGTTAAAGTGAGTAAAAAAACTTACCGCGAGTGCATCTGACCGCAGACATGGTCCAGCCACGCAACAATTAACATTAAAGTTTTTTCCAGTCTTTCGCAATGTCGTGAATATGACTACTGCAAAAAAAAAAATGGCTTACAGAACCATGTTTTTGTTTTTTTTATTGACCACCTGCAATGATTTGGTCACTGGGATGACAAAAAAATTGCAATTTAATTGCTCTACACTGTCCGTCCGTGCACACCGTAGAGAGCCTGCTCTACACGCGTGATAATATCAGGCTGCTTATTCATGCCCAGGCGGAGGGCCTCTTTGTAAATGGATTTAAGTGAGACTCTAAATGGGCACTAATCTCCCACACTGAACATCCACGAGCTGCAGGGGGTCTCCTCCACATAGGCGCACACAATCCCACCCCCTCCTCTTTATGTATAGCTAGATAGATTGCTACAACTCTCTTTCTCTTTATATATATATATATATATGTATGTGTGTATATATATATGTGGACTCCACTTAAACAAACACCCTGACAAATAGTTGCAGGCAAAGCAGGGCCTCTCCACATCGTGAGGGTAAAGTCACTAAGGTCAGTGCTTAGTTTCCACATCAAACCCAGGAGCAGAGGCCAGAGTCTCATCCCCCTCCCACCTTTCTCTCTCCTTCCCTCCCACTCTTTCACCCTCCACCCGTTCCACACACACAGACATGTGCGTACACACACACCCACCCACCCTCCTCCTCCTCCTCCTCCTCCTCCTCCCCCTCACTGGATGTACAAATGCCTTTGCTGTCAGCTCTGCCCGGGTCCCCTGTAATTGAAAATAACAGCCAAGGGCCAGCCCCCGGCCACTCTCCCCAGCCTGGTGGCTCTCTGCCTCTGTGACAGCCACCCATCAATACCAATGACTATTACCCTGGAAGTGAGAGCGCTGCCGATGACATCCAAGACACCACCCCTGCAACACTCCCACACGCACACAAACACTCACACACACACACACACACACCCCAGTGTCCTTCCTCCGCTACCCAAGCCTCCTAATGTTTAACCCGTTGCTAACAGCCTGGTCTCTGAGTTGCTACAGGGGACATTGTCTCACACGGCACAATGCATCACCCACACACACACACTCTCTCACGTACACACAGCTCTCTTAAGCCGTGCTCAAAACTCTGACAAGCAGCAAACTTTTTTTTTCCACAGAAAAAGTGCTGAGAGAGTTCTTGCAGCGCCGTCACACTCTCATTTCCCCCACCGAGACGTTCACTCAGTATTATTCTGCAACACTCCTCCACTGCTGAAGTTGCTCTGGACTTGTTAGAGATGAGAGATTTGTAACTGGTGCCGGCACAGTAAAGTCCGGATGCTGTCTGTGCACGCAGCCATTCAGAGTGTGATCACTTTTTTTTTTTTTCTTCTTCTCCTGTTGTCATGACAGCTTATGAATTTACATTGTGAGTAGATGTTACAAGTCCAGTCAGCACCATGCGGGAGTCTCTTGTCCTCCCTACTCACACCCCCCCAGCCCCACTGACAGACAGCAAACACAATGCCATAGGTGATCTGAGTTGTCATCTGCTTTGACAGAGCATTGACAGCTGAACGGAACGCACTGAACACAAGCACAAAGCCCAGCAACGTGACAAATGAAACACACAGCAGCAGCAGCAGCAGCAGCCAGCAGAGGAACAGGACAAGAAAAATGCACAGACCTTGTCAGAAGCTGCAGAGCCGTGGAGACTAGGAGACTGTTTTCCTTTCTACAGTCCTCTCTGTCTCGTCTCCTCCTCTCCCTCTCCTCTCCTCTTCTCTCTCCTCTCACTCTGCGTGTATGTACGTGTGTGTATGTGTGTGTGTGTGATAATGTGTGTGTGCGTGAGTGAGTGTGAGTGTATGTGAGTGAGCAGCTCCCTCCCCTTCTGCCTCTCAGCTGCTCGGCTCAGGCAGTTCTCAGGAAATGAATGGGAGCGCACAGAGAACTGTTGTACTTGCAAATGACTTACCCCGAGTCACATGATCCGCTAAATGTAGGGTGGGCCGGTGGGTGGAGGCTTCATAAGCAAAAGGGAAGACAATATACTCTAAGCTTTAACAGCATGCATCGAATTACATGGGGCCCCTCCAGGGAGGTTTCCGACGCGTCCGCTCTCAACCAGCCCAAACTCCCTCTCTACCCCTCCCGGAGCGCCGCGGAGAGCCTCGGGCTGGGGGTGAGCACCGGAGCGCCTCCCCGTTTAAAGGGGACGGAGAGGAAGGGGAAATTAGTTAAACTAGTTTGGTTCACATTATATCAGTGATTATTTGTTGTGACTGAATTTGTTTTAGTAAGCGTTTTTTATCCACGTGCCGTTAAAAAAAAAAGGTAAATAAAAAATAAAATGTAACAGTTATTCTAATAAAAAATATTATATATGCTTTTCTAACAACTTTCTTATCGGGGAAAATATGGTAAATTGTTAATTATGTTTTTTTATTTTTTATTTTTTTAAGCAAAAATATCCTAAATGTGACGCTTCAAGTTTTTCAAATTACAAAATTTGCTCCGTTTCCGGGTCAAAGTTTAGTTAACTAACTAAATAAGTAAATAAATAAAAAAAATGATTTTTGGTTGAAAAAAAAAAACAATAAAGATATATTGACAGCAAACTGACAATTTTCACTATCATTTGATTCCCAGAGGACAACGATTTATTTAAGGAAATATTAAAAAATATATTCATTAATATTAAGATTGAGGTAGTCAGATTTACAGACGTATAACAGATTAAATAAATTCAAAAATACTTCTTTTTGTCATTGGGTTTAAGGTCTAATAATTCATCTTTACAGTATTTGTCACTAGCTGATTTATTTATTAATATTTTAATTAATTGATTCTGTTGCTTTTCTTTCTCGATGCATTTGTGTAATATATAACGCCAGAGTATATTGAAATCAAGGCATTTATACGTTGTCTGGCCTTAAGTTCAGCTCAGAGTCATTAATTAATATTAAACTTTCATAGAAATTGATAAGAACATCAAATGTGAACGCTTGAAAAGTTTCCACTTTAAAGGCAAGGCAAGTCATTGACTTCTCTGTTCATTGACCTAATCAAGGAATTGCCTCAGCTTCATCTGGACACATGTATAAGTTCTTACTACACTTTCTGTATGTACAGGTTTTAAACGGCCACACTACCATTGTTCTTTTGGATGATGGTTTCTGCTCCTACAATGAAATGCCACATTTCTCCCTGCTGTTAAAGTGACTAGCTTTGAATAACATGCAGGAACATTTCCCTGTAATGACAGTTTTTAAATTGTCTTGTGTAAAGTGCCCGAGCCGCTGTACCCACGTCGGTTTCTCCTCCTGGTGTTACCAGGGCTAAATGAAAGGTATCTCTGTGGTATGAGAGACTGAAGCTGCTCAGACCCCGCTCCCCTGGGAGCTCTAATTAAGGTAAAGGAAGCAGGGCTCATCTGCATGGCTGATGGGGCTCGTACCACTTTACATGGTCCCTGCTTTATTGTGGAGCCGGCTGAGTGAGCCAGAGATGATAGAGAGAGAAAGAGGCAGAGAGAGAGAGAGGGGAAAAGAAAGAGTATTTCCAGTAGTACAGTGAGCCCGATCCAAGAGCTACCCACTTAATATGCATTCTGTTTCACTTCAGATACTGTATGTCTTCTGTTTGTAATCAATGGAGGATAAAATGGCTGGGTGGAGACAAGAGGATGGAACGGAACGAATGGAGGCAGAGAAAGGCTGTTTCTGAGGTTGAATAGGCTGGAGGGAGGGATGGCTGGGTGACTGCATTCAGGTGAATTTTGTGGAGCGGCTCTCGGTGTTGAAGAGTCTTCAGAGGGGTTGGTTGAAAGGATGGATGCAGGGATGGATGGATGGATGGATGGATGGATGGATGGATGGATGGATCATCTGGTAGTGGTGTAAAATGTAATGGTCAGTAGTTGGAAATGTGAACGTGCTCAGCTGTGTTTGCTGGAATTTAAAGCATTATGATGAAGAAATTTGTCATTATTTATCATTGTTTCAGTACCAATAAGCGTGGTCATGTTGTTAAATGCAAACAGAACTGTTCAAATATGAGAAGATGAAGGGAAAGCATGTTGCCAGCAACACAAAATGACATTAACATGTGGGAGAAATCATGCAAGTGCAGGAAAAAATAAGAACTGAAGCAACCTAAAGTTTGAGCACGCTGCAGGATTTAAAGCTAATGCAGCATGTTTTGTTTGTGAAAGACCACCAAACCTCCTGTCGGCCTCCTCAGATCATAATCTGACATGTCGAGTACGTCGGTGACTCTGCACAATGTCGTACAAGACCATTAAAAACACAGACACTTCAAATGATGGGCATACGGTTGATCGTCCCGTGGCCTAGATTGCTTTGACGCAGGAGAAATGGGCGATTGCAGATTAATGTGACGTTCCCAATCTCGGAGAAAAACTCTGATTTGTGTGATGAGCGATGGGCCGGGTAGTCATTAGGTGCTTTGAAGGGCTCTGTGTGTGTGTGTGATGGAACACTAATGTAACATCAGCCGTGAGGCCCAGTGATGATCCTTATAATGACGTCCTGAGGAGCTCTTTCAAATGAAGCCCTCGCTGTGTAACTGGTGCCCCAGGAGTCCTGGCATGTGTTGAAGGGAGGCAGGCGGAGCGGAGCGCAAACAGGCGCTTCGAAGGAGGTGGAAGGAGGAGGAGTGTGGACTGAAAAGGGGGGAGGAAGCTATAGAAATCTGTCGGAGAAAGGAAGAAGAGGAGGAAAATGAGAGAGGATGAGGACACGGTCTGAGGGACATGGGGGAAGGGTCACAGCAGAGATGGATCAGGCTCGCTGTAAGGGAGGTATCTGAAGGGCGTCGGGTCCTCGAATCAGGCCTCTGAGCCTCGTCCTGAAAACCCCAGCAGGACTTATTAAACACCTGAGACACAAGCATCGCTCCCGAGGCTACGCCAGCTCCAGACAGGTTGTTAATGCGTCACCCTGGGGTGGGAGCAGTTCAAAGACAGCGTGGGTGTCTGGGGAATCATCAGCATAATAAGCTGTAAGACATCAAGAAGAGCATTATCATTACACTCTTCTTCCTTGCATCATCTGACCCAATCTCATCAAATTATTGTAACACCATTCATCATTTAGTCACACACTACAAAATGTCTACACTGAGGGGGCGGGCATTCTCACTGTGCACAGGAAGAAAAAAATGTGTGTGGGAAAAAAAAAATGTGTGTGTTGTGAAAAAGCTGCGAGTGAGCGATGTGATGCTCCCCTCCTGTTGTCTCTGGTTGAACTTTAGACTCTGGACTCAAAGAACAGGCATGCCAGACGAGGAAGTAGGGAGCAACCTGTTACTGCACTGTCAGGAGGGAGGGAGCGGGACGGGGGGAGGAAAACAATAAGCAAAAAAAACTCAAAAGAACATTGTGTTATTGCTAATTGTTTCCTTTCCTTTCCTTTATTGTGATCTCATTCCATCTATTTCCTTCCCTTTCCTTTTCCTTCCCTTTCATTTCATTTCCTTTCCTTTCATCTCTTTCCATCTCTTTCCTTTCCTTTCTATTTCATCTATTTCCTTTCCTTTCATCTCTTTCCATCTATTTCCTTCCTTCCTTTCCTTTCCTTTCCTTTCCTTTCCTTCCTTTCCTTTCCTTTCCTTTCCTTTCCTTTCCTCTCTTTCCATCTATTTCCTTTCCTTTCCTTTCCTTTCCTTACATTTCCTTGCTATTTCATCTATTTCCTTTCCTTTCCTTTCCTTTCCTTTCCTTTCCTTTCCTTTCCTTTCCTTTCCTTTCCTTTTGTTTCCTCTGTCCTTTCCTGTCCTTTCCTGTTTCGCTTCCTTTTCTTTCCTTTCATTTCCATCGATTTCCTTTCCTTTCATTTTGTTTCCTGTTTCCATTCATTTCCTTTCCTTTCCATCTATTTCCTTTCCTTTCCATTTCATCTATTTCCTTTCCTATCATTTCTTGTCTGTTGGTTTCCTTTTCTGTTTCCCCTTCTGTTTAATTTCCCATTTCCTTTCTTTTCCTTTCGTCATTTTTAAATATTTTACAAACACGACTTTGAATAGAGTATAAAAGTACAGGGACGCATTTAGAAAAAAAGAAATCGAACACAAAAACTTTCTGTGAGGAAACTAAGAGCAGAAGAATCAACTTGAAACCTTGAAACCGTGATGGACAAGAATCTATATTCATACTGTCAGACAGCCCTGGTTTGTAGGTAATAAAGCGCTCACCTCTGGAGCTTCTCTTTATCCCCAACAGTTCCCACTGTGAATACTTTACACAAACACGCTTCGTGAACAAAATGAGACGAGCTTGCTCTCAGCTTCACAAGTCAAGGTTTTCTATCCTTCAAAATGAAGTCTGGGAAGCGCAGTGTCTGTGTGCCCGCCTGTCACAGTATCAGCACAGCGTCTTCCTCCATTTCAACAAAAGTTCTGGGGGGATGTGCTGAAAATTATACTGATCTGAGGGCGGTTTTTGACACGAATCCCCTCCTTTGTGGCGTTTTGTACAAACGCAAGACATGACAATGTCTGTATGCACTTGATTGATTTCATTGAAATCTGTATCTAAGGGTTGTCAGTGCTGCATTTCACAGCTTCGCGCAAACCCATTCACAATTCACCTGCGATTACGTTTCCCGAAGAGGTGTCATGTTTGCTGGAGTAACATCTTTAATGTCACTATTGTTCTTGCTGTACATTACCGTCTGTCACAATATGGAAACTGTAATTTAACAAACACACATGCTGCAGTCAGGGATGTTCAGTAGAATACACACTGATCAGCCATAACATTAAAACCACTGACAGGAGAAGTGAATAACGTTGACCATCTTGTGACAGTTCAGTGTTCTGCTGGGGATCTAGACCTGGCATTGGTGTGGATGTTACTTAGACATGTAGGCACCCCCACCCCATAGCAATGACACTCCTTGATGGCAGCAGCCATCCCCAGCAGGATGCAGCCTGACACAGACACACACATGAACACATGAACATGAACATGGAAAACAGCACAAGGTGTTGACCTGGCCTCCAAATTCACTAGATCCCAAACTGAGCAAGTATCTGTGGGATGATCCAAAGAGGGCCCTCCCCCTCACCCCATAGGACCCAAAGGCCCCCCACTAACAACAATCTGTTGCCAGACACCACAGGACACCCTCACAACACCCATGTCCATTCTCTGATGAATCACAACTGTGCAATATTAAGTAGGTGGTCATAATGTTATGCCTTATCTGTGTTTGATTAACACATGCAGAATTGTGAAAGTGAGAACAATCCAAAGTGGAGAAGGATGCTTAATATATTTGCATATTTTCACGCAATTAGATTTTTTTGATCACATTAGATTAGAAGTTTTTATCCTTCAGTAAATAGCAGAGGTTTTTCATTCTCCACATTGTGTTTTACTGCTTATTGATTAGCCGTCTTCCATGTGTACTTCAAAAGCTTTGTGCAGTATGTTTCCATGCGTATGATAAAGAACACTGACCAGTCCTTTTTGCGTGCATAAAAACACAACATGTTTGAGTTCTAATTAAAACCCCAAGGACTTCTCTTGGTGCAGCAGCTGATAAAGAACTGCCTCTTTCTCATATGATGCAATGCTCTGGCATGTTTGAAATAATTCCATGTAATTTTGCAGATCTGCTCCCAACGACTGCTGAATTCCCTCAGTGGACGAGGGTTTAGACGTTTGTGCGCAGCGCTGTGCTGCATCAGTGTGTGGCTGAGCCGAGGATCGCGCTCCCAGGTGCATTGGTTTCTCTTAAGGGACCCACTGCCCTGCTATACACGGATTATAATAATGAAGAGCGGTGAAGAACGCGATAAGGAGTAAATTATTGATTCCCGCACGCATTTATACATTTATTTATTCATGTGCATCTGTCATCACCTAATAGAGTCACTGTAAGCATGTAGCAGTGTATGGTTTGTGACACTGCTTGGCTCATTAAGCTCAAAAAAAAGACAGACGGAAATATCTGTAATGATGCTGTGCTTATGTTATGGAGAGAGAAAACAATATTGGAATATAATACTTAACCAATTAGCTTTACAATAAGCGGACAAGATGTTACACGCGTGGTAGAAGCCAAGAAAAAATGGAAATTAGAGCTAACAATGACAAAATAATGATAAAATGGGCAGTAAAATAAGAAGAAAACGCGAAATGACCATGAGAAATCCAGAAGAAAGGTAATGCAGAGAAATGAGTTTGTAAGGACATCTGCTTGCTCAAGGGCCTCCCCTGGTCTAGTGGCTGTGCATGCACGCATATGCGTGTGTGTGTGTGTGTGTGTTTGTCCAGGCATCCGTACACCTGCACAGACTGAGTGGGTTGGCTCAGTGGGCTGGCGTGGAGCTCCGTGGATCCCCCTCCAGGCCAGTTCTCTGTCAGGCCCTGCCAAGGTCAGCAGCCTGCCAGTGGGAGGGTGGTGGTGGGTGGGTTGGAGGGGGGGTGGATGCGAAGGGAGGGGTACGCTTCAGCAACATGGCCACCGGGGCCTCAGCACGCTGTGTCTAATAGCAACCACAGAGCTCAGACACACACACAACGCTGGAATGAACTTTAACACCGATGCAAGCGCACTCAGGGTAGCAAACAAGCCAGCGTCAATTGGGACACATTGAAGGGAGTGGATGTCTGTGAAAGGCAGCTTCACATGTTTTACTCTTCAGATAAGATAAGACCAAAAAAGATAAGGGTGCAAACAGAGGGGAATAGTTTTAATTTCTGGACAAAGTAAGTGAAGCTCCCAAGCTTAAGAGAATGAAAGGGTCGCTAGGAAATTAACAGGGAGACCTGTGTGTGTCTTAAAACTGCTAGCTCCGTATTATGTCCATTCCACAGCTATCCATTACCTGGATCAGCTTACTGGGCGGCTAGACCCGGGGTGGAGCCTGTGATACCGAAGCCACCCTGAAATGGCTGACTCACTAATGTACACACGAGAAGTTCAGCGAGGAATACGGTGAAAAGGCCGTAATTAAAATATCAGGCATCAACAAAAAAACGCCAAGTGAAACGCTACGCCTCGGGGGTGGGCTGAGGTGAGTCTCGCGTCTCCCCGTGGCATCTCGAATCAAACCTGTCAAAGAATCCCCGGCTAGAGTATCAATCTCTCGGTTCGCTCTGGATTGTGTGGCCCTCTGAGCCCGGTTGCAACCAGAAGAAGTGGTCCCCGGGAGATTAGCGTCCTCACACAGGAACGGAGACACCTGAATTGTATAAAAGCACAGAAGCAATTATCCACTGCCACTCCTCCACATCCCCCACTGCTGTCAAGGCTGTCATCAACACTAGTGTGTGTGTAAGTGTGCGGGGCTGATCAGCCACCAGAGCCCTCCGTTGCTCTTTGTTGCTCTTTTCCCTGCTAGCAGCCCTTTGGTTTTGTGGCGGTGAGACCTTGTGTTGTTCCCCTTTGGCAGCTGGACACCTCCCAGACCCCCCTGCGCCTCGCCTCACCTCCCCTCCCTGCTCCCCGCTCCCCGCTCTCCTCACCTCCTTCTCCCTCACCTCCTTCCCCTCTCCTCCCTCCCAGGCGTTGGGTAGAGAGGGAACAGCCAGTGCTCTCCAAACACAAGGACAGAAGCTGCCAGCAGGTAGCCATGGCAACAGTTTCTCTCTCACCCGCCACTTCCCCGCTCGGTAAAAGGGAGTGTGGAGAATCGCAGGGCCCCTCTCTCCTCTCTACGCTCTCTCACAGCCCAAATTAGACGGGTCACAGTGTTTTTCTGGCACCCGTTTAAATAATCATAGAGATGGATGTGTATAGAGGGAGAAGGAGGAAGAAAGAGAGGTGAGGCGGGGGCACGCCAAGGAAGTAGAATGGGGGTGTTAATCAAAAAGAGGCAGATTGCTGCACAACAAATGATTTCTTTTTTTTCTTTTTTTTTTCTTTCCAGACATAAGACTGTGGTGGGTGGAGACAAGGATGCTTGAGATATTTGCGAGCCGTGGTGCAGAACTTATCTCGCTAATGCAAGCGCAGGGGCGAAGGCTCAAGTTGTAATAATTTCAATTCCTGCATCTCGGGCGAGAGGATGTAAATGTCTGGGAGACAAATCAATTCCTTGTACCGAGCTCGCTGTTAATGTGATTTTGAAGGTTCATTTCCAGATCCATCTCTGTAACTTTAGCGTCTAAAACATGAGCGCAGGATACACGAGCAGCGGCGCTTATCCAGACCTCCTCAGCTCTCGTTTGCTCGCGCGTTGCCCCGTGGCTGACACGCTACACCGTAGGTCTTGTGCGCTATTTTATTTGTTAAACTCCTGCAGCAGGCTGATGCAAAGCTCCCGGTGTCCTTCTTCAAGTTTGTGTATCTACGAAGAGGTGCTGATATTAAGAACAAGAATCTGTATGATGGAAAACCCTGTAATGTTTTCTTTTCATGAGCGGCTGCCACGGGCCTGCTCCGGCTTAATAGCATGCTGGCTTTTGAAAATAATTCAACCCTGCTTATTTTCTACTTGATTTACTCTGTGCAAGCCTTCCCTCATCAGGCCCGGGTTTTGATATCAAGCCAAAATAAATCAGTTTCCCTTTTCGGACGATATGTTGAGGCTGCACCGACAGCAGAAAGAAAAACTTTAGAATACAGCCTCGGGATTACATCACAGCCAAACAATGTCTATTTTTACCCTGGCTGAAGTTTTTCTTACTTCCAGGAATTTCCAAAACAGGAGAAACCTGAAAGATTGAGCACGGTGCTGCAAAATTGAATTAAACTGGAGTCATAAAAAGCAGGGTCAAAACAGGGATTAAACATTTTCAAGGGGTGTTTGGAATTTAGATCTGTGAGGATTAGAAGTCCCTGTAAAGGTAACTCGCTCCAGGTTTCTGTTTCAGAAGCTATTCCTGCTGGGAACGCGGTAACACTCTGACATATGTACTAACAATCGCAAGAAACAAAACTAAATATTATTGCATTGACTTTATTGCGTCTTTCAACAAATGATGTGTTCATCCAGTGGAAATTACGTCTGCATGACAAACACTTCACGAATTTGTCTTTCTGCATTTGTTCTATTTACCAGAACTGACTGTCACACTGTCAGGGGCTTTGCCTTGGAGACTCTCACGGAGAGGTCACTGACATGATGTTCAGGTTCTGCCCCAACTCTCTTGCAGATAAAACAAAGTCATGTCTGCTGTGTGTGTGTGGCCGTGAATGTGTGCACATTCACGGGCTTTGCTTGACTTCCCCACATTGATACCAGATGGCCCTTCCCATCATGGCCAATGGAGGAATTCAGTTGGCAGGACCCCTTCTTGTTCATGGTCAGCGTATGTGTGTGTGTGTGTCCGTGCCCCTCCTCTCCCACCACACACTGACCTATTTGTATTCTGGGCAGAGCAGATGAGGCTCCAGGCCCACTGCCCTGCTCCCCTCTAGCCTGTCCCCTCGGGAGGGCATCTGTGGGTCTGCGCTGGGCAGATAGGGCAGACCCATCATGGCAGCACTTTAAAGCCCACCGCACTGGTCTACAGAGAGGCAATGTGTTTGGATTTGTGTGCGGAGGGCCTCTGTGCTCGCCCGCCGAGAGTTTCTTCTTCCATTTCTTTGTCTTTGTGGTTTCTTTTTCTGACCGTGACGCAGATGACAAAAGAAATCACTCCAGTGCGAATCTGAATGGTCAAGTGGTAATGAGATCTCATGATCATTGCAAGGAGTATATGTTTTCAGCGATGCACAAAAAAAAAATAAAAGAAATTAACAGATAATTGACTGACAGTGAGAGTTGCTGAGACTTCCCATCTCACATTGATTGGCCGCTCAGGAGGGACACATCTCCATCCTCTTCGAGGTGCCGCGGGGCCAGGTCCATGTATGTGTTGTGTGAGTGTGTCTGTGTGCATTTCAATTTAACCTTAGATGGGCTCATTTGAAATCACCCAAGCATCTCTGATGGACCCTTATTTTTAACCCCCACCTCCTCCTCTCCACATCCATTCACCCTACAAACATTATTTGTTGATTTGCAGCACACACACACACATTAAGAAACTCACAAGCAAAAAAGCGCGTATGTGTAAGTCTCTCTCCACACACACACACACCGGCAGAGGGTGCCGAGCCATAAAGGAATGCAGAGCGGTATAATCACAGCATCATCAGCTCTGTCCTCTGAGAGAGCGGGCCAATAATGCCCCTCTAATTGAATAACTTATCCACAGCTATTTCCCAGGGGGCCGAGCTGCAAGGCACTGTCGCCGAGAGAGAGAGAGAGAGAGAGAGAGAGAGAGAGAGAGAGAGAGAGGGAGGGAGGGTGTGGATGGTGCTGAACAGAGCAGATCAGCATCCTCCAAGTAGCACAGCCAAAGGTGGAGTTAGACAAACATGCATAATCACCCAGCAGAGTACAATCCGTCTCAACTTCCTTTCTGCCCTTTTAAATTCTATGTCTCCATCCAATAAAGCAAATATGCACGACTGTATCAGATAATAACCAAGCACTGAAGATCCTCCTCAGATCTATTAAAGCGCGCTGCTCTGTCTTTGGTTCCTTTTTTTTTTTTTTCCTCTTTTCTTCTCTCAGCATTGTCGAGTGTCGACGAGAGCGGGGCTCCTCGCCTGATGCGATGCTGAAAAGCTCGCTATATCCCCAAGCCCGAGGGCGAGGATAATTCCCCGTAAGACCTCCCAAATTCTGGCTCCTTGCTCAATCACCCTTGGGCTCACTACAGGGGGTAGCTATACATTCTGTTTCCTTTTCTCCCATAAGACACTGTACCTCCCCGGGAGAGAACACACACATGCTGCACGTAGTACTTTCCAAGAAGCATTGATGTGCTTCGATCACTGCCTCCCGCTGACGCTCGGCCTCTGTGGGGAGAAAACGTATCTCGGAGGCCGATGGGAGTGTATTTGTTGACCGTGCGGTGCTACAACCTTACAGCGTGTACTGTAAAACTGAACAATCCCACGTGTCAGCGCTGTACGGTACCAGCTGGACTGAACAAGGATCTTGTGTCCTGATGATTCAGGACTTTTTTTTTATTTCCCAGCTAACTAGCTAAACTCCTCTCCGGTGAGCTGTACCTCATCAGCACGCATGATATCTACCCCGGTCAATACTTTTATACCCACAAGCATAGTTGAAGTCAATGGAATTTTTATTAGGAAACAATAATGTGGGGGGAGGAGAGAGGGAAGGAGGTGGATTAGGAGAGAAAGTGAGGTGTAGGGAGAGGTAGTACATTGATTTACCCTTCATAGTTCGTTGCACTACATTTACCCAGCAGAGTGCTCAAATTAGTGCCCTCCAGCTCCCTCCCAATTAGTTTCCACAGAGACGAGGTGTAAAGCCAGTCACTGGCCTCATTACCTCTCCTCTCTCCTCCTCTCACTCTCCTCTCCCCCATTCTCTCCGGCTGAACCTTCCTCCAACTCTTTCTCGCTCTGTTTTTTTTCTCTTTTCTTTTATTATTTTATTCCCCCCCCCACCTCTCTC
Source organism: Planiliza haematocheilus (assembly GCA_005024645.1). Classification (NCBI taxonomy): domain Eukaryota; kingdom Metazoa; phylum Chordata; class Actinopteri; order Mugiliformes; family Mugilidae; genus Planiliza; species Planiliza haematocheilus. The sequence continues at coordinate 1,133,887 of SRSE01000940.1, read as the reverse complement.
ATCTCCTCCACGCTTTTTTTCCCCCTTCCATTTCAGTCCCCAGCTTTTATTTTATTTGCGCTCCTTCTCTGTCTGTCTCTCTCCGCTTCGACGTGTGTGTGTGTGTGTGCATTCCCCTCCCGTTTAAAGCGTGGCAGCAGACCGAGCAGAGAGCATTCGTCTCCAGGAAGACGTTGTGGGCTTCGCGGAAACACTCAGCTGCCCGATGAAGAATAGATGATGCTTCACTTTGGTCGCCGTGCCGCTCAATAGTTTAGCACAGTCAAGCATACTATATGAATCTTACTGCTAATGCAATGGATACATCTTTATAGAATTTCTCCTATTTAGCATTTAAGCACAAAATGGAGGGAAATTATAACAGACGCACGCTGACTTGTATATATTTCCCCCTGTCCCTGTTTCAGATTTTATATTTTTCATGAACGTGTGCATGTTCCTAAACTAAAGACGCACATATAACTGGTTCCGAAATCTCTTGATCATTCGTTCGATATTCTTTATTTAATGCACAGTCAAAACTTATCTGCAAATGTGAAAATCCAGTTTTCTATATCCATGTACTCACTAAACTTTATTTCTCTGGACTTTTCGCGAGGGGCTCTTTACAAAGTACACACATTCCTCACAGAGTGTAAATGAAGAGCGTGATGTATTAATTATGTATTGGAAATTTGTGATTCTGGACACTGCTGTTTGTAGTCTGAAATGTGCGCTGTACCTGCTGGGTGCTTTAAGGCGCTTTGAGGCAAAAGCATATATGTAAAATACACTTAAAGGGTTGGAAACTTTCAGACTTTTTTTTTTTTTTTTCCATTTTGGCCTGGGGCCTCCTAGTGGGTTTAATCCAACCGGTCGATTTCTCTAGTGTGAATCATCTGTGCTCACATTAGCAACCCAGATTTTAAACTATGCTTTCTTAACTTTTTAACAAAGAACGGTTTCCTTAACAAACTGACACTGGTTGTAGTTTAGATGTTTCCACAACAATAATCCAGACTGATGAATCTCAATAACATTCACGGTTCTCAAAAGATGAATCCCTCTATCATATACACAGATCAGGCATAACATTATGACCACCTTCCTAATATTGTGATGGTCTCCATTGTGCCTCCAAAACAGTTGTGAATTCTCATCAGAGAATGGACATGGGCCTTCTGATGGTGTCCTGTGGTGTCTGGTAACAGGATGTTGTTAGCGGGGGCCCTTTGTGTCCTAAAGTTTGAGGGGAGGGGCCTCTGTGGATCATCCCACAGATACTTGATCAGTTTGGGATCTAGTGAATTTAGAGGCCAGGTCAACACCTTGAGCTGTTTTTCTTGTTTTTTTGAGTTGTCCCTAACCCTGTGTCATGCTGCATCCTGGTGGGGATGGCTGCTGCCATCACGGAGTGTCATTGCTGTGGCATGGGGGTGCCTGGTATAGGTGGATGCTACATATCTAAGTAACATCCACCCAAATGCCAGGTCCAAATGTTTCCCAGCAGAACACTGATTTCAAAGTTGTTTACGTCTCCTATAGGTGGTCATAATGTTGTGGCTGATCAGTGCATGTTGTGTAATGCCAAAGATAGGTTGATTTTTTTTTTCATTCTTAGGAAATTTCTCAACAAGTATGATACAGTTTTCCTTATAATCTGGAAGATGCATTCAAAGCCCACTCAGGATGAGTCTAAAAACTTAACACATTCTGACTTTTTCTGTCTTCACATCAGTATTTCAGTTTGTTCAACAAATAGCATTCCCACCTTTTGTTTTATATAAGCAAATATCACTGTTGGCAACGGTAATATGCTGAACACTGCCCCTGCTAAACGTCAGCGTGAGAGCATTGTCATTGTAAGCATGTTAGCGTGCTGATGTTGGCATTTTGCTCAAAGCATAGCTGTGCCAAACAGCATCTTCACAGAGCCCCTTGTGAAGAATAACTGGTATTAGAGGTGAATTACAGGAACATGAATTAAAGAAGATGTCTTTGAAATACAGGGCTTAAGAATGCCAAGTGTTCGGTGACATTATACGGTCTTACAAGATGGACATCTGCAAGACATCTTGACATCTTGACTTCCCACATCTGTATAATGCATGTTTTCACTGGGTGGTTACTCGGATTTCATTTCATTATAGTAGATGAAGTAGCGGTATTGTGGAATATATCAAGTTATTTCTGTCTGAAAACAGAATTCATTTTCTCACAGATATCATGAAATGAGCTCTCTTGCCTCGGAACAAATAAATTTTGTCTGCAAAGAAGCAAACACCTTTCCCTTCCCGATCGCACCCCCAGCAATTTCGCCTCCCTCCGTCCTCCCTCCCTCCCTCCCTCCCTCCCTCCTCCTGTGCAGAAACCCAGAGAGTATCTGGGTGAGGTGTCAAGCCAATGTACTGCCTGCAAACAAAAGCCGCCCTGTCCACCCCAGACCCAGATGTTCCTTATTGATCCCCCTGTGGATTTGGCTGAATGTAACCGCTCCAAGAATTTTTTTTTTCTTTCTCTTTCTCTCCCTCATGCGCTCACACTCCTCGATGTGTGCATATGTGCTACTCTTTGCTCTTGTGTGTGTGGTCAAGCGGGTCCGGCGATGCATGTTCAAGCTGGAAGTGCCGTTTCCCTCGCTGAAGTTTTATTTTTTCTGCAGCGAGCAGCATTTTGGGACTTGCAAAGCTCTCCCTATCATTCTCTCCCTCCTGTCCACTATCCACTCCTCCACAGCCCCTCTTGGCTGTTTCTGGTTAATAATGTAGCATGTCTCACTGTCTGATGTTGCACTGGGTTGCTGTGGCACCGCGGAGAGGCTGTCTACCTTTCTGGGAGACGCTGCAACTGGTTGCCAAGGAGTTGGTTTCAGGGAGGAGGCGAGCGAGGCGAGGGAGTGTAAAGTAGAGGTCTGGCAGAGGCAGAGTAAGAGAAAACGACAAAGACAAAGAGGGTGAGAGGAAACAGACCGGGAGTGTGAGAGGGGGACAAAGAGAGAAAGCGCATGAGTTGTAGGGGGGGAGAAGTAAACTGAGCAAGGCCCTGGTTTATCCTCAGTCATTACTTATAAAACACTCTGTTCAGATCTTGCTGGTAATGATAAAACACAGACAAAGCAGGTGAAACGGCTCAAGGATGTCGGTGGGGTTTGTCAAAAGCTCGGTCGTAATATGAACTGAGCTGTGGAGCCAGGTAGCCAGGTAGGGTAAAATACCCAAAAAAGAGATGTTCAGGTTTATATTTTGAACTTAATTTCTGTTTTCACGTATGAAAAGAAATGCCAGATTTCACTGTGGGTGGAACATGTCATTCACAGGCTCCACAGTGCATATTCATGTCATTACAAGCGTGGACATGGTTCCAGAGGGAATTGATGGATTGAGCTGCTTGTCAGTGTTTCAGTTAAAGGTATTTCCCTATAACCACCATGTGTATGGCGACGCACGTACGCATTTTTCGCATATATCCAGATACACCGCAGCTGCTTGAAATGTATGTAAAAGCTGACTCTACGCCTTCGAGCCTCACCACAATATTTTTGCGGTGGTTAATCTGATTCTGTAGCAAGGGTAACGCAGGCAGGGTTGTGTCAGAGATGTCTCTTTTTACCAGTGAGCTGCTCCTACATCAATGAGATTGTCTTTATCTGCCTGCTTGCAGCTTGGGCTCAGATTCTGCCCTCTATATACGGGTGCTGGGTTGTGGGAGGCATGTGGGCGAAGGTGCGTGGCATCCGGCCTAATGCACAGCCTGGAGAGAAATACTAACACTTCATATTCACTGTGACTTCAACGCCGCCACAGTTGAGGCTCTCACATTTGGATGGAGATTTTCAGTGAATGAGTCACAGGTTTGAAAGATATTCCACGGGACATGGTCTTCTAATTTAGTTGTGGTGTGAAATGAAAAGAGTCGAATGAATGCCGATTGCAGGCATCCATGTTATCAGCCACACAAGTGAATGGTTCGCTCGGTGTCATCCGTCTTGATGTAAAAACAGTTTATGAAAAGTGCTGCCGCAAAAGTGCTCCTCCTCGAGACCCCAGCGCTGCACTCGTGTTTGACTCAGGATATTCCCCGCTGCACCGCATTCCTCTGTTGTTCCGTTATTCTGGACAGGGTCCCCGCCTCTTCCTGCCAAAGCCCTCCCATAAACACACGTCCAACCCTGAAGTCCTCGCTCTGCAGGGGGCATTCCAGAAGTGTTAGTTTTCCGAGTCTTCCTGCGCACTCAAAGACGCGCCGTGCACATGTACAGTTCGTTCAGACACACTCTGCTGTTACCCTTGCCCTAAAAACAAGAGAGAAAACACTCTGCTTTCAAGACTACAACTGGCCACATCGCAGGAACTGATACGACGCAGCCTCTGCTAAATATTATACACTAATGTTGTTACAGAGCTGCATTAAAACTGTTTCTGCAAGTATCACTTGCTTTCTCAAGCGGAGAACCGTTATCAAAATAAAGAAGTGTAGAAAATTGTTGCATAAAGCATGTTTGCCTCTTCTTGCATGAAGGCAAAAATCTAAAAGATGTGCTCGTCTTTTCAGATTGGAAAAGTAATTCCAGAGTCCTTTATAGCTCAGGTTCTCCTTGTTTTTCACTGCAATATAAACTAAAGAGTGCAGGCAGCCCTATTTGTAAAGGGACTTTTTCTTCTGCAGCAAGAGGCGTTGTTTAAGTGGCTCGCTACGTGCGAGACAGGATTAGAATTTTATCGTAACATAATATTTCCTGACGCACAACGACACAATTTCTGGTCAAGGCATAGTGAGTTCAGTTACTGGATGAGGTTTTTATCCAATGGGATGCATTGTGTGGTGCTAGGTACAGCTGGGTTTCGACACCAGCAGAGTGGGTGTGGGGCAGCTAGCTGGTCACCAGTTCAAATCCCAGGACTTATGAAAGGAAGAAATGTGTAAGGGAGCAGCACTTTCACCTCAGTTTGAACGTCTGAAATGCCAATGATACATGCTCACTGCTTTGTGTGCGTACGAATGGATGGGTAAAAAGGAGGTTGTCACGGTTTTTCAAGTGGAGGTAGGACACAAATGCTGGACAATGAGGCAAGGAATAGTCAAAAAATTAATTAAATTAATCAAAAAGGAAACACAAAGCCCTGCTGAGACAGCAAGTGAACCAAAAACAAAAAACCATCAAAACTGTAACACATCAAGTCCAGAGCAAGAAAACACTGGAGACGCAGACCGAAGGGAAGAAGAAAAAAACAAAACAGTATGACACAACTAATGAACAAAGGTTAAGGCAGGGCTATATATACAGGGTTGACGAGACACAGGTGACACAAATCAACAGAACACAAGGAGGAAACAAATTACCTAATCAAATGGGGGGAAACTCAGGGAGTAACACAACAGGAAATCAAGAATTTAACAAAATAAAACAGGAAACTGGAAAACGTGAAACATGAACAAAACTCAAAACACGAAGTCAAAAAAACAGAACCATGACAGTGGTAACACTTTCAAGTGCGTAAAGCTTAAAGGCAGTGAAAAGCCTTCTTCTTCTTGTTTTTGTGAGAACCCTGATGAAGTCATGAGTTGAAATGTTGGGCGTTTATACAGCATCATGCCGCTGGAAGAAAGCTATTGATGTATTGTGTAAGCCTCCTCATCTGTGCATGGAAAAGTTCAAAGGTCATACATTAGTCTTCACGTTCCATATCTTTATTTGTCCCACGGATTACTCCGGAAACTGACCGATAAATAACTCCGTGACACCAGATTCAGCTCTGGCTTCGTCTCCCTCTTGACTTCATGAACGACGCTTGTTTCCCTGCCTCAGTTCAGCTACAGTCTACAGATCTCTGATTGAGAACATTTGGGAACGGGTGTCTGACTTTTTTCATCGTAAGCGTGAGATGCTGTGTTGAAACATTTCTTCCCTGCATGATACTGCCTCATGTTTCTTGGCAGTTTAACGCTGTCAACTCTCATTAGCCATGAGGTAATGGGAAGTGCCTCAGTACTTGTTGCTTGGCTTTATCTGCGTTACACATTTGTGATAAATTTATACGCCCAGACCACAAGAATTAATTACTTGATGTTTGCTTTTATTCATACTCTCATGTTGAGTTGATGTAATCCCTGACAGTTTGTAATTAGCAGACCAGTGGTTTAGTTTTTATAGACGGCTTAATTTTAGCAAAATCCTGCAGTGCAAAAGTTTTAGCCCATACACCATCTCACCACTTTCTCCTTCAAATCTGTGCAGGGACAAGTGCACACATGGCGGGCCGGTATGTGTTCAGACGAACTCTTGAGGTGTTCCAGAGCGAACTCTGCACATCAATTATTCAGTTCGATCACCTAGCCTCCTTGCTGTCTCCATCTTAGTATTTCTCCGTGCTGTAGAAGGACCTGCTCTCTTGTACAGGCAGTCAGGGAGGGTGGGGTGTTGGTGGTGGTGGTGGGGGGTGGTGGTGGTGGTGGCGGAGGGGCAGCCCTGTAGATAGCCTGACTGGAGCCAGAAGAGGCCTGGAACAGGAGTGTTCATTAAAGTCGCCCCAAGAGCACAGGCATAGGAGAGGATAACAAGACCCTGGGGTGGCTGGTGTGGGCCCTCACTCCTCAAAAACCATAAATGTATTCCCCTTCATCCAGACAAATCCAAAGTCTACTGTGTCAGCAAAAACACACACACATACACACATTCACCTTTGCTGTAACACTGACTTTTTGCTTCTTCTTTTTTTTTTATTTTACATTACACTTACTTCACAATTTGAAATATGAGATCAGGAAAAACTTTGCGACTTGCGTCATATTTAGTTTAGATGTGGTGACTTTTGCAAGGGTGTGATCGGATGTCCTCTAAGAGAACAAACTTATATTATTCAAAAAGAGCAGCAGGACACCAGCGTACTTGGTTTGTTTCTTTCCTTTGGCACTGATGCTTTAAGTGAGGACGATGAAAGAGATGTAAGTGAGGAATACAAGCTGGGAACGAGGAAGAAAAAGTTTGACTCTGTCCAAACTTCTAAAGCTAAACATCCTACATAAATGAAAAAAATGAAGAACAACTGGGACAACTCTTCATTTTCCAGAAGGTAATTTCCTGCCCAAGGAATAGAGGAGCTGATCATTGTGCTAAGCAATTGTGTGGTGTTTTTGTTGTTTTCCTTTTCACTTATGGAAAGGAAAAATGTCCTAAATGAAATATAAACGATTCATTTAGGTAAAGAGAAGGCGGCTCTGAATGCTGACACATATTTTCCCTACGCTGGCTTTAGTTTTCTCTTCAAATATGTGGATATTTGTTTAAAATCTGTCTGATTCTCCCAACGCCTGCATGGCCGCGCCAGTGTCCCCATTTACACGCCATAAAACTGGGTGAGAGAAATATCATAGTAAATCAAGGGCATGATGGCCATGGCTGTGAAAATAGACTTTTTTTTCTCCAACTTTTTAGAGTAATTCCTGAATTTACAACAAAACAAGACAAACCAAAAAAAATGTTCCTGTAAAAAACTGCAAAGCAGATGAGGTTGCAAATGTGTTTTCATCCAGTTGTTGAGTATGACCTATCCAGTAAGACTCCACAGTAACTCCATATTTGGGGCAGAGGTGGGGAGAGGCATTTAAAAGAGCCATAACTAACCGAGCGACTCCTGTGGGAGGCTGCTCCGACTGACGTTATGCGTCTCTAGAGTCTCTGAGGTCTAACTGCACTAGGCTGTTGTTCTCCCTTGTCTGCCTGCCTGGCCTGTTGGACCCCATACTACGGCTTTCCAGAAAGACCCCCAAGCGATCTTGCATTCAGCCAGGCTGAGCAGCAAGCTGAAATTAAAGCTGTTTCACTGTGGTTAGTTAAATAGTTGGACAGTGAGAGCATGGGGTGGCCCCGAGTCAAGGCTGAGGCTGTCTGGGCTAGTGAGTGGAAATATCAGAAAAAGGCTAAGGGCTGGGGAGGGGAGACGGGAACATGCAAACTGAAGAAGCAGAGGAAACTATTATAGTGACCTGGTTAAAAGGTTTCTGGGATTTCAAGCTCTGAAGTAGTTGTACTGTAAATCTACTACATTTACTGTCACTGCTCATGGCCTGCTTCCTATTTTGGCACACTAGGAAGGAATGCATTACATAAGATGATAAGATACTCAACAAGACATCCTCAAAGAATATTCAGTGGTCATAAAAGAAACCACAGAGAAGACTGGAAGTATGTGGTTTACAAAAGAAATGTACCTTTAGTTCTCATACAGAAACACCATCTGTCAGCCAGAGTATGCCAGAGTTGCTTAATATTTTTTCCCCGTAACTCTATTATTAGTTGGTAGTAGCACAACTGAAAAAGTTAATCATGTTGTTGTCTGAGTCTTAGATGGCCTATGGCTGGACTTCAGTTGGAAGCGTTCGTTGAATTATGTAACTGTCCGGCAATAAATCTGGGCTAAGGAGCAAGGGGTGGATCTACAAGGTTTCTTCTGCCCCCCATGACTTGCTGGGTTTGACCACAAGTTCAGCCCACATTCTTGGGCCTCAGCTCATTGTGTTTCGAGGAGATCCGCCTGGTTTTTCACGAAACGTAAAACAAATGAATCAAACCACGTCCAACTTGTCAGCGGCGAGTTCCCCTCAGAGATGATTCGGGCCCCAGATCCCCCGTCATTCACGCACTGAAAGCAGCGTGCGTGATCATAATCGCGATGTTGCCTCTACTTTTATTTTCTATTTTTATGCGCGTTGGATGCCGCACAAAAGAAACATTTTCCTGATGTTTCCAGGCTATGGTGAATTGGCCATACATAATGACTGGAATGGAGGAGAGAAAATTCCTAAGCCAAGTTCCTTTAAATCCACAGGGGTTCGTGCAGCGTATGGATCAGTGTTCCAAGAGGAGCAGGAGCCAAGACATCTGTGTGACTAGCAGGGACTGATCCCCTCTACCAGAACACTGGGAATAGGAAAACCAGGATTATCTGGTCACATTGCATATCATGGGCATACTGTACCGTACGTGCCCTGCCTCACCGCTGCCCAAGCTCTCAAATTCATAATGCAATCAGAGTAAAACAACCCAATTAGCGTGTAGCGTTAGCCGCACACATATGTGTATGAGGTGGAACTTAACTGCAGACAAGCATTTCTAATCATATCTGGAATCTGGAGCGCTCGGTGACGCCTGGATCTTTTACCCCCCACCAAAACTAATCCACTCTTCTCATTATCCACTATCCACTGTGTTCCTGTTCAGTGGGGTCTCTGTGCCCAGTTAAGAGTTTCACTTGCCTGAGGGAAAAAGGGTGGCGATGGAGATGACAAGAGAGCAGGACTCACTGCAGTTTTACACTTGCTGTAAAAGAAGGAGATCACTTCGTCAGCGTGTGATTATTACATCCGTCATACTGGTCAGCTTTTGCGGCGGTGGGCAGCGAATAAGAGGCACGTGAAATTCATCTTAAAACCTTGACGTCAAGCGGCATATGAGGCAGCATTTCATTGCTGCACTGAGTATTTTTCTTGTTTTCAGTGGACGACGTGAAGGTTTTTATTTGACATTTCTGCGAGTATCCGCAGTACAGTTTAACGTATACGACGAGAGCCTGTGTTTGTACATGGAGGAGCATACAGGAGCGTGACCTCCTGCGTCCTAGAATGCTGCCTCCACCCAACCACACCCCCTTGCTACACACACACACACACAGAGCACAGAAACACACACAGAAAACGCACACATATTCCAACCTAGACAGGCCAGGTTGCCAGAGCTACACAAACTCCCACCCATTAGCGGCAGGATTCCAGGATAACCATGGCAACCAGTCTCTCACCCCCGGGGAGACGAGCAGTAGAACTGAAAGGCTCCATTCAATTTCCACATCCCAGTACAGCACACACAAAAGGACACACATGCACTCTTTTCACACGCCAACACACACTCAGCGACGGGGCACACTCACACTGATGCAGGCACGCACGCGCGCACAGACACGGACACGTCCAACGCAACCCACTTGCTCTAACAGCCTCGCAGTCACTCCAGCCTTCCCTGCCTGCCTCCACTGGGGTGAGTGGGAGCTTGTTAGAGAGACCGCACACTACATCCTCTCACCCACGATCCTCGACTGCACATACACAGCACACCAGTGAAACATTAATTACACCTCACTCATTGTGATTAGGCACGCTTTTAGAGGAAGTCGACAGACTTTATTGTATGCACATAAATGATCTTCCTTTAGCCTGGAGGCTTGAAGCATCTTATCAAGCGCTGTGCTGGGTCATATCATCTGACTGCATCTCCGGCTTGTGCATTCTTGTCTACTGCTGGTGATATGTCAGCCACAAGGAGGTGAGACTGGTGTAGAGTAATTTCCTTTGGCACCTCCGTATCTCTTCTGCACACAGAAATAAAGTTGAAAGAAACTGCGTTACACTGAGGACAATATTGTCGTCAGTCTTACTGGCAAATGAGGGTGTAGCTGTAATCACTGGTGAAACCTCCATCCCACTTGGATGAGCGCAGCACGCTCCCCAAGTCTCCCACATCTCAAACAGCAGCGCGTACTCACTAGGTTTAACCAAGGGGAGAGGGAAAAGGTTAATGACGCACAGTGGGAAATCAGCCTTTAAGTATCACAGATAGCATCACGGGAAATGGATGGAAAGGTATAGCGGTGGAGAGAATGAATAGAAATGGAGCATGTGAGATGATAAGATCCTGAGAGAGAAAGAAAGGCAAGCCACGAGAAGGTATGGGCGGAAAGAGACAGTCGCAGAAATATAAATGACTGAGAAACAGCTCAGGAACACAGGGTGTTGATTATCTCCCGTTCACATTAGAGCCCACACAGACCATTAGACGGCGAGCCCAGCTTGAATCAATTTGGAAATTATCTATTCAAGAAAATCTTGAGTGGCGAGCGCACAGCACTCAGCCTTTCTCCGACACAATGCAGGTTGTTTTCTGAGATCTCGACGGCAGAAAGTGAGGGAGGTGAAGGCGTGCGGCGGGAGCAGCGCATTGTTAAGACGGATCGACAGGTGGGAAGAGTGGCAGAAATGAGGCCAGGAAATATTCTGAAAGGGCGTGGTGTTGTTTTGGAAACAATGTAGGAGGGAGAGAGATCTGGAGCAAGGGAGGGATGGAGGAAGAGCGGATCGAGGCTGGCACTAATGACGGGCGCGCCCAGGGCCACACAAGTACAGCTGTCTACCCTCCCAACTTCAGCAATGTCAGATCAGAATAATAAAACCCAGTGTGTTCGGTCTGTGCTCACAGGAACAGCTGGGTGGCGAGAAAAAAAAAAAAAAAAAAAGAGTGTGCAAGGCAGAAGAGAAATGTGCGATACTAAATCTTATCATCTCTACATCGAAACTTGTGGAGTTTCTTGAACAAATGCCGAGAGAGACTACAGTTCAGTCGGTGGTGGACGCTTCAATTTCTGGCAGCCCGTGGTTGCACAAATCACTTCGCTTTCATTGAGTTTCCAAAGCCTGACGTCAGAATCTGTCCAGGGCGTACTGACTCACTCGTATGCAGGCTCTGCCCACCACCTAGTCTTTGTGTTTGTCCCCTTTGTGGCCTTGCGAAAAAAGGGAAAAAGGGCGCACGTACACGCTTAGCATGATGTCAGACATCTCCAACATCATGTCACGCCCAGTCCCTTATCACCGATACCATACGCGCAGGTCTTACAGGGCTTAACCCCGAACACACAAGCAGATAAAGCCGGCTCAAGGGCCGTCTCTGCTCCACTTGATCTTTGCATATTATCAACACGTTCGCTTGATGGACCTTCATGTGGGAGGATATCTCCCGCGTCTGACTCACTCCTTGTCTGTCTGACCACCCCCTCCTTCTACTCTGCCAGCTCTCTCATTGTGTCTCTCGCCATCTCCTCCTCTTTTGCCTGTGTTTGTCTTAATCATTGCTGAGGTGACGTGGGCCGGGCATGGGCGCTGGATAATGCTATTAGAAGTCGGGCTCATGCGCGGAGTCGCCCCGTCAATCGTCTCAGGCCCCGTCCGCGCGGAGACGCTTTTGGTTTTAAATGCAGATGTTTTGACCGATCGTTCACACGAATCCTGTAAACACGTTGCCTTAAAACGCACTTTGCGTTTCGATGATGTTATCGCCACACCCGTCGAGCAGCCTTCTCATAACAACATCGACAACAATGGCGGACTACATGCTCGTGTTCCTCCTGTTAGGGTTACTAGGGCAAAATATCAAGCTCCTGCGCCACCACGCTGAGCAAAAACACTTTACATCCACCGCTCGGCCTCTTGCTCTCTGTTTTTGGTGAATATCTGAAACCGAAACAGTGCCACCTATAGGCCTGGAATATGAAGTAGCATTTTGAGTCGTGGAGATGGATCGTTGCCAGGGAAAACGGAGGGGGAAAAGGTCGTTTTGGTACGTGTGGACGGGGCCTCAGACATCTGGGACTTTTTGTCGCATTTGCTGTTGATCGCCAGGTGGAAAACGGCCTCAATAAGATCTTCAGACGTGTTACTCACGCCGTGTGAGCTTCACCTTTCTTTAACCTCGTTTCTTAAACCAGCTTGGCCTCAGATGTCTGTGAGGTGTAGGCGCCAAAGGGGAATAATAGGCTGGGCATTGGCAGCATGTCTGGTTTAAAGTGCATGCGTGTGTAAATACATAAAAATCGTTGATTCCGTTGCCTCTAAAGACGCGGTGCATGTTTTCTCAGGCCTCCAGAGGCTCCACAGATGAATGGAGCATTGGTCCAGGTAAGCCAGGCGTTATTCCCCAGCATGTGCTCCAACTGGCCCCGGGGAATTTTTCTTTATTTTGATACTGTCTCTGCCAGACCACTGGGGGAAAAGGTGAGGAGATGGAGTGTCTCTTGTCAGGAAATAAAAAAAGATGAAGAGGGTTTAGACATGACATTATTAATCACAAGATTCTCCAGGTAGAATTTGTGGATGTACCTGGTCTCAGCGGAGGGAACCAAAGGGATGGACTGGACGAGCCATGGGAATAGGAGGAGTGTGTGTCTATATGTGTTTCTTCTGTGGATTCATTATTGCCCTATTCCATATTCCTTCTGTCGTTCCTGGCCCCGGCCGTGTGCCGTCGCCCCCTCTGGCAGCCACATCCATGACGGGTACAGGGAGACAGAAAAGCGCTCGGTAGGAAGCAAATCTGTCACCGTGCTAACTAAAACATGTCAGCGTGGCAGGGCCCTGTGTGTCTAGGTACGCTCGCGTGCGTGATTGCACCGTGCGAATGGCTGATTGGAATCCGAGCTGTTACAGTGAAGAGTTTATGTCGTAGCATCAGATAAGAAGGAGCTTTGAAAGAGCAGGAACAGCCGGTGTTTCGAGAAAGTGGGGAAATAAGAGGGAGAGGGGGGGGAATCAAGGCACAGCTGAAGTACGAGACACTGTGTGTGTTCTTGTCCTCAGGGGATCCAGCTCCTCTCTCTGGACTAGACTGAGCCCACCTGAGTCTCTCTCCCACCCCTCCAGCTGTTTCCTCAAAATCTGTCCCCATCACCCCAAATTCCAAACTCCGTCTTCCAAAAAAACGCACATCTCTGTTTGTTTTCATCCGTACACAAACTGCCGGGTGCTCTCTAAACAAATCCATTAGCAGCTTGAATGTATTTCTGCAGCGCTGCCATGTTATTATTTTATTTGTTTTTTTAGAGCTACGTTATCGATTTGAATTATGGATAACCCTGCTGCAAAGTTGAAGCCGAACCACTGCACAGATCTCCATGATTACTTTCTGCTAACAGCTGTAGCCCTGTATTTTCTGCAGAAACGACTCCAGCTTTTAGACTGCGCCACGAGCGGAGCACTATAAATTCCCATATAAGGCAGGAGGACCCTTTCTAACCTCCTTCCTCAAACCTCCTCCTCCTCCTCCACTCGCCTTTTTTTTTCCTTCTACCCCTTCACTCCTTCATTGCAACCAGCTCATACTGTCAGCTCTCTTCTCCCCTCTTTTTTTTTTCTGCTGAGACTGTCTATTGCCTTCAACACACACCCACAAATATCCCATAAAGGGCTGACTAAGAATAACAATCATGTGTCAAACACTCACGGCTCTTTCAGTTTGAGCGCTTATACTTGTCGTTCGGCGTTTGCCATCCCCTCAAATACCTGTCTGGACGTCCGCATTGCCGCATTTTCTCTGTTAGGCTCCACGCTACAGTAATCATCATACCAAAGCTACAAGATCAAGCCTCACAAAATCCAATGGGAGGGTTTGCGGAGAGTGGGAAGCAGAGTGGGAGGTAGAGATGGATTGAAGGATGAAGATAGAGAAGACAGAGTGAGGAGAGGGAGAAAAAAAACACACACACACAAACAGAGCTGATAAGACCTTCGGCAGAGGAAGTGTCGTTCTGGGCCAATCCCCTCTGGACTCCCAGCATCCCACTCTTCCCCTGCTGCAGGATATGTCCTCGTGTGGGAATACACGAGGAATGTGGCCCCTTTTGTTTAGTGTGCGATAGGCTCCTGGTTGGCGGTCATTTGTGTGTCTTATGTGTGACAAGCTCCAGGCTTGGCAGGGCAGCGATCAGAGCAACAGTCCTTTCTGGGTAAGACCCTCCTAGGAAAACAATGGCTGGTCTTACGGCTGCTATCTTTCAAAGCCCCTCCTTGGCCGACGGAGCGCTCGCTGGGCTCTCCCTGTAGTTCTTATTCATGAACCACACATTAAACAAAGGGCTAAAAAGGCATCTACATCTGTGGCTGCCAGCCTGTTTTGTCCGATGGGCCCCTAAAGGCCTGTCACATGAACTCAAGTGTTCCTTTGCTGACAACACCATTTGAACTGATGTGAACTGGATATTATTTAACACTGGAATTGATATTGAACTGAATAGCTTTTAATTGTCAGATGGTTTTTGCTTAGTTTGAAGCTTGGTAAATATACAAATAATACAAACTACCCCATAAAAGTTTCTTTTTCATTGTTGGGTTGTCCAATATTGTCAACATTATCTCTATTTACATATTTGTGCATTGCCATTTGTGCTATTTGAACCATTTCTGCACATCTATGATTACTGGCATCCACCCAGTACTGTTAATGTCATTTATTCCTTTAACAACTATGTGTACAGTGCATTCATTTGAGCGGTTTCACCATTTTCAGGTCATTTTCAGTTCATTTCGGGCTCACTTTCAGCCTGTGACGTCTCGAATTCTTTCATCAGTCACTACTTTTATGTTTTTTTCATCAGCAGTCAACCATTTGATGATTTTTTTGTACGTATTCCTATGTATCTCATTCACTATAGCATGGATAATTCAGAAACTCACACTAGGCTGGATGTTTATTTTAACAATTTCACAGAAGATTCTCCCCCCCAACTCCCCACTCCCCACTGGAGACGTAGTTCTCTTTGCCCAAGGCGTTAACAAAAGACCAACTCTTAACAGGCCTTTAAATAGACACTCTAAAACTGTCTAAGCTTACCTTGGCCTTTTTACGCAATAACACGTCTACTGTACACACAGACACAGCTTCCAGCTTCAGGCTACATCCTACACCTGGAGTGCTCGACGAACACGATTTCTTTACGGGAGCTTACCGGGCAGGAAAGACATTCGGACATGAGTAGACAGAAAACAAGGCAAGGTGAGGTTTATTGAAGAATCCGTGACAGTTTCTTTGCGTTCGTGTAGCCCTCGTGATGACAGTCTTAAAGCACAGTGATACAAGCACTACCCAGAGGTTCAGGGCTCGGAGCACCTGATGTGAAAATGAAAACCGCAGCAAAGTGCTTCGAAATAGATACTGACAAAACGGTCTTACAGCTCAGATTTATAGAAAATAAAGGCCATCTTAAGGTTTTTGGCACAAGAAATAAACATGAAGATGACAAAACTGCAGCTGTTCATATTTCATAGTGTTTAAAGGTTTTTACTACCAATATCTGGTACGTGTTCAAGCTTCAGTCGCAGCAGAAAACCTAGAGAAAGCTGAAAAAGACGTACAGCGGGAGGAAAGGGTTACGAAATTCATTCATTCATTAATCTTTTGGGAAAACAAGCACATCTTTGGTTCACTGCCGTGTTTCTCAGATGCACAAACACTGCACTTTGAGCGTAACACAGACAAAAAAAGAGACAGGAAAGCTGTGCAGCAGTGTATCCTACACATGCTCGAATGACTCGTTTGATATGTTTCACTTGCTGAACTGTTGAGAGAATCCCTGCTGCTCAGGGGCGACCACTTCGACAAGTTTCCTGCAAAACGTTCGTGTCACCTCAATTACCAGAAAGATATATGAAGAATTTTACCCCCTTAAAACCTTGTGTGTAGCTCAGCAAAAGCAGACAAGCGCTCTGAGTGTATGCAAATGCGCAGTATTGCTAAATATAAACACACTGTCTGCCGAACGGCGCGTCCACTCGGGTTCAAGTTTGAGAAGTAAAACTTTTAGAGCGAAACAGACGCCAGTGTGTCACACGTCGTCACCGAGGACAGGAAGACTGACAGACGACGTCCTTTTTTTTTCATGACAGACATCACCTTGGTTTTAATGTGAGGGTGGTTTCTGAAAGCGAAGTCGAGCACGGGGCTGTTTTGGTTCCAATCAAAACTAGTAATGGTGAGTCAGACACGGAGGTGGGATAAAACAAAACCGAGGAGGGAGCCAGGGACACTCTTTGAACTTATACAGTATAAACTGTCTGTTCCTACAGTCAGACAGCCCACTGCACAGTGTGCGTGTGCGTGTACTGTAAATATTCATATGTGTCAGTAGAGATTCATAACCACTGATAGCGTGTGTTTCCTTTGTTGTCGCTCTGCTCGACTAAAATCGAGTTTCACTGCGACATAAAGTTGAAAACGTGACAAACGGCAGTGCATCTGCGGGCCTGTCGCTGCACTGAAATCTTGAGCTGCGTCGGAGATATACATTCGGATCACTCCTACACCTTAGTCTGCTATTCGGCGCCTCCCGGGGAGCGTGAACTCTGCCTCCGTGTCTGAGCATGCTGCTAAAACGAGGCGACACCGCGGTCAGTCACACAGGAAACTGTAAAAGCAGACAACCTCACATCCTGCCCGAGCTTTGGAAGAAAACACTTCCTCTTTAAAAAGCAGCAAGTGCAAGAGCTAAAAATCTCTCACGTGAAGGCAGTGGCGCGGTGCAGAGAGCTGGGCAGCCAGATATTGTGCATTTGCTGAAATTGAAAGCCTAATATGACTGAGGGAGTGCCCAGACGTCTCTGCGGTGGAAGAAGAAAAGAGAAAAGAGAAGAATATTATCGCAATTATCTTTGGAGGGAAATTACATTCACAAAAATTTCAAGTGAATAGAAGGAAATAACAAAGCAACGTAATTAGCCTGAGGCCAAGTTTCCATCAGAGTTCAAAAACAACAACAACAATGCAATATCCAACCCAGGATTATACACTGGTAATGGCTACAAGTTGACCCTGAGGTCTAAAGGACTATTTGCCAACAGGCACCTTCTGTTCACTACTTCACTGTTAGTACTGATAGTAAACACATCAAGGCAATACGCAAAAATGACTTCCAGAGGCAGATGTATTCCTCACTCGCGTCAATCTAGAAAACTCCCCTGTGATTAACCTACAAGATTTGAATAGTGCAGGATGACGCGCATCTGGATTTCACCTTCAAACTGTCTGTGGTACAGATGAAAGAAACTCCGATGCACTGTGGGAGCAGTCTGTTTGCTAATATGACCGAAACCATCCTCCCACTGTTGTATATCTTCTGACAAATATCTTCGTAGATGTTTCCCATGGAGTCTGCAAGTCCAGACATCACACATTTACAAAATGCTGCCACTCTCGTCCACCACTGCAACAACGCAGTGCAGATCAGCAGCCTTTCCACGGAGCAGCCTCCGTTTCTCCTCGCTGCAGCGTCTGCCTGCGCCGTCTGCCCAGAGCAGCCAGCCCCCCTGGTTATCATCAGGGCTTCTTGGCTGCAGTTTTGGCTTTCCCGTTGGGTCCTGTTTTGATCTGGGTCATCTCCACATCTGTCAGGGCGTCAGGGGGAAGGCACGAGCGCATGCGTTCAATGGTCCTCTGGTAAGCTGCCCTCTCCTGCTCCAGAGAGCGGATCATGTGCTTCATTTTGCTCTCCCGAGAAAGGAAGTTCTCCACATTCGTCTCCAGCGTCTGAATCTTCTGCCGGGCTGCCTGAAGGACACACACATTATACCTCGGTAAATACAGAGTAAAATGCAGAGACTGATGTTTGGAAAAAGGGTGAACAAACACGCAGACGTTACTCATTGTGATAACTCAACAAGGAGTCAGCGCAGTGCGAGCGCGGTGCCAAGGCCACGGCGTGCAACCACTATAAAAATGAAACTCTATCAATATGATTATATTTCATATCCAGGCTTTGTGTGAATCTTTTGTTAAGTGCTGTTTTCTAGCATCACGCATGGAAAAGTACAGTAATTCAACCAGCCTCGATCCAGTAGCCTTTGTTGCAGCTCAATACCTCTTTACCCTTAATTTATACGAGGACCAGCAGGAGTGACTTCACTAGTTAGCTTCACACATTACTGAAATAATAGGTGTACTTGGAGAGCACACAGCTCTGAGTCCCTTGGCTTTATTAGCAGTTCCCGTTGTGTTTTTAACTTGTGTTTAAGTGCCATCTATGGGCAAAGCGAGGTACTGCAACAATTACACAGGAGGTCTCTGGGGTTGTGACATGATCACGTTGTACTGAAAAACATTTGCTGCTGCATTCACTCTAAATGTAACTTTTTTTTTACACTCACCTGGAGTTTTTCCAGCAGGTCCATGTTCTGCTTCTTCAGCTGTGCATTTGTCTTTTCTAGTTTGTCGAGTCGCTCGGAGTCATCGGGCAGAGGTCCGCCCTCCAACATCTCGTCCTGCAGGACGTGGTATTCCACTTCGTATGCGTGCAGCTGCTTTGAGATGTCCATCTCCATCACCTGGCAGTCAACGCATCACAGAGTGAGACAAAGGTAGGCAACTGACAAGTGATGACAGCATTACATGATCAATAATTAGTTGTTCCTGCAAAACTCTACAGCAGCATGTGTTGCAGAGCTTTATTGTTGGACACATATATACTGTATATACAATGATCAGGCATAACATTATGACCTATATTATTTTGCTCTAATATTGTGTAGGTCTCCTTTGTGTCTCCAAAACAGTTGTGACTCATCAGAGAATGGACATGGGTCTTCTGAGGGTGTCCTGTGGTGTTTGGCAACAGAATAATGTTAGTGGGGACCTTTGGGTGCTATGGGTTGAGAGGAGGGCCCTCTGTGGATCATCCCACAGATACCTGATCAGTTTGGGATCTAGTGAATTTGGAGGCCAGGTCAACACCTTCATGTTTTTTGAGTTGTTCCTAAACCGGTTTTGTGTGTGTGTGTGTGTGTGTGTCAGGCTTCATCCTGCTGCCATCAAGGAGTGTCATTGCTATGGGGTGGGGGTGCCTGGTCTGGTCTAGGTGGGTGCTACATGTCTGAGTAACTTCCACATGAATGAATGCCAGGTCCAAAAGTTTCCCAGCAGAACACTGACTTGTCACAAGATGGTCAATGTTATTTACTTTTCCTGTCAGTGGTCTTAATGTAATGGCTGAAAGTTGTTCTTAGAACCACAAACTATCACAAAAGGAAAACCAGTATTTTGCATTTTTAAAATGCGTACTTAAGGCTCGGACACACCAAACCGATATCATAAACGCATCAAAGATCTACAGGCAATGAAGACCTCACATCGCCTGCGCCTGGGCCAAACATTTGCACTTGAACACAGCACAAAGACGACAGCCAAAGGCCAGCTGGCAACTACACGCGAGGAAATAACTCCCCATAGCAACAGTTGGCAGTGGTCTGTACTACCTACCATTAGCTGAGATGCTAAGGAAGCCAGGGAGGGCTACAAACTCGTCGTACAGAGCGGGCCTCTCCTGAGACACTTGCGTGCTTGAATGTTCAGATTTGTTTTCTTTCATTCTGTCTTCTCTTTCAGAAAATCAACATCGATATATCAGTATTTCTGATTCAGTTCATCATGGCTGAGAAGTCACGGACAGAAGCTCAACTAGTGGCAACAGTGGGGATGTACCAGCAGAACTAGGGAAACAGACGCCCAACAATGTGCCGCCCAAGTCTCTTTTTGGGTAAATGTACTGTATATGAAATCTAATCAAATCACAATCACATCAAAGGTAGAGTTACTATAAGTGGCCGCCCGTGCACTTATCATATTTACATGTGTCATTATGCTTAATGTGGAAACCTGGGACCTTTATATACAACCATGTGACCTTTAAACCACTTCCCTTTCTGTACCTTGGCAATGGTTTGCTCCATTTGCATCTGAGTGAGGGTGGGGAGTGTAGTTTTCAGATAGTCCACGATGCTCTCGAAGCTGTCACACTCCACTATCTCCCCCTCGTGGCTGCTCAGCAGACAGAGGGCCACTTTAAAGATCACCTCAGTCCCCTGGACAAACAGAAAGTCTGAAAAGAGCAAGCTTTAATTACTACGTGACGACCTAAACATCACACTTTTTCTTTAACAGAATTGCACACTTCAGGCATTCACGTGTGAGCTAACTCAGATGCGATTATTCCAGTAATGTACCAAAGATGCGGGACACGAAGCCGAGGGGGAATTGCGAGGCGAAGAGCGTGAGGAACCACGGCGCTGCGTAGAGGCTCGGGCAGATCTCGTGCTCCTCGAAGTGATTGTACAGTTCCCGGTGGTAGTCGTGCAACAACCTGGAGAGCTGGTACATCTGAATCTGGGGTAACACACACACACACAGACTCAGGTCAAAACATGTTATGGCAAAACAAACTGGAATATCTGGATCTGCAGGGGACAGGATAACACAGGGACGTCCACGAATCACAATCTGGCAAATGAACCTTTATCCAAGCAGAAGGAGCTCCTGCAGCATTAGCAGTGTTATTTTACAGGCTTGCACAGACACGCACCGTGATGAGCAGTGCTATCTCTTTGACAGTGTATCGGCGTCACAGCAGATAGAAAAGAGAAGCAGAAGTTAGCTCAGGCTAAAATTAGACCGTTATCACTCTTACAATTTCCTGACAGTTACAAAGAAGGCAAGTTTTACCTTCAACCTCTCCGCACAGAAACACCGAACAGAGAAAATGGCACCGACTCCTTCGTTTCTATTTGTCTTAAAGGAAACAAAAACTACTGTGCAAAGGGAACCAAACGCTTGGCTCAATGGTTACCTGATATGGATTGAACATTACCACGCCTGCTGATGCTTTAAACTCCAGCGAGGTCAGCTGATGATTAACTGAAGCTAACAAAGCAGGTGTGGTTTGACTAAGAGGTGGAGACACTTAACTACTGCTCGCTGTTGATAACTAACTGAAAGTGCACAGCAGAGCTTCTGGCAGCAGGAAGATGCATTTAACAAGTGAATTTAAAAATAAATTGTAATGCATTGTAAAACATATGCAAGATTTAAATGTGTTTAAATGTAAAGCTTTGCATGCACCACTGCCTACAAAAAAGTTAATAATTTCCTACCAGCAGAATTTCTTTATCTAACACACTGGTAAACGCTCTGATTTGTCTCTAATGACCATCTTGAGATTTAATATTGGTGCAACAAGTGATCATGTCCAGTAACCAGTAATTATCTTGCATGAATAAAAAAAAACAGCAGCTAAGATGCCTCCTATTCTGGTTAAAGTGGTCGATCCACCCGCTCTGTACTGACCTGCAGAGAGACCATGTCAGGTCTGTACTGCCGCCTGATGCCGAGGTCGTACATGAGGAACTTCAGCATGTCAAAAGCCTGTTCTTCGCACATGTGGAGCAACAGCACTCCAGCCACGAAGCTGATACCCTGGCAGTAGCCAACCTGTGTGGCACAAAAAAAAGAAAAAAAGAAAAAACGTCACAGCTTGGACTTACAGTGTTCCACCACGAGGTGAGGTGAATACAATATGTACCTCTGTATCCAGCAGAGAGTAGGCTTTCAGGAGGTTGTAGAGGGAAAGCTGGCCTGCGCCAAGCTGGGCTGAGAAGTACTGGTGTGTGGGAAAGGTCCTGCCTAAAGAGGGAGAAAGATTTTATATTTATTTATGAGCTTTCACCATGACAAGACAAAGCGCTGGGGGAAATTTTGCATGTGCGCACCTAAATCCACCAGAATAGCATGCTGCTGTGCGGTGAGCTGCTTCAACAGGTCGTGGTAGGGGGTGTCCGGGGCGTGCTGCCGCTGTGGCAGTCTGTGGCGGAGCCGGTACTGATGGGAAAGGAGCAACCAGACCTCACCACGCCTGCTCTTTGGAACCCCTGCATGCAAAAAGAGCAATACGTCAAACCCACAACTGATATGCTGCAAGTTGCCTTGTGCTTTTTACTACTCTCACCTTGGCATAGCACGCGGTATAATTCCTCCCGATCTTGTGGGACTGTCGTTCTGCCCGGGGCTGTCAGCTTTCTCTCCCATAGTGCCTGCGCATCTTTGGAGCACTCGCTCACTTCCTGGTAGTTGAGCTTCACCTTGCGGATGTGCAGCTCGTCTCGGCTCGCTGCAGCACAATCGCCAGTTTGAAAACCAAACAATAGAGCATGTTCAGCTGAATTTCGTCAATTATGATTCTCCCGATGCCCCAGAAATGACCAGAGATGACCAAAGACCAACAAAATAACAACAGGAGAGCCCCTCTGTTTCTGCGTCCGCAAAAGCTGAATAAATTACTCTTGCACCCTTTACCCTTTGCTCACTGGCTACCACGGAAAGCGTAACACAAACGACAATACCCACATTCACACCAAATAAACATTGCTGATACCTCATTGCTGCTGCAGTCATCAGCACAGTGGCAAGAGGTACAATGATAAAAGAAACACCATAAAGTAATGATTGTCCCTGAACATGCAAAACAAAAATAAAACGCTGAAATGAATGAGTATAATAACCAGCCACCAGAATCATGCAAAACATCTGCCTTCATCCCAAAGCCTGCGTTTTTATCGCTTACCTTCTATTGAAAATAGTTATTCACAGTTAGGTCCTCAGACCAGCATTGATGTTGTAATAACAAACAAAAGGAAAAAGATGTGTTGGTGTTCAGAATATAAAGGCTGCACATAGCAAGTGCAAAATAAGGATAAAAAATAATAATAATATTCTTTAACTTTGTATCCTGACAAAATATGTTTTGTAAGTAGCTGCTGGTTTAAAGGGTACCTTCTGTTTGGCCCTTATAATAATATAAACTACACTGAGATAAAAATACAGAGATTTGTCTTGTAAAATTAAAAATAAAACGACCATAATGTATTTATTTAATTCTTGCTTAAAAAGGAACTACTGTTTTCTACAACCTGGACCTTATTTCTGGCATAAAATATGGTCATTTACTCACCCATATAACTTTTGTGTAATTCGTAGTCCTTTGGGAGATATTTAGATCGATGTATATCCATATAATGGGAGTGAATGGGGCACCGAAACGCAGCCTCTAAATAACGAATTATCTGCCGCAACTCAAAGAAACTAATTTATTTCACCAATATTTTGTTTCACCAACAAAATATTGGTTGTTTTGCAGAAGATAATTCGTTATTTAGAGGCAGATAATGCATTATTTAGAGGCTGCGTTTCGGTGCCCCATTCACTCCCATTATATGGATATACATCGATCTAAATATCTCCCAAAGGACTACGAATTACACAAAAGTTATATGGGTGAGTAAACGACCGTATTTTATGCCAGAAATAAGGTCCAGGTTGTAAAAAAACAGTAGTTCTCCAAGAATTAAATAAAAACATTATTGTCATTTTATTATTCATTTTAAAGGACGAATCTCTGTATTTTTATCTCAGTGTGGTCTCTGTATTAAACAAATAAAATAAACATTTTCCAAGTGGACTAACTTGATTTTACAGATTGACTTTTGATAATGAAGTAGCTTTGGGACGCCCCATAAATAAGTATTACAGGGTAATGGTTTGTAAAAAATAAAAAATTACATCTAAACTACTGGCGCCTTTGCCTTTGCTTTCCCGTGTAGGAGGATTAGCTTCATGCACTTAAAAGTACTGTTTGTACATGTGTTTGTGTATCTGCAAGTGCTGCAACGCCCGAAATCTAACTGTGCCAAAGCGATACGGCTACATCTGACTTCTCAAAATAAACAGAAACGACAGCTTCGCTAACTCAAAGCCTTCTGTCTCTGTCCACGCTCATAAAGTTGTAAGTGTTACAGCATGTGGTGAGGACTGAGCGTGAAACTTAGATGAAAGGTGTGGGAAAGTGACAAAGGTTTTATTTATCACTGTAATAAAAATTTTGCCTCAGTGGATACACCCAGTATGAGCACACTGCAACAACAGCCTCGTGACAGTTTTGAAACAATCAGTGAATGGAGAATCTAGCTGAAACAAATATATGTTTACGTGACCAAAAAACAGTTGAGTAACCTGAGTAATTAATTTATGTGCACCAGTAGTGACTCACCCTCAAGCCTCTGGTTTTCTTTTTCCATGCGCAGCAGTAGGATCTGCTGGTGGATGGCAGTCTTCCAGAGGGCCCTGTAGTCAGCCCCCGTCCTCTTAGGCCTCTCCTCAGACGTGGGGTCACGTGGCAGGGGCAGCAGACGCCCCAAAGGGTCCAGACGTGAGTCCAAGGCATGAGGAGAGAGAGGCAGCAGCTCCCTGGCGTCACCGTGTTCTAAAAGACAACGTAAAGAGAGGTGAACAAGTATGAACAATAAATCTAAAAAAAACAAAAAACAAAACAGGTTTTCTGCCATGATGAGTCCACAGAGGATTATCACCACGCTCTAAAACTCAACAGAGCTTTTCAGACTATATTTCACTTTGTGGTTAGTTTTTGGTTTTATGGATTTATTTCCCTGCGTAATTCAGTCTTGCTCACTGCTCCAATCAAAACAGCGTCCAGTGACAGCCGGCAGCTGGTTTGAGTGAAAGCGCTCTAATAAATTGATTGTAAATCTGACTGAGCAGAAACAAAAAAAAATAACACACAAGCAGAGTTGGCAACTATCCGGTGAAGAAAGGGAAGAATTTCACAGCTAAACAGAAGCTGGAGACAAAACCGAAGGTTAGCAAAAGAAATACCGCACATAAATTAATGTCACTGCTTAAATTCAACAGCCATCACATGCATGTTTAACTGTTCCTAAGTGTTTTTGTAGAGCGTTATGTCATCACAGTAAAGTCGGCCTTTAACCTTTTACGAAACTTTATTCTAAATAATAATAAATTCTTGAGTTATGGCCAAAGTTAAGCATATCAGTTTGAAGACACTGACTCAAGCCATCCCTGACACATGCAGCTTATGTTTAAAAGAGTGGGACAGACAAATGAAAGGCCAGACAGCCCAAAAACAGAAGACCCCTGGCCTTGTATGGCACAGGGACACAGCCCCAGTAAAAAATAAAAGGCGTAGCTGACACTTGTTGGCTAAAATGTTATTGATACTGACAACATTTTTAAGCACGCTGATGTAAGAAAAGAAAGAAAATTGTGAAAATGAAGAAGAACTTCTTTTCACATATATGCATGCAATTTCAGAACTCTCTTCCAGAGTGGTAATTCTGCAGAAGGTACCACCTGCCTTGCACTCGTTACCCATGTACTTGTGGATTATTCAGAGCTTATTCATTGTGCATCGTGTTGTCCCTTGCTGGAACAATTAGAAGGATTGTGTTACCACACCTGTTTGCTGCATGGATGCAGACGGCTTGTTCATGGGTGACGCGACCCTCAGGAAGATCTTCTGTCTCCAGGAGACCCTGCGTGGGGTCGGAGGGAGACCTCCACTCAAAGAGTCGCTGCTGCAGCCCGACAGGGTCCTCTTCCTGCCTTCCCCATTGCTACGAGAGAAGACAGCAGCGTCAAAGACACCTGATAAAAGAGGCCGGAGTCGGCTTACACCAACACTCCTGTTCTAAATGCAGGCACACACATCCTTCGGGACACAAAAGAAGAAACCGCGTTAAAGCGTCTCATCAGCAAACTGCTTTGGCTGATGAGATATTGTCAAGAGGAACCTTAACGCTGATGAAAAGCAGCCATTGACCGATTCCCGGGGTCCGTGTTAATAAAGCAGCAGTTCACAGTCAGCCATTGCTGAGGCGCATGCATGCTTGTTCATGTTCTGAAAAAGAAGCTGGTTTCGTTAGTGAGGAAAAAATAATGGTTATTAGAAGTAGTGGAAAAACTTTGCTGCCTCATGTTGCTTTTGTTTCACATTTACCTGGTCATTAAATACAGATTTTAATATCCCCACGTCACCCAGAAAATGCGGGTGAAAACTAGCTTGGACGCTGCAGAACCAAAAACTAGAGGCCCTGTTTCTCATAATGATGCAGTTTTACAGCTTGCAATTACCAAAACTGCAGCACAACCTCAGGAAAAGTGCATTGTGTATGTGTGGACTGTGTTATCGTACTCAAGAGGCACTTTAACTTGATTGAGAACATTTTCTGGCGACACTAGTATCGTAAGGTATTTAAAGTATGTAAGCAGCCGTACATTTTCCTTACAAAACAATGACTTCATAATGTATTGCACAAATTGTCATAAGATGGTCAATGCTATTTAATTCTCTTGTCAGTGGCTTTAATGTTGTGGCTGATCAGTGTATGTGCTAGGTATCTGTATAAATAAGCATGCTGAAAAACTAAAAGGGCTGATCTGACTCCTTTAAAGGGTACAATCGCTTTGGCTTTTGAGAATTTAAGTAGTCGGATATTTCAAGACTGCATGAATAACTGCTTTAAAAGTTCAGAGCGCATTTTTTCTAATTAAAGAAGCCCTCTTTTTATGAATTTGTGGTCACTTCACAGTTAAAGCTGTGGTACTCTTGGTCAGCACACGAAAGCCCGTCTGATCATGAGGGCAAAGAAAAACAGGAAATGACCTTGAATTGAGACAAATGTCCCTGACACAATGATTTTTGCTTTTCTGCACATTTAACGTCGCCTCTTTCACAGATTAAAACTCCTCTCGTGACATATTGATCTTCCAGTGAAACAGAAAGCAAATCTGGCTGTGAACACGTCGGTTCAAATGTACGTACAAAGCGGGTCAAGGCTTTTAAAGAACATCTTATTCATCATCGTGCTGCAAAACTTGTCTTGCTGCTTCTGCTGTACATCAGGGACTGGACTGCTGTCAATTAAAAAAAAAAGAAAGAAAAGGATCCTGTGGAAATGATCCGTTACAAAGGTCTCTTCCACTGAACCTCATGCATAATGAAAATGTTAACCTTTACTTTCTTCCATCCAGACACCTAGACCGTGTCAAGACTGACAGAGAAAAGTAGACACTCTCATGCACACTGGACAGTGCCTGTTATCTAAAGCACACTACTTTACCTAATAACAAATCTAAACGTTAAGTGCAACCTTTAAATATACACATATCACTTAACTAAGACATTATGAAGTGCACAAGTCAGGGAAGATGATGGCAAAAGAGTGAAATGTAGTTAATAAAGCGTAAAACTCGGGTTAAGTAGAGTTTACCGTGCAAAAAGCTTCAAATGCACATGCAAACCAGAGAGGGATGCATCAGCATCCCCTTCCACTTCTGAGCAAAACAGGAAGAGGGCAGGTCCAGCTGCAAAAATGATGGAGGAAAAAAGAAAATAGCTGGAAAATATTTATACAATACAACAGTGCTCTGGATAGACAGGAAAAAGGAGAAAAGGTACAGGACAATAAAGCTGGGTGTTAAAAGGTTTGGGCAGCCAACACGTATACGGCTACTGCCATCCCAGCAAAAGAACGGTGTGACCCTCCCACCTCCCCATCTCATCCCCTTTGTCAAGTCCCAAAGCGGCGCGTTTGAGTCTAAACGGGGGGGTTTGTCTGGACGCCCCCTCTCACCTCTTGAGGCTCCCACTGTCTCCCAGCGAGCTCAGGGAGCCCAGTGAGCCCTGGTAAAAGCTTTTCAGGAAAGTGGGAGCAGTGAAGGAGGAGGGGAGGCTGAAGGAGGAGGACTCGCTCTCCGAAACACTGCGTGTTCTCGAAACAGCCACAGGACTGGGCGGGCCAAACATGAAATGCCCACAAATAAAAACAAGCATTACACAAAAGAAAGAGCTTCAGAAACATAGCAAAAAAAAAAAAAAAAAAAAAAAAACACTGAGGAACTTGTGAGGGATGAAAACAGTGGCAGGAAACTTGTGATGCTATTGTTCAAGGACAGTGGAGCGGGAGGCGAAGAGCTTTTGGATTGATCAAAGTGCTGCAAATAGATTACATTGTGTGTGCATACATCAAAAGGTCAGCTAAATATTTAGTTGGTGTTAAAGTGATTAAGAGATAAGCAACGTGTTCTAATTTTCTAAGCCGAGTTAGCATTAGCCATAACACAACACCAGGCTCACGGCTAAAAAAATTTGTGCAGTTGCAAAAATGTGCTACGTCTCCTGGAACTCCTGCAGTAAAGCGAGGCCCTGATCACTCCTCCGTCCCGACTTGAACAGTAGAAAACACTGAGTTACCTGCTCTGCAACAGTTCCGGGTTAACGGAGTGCTGCCTGTGGAGTGAATGATGTTTGCTCTGGGTGGTCGGCTGGCCTTCGAAGGAGATGCGCTTCTTCACCGGCGGATGGCTGAAGGTGTGGGCACGCCGACGGAACTGCAGCCCGCCTTCCGGGTCGTCGTCGGGGAAGGCAGGAGGGGAACCTGGAGGGGAGTGACCTGGAGACTCCTCATCCTGCTGAGGAGGACACGAAGCAGATGTCAGCGCACATGTGAGGAGGTTTGATTTTCTGATGCGTCGGCTTATTCAGCTTAATAACGGGATGAAGAAATGAGAGAAGGGTGAATGACAAGCCAGACACATAACCCAAAAACCTTCTATTCTTCAACATTTTTCTGCACAGCTACAAAAAAGAAACCACATTGATATGAAAAGGCTGTGGGAAATCAAACTAAGTGCCTTCTGAAGTCAAACCGCACAAGGCAAGAAACACTACTCCGAAAGCGCAGCCCAAAGCTAAATAAAACACTCACTGACTCAAGTTACACATCTGCACTCACCTATTCCATCAAACCACACTGCAAGGCTCATTCCAGGTTCAGCTCTCTACTCAACACTCTTGCACTCAGTGTTGCCTGATGCGGTACAACTCCCACGTCTATTGTATTCTAATGGACAACGTCCTGTGACTCACTGCATCACACACTATTGGTGGGGAGGACCCACAAGTGGCACAAGTCAACATGAAAACCCACCAATCTCCTCCCATTGTGCTTTTCTGGCGACCTCCCTCTTTAAAATACTCACATGACAGTGGAAATGGGGTGATTTGTGCTGCTTCTTTTGGCTGTTTGCGAAAGATCAGCCTTTCTTTCATGCCAGATATCGCTGAAAGGTTCCCTTGTGATTTCAGGAAACAATGATAAGATAAAGTTGCTCGGATCAGGGGTGCAGTGCCGTCTGCCACGACAGAGGCTCAGAAGATGAACATGGCTCAGCAGACGCATAACTGGACATCCTGGCTGGGATTTCCTGCTTGCCAGGACACCGCATCCTGACAGAATCCCCACAAGACCAATTCATCACAATGCAAACAATTGCATTCGTGCGGGCACGAAATATCTTAATGATACAAAGGTTGCTTGTTGCTTGCACCTCGTAAACTGGAGTTTCCGCTGCAATCAGTTGACTCTGATTGACTTGATTTTTGAAAATCTGTAACGGCCAGCAGTAGCAGGTTTGACAAAGTAAGAGATATAGCAGTGGTTGAATTATCCAGTGAAACAGCTACAAGCAGAAGCACATCTTTAAAGTAAAACTACGTTACCGCATCAGGTTTTGCATAAAATAATCGTGGCTCCAGATGCAGCGGTGCAAAAACAGATTACCTCATCCGATTTCCACTTAAGTCAGTGTTGCTAACTAGCTAAAGCTAAGGTTACATTAGCCACAAGCAGCATAGCAAAGCAAAAGCTCTGTCAGAACTCTTGGAGGGCATGTTGCATTAGGGGTAATGTAGGCATTACTCTGAAAGGGACAAATGAGCTTTTGAGTCTTTATTTTTTACTGTCAAACAAAACTAAATCAGTGCTAAACTGACAGATTACTCCTTTAACTTGGTGACTGATGGGGAGTCACAGGGACTACATCACACGCCCATACTACATTCTGCGCAGCAGTAACACGCTGGAGCCAACAACCCCAAATGGTTTCACTGACAGCTCTGTAAACACATTCCCTGCTCTGCCTTTTGGCCACCGCAGCTTCATCATCAAACTATGTGGGAATAATGCAGCGCAGAATCAAGTCTCCGTGTGACTGGAGCGCTGCTGGCACCGTGCAGCTACTGACACATGCGAAAGTGAAAGCATGTTTATCACACTCCCTCTTTTCTTGAGGACACAGTGGGAATATGACATGCCTTTAAAGAGCCACTGGGTAAAAAGTGAGAATTCCCAGAGTCCCCGGACTGGAGCTCCGGGAATTCTCGTGTTCTTCCTCGTGGCCACTTACTCTTTCGAAACTGCTAATGCTCCCCATGCTTCCCAAGCGGCCCCGCATTCGGCTGGCACCCTGGTGAAAGAAGCAATTACACAATGTGAAACAAGTTATTACAATACAAATGGGTAAATAAAATGAAATGAAGGGATTAAATGCGCTTTTGCAAAAGTGCTTTTTCAGCCTTGGACACACAGAAGGTAGAAATCCTAAAGACATAAACTGCCTAACTGTTTCTTGACTTGATATCATTTACAGTATCGCTGCTCAGTCTCTGAGACATTAACAGATGGCAGCAGTACTCTGAGATAGCCTGGATCCTTCTACCCAGGAATTATTCTGCTGTCTCACTGACAGATATAGGTCAATCCAAATCCCCTAGATGACAGTGACACAGAAACAGCAACTGATACAAAGGCTGAACAGACAGACAAGTAGAAGGTGTAACACATGCCGGGTATATTCCATGTGGTGTGGAGAAATAAGAAATAGAAGACGAGAAATGGTCAAGATAATGCAACAACGGGAAATTAAATAAAGATAAGGCAGAAGAGGAAACCTTTTCAGCTCAGACCCACCCTTGCAAAGATGTTCTCCAGAGAGCTGGTAAGGGATGTGCGCGCTTTGTTCTTGAGAATATCGAGCTTGAAGCGGCTGCTGGAGGCCGCACCATCTCCCGCTGCTGAGCTGTTTGCAGCATTCTGTCAGGAACATTAAACAACAATGATCACAGTCATATTTAATAAACGGTTTGCAGCAGCTGTTCAAACCCAGAACCTTCTTGCCTTGAAAGTTTCTGGGTTTAAAGTGCTACTGCTCCTTAGCCGGGGCCTTTCTGCGTGGGCGGAGTTTGCATGTTTCCGGACTGCTCTGGGTCCAAAAACACGCAGGTTAATTGGAGATTATACCTTGGCCGTCGGCGTGCATGCGAGTGTGAATGGTTGCCTCTGTGATAATAAAAAAAAATAAAAAATCACCGCCATACTGTAGCAGAGCATGAGGCCGAAGCTGCAAGGAACGACCTGCAGCTGCTGTTAGCTTCAACAAAAGTGGAACTGTAGCTGGAGTTCTGCCATTGGAGTGATAATATTTAACATACAACCGCCGCCCCCAGGCTAGATCGTCTGAAGTAATAATCCACAAGCCCCTTAGACTAGTTAAATCACATGTTTTCTGCACAGCAGCTCCTTGAACGTATGAATGGTTCATCCAAGGTTCTCAGGATAAAGAACACCATACATCAGCAACAAGTTAGTGCCTCTAGCTGTTTGCCTCTACCAACCAATCAGGTTGCAGT
The DNA here is from genome assembly GCA_005024645.1 of Planiliza haematocheilus. Taxonomy (NCBI): domain Eukaryota; kingdom Metazoa; phylum Chordata; class Actinopteri; order Mugiliformes; family Mugilidae; genus Planiliza; species Planiliza haematocheilus. The sequence continues at coordinate 1,102,157 of SRSE01000940.1, read as the reverse complement.
TTAAACCCCTGTCCGTCTCATGTAGTAAGAGTTTCTGCAGAACATTATAAAGTAACGATGATGTTATTCTTGGAGAATTTGGCTATATAATATCACTACTAGATAACTCTACCCTGTTAGCTATTATATTATATACTGTAAAATATTAGCGGATGAATTCTTGTTTTGTGAAGTCACATTGGTCTCGGCTATAGACCTGTGACTACCGAGTGACTTTCTTTAAGGACTTTAAAGAAATTCTCTCAAGGCATTCCTTCACATATTGCATTCACAAGAATGGAAAACTTGACGCTTGAAGACACGGAGGCATAAAAAGTCTTTCAGCGTCGTAGCAGCCATCACAAGAAACCACAATTCTAAAATATTTCACACAGCCATCGACATTTTGAAGAAAAGCTTCAATACAAAAGTACAGCTTGACTTGTCGGCTGAATACCAAGGAGTCGATCTGTGCTGTTTTATCGCAAAATCTTTTCTGTGGCCTTGTCTCTTTAAAACTGCTGCTGAATTAACAAAGGAATCCAAACGAAAGCCTTAGGATAACAAGTCTGTGTATGGAAAAAGACCTGAGGCACAGTCACTGTCTGCACAAAATCTACTTATTCACAGAAAGCTTTCACACATTTCAAGGATGAACAGGCCACTTGATTTACAAAACGTTTCAGAGACAATGTGTCTTTAGTTTATAGTAAAGTTAAGGTCATATCTGTGAGAGGTTCATTCCTAGTTCATTGTGATGTACGAGTATATCTTCTGCAGTACATCTTTTTGGATTTGTCTCATCATCTGCAGCTCTAACCTGAGGTGCCTCTCCGATGTGGAGGTGGGATTTTTGTCTGGTTTCACAGAGCTGTCTCAGATGGAGTATCACCAGCTCGTTCTCTTCTTGGTCTGACCCGGGCTTCAGTCTCTGGAGATACGGACACACAAATACTCCAAAGTCAATCTACCAATCAATCACCAAAAGTACAGTTAATGTGGAACTTGTGCCAAGAAGAGCCAAACCTTACCTGAACTCGCTCAAAGATCTCAGCCTGCTCATTGTCAGTCAGCTGGGAGAGGTATTTTTGGATGGCTAGCTTTGCTCTGGGTGGGTAGAGACCTGGAAGCCGGAGAGGAAATAAGAGCTCTCTTTTATATCGCTTTAACTCCCGAGAAGCGGGCCACGCATCAATCTATTCATGAGCCGAGCCGGAGAAAAGTGCTGGATGCGTGACTCAGTTCACGAGGCTTACCTTCAATCCTCTCGCAGAGCTTGTGCAGGTCATGCATGGGGCAGGCTTCGCACAGCTGAATCTGCGTCTTGTTGCTTTGTAAGGCGGCCGCGGTGGAGAAGGCCTGCTTCAGGGTCAGCATCACCTCATCCACCTGACACAATTAAACGACAAAGCTTTTTCAGCGTTTGCACTTCGGTTAAAGTTAGAGCTGCATTCCCCAAGTTTTGGGAATAATGCCAGACCGACAGTCTGTCAGTCTGTTCCCTTCTTTCGGAGCTCTTCGACGAGGAAAAGCCACATCAGTGATAACTTGTATTTGTCACACACAGTCAATACTGTAATCAATCCTCGTAGTTTATTTTTTTTAACTGGATTATCAGAAACTTTTCTTGTTTCCCCACAGTTCCTTTTATTTGAGTATGGAGCAGGTGGGTGATCACTACAATATTTGTAGTTTCTGTAGCCTTCTCTGTCGCCTCCACAATGGTTGCAGAACTCTTTAGCTCACATTAAAAGTCTTTGCCTCTTGAGCTAAAACACATCTCTAAGGATTAACCAGCTAAATCGGCAGCACTGTGACATTCGGTTATCTTTTAAAGTCCCGCCGGATTGCTTCAAGTTTAAAAGCCATCATCTGTGTGACTCACCAAGGATTCGCTGGCACACTGGAAAACGTAGCACACGTACTGACTGGGACCAGGCCCTGACTGGTCCCGACAGATGAACCCAAAATGGTCAGTCTGCTTGATACCCTGCGTGAAAGGCAAGACAAACAGAAAATCAGAGTAAGCCCACAAGAACATGAGAATACTTTCAGATCTTTTCAGATGTTTTCAGTCCAGAATTACAAAGGATGAAACTAGGCCATAATGTCTCTTGACATTCTCCATTTAATTAGTAAATGGCTACCACTAAGCAGTTCATTATCTTTATGCGCAACGTCTATTCGAAGAAATGGGATGGCATGGCGCAGTAGAAAGGAGACCATATTTTTACATCACTGGTAAAGATGTTGGGTGGCATCACAGTAAGGGTTAGACATAAAAAAAGATGGGCAGCAGTGCATTAGATGTCTGGAAAAAAGTAAAATATAAAATTATCTTCCAGTGGCTTTTAGTGGGAATGCTGCAAGTAAAAATAAACCAACCTGACAGCAGGATGAGATATCTTTGAAATTCTTCTCCAGCACCACTGTTTTACTGTCAGGACTTATGAGGTTTACTTCAAAGCGTCCAACCTGTCAAAAACAAAAAGAAATATGGTCAGATAGATTAAAAAGTACTCGCGCAGATACTATTTGTTTATCATGAGCATAACTCCAGGCGAAGAGGATCACACTGCCAAGTATCCGTGGCAAGGACTACAACTATTCGCTGAGCTGTTGAACGACAGACATAAACAAACATGAATCAAAATCAAGGTCAACAAGTCTGCAGCAACGATTTTTCCCATAATTGACTGCTACGTAGAGTATCATATTGAATGTTGTGCTCTAGTTTTTAAAATTAGCATCATGAGGAAATGGGGCTGGTGTGCGAGGAATGGCAGCTGGCTCGTGCTGCACCCCGCATGTTCTTCGTAAAGCACTGGCATTTTTCTTTTTCTTTTTTTTTTTTTTAACAGGCACAGTCACACTGGTGTTACAGCCATTTTAACTGAAGGCAGTTACACGGGGCCCGGCTGATCTCTACATTATAACTGCCAGCCGCCTGCACATAAAAATGATTTGTAGCAGTGTGAAGTTCAGCAGCTAGAACTAAACGCAGAGAAGGGTTTCAGTGACAAACAGAAGCGAGCATTTGGTTTTCTGGTATGACAGATGGAATCAGGTTCTTTTAGATAAATTATCATTTTGTGGTTGCGACTGGAAAAAAAAACAAACACCCGTTCATTTCAAATAGACAAATATTTAAGATGGAGTACTCGACTCAGCCCAACTCTACATTGCATGATAATTATGCATACCATAATCACATATAGTGGACAAAAGTCCTTTCAGTTCACTGCAAATGACTGTAATTCAAATATGAACGATCCCCATGTCTTGACCAGGCATCTCAGCTTGACGGTTTTAAGTGGAAAACACTGTTGTTTTGATAACACTCCTCGGTGCTTTGTTCGACCAACGGTCTGAGCTTCCGCCGCACCGTTGCTCAAAGAGATAAGATACCACTGAGCAGCTACGCTCATTCTGAAACAGAGACATCTGCTTAACTGCAGCACTTTTCCTGGAAATCAAAAGCCTGTTTTTCTTTATTAAATTTCCTATTACCTGAAAGAGCATTGTGCGGTTCTTGTCAGCATCCGAAGGCTGGACGTGGTTTGGCGCGCTGGCGTGTCTGCGGCGCGTGGGACCAATGATGACGCCGTCCCCTGGCTTCTTCTGCAGACTCCCCGCCAGGCTGCTGCAGCGCGTGCGGAACTCCTGGGGCTCCTCAAAGCCGGAGTCCTCCAGGATGCACTCAGGGAACGCTCCACGCAAGCTGCTCTGACTGGTGCTGCCGGACATGCCTTTAACTGGACAGGACACAGGACAAAGAGACACTCACTTGTTTGTTTAGATAACGTCGCTGGGACATGCTGGGTCTGCAAACATTTCTGAGACGTTGCTAATATCATTGTTACTGATCAGGCATATCATTATGACCATTATGACGGAAAAAGTGAATAACATGGACCGAACTGTTAGACGTGGCAGGCATTCATGCGGATGTTGCACCACCCACCTAGACCAGACCAGGCACACTCACCCCATAGTAATGACACTCCTTGATGGCAGCAGCCATCCCCAACAGGATGGAGCCTGACACAGGCACACACACACAAACATGGTGTTGACCTGGCCTCCAAATTCACTAGATCCCAAACTAATCAAGTATCTGTGGATGATCCACAGAAGCCCCTCCCCTCAACCCATAGGACCCAAAGGTCCCACTAACAACAGGACACCATCACAAGGCCCATGTCCATTCTCTGATGAGTCACAAGTGTCGTGGAGAAACAAGGAGACCTGCACAATGGTAGGATGGTGGTCATAATGTTATGCCTGATCAGCTCACCTCAGAAGATAATTATGTTTTCCAAAAAAAAGCAGTACGCTGCAAACACTAATAATAGTCGAAAACAAAGCTGCAATAAAAGCAACTGGAATTATTTGAGTTTTCTTGAGGACATTTCACCACTCATCCAAGTAACTCCTTCAATTCTGAAGTTATGAACCAAAGGAGCCGCCTGGATGGGTGTGAAACATCTTCACAAAACGTTACTTGTTGATTCAGTTTATGGCATTCGCTGAGCACACGTGCATCTTTTCAATAAAGTTATTCCTGCTCATCAATCTGCAGGTGGCCTTTACCTCCACCGGGGGTCACATCGTCCAATCCAGAACCTTCGGTGTCTTCTGTACTCTCATTCAGAGCACAGGAGAGCGGGTCTGCTTCTCCTCCCACCAGGAACTCCACGGGGGCGTTCTCCGTGGACCCCCGCTGACCGTTGAGCAGTCGCAGCCGCTTGCGCTCAATCTCATGCTGACGGAACTTATCGATGCAGTCGTCGATGAGGGTGGACGGAGCCTTCTTGTGCAAGACTGTCACCTGGGGGCGTTTTGAAAGCCAAAGGCATTCACTTAAAGGCCTCGCCGGATGACAACACGCTATATTTAAAGGCGCTGTTTTCTACCTTGCCGCAGTAAAGCACTTCATACTTCTGGGAGTTGTAGAAGGCCTCGTCAGCTTCCTGTTTGGGCTTGGCATCTTCCTTCAGGGCTGATTTGGACACTTGGCGAATACTACTGATTACCTCAGGGACCTGTAAACAAGAGAGAGAGTGGAATGAAAGGATATGATTAATAGGAAAAGATTAACAGGGAAAACTGTAACAAAAGACTAAGGAAACACATGTGGAACAGGAGCTGCTCAAGCAACCAAACAACATGGAAACGGTATATGTAAGAGTGACAATAACACTAGTACCAGAAACATGAAAATACTTGAAAGTGACATAATATGTGAATTTGTTTCTGGTTTCTATAAAAACAGAAACAATGCAAAGACAACTTAGAAACTTTGGAAGTAAATGAGTAAATGAGTAAAAAGAGAGACAGGGAGGGCACAACTATGTAACTATGTTTACATGAAGACCGGACTTCACGCTGCACCTTTAATAACTCTAGGCTAAAAAAAAAAAAAAAACAGCATGAGATTTGAACAAAAGAAAGTCAACAATAGTTGGAGCAAATGCTACAAAAGGTATCAGAGGTAGGCGAGGAGCCAGGGAGCCGAAGACAAAACAGAGGCCTGGAAGAAATCAAAGACTTAAAGGTCACTGAGCCTGTTTCTGCTCCACCGTCTGAGACACTTCAACACCTGCAGGAACGGCAAGTGCCAGCAAAGCAGATAATACGCTCTGGTAAAATGCATCCCAGAAAACAACAGTCTTTCCAGGCAAATTCCTACGGATCACTTGATAATGTGAAGCCAGGCCGATCCTTCAGGCTGGAGACACTTTGCAGATAGAGGCCGACAGAAAAGGTTCTGGAGTAAGAGGGCACTGCTGCATTACAGCAGCTCGGTAATTTTAAAAGGCCGACTGATGGCCTTCAAGCTGGAGGTTTCTAAAAAAGTTAGAGCGCCCAGAAACGGTGGCCGAGCCAAGGTCAGCCTAATGCTGTGTTTAGGACAACAAGCAGAGCTAAGGCAAACAGAGCACACTGCACACATGCGCTTTCGTATCAGATAAGAGGCGCATACCGAGTGTTGGACAAATATATTTATAATGAAGACTAGGGAGGTGAGTTATGTAACCAAATACATCAGAGGTGCGACCACAAGAGCAGCGTGGAAACGAGAGGGCAGGCAAACAGGAAATGAACGACTGCGAGTAAAACAGGACGATTTAAAGACGCAGAGATCAAAAAGTTGTTTGCTCTATCCCCTGCTAGCTTCATGAGCTATTTTAAAGTCCCATTTTCCAAGTGCATGCCTTCCCAGGGGTTGAGCCGTGCCCGGCTGGTGACAGAGGGCTGCATTGAGACGAGGAGGAGCGCAGGTGGGTGGGGGTTGAGAGCGGCTGCTAATGCATGCACGCTCAGAAGTCGCCTCCCACAAACAAACCTAATTGATTTAAGCTGGTTTTTCAGGAATCCGCGAAGACTCGCCAGGCCGTCTTTTGAGATGACGGGGTAGTTCAACGGGTTGAAAACAAATACTCTAAACGTGGATGTAAAAATAAGACGGGCAGATCATGGAATCACATTGGCTACCCTTGTGGGAAAAGACGGTGTTGACACAACCAGACCAAGGTAATTCAAAGGCCTTGCAGGCTGAGAATCACAGCTGCAACGTCTGGTCACTACACCACTCTATCACAGGAGGAGACTACCACTGTCTTAACATTTAAAGCAACTTCTTCATTATATATGAGTAAGATGACGCCACAGCACCATTTGATCTGATTAATTATTTGTAGTCAACCCAACACAGAGCCAGCGAAGGTGCTCATTGCTTAGGAGGAGACAGGCACAGACAGGCAGAGAGCTGTTGGGCAAGAGAGGAGAGTGCTTTTTACCGAAAAGCTATTCAAACACATCCTCCCCCTGTAACGGCTCCTCAAACTGGCTCGACGTTCACCCAATCGTCGCCCGGGCTTTATTAAACGATATCAGTGACACCGACTGTGGAGCAAAGCCTGACTGCACAAACGCCGGCAGCCGGGCGCGGCTTTAGGGCTTAGGAGAAAACAAACGCGAGGATTGTCCCCTCTGAGCTGCTGTGAGTCCTGACCGGGGCTCGGTGCACGGCTCACATAATGTCCAAACCCTCCACAAAAGGCTCTAATAATATCAGAGCTGGCACATAGTGCTGTTGCTCTTATTGACACATTTGAGCCAAACAACACGTACAAAGCGGGGAGCAAAACACTTGCACGGAATATCTGCGATTACGCCTAATTAGACCTCTTTTAAGGGCACGAGGGTTATCATTGAGTCAATAACAGATAAGAACAGAAACAGGCAGAGGCAGAGGCATGGAAGATAACTCACCACGTCTGGCCTTTAGAAATCGAACAGCTTTTACTTTTTCATTTAAAAGTAATGAGTGCAAGTTCTTGGAAAGAAAGAACACCTTTCTAGAATATGTTGCATATTAATATAATGATCATAAACCTGGATAAGTAGGTACTTTTGTACATGTATCCGTGTGGCTTACTGTCTCAGATGACTGGTTCTAAAGGCACCTTGTAGGTGGACCTCACTGCAGCCTGTGCTTTTCCATCCGCCTGAGGACAAACTGGGCAACAAAGCCGAACAAAGTTCATGTTCCAACGTAAAACAAAAAGGCCCTTATGTCACCTTTACGTGAGAGGGGAGGTCGTAGCACAGCTGGAAATCACCGTGTGGCAGGAGTGAAGTGAAACAAAGCAACAAAAATGCACAGGCCATCCCGGGATTGCCCTGTTAACCAACCGACCAACTTACTACACCACTTAAATTCAATGTGCTACAATAAAAGTAATCCAAGGATTCATGCAACTGGCCGTGGCTGGATCTACCTGATGAATACTTCCAGATAATTTTCCATTCACTGTTAGCGTAGGAAGTCATGACAACCAGATAAGCATCAGTATTTCTTGTTTTGCAAGAAGCGATCACTATAACAGACAGTGTTTAGGCCACTTCATCTCCCCTGGCTAACATTTTCAACCAGCCTGTGTGTGACAAAGGGCAAGATTTTCAGCACTTCTAAATCTTGTAAGTCGACAGCAATTATTCGCTGCATCTTGGCTTTGCGGCATACACCGTATACATCACCGTCTCAATCAGAACCTTTGCCCTGACTTGGCTCACGAACACGTGTCGCCGTCTCTGAATGACAAACACCACCCACAAGACAGCGGAGGGTCGCCCCGTGAGAGATTCCACGGGCGGGGGCTGCTCCAAGTCCGAGCAGAGGTAGAGAGCACGGAGGCGGCTCTGGAGGTGGCACAATGGCACAATTGTGGCGAGCGGGGTCAGTGTTATGCTTGCACCTGCTGCAACTGAGATCATGAATAAATATCACCGCCTCTGAAGCACGTAACGGATTACAGTTTAACTCAAAATGATTTTGGCAAAACATTACGCCCACTTAAACTTAAACCGCCGCTTATCGCGTTTGAGGACAACTGGACTGAAACGCTTTTACATTATATACTGTACATCGGGAATGTAGTCAGAGAAGTCAAACCTGATCTTTACAACCCCGTCTTTCAATCACACCCATGCAACGTTTAAGCACACACTCAGCATTTCTTCATGCTTTGCATATAATATCTAACAAACTGAGCTGGCTTCAGTTCTCCGCTCTTCAGTACATAATGAGTTTCGTACATTTTCACCTTTCACATCATTCTGAAAAATGCCCGTGCCCCTTCCTCGAGCTTTACACAACCCTGTCATGTCTGCGTCTAAGAATAGCCTCAAAAACATTCCTACCAGCCTGAAATAAAGAAAGATTTTACCATGTCGTCAAACTCATTCGGGGAAAATAGAACAGCCACAACAGCACAATAGGACAGCCTGTATTAAACGCAGGATATACCTGGCGAACAATCAAATTATTAACAACAGCGCGTTGTGCATAATGTGACGTGCACTTGTACAATAACCCATGCATTCCACATGGTCCACCTTGCACGTGTTTGCTGGCTTGCTGGCTGCCAAACCAGTTTTTTTGTTGCGTAATCACGGCGCACGAGCTACGTTCAAGACGGCTCCCTGACTGCTGCAAAGGTTCGGACTTCAGCTGAGAGGGCCGGAGACCTCGAAAGTGCGTCTGCCTCTGACTTGTTGCCTCTTCTATTCTCAGATCTGGCGTGCAGACAAACAGTGTGCTCAGGCCCTGCACATACCACAGGAAACATGATTCAACACAGGCACGCTTGAGATTGATGCAAAATGCGAGCAGAACTGGATATCTGTTTGCGAACATGATTTGCGATGGTTCCCTGGGACACTGAGGAAGCAAGAAAAACATGAACAAGTGTAAAACTTCAGATTGTGTCTCAGGCAGTGATGGCACACGTTTATAATCATGTAAGATTCATATTAAACATAAGAAAAATGCAACTGGAGGGAGCTTCTCAAAGGCAGGCCCTTAAATACTGAGTGTAGCTGCATTCCCACACAAAATATGTGGAACGTTTAGCCTCGGGAACTTTTTTCAAGGAACTAAAAGGTTCCTTGAAACCACTGATTGTTCATGTTTCCGCTGGAGTTTAAGACTGGACAAACTGACTTGATCAGAATTTACAGATTTGCAAAAAGGGTCACTGTGTTAACGTCGGAAAAGGGACGAGCAGCAGTGGAAGAGCTTTAAAAAGGCCCAAAATGCTATAAACTTAAAGTAAGCATGCACTTTAGAACAGGAATGCCCCCGAAGCGGAACTTTTTGAGGGGTAAAATTCAATTTCGGCCCCGGTTCTTGCAGCAGAAACACACCGAGCACCTTCGAATGTCTCCGGTTTCTGCCGTGGAATTGTTGTTTACATTTGACGGCGAAGGAGCAGAAAACGCGATTGCATGTTGATATTCGAACACTGACTCCCACGTTCCTGATTTCAGACTGTTTGCCACATTTCAGTTTATTACTCAAGAGCGTCTGATGCTGATCAGCATGTAAATGTGCTGACTCGATATTGTGCCTATGGAGTTGTTGTCACAGAAGAGGCACCAGAGAGATGTGTGATGTACAGTGGATCCTGAGGGCTCGAGAAAAAAAAAAAAATGCACGATAATAATTTTATCTTCGCCAGTTTGACACACTCATTCTGCAAAGCGAGAAAACCCAAAGAAATGCTGAAACACACCACAAATACTAGCACGTACTGAAAGGAGTGCACCACTGCTTAAGTAAAATTGCATGTGTTTACTTAAGTAGTGGTGGATTGAGCTTGAGGGCCACCGTACTGATCCCCTAAAAAGAAAAGCATAGGGATGGATTAACTTTGCTAAAAAAAAAAAAAAAAAACAGTGTGCTTGGTTCATCCTCTGCAAACAACTGGTGGCCTAAATACTTAATACCAAAGCAAACATGTTTGGACCCACTGACTAATCTATTACCGAGCGTGCTTGTGATTAAATGACATAGATGTCACCTCAAGGAAATCCCTTTGTCTTTAGTGGAGACTGCTTCATTGTAATACCTGAAATCAGACTAGATTTTAGAGTCAAGGACCTTCAGGACAATTAAACTTTAATCCCTTTGTGTCATTATGAAAACATCAAGGAGAGTGTTATAGTTTAAACTTGACTTTTTGATCAATCAGAGACCACACAAGACTCACTTCAGATATTTCAGTCAACACCAACAATAAATAATATGTTCCGCTTCATAATACACAATGCTGTTCTATGCACTTCTTTGCTGTGTGTTGTGCTATGAATGAGGGTGTCCTCCACACTCCAGCAGGCCTACCTTGTTGGGGTCGCAGGCCTTGAAGACGTGACAGGACATCTCGGATTCGGGGTTGTCGGGCTGGCCCCGCAGGAGATAGGCAAAATAGGTGAGGTCATTGCTGTTGTGCACGAAGCGAGAGATGAGCTGCGCTTTGTGCTCGAAGATGAAAACGGACGAGTTGTTGCTGGTGGAGGGGACGCATCTGACGAAAGGGGGGCACAGGACCAGCTGAACTTCTCTCGGCTGCATGACGGGGCCGCAGTCGCCCCTCTCGCTCCTCCTGCGGATCTCGGCCACCAGCCACGGTAGCATGGGCAGAGTGGTCCGGCTGTCCAGCGAGGACCAGCCGATGTAACTCAGGGCGAACCTCCTCTCCGACTTCTCCGTCTCATCCTGAGTCTCCATGTCGACCCAGCAGACTTTTGCCTCGTTGACAGCGACGGGGACTAAATGTTACTTTAAAAATATATATAAATATATTGGCAATATGTCGTTGTCTGCAACCAAGGGATTAGTTGTGGTTAGTTTGCAACAGTTTCCATATCTAAATGCATAAAGTTCATACTATAAAGCGCTTGGCTACATGCACATGTGCTCACCCTGCCGATCAGCTGCACCTCCTCAAGCTCAAGAAAATATCTCCGAAGAAAGGTTTTCCTTCAAGGATTTCAGGGTAAATTGCTTATACGGATATGTATTTGTTGCTTGATTCCTTGCTCTGCTCCACTGTTTGCATAGGCGGAAAGCCAGGCGCTAAACACACTTGCACTGTACTGTCCCGACCGACTCTGCTTGCAAAAACGTGGCTTTGGATGGCTCCTGTGTAAACACAAGTCGCCCAGAGAAATCTGATTTCTTTGACGCGCTGTGCGTCGCTCCTAGGCGCACACAGGGCGGCGCATTTACGCTGTCCCAGTCCCGAAATCCTCAAACGCATAAGCCTAGCCGGCCCCCTGGTAAATTTCGTCCCCGCTGAAGTATAAAATACATACATTGATGCTTGTTTATCGTCTTTTGGTGCAGCTTCTCGTCTGTGTTCCTTTCTTCCACAACGCCTTGGAGGCGGAGCGGCTGTGCGCGTTGACGAACCACCACCCAACCATCCCATGTGCTGGAGGAGTGGGCTGGGTAGAGTCGCTGTGCGAAACGTGACAGGACAAAGCTCCGCCTTTCTCCACAGAACACGAGCTGTTGACTGGAAAGTCACTTCCAGGGTAGTGTGGGAAGTGTTTGCAGTCCCAGTAGTGTGGTCCTCTGGGCCCACAACAGCGTGGAGGAGTCTCTAATATATACAATAACTTAGAAGCACGTGTGCAGTACTTCACTAAAACAGTTTACATGACAGGCTGCGCTGAGTCACAGAAGTTATAATCATCTTTCGGCTCATGCACCAGTGGAGCCTCTATTTACCAAATACCATAAAATCCAAACACTCCGCCTGTGCCAAAAATAGTACCTTTGCCATATATAACCTCATTACTCTGTCAGAAACCACTAGGGCAATAAGAATGACCAAACCAAACAGTTACTGGTGTGTTCATGTTATAACTGTGGAGCACTTTCATGTTTCAGAATGGCCAATTAGGAGACGCATACTAAGTCCCAGACCATCATTTAACGAAATCAAAGTTGTTTTATTTTTATTTTATAACATTTTTCTAGTGAAATCTGTCCTTCTTGGGTGCAAGATTTCACCGTTCATAATATGCAAGTTTATAATTGTTCAATGTGAAGTTCAGGCTCAAATAACCATGCATAACCATACAATTAAGCTATGCATTCATTCCTCCGCTGCAGATGTGGAGGAAGTTTTCCAATCCCGGTAAAGGTGCTGGTGCAGCTGTCCAGAAATACCCTGACACAAAAGTAAAAAGTACAGCAAAATGTATTTAATGTACAGAAAAAATACCTGAACTTAGATCACTGTATTGATGCATCAGCATTGTTAGATCAAGCTTTGGTAGTTCTTCTTAGATAGTTTTTCCGAGAAGACGTTTCACCACTCTGAGTTTTTTTTGAGCAGACATTTCACCACTCATCCAAGCTTCTTCACTTCTAGGGAACTGGTGGGAGGCTTGAGGTTTAAGTGTAATGCTTCCCAAAACCACAGCTGAGCCAGATAAACTTTGGGGCTTGTGCGACTTGTAATGATGTTGGAAAAGAAAGTTTATCTTTACATAACTTCTCGCTAATCTTTATTTGTAGTATATAATGTGTCACGAACCAATAAGATTGGAAACCAGTCAGATTTTTAATTTTTGTAAACCTTTTTTTAATATCTGAAATTACACACAGTATGTTGTGTAACAATCTCCTGCACATACGGAAACAGATGTGCTCATCATGAAAAATCATCTTTATTCAGTACAAATCATGGGCAAATGACAATTTAGTACAAAATGAGTAAGTCAAACCTTATCAAACAAACATTTTGAAACAAATGTGGCACAATTAAGACTATTAGTTAATGCGTGGAAATATTTGCAGTGTCAATATACGCTGCACAGATCTAACATCACATTACTGATGCCTAGATTAGTTTACAGGAGCCAATCTTGGCATTCAAATCAAAGACAGTGTTTTTCAACTACTTTAATAGCAGGAAATCCTAAAGCAAATCATCTGAGAGCTTATGCAATCTGTGGAAAAACACAAGTACAAAGCTGAGAGTTGACATCCGCAGTAATTCACATCCACATTTTCGAGACAGCCTGCAGACAAAGACCTGTGTGAAGCCGTTCTTCTGCAGGTTACAAATAAACTGGGGTGTAACTGTGCTGGCCATTATACTGTCTCCATAACCGCTGCCATCTCCTTGAACTGCTTGTGAAAATTCTGCATGAGGGGGAAAAAAAGAAGTAAGTCAAAATCAAGCGAAAAATTATTCATAGCAACGATGCTACATGCACGTACAAACATTCAAACCTGGAACTGTGGAATGGTCATCTCAAAACACCTCTGACATATCTCTCCAGAGGGCTCTGCGACCTTTAGCAGCAGACATACGTACGGAGAGTTGAGAGATCGACAGGTGTCCGAGGTTACTGCCATGCCCAGCCTCCACTGCATGTCCACTAACTGCAGCAAAACAAAGTTTTATCAGCTTTGACCAAGAAGGAAAAAAGTGTCATCGGGAAGTATGTGAAAATGATTTAATCCATTAAGGTTGAACATACCTGACCGATGCTAAGCATGCCCTGCACCTCCTGCTGAGAATGGACTAACGCACCATGTTCACTCCACAACCTGTGCAACACCTGAAGGGAAGCTTTGGACCACCTGTTACTTCCTTCTTCCAGTTTAGAGACAAGTTCATCCCCAGAGATGTTGTTCTTCCCACCCGACCTGGTGATATAAACCAAATACATACTACACTGTACAATTGAAAAGAACATTGGGAGAAAACCTTCAATCAGAGAAAAACTCCCACTAGTTATAAAACTACCAACCCCATTCAGATGGTGAAAAAGTTGTAAAAGGTACCTGAAAGTTAGCATAAGAAATCTGATGATGTCCTTTAGAGCTTCGGGATCCAGTCTGACTCCAGCGCTCTGCAATCTCTGCAAAAGACACCAACAAGGTCACAAAAGAGGAACTTGGGAAGATTAGTTACTATGACAAAATAAGAAGAAAGAAATAAACAACGGTCAATAAAAAACTGACTCACATCAGAAATTTCTGCTGAATCTACTCCTCTCGTCTGCCCTTGAAGGTAAACCAGAACGTGCTGACACTGTGGAGATTATTAGATTAGTTATCAGAACTACCCACCACATCCTGTGTAACTTGCATAGAGTGCGGCAGCTAGCAGCACTAAAATGAGCACTACCCTCTTATATTGAACGTGCAATTACAACATCATGTAAAGGAGATCAGGAGTCATAGAAAGGAGGATATTTGTTTACATTTTCAGAAATTCATTCTGAAAGAAATGACAAAGGACAATAACTGATAAATAAATAATAAACGCAAACAATAACATGTCTGTATAACATGGATATGTGCTTATATGTTGTCTGATCTCCTCTAAGCACTTCTACACACCTTGCTCAAACATTAATATAGGTCACGATGGTAAATACTCACTGTTTCAGCTAACAGATCTGGAGAAAGCCTACAGATGTTGTCCACAACTTTGTTGACGCCTGAAATACAGAAATTAAGTCATGTGTGAGTCTGTCTATGGCAACTTCTTTGCCCGTTTTTTCCAAGAGCCGGTTACAGATACATTTTACATGTTCTCATGCAAATTAGATACAGACTAACACTGTAATTATCCTTTCACCTAAAAAAATCTTAGTAAAAACATCCAATGGAAGATATCAGATAATAACACAGAACTACATCAATGCAATATAACAAAAAATATAAATATTTAGGTAAATATTGAGGAGAAGAAGAAGAAGAAGAAGAAGAAGAAGAAGAAGAAGAAGAAGAGATACAATAATTGTGATTTTTTTAAGCCGGAGTTAAAATGAAATTTGTTTTTGAGAAAATAACTCGTCAATTTCTGATTTAGCTATGTGAGAGAAAACATGTCAATAAAGAAACAGCGGAAACAGCTACCCTGATAAGCTAACGCTAACAAGTAGCCTAATAGCCGTATACAGCCTAGAAAATGTGTAGTACTGCTACAGAATATACTCCTTTCTTTCCATTTTAACCACAGTCTACTGTATCGCTATGTGATGTAGGTTAAACCCACCATATGACTCCTTGTCAGATGATGGCATCTTCTCTCTTTCAAGCTGATTTGCCTCCCGTAGCAGTGCTGACAACTTGGTGACTTTCTCGCGTATTACAGCCGATATTACTGCCCCTGGAGCGATATTATAAAGACGCACTTACTGTTTTTGGGCTACAAAAACAACTAAAAACAAATAGAACTACCTTTACCCCTCCAGTTTAAAGAGAGTTCCTGTATTTTTCTTCTTCGTGCCTGTTGGTGTATCACAATACTGCCGCCTAGTGGGCGTCTACTGCACTACTTCTTCTTCTTCTGCAGCTGTTGCTGCTTCTTCTTCAAGTTTTATCGTTGCATATATTTCATAATGGGTGGACAGCCGAGCCATATATATATATGCTTTTTTTCGCAAATCACAAGTGGCACTAGATAACGTTAAGAAACGCAAGTTAAGTAGTATAATTAAGCTATACTGTATATTTATATAGTATAGGCATTTGGCTGTTGTATTGACGGTCCTCGAATCGAAGAACAACATCGCCCCCGTCTGGCAAGACACACGCTCTGCGTTTGACACAAGCTTCCCTGATGTGATCCGCAAAAGAATGATCAAAATCGGTTTTTAAAAAAAACGGCGGACACTGATACACCGAACAAGGCATGTACTGCATCGAAGCTGGTAAATCAGAGCATGTGCTACATCCCTGAATCACTCTATCAGAGCCACGCCCACAACTTTGGAATGGTCCACTGTTATGCTGAGGAGGGGTTGTACTTTCACGATTATTTCGTTTCCTTGACAGAAGAACAGTGTTACACCTGTATAGCGGATAATAATATAATATATTAATATATTTATCGTCCACATTAAATCCATCAAAGTCTGTCCACATCGTATGTATGTATAATTTAATAATAAAGGCAATATACCCCTATGTGTTACCTGTGTGTCAAAGTGCACTTTCCAGACGCGGAAGCGATTTGCAGCTGTCAAACTGATTTTTGTGAATCAGATTCAGCTCTCGTCTGATAAGAACACAGCACTTAACGTTACTTGAAAATGGACTCTCCACGCTGGTTGCCTCTGGAGTCGAACCCAGAAGTATGTATTGCTGGCTTTCTTAGAACCATAATATTTTATTGAGGCCATTCACACTCACGCATGTGAGTGCTAGCTAACTTGTTGCTAGAACAAAAGCTGGAGCCGGTGTGTCTGCTTTGCTAAGCCAGCAGTAATTGCATTAACATTTTCGCTTTTGTCTTTTTTTATTTCAGGTCATGACAAAGGTAAGTGTTTACTTTTTGACTCTTTCATATAATATTAGACAGGCTTGAGTAATCAGCGGTGAAACGATGTGCAGCGGCTCAAGGCCTAGACCCTGCAGCGGTGCTACACACCCTGTGTAACGGTTTTAAAGGATGGGAGTAAAGCTTTACAACGTGCATAAGTCTACACTACTTAGGTAACTACAGCAAAGTGTATGTGCATTCCTTCACACTATCAAGAGACATGTGAAATGTGATTCTGTGTAAGTTTATTATAGAGAATTAACTGTATTGTCATTCTGTCTGTTGTTGTGTTATGCTAGCAACTACATTATTTATCTGCCACATTAAAAGCCTTAAAGGAAGACTAAATAAGAGAAAGACAAAATAAAAGACAGAGTGATTAAAGGACTGATGATTTTTAGTTAAGGTACGCTAATCTAATAGATTTATAACTGCGTGTGCATGCCAGACGTATGTGTTTGCAATGTAAATAATGTTCACATGGATATATGTGAAGCTATTCTGTTGAGGAAATGTACAGTTTGAGGTGTTAAATTACAAAAGGGAAGACCGAACAGTGTTTTTGCATTTTACGATTGTTTAATCGTAATATTTTTTAATGTTACAGTCTTGTGTTCTAGGCTTTTAGGTGGCAGTCAGTTGCTTATATGAATTAAACTTGTTTGGCGTTAAGTTTCTTTGGTGTGCATACCAGTTTACTCTTAGCTTGTGTGTAGTTTGTCAGCTGTTTGGGTATGAAGCAAACCTGGCAGTTTGGGGATGTGTATGGACTGGATCCAGAGCTTCTCAGCATGGTACCCAGACCTGTGTGTGCGGTGCTGCTCCTCTTCCCAGTGACAGAGAAGGTACAAATTATTCATCTCTTATGGACCATAATGGTTGTCTTCACACAAATTCCTTTCACGGAGCCTTGTGTCACAAGAGACGCAAATGTTCAACAAATATTTCTCTTCTTCTCGGCTGCTTCTGTCCAGTATGAGGCTTTCAAGCAGGAAGAGGAGGAGAAACTCAAAGATCAGCGGCAGGAGGTCTCTCCTGACGTCTACTTCATGAAACAAACTATTGGAAACGCTTGTGGAACAATAGGATTAATTCATGCCGTGGCAAACAATCAGTCACACCTGGAATTCGGTGAGTATTTATTTTCTGTGGCTGTCTCTTTTAATTTTTTTTCTATTTGATATTGCAGTGTCAGTTTATTGCGACCTCTTCATTTATAATAAAATTTGTATGTGTAAGATATTGTTGGCAACATCTCGGAACATTTAGGCATCATTTTAGACTTTATGGCGGATCAAGTGTCCTGGATTTTACTAGCGCATTCAGATGTACCTACTGTGAATCCACTGCTATAGATATGACTATGAGCTATTTATGTCACGGTTATGTGTATAGTACTTTGTATTGTTCTATGTTTTATTTCTTGTTCTGTAAAAGTGTCTTGTACTTGCAAGTCATGCTGCTCACTTGTGCCTTAAATTGCCGCCCAGGGACAAATCTGAATCTCACTGTTGTTTTCTCCTCTCCAGAGCCGGATTCTGCTCTTAAGAAGTTTCTTGAAAAAACAGCTAAAATGACCCCAGAGGAAAGGGCTACCTTCCTGGAAAAAGATGAGGTAGGAAAATACCATGGAGCATCTTTGGTCTGTGATGGTCACGTGTGTTTTGGATTTGTGTGACCAACTTGTCACAGAAAAGGAGCATAATCTTACTGTGCAGTCAGCGCAATATATGCTTTTCCATATGTATTCTTTTAAAAATAACCTTTGAACCAAAGCACATTTTCTTTTTCAGAGTATACGTGTCACACATGAGTCCAGTGCACAGGAGGGACAGACTGAGGTTTGTATTGAGTTTTCAGCTGTCTGTATTGCCTGATTTTGACACACCACAAGGATTAGTCCATGAAACTGTTTGTTTCTTGTCTGTCATAGGCCCCAAGTTTAGACGAGAAAGTGAACTTGCATTTTATAGCTTTTGTAAATGTCGGAGGGCACCTATATGAACTGGGTGAGTTAACCACAAAAATACAAGTTTAAAACTTCAGTAGCATTTGTCAAATCGTTGATATTAAAAGTCTTTTGTTATACTTAGATGGCCGGAAGCCTTTCCCTATTGTCCATGGAAAAACCACAGAAGATACTTTCCTCGAGGTAGAACATTAAAGAACTGTCAAATTCTCATAAAACATCTTCTTAGGCTGGAGCTTGAGGTTTATCATCATACTGCTTTGTTCCAGGACGCTGTAGAGGTTTGTAAGATCTTCATGGCTCGTGATCCTCAGGAGGTTCGTTTCACCATCATCGCCCTCTCCAAAGATTAATCCTGAGGACACCGTGGCGAGGCCCCATAAATTACTGCCAAACATTCTTAAGTGCTGACTTTATTGGAAAATGAAATTTTCTTTCAAATTGCTATAGCAAGTGATGTGCAAAAAAATAATAATAATAAAATGTCAGGGATGTCATAAATATAAATAAAAGTTCCACTCGTGTTATACATCAAATGTAATTCTAGGAGAATTCGGGTGCTGCTGTGCAACTTAAAGTATTTCCTGGTAGGATTAAAATCCTCCAGTTCTATCTGTCATCTCGAAATGTAATACAGATCTCAGCCGTGCTAGCGTGACTATAAACTACACTATGATTTATTTACATAGCGTTTCTGGCTTCCAGCTTAGAAGCAAATTTAACTTATTTGCCACATCACTGAGGGGACTCAACTTTTTTCTTTTTTGGAAACTGAGTTCTGCGTTGACACATACTGGATGTGGCTATAATTTCATTGACGGCTTTGAAAAAGTAACGCTGTTGTATGCAGTAATGTTACGAAATGCTTACCAGAAAACACATCTCCTTCAAGAGAGGCTAGCTGGACACGCAGACTGCACATCCGTGTGGAAGGTGCCTACATTTTTGTAATGAGGATTAGAGAGTCTGTCAAATAAAAGGCAAGTTTATTAAACATTTCTTTTGTGGAGGCTCTCTGTTTATCTTTGAATCTTGTTCTTGATCTGGTTTGTAGCAAATTTAAATGCTCTTTAGAAATCAGAAGTGTGAGATACGGTCAATGTGAACATGTCTTGATTTAGATGAAAGCGGGATCCTGCTCAGAAACTGCAAAACAGCAACTTTACTTAATCTTTTTCTATTTACATTGTAGTCAGCCAATTCTAAAACATGGGAAGCAACATTGAGTGTGTTTTTTCCATTTATTCTAAACTGAAATTACACGTTTGCTGATTAATTTCACAGTTTAACAAATTTACATGTTTCAACTTGTTTGTCCTATTTTATGTAATGTAAGCCTCACATTTGTGAAAAACTGTCACTGTCTGGAACAGTTGCAGTAATTATTAGTTTTAATGATTAAAGCCTTAAGGTAACCCAAATAACTCCACACCTCTGCAGTGTCTCTTAAGTCTGCACCGTGAGACGATAGAACTGTCCAAACCAACCTGTTCGTTTGCTTGTTATTGCAAGAATCCTTACGTGGTTGTACACTGACAGATGAAATGTCTGCGGCGCCTGAGAACACAACAGATATTTTAATACCATGGTAAAATGCCTGAAGGAAGAGTAGCAGCAACAGAAGATGCAATATTCTCTCAAATTTAGCATCTGTGGTGGTTCATCTTTATCTTAGATGAGGACGTTTATCACCAAAGGGATAAGTGACTCATCTTCCACCACCACCAGCCTACAACATTTTAGCCAGTAGAAACTTCCCCAGTTGATTACATGAAGGGATTTTTTTTGTGTGTAACGAGATATTTGAAATTTAAGTTTATATATTAGTTTATATGCTGTTTTGCTTCTTTTCAACACACAAAAAAGCCTAAATGTGTAAGTTGGTTGTTTTGAAAAATCTGAAAAAGGACATGTCAAGGATTTTTTTGTCATTTGTGTCTCCCCTTAATTAGCATTACATATATAAGAAATTTTAATCATTGTATTATCTTACAGTTCTGTTATATTAGTACAAGATTAAGATTGGGTCTGCTCTATAACAGAATTGTGAGGCCTATAATACATCAATGGATTATTGTTGCTTATCTACTGATCTCTAAACAAGTCAGCAGTGTTAAACTTAGCCTTATTATAACTTAAATGAATAAACAAGTTGGTAATTTAATCTGTAATAATGATTTGTCCTTTATAAGGGGATTGTTTTTTTATTTGCACTTAAAATGTAAGTATACCTGTCAAGTATAATGGAGTAAGATGCATTTGTAATAGAATAGTATTAACTCAAATAACCTGAATATTTTCCTGAACTCCAGGTGAATACTTGAGTGATTGCTTTTAGTTCATTTCCTCCGCCTCTCATTCAGTTTAGGAAGCATTAGCGCTGAGTGTTATACTGCAGTGTCCACTTACCGCCGCTTGGTGGCGTTGCGGGACAGAATTTTGATTTAGCCTAAAACTAGAGAGCCCAACTCTCAAACAGTGAAGTTTGCCTGGAGGCTCCAACTTTTTGACATATGTGCAGAATGGAGTAGCAGTCCTCAGACTTTACGACTTTAACATTTTGTCTAGAGGAATTGAGTGTTTTGTTGCTTGATCAGGTGTTGAATCACACTACTGTGGATTTATTGCTCTGGGAGCAGGGACACCTGCGAGTATTTTTGCGATAACAGCGAAGTTAAGCCTGTGTTCACCTGGAAGCCGCACAAAGACCCGTGGGCAGTCCCCGGACCTCACTTTGGAGACCCTCCTGCCACACTCGCGCGGCTTTAAACTTGAGGAAAACAGCAACTCTCCTGCCAGACGAGGAGAGCACTGCTCGACTGTAAGGATTCGTTTGACCGCTGCGTAAAGGTGGAGTGCCGAAAATAGGGAAAAGAAAGCAACCGCAGGTGTGTCGGATGAAAGACCAGGTAAGCAGCAGCAAGGTGATGCGAAGGGAATGCGTTACTGTTCCACCTTGCATTCATTCACTGATGATCTGATGGAAATGAACAATAGGAGGTTAATTTGATGCATGACACCTGTAAGCTCTGCCCGTTCGCCTGACGAGTTTTAAATACCTTCGCTGTGTTTGCTTCTTTGAACTGGCGCACATTAATGTGGGCTTCCGTATGCGGGCCACCAGGAACCGACTTGGCTCGCCGGTGAAGCTCGGATAATCAAGTAGTTTTTGTGATGGAGTGGCGTGAGCAGTCCTCAGTCAGCTGCGATGAAGCCTTCTTGGAGGCGCAGAGATGGATCGAGGTGAGTAAAAAAGCGATTTCTTCACAGCTTCTGACACCATTTGAACTTTGGGAGTAGGAGGAGGAAAGTTTTGCAATTTTACACTTTATTTTTCAATCCATTCCTGAGTGAAAGGGGAGGCTGAAAGCTGAGCATATGCACCTAGTCTCCAAATTATAGCTTCCTGGATCCACAAATGTATAGAGGCATGCGTCACCTTTTGACCTCACCTCTCAGGTGACAGATGAGCTCAATCTTTTCTTTGAGAAACTAGAAATGATGCGGCTTCTCCCAGCATTAGCCATGCCCTTTAACTTACCTCATCAGAAGAATACAGGTACAAGGCTTCGACCCTATTCATCATTACTTCTGGCTGCTGTGTCTTTTGTCAGATCTTGCCTAGGCCTGCTCATCAGTTTGTTTTTGTGTGTTTTTTTTTAATGCTCCTAAGGCTTTGAGGATCAAGTTGCAGGCAGGTAGAGAGAAAATCCAGCAAAGCAATTAAGATCAGTGATCTGAGATGTTGCGTAACACCCCTGCTATAAGCCTAGATCAAGTCAGGATCATAAAATAATGCCAGCAAATGAATATAAAACTCACAAACAAATAGTGTGGGATGTGTTTATGGCAAATTACCAAAAAGCTGATTACGAACAAGTCATTTGTTTTTCTTATTTGGAAAAAGTGTTTTTCAAAGTCATAACTTCTTATGGAAGTCATTAAAATTTGAAATAGCTGCCAAAACACACAGAAATTATCCACCAAAACCTTCGGTGGCTGTCCTATTTAATTTCTAAAACGTCATATTATCTGAATTTTCCACCGAACCTGAAGCCAAACTCTACGCCTTTCTCTTCTCCTAACAAGCGGCCACCATTATGTTTTCTCATCTCACAAATTCTCTTCCCAGCAGGGTGTCCCGGAGCTGCCACAGGGCTTAACTAAACAAATATTGTTCTAATTTCGTGAGGGGTGAATCTGAATGCTTTCGATGTGACATCAGTGTCTCTCACACTCGCACACTGCTCCATTGTAGTGGCTCGGGCCGAGGCAGGGGCTTGATCTCAGGCAGGGGCAGGGCGTTTAGGTGGAGGGAGTGCAAAGCAAATAGGTAGAGGTGAAGAGCCTCGGAGCTGTTGTGTTAACAGAGCGTGTATGGGAGGTTATGAAACAAGAGAGCGATCAGGGACCAATTTCTGGCACAGGGGGGACAAGTTTCCCTTCAAAGAGAAAGTTTTGTGGCTATTGGATTGTGCTACTGAATGATTAACAAGCTGCTTGGCTTCACGGCGCTTTAAACAGAGGCATGTGTGCGCGGCGAGGTTGGTGGTGTTGTTAAAAACTAGACTAAATGGTCTGGAGCTTGTCACATGGACACATTCCTGCATTAGCTGCCATGGCTGTGAACATAGCCCCCTCAGAGCTGGCCGGCTGTCAGCACACGGCACTGCGTCCTGCAACCACAGGACCCACTGGAATAATAGAGGCCCTTGTTAATTGAGTAGAAGGGCTTCAAGGGGGACTGTTACGAAGAACAAGTGACAGTTTTTTTGCAGGTTACAGGTCAGAAGATCATAATACGCCTGGCTGCAAAGACAACTCGTTTGTTACGGATATTAACTTAGTCATATAATAAGAGTTAAGTAGACTTTGATAAGTCAGTTTCAGGTAATGGTTTTAGAAATGATAGGTTTCCATATTAATAGATTACAAGCACAGTGGCCACTTTTCTGTCACTTCCCTTGTTGGATTGCGATAAAGAATGTGTTTTTACAAAGAGCCCGCACTCTCGCACAGAATACTTAGAATACCTCTACAAACAGGTTTGAGGGAGAGCTCCACTGCAGCCACTGGTCTGCTCGAAGGTCGTGTGACAAAGCCAGCTATAATCTGTATAAGGTTTCAGCCTCTGTGATTTCGCTGCTCTCTCTGTGTTTGTTTGTGTCTAGTTGAAAAGCAGCGTATTGTGTTCCACAGACTGGAACAAAGCAGACTTTCAAAGGTAACACAATACTGTGGATTTCTTGAAGTTTTGTTACTCTTCCCGTTGTTGCAGTCATGCAACGCCGAACCAAATCCAAGCATCCTTATGGTTTTGGTGTGCGCTGGGCGTGACGCAGTTCTTTTTGGCAGTTGATTGTGTTCATGGTTGGTTTTTAGGCCTGCAACTGACTGTTGCTTGTTAAAGAGGCCATGGCGAGCATTTTATTTCTGGTGTTTTAACACTGCAAGTCGCAGAATTTTGAGGGCAGAAAGCAACATGAGTTTGTGAGCGAGAGTGGAAGGATTACCTCACCAGTGTTTACCCTAGGTTCACCGCTGTCAGAAATTACATGCTGACATGTAAATAAGAAGCAGTAACATAAGGCTATTTAGTTTGTTTATAGAAGGACAAGGTGTAGACCTGTTCTATAGGAAATATGACCTTAAATGACCTATGTTATCTGATTCTATACACAAAATGAAATCAAATAAAATTAGCTTCAGTGCGGCACCTGCAGCTCTTCATCTAAAAGCTCACTGCGGCGGCTCGTTCTTATTCGTTTTCTCAAACTGATCCACTGTCGAAAAACTGCCGCACTTAAGCTCTTGGACAAAACTCAGCTTGTGTTTTTACAGCTGCAACTTTTAATGTAAAGCTCTAGCAGTCTTCACTTCGTTGGTGCCATCAGACCAAGAAATAAGAGACAGAGGAATGGCGAAACTGTTCCTGAAAGTTAATAACTGAAATATTTCTAAAGGGTAAGTTGTCCTGAATTAGAAACAAGTTCATATGCGTTTGGTGATCACAGCACTGAAAACCCCCTTTACTACTGAAAGCTGTGCAGTAACCCACAGGTGCTGTTTTTCCTAAGGACTTATTTTGTCAGATAGTACTCCTGATGCCACTTTAAAAAGGAGCTTAAATAGAAATTCACTGCAGCCAGTAACATTGTACTGTGGCATTGCTTTTGGATCTTTTGAATATATATTAAAAAGTTTTTAATTTTTCCACTTTTTCACTTGCCAAGTTGACGACCTCCAGCCCTGCAGGCTCATTAATTGCTCTCTTTGCTTTTTTGTTGTTTGTCACACCAAAATCCGTGTTGGAGGGCCAATCATTAGTGACCTCACTGTAGCACCAATCTGTTTTTGTTTTTTGTTTTTCTTTGACTGTTTTCATAGAAAGCAGTTAGAACCAAGGCCTTGCATTCAGACGTGCTCAAGTGAAACAGGCCCTCCCAAAAGAAGGTGAATGGCTTCTTGTTATATGCTGATCCGGCACTATTATTCTAATATTTTTGTGGTGTCGGAGCGAAGCGGCTTCCACGGCGGTATTTTATTTTTTTATTTTTTATTCTTGAGTCAGAACTCTGAAATATTTGGACAACGTCCCACCCCTGTCCGCTGTAGGACGAACAAAGAATTTTAGGAACAATTCGTGGCGAGGGGGCCGCTTCCGCGCAAACCTTGGATACACTCAGAGCTTCAGTGCCCTGCATGAATAAACAATAACTGTGGTTATGTACCCAGAGACCCCCTCTGATTATTTGTTCTCCACCAAGACACCCAGGGCTGTAATAATAATTAATTTTACACAAGCTTTAGAACTCTTTCGGTGCCCCTAATAAACTCAGACGACCGCATTTCTGTGTTCCGGGGCAGCACATTCTGCAGCGCATTCTTGAGGGGAGCGAAGGTGGGTTTGCAGGAAGCCAAGCTGTTTTGGAAATCTCTGCTCCTTCCTCAAGTCTGCCTGTTAAACCAGAGTAGCCGTATGTTGTTGATCTGATCTGAGATGTTATCCCACATGGCAGGTTCAACGGGAGAAGGAGAGGGCGCAGCAGTCTGCGTCTAATACCTCTAATGATGACCATAGAAGAGTATTCTGTTACACCCAGCTTAGTGCCAGCGCCAGGGTGGGACCCACACTTGAAGATAATATCTTAATTATACTATTCTCTCTGATTGGCTGTGAGTTTGGTACGAAAATGTAAAGGAAGGAAGCGCCGGAGTAGCACCTTAGGGAAAGACTGGTCTGTTTCCACTGGCATTGTTTGTTCACATGCATGTAAATTCCAGCCGCTGCATCCTGCATCTATAGAACAGTAGGGGTCAGGATTTCATATGCCAACTGCAGCACCCGGCTGGTTACCCTGTACTGTAAGGTTTTTATTTAGTTTTTGCTCTGTATGTTTGCAGCGTTGCGTGTCTGTCTGGGCCCTTGCTCTGCGTTCTCACCGTCTCGTTATGATTGCAATGTTGTCAATGGGAGAGGAGGAGGCCGAGGTGCTCGCATTTTTTTGTAAGCAAAAGTATTTCCTGACAATAATGCCTGATCGCGCAATTCCAATACAGAAAGACTGCAGACAGCCAGGGTGTGAGAACCGCAATCGCATTCATCTATTACAACACGGTCTGAGTAACTTGGAATGATGGGTATTTGGGCCCTCAGCCATCTCAGGTTGCCCAGGGTGTGTCCAGAGGTGCAGCGTGACTTGTTGAAAAACAATAATAACGCTGGCTCCCATTCATTTTCTTTAATGGCTCTGTTTTTTTCCCGTCCTCCTCAAAATGATGGCTGGTACTTAGCTATGCATGGTAATTGTCCAAGCCTTGAGTCAATTTAAACAAAAGGTGAGTTGGACAAAAGGCTTGAAACGATGCACGGCCGACCAATTTGGTTAGATGAGACCTGTCTGACTTGTTTCACCTTTGTGTGTGAGTGTGTGCGCACGTGTTTTCCTTCGTCCTCCAACTTGGTAACATAAATGGATAAAAATCAGTAAGGACAACGAAGCTGCTCCACCTGTTTTCTTTAGCTACATGCCCGCATTCACTTCTGCTTATGTGGCACATTGTTTTGAGTCTTATCACCTCCTGAAATAAAGTTATACATATCGTCCCGCAACAACAGTTATTAAATTAACTAAATGGGGCGACAGCTCGCCTGCCAGTGGACAAGTTTTCCTCCCAGTTCAGGGATAATTTAAGAGAATGCCTCAAAAACTGAGTTCAGTGAAACATGTTGGAAAGCTAGGCCATTGGCCAAGAAACAAGTCATTAGTGTTTGGTAGGATTCCAGGTCCAGTATGATTTAAAAAGTTGTCTAAACATTGGAAAATACCACTTTTTTCTTTGAGTATTTTATGTTTTGCCATCATACTTGTCACATATTGCACTCACTAGAATGCAAAAGTTGCATTTATCCATGGATGATTGTCTAAAATGGTGTATTTTGGTGCACATCCAGATGTAGATTAAATAACTACTTAAAAACAAATAACGCCAAGGATTGTGCAGGACATATTCTGTGTTTTGTAAGTCAACTATTTATCTTGGACTTAGCAACTTTAGGTCTTGACTGGTCAAACAGTTGATGGAGAAACATTGTAACAAAGCAGCGCAGGAAGCTCAATTAAGGAGTGGCCATCAGCATGAATTTGATTTTCCAAAACAAACCCCACAGTTTCACACTAAACCACAGAAATCAAATACAGATTGTATTTATGAAAGGCTGGAAATATGGAGACATAAAAATGATGTATACACGAGCGTTGTTTAAAATCGAGGATGTCTGTTTCTGCACTGTATATGTGCGTGAGCTGCAGTGTATAAGTCTGCACGTCATGCATGCAGTGTGTGTGTTTGCCTACATAATGGCTCTTGGTGTTCCTGCAGCGGTGGTTTGAGATCATGGGAAAGGCATGAGGCTATAACACAAGGCTGTGTTCCTCCAGCGCTCCAGATGCTCCCATAGCCTTGCGGCTTGGGCAGTCTGGCTCCAGAACAGTTTTAGCTCAGCTTCCTCGTTTACCCGCAGCTCTTAGCAATAAAGTGAGAAGGACAAGGCTACCGAGGAATACCTGAAGAACGGCTCAACTCTGCCCTGTGGAGACACTGTAGGAGCTCAGGAGGAAATACCTCCGACTTCCTCTGCTACTGTTGTCAACATCCTACCTTTCTTCTACAGCCTCCCACCCCACTTCTCACACCGCCCCCTCAACCTCCTCTCCTCACCCAACCCTTCTTGCAGTTTCGCTCACTGTTTGTGTATCGTTTTTTTTTTTTTTTTTCCTTTCCAGGCAGTAACCAAGAAAAAATTTGGGAGCAACGACTTCCGATCAGCGCTGGAGAATGGCGTTCTGTTTTGTGAGTAAGTACTCCGCTTTTCCCAGGCACCTCTCTTAAGCCAGTCATTCATGAGGAATCCCTCAGCTCTCCTCCAGGTCTGCACTCTCCACGTAAGTGTTACTGATATTTCCCAGACAGACCCCCTGCAGGGACTCTGTTTGTTTCCTAGCCACACAAAGTGAGCCTGTGTTTTTTTAATAGAGCACAATACAGACTGTATTATGTAGTCATTTGATGTCTTCGTTGTCAGATCTTTTTCCTGCGGACTTGTTTGAGGATATCAAGTGTGATCTAGTTCAGGCGGAGTTGTGTTGTCTGTTTGACAGATGTTACGGGTCTGTGGATCGGGCAGAGTGCCATCCTTTGCTTTAATGAGAGCTGTGAGAAGCGGTGTAGTGATTGGAAAGCCTCCAGCTGAAGCCACAGCGGAGAGTCAGGGCATCCTTCTTTCTCATTAACTTGCGTGCATCCAGAGTTTTTGATGAGTTAGAGGAACAAATTTATCTGTGCAGAATTGGCTTATGCATTGATTCACATCTAAGAGTTGTGGAATTGTGGCTTTCCTCAGATCTTGTGTGTGGGTGTGTGTGTGTGTATCATGTCCCTTTATGCATGTGTATGCGGGCAGCGCTGCTAGATGGACACAATGATGTGATTTGCACGAATCAGCAGGATGCTGTAATTACCAGCAGGCCATGCAGAATCTTCCAAACCTCTATTGGCTCCGGCTCAAAGAAGAAGCCCTTCGTTCTGCTGATTTGAGCCTGACTCCACTGTTTGCTTAATCTCAGGGAACAGCGCAGACACTTTCATTCAGTGAGCTGTCCGTGTTTTCTCAGGGCTAGGAAGAGGAAGACAGATTAAATCACCTTCACCTAGGAACCCAGCCTCCCATTTCTATTGTGTTGTGGTTATCACCGCTTCTGGTTTGGAAAGGAATGTTTAGTGCAGGTCACACTCATGATTATATCCTACTTAGCTTAAATTGTGTGTTATCCTACCGAGCGCTATTGTTTCACTGTTAAATGACTAACATGAACCCCAGTGCCCTTTGTATTCTTTCTTTATATCTATTGTGAGCCCATGGTAATTCTTACACCATCCCATCCGCTCTCAGTCTGAAGCCTTCTCTAATTATTTTACCTCATGTTGAGCTTTTATGGTGTTTTTTTTAATTTTATTTTCTACATTACGTGCTGTAGTTGTTCACTTTACAGAACACATTAGATGATCAACAAGAAAATATGCAGCGTTATTATGCATCTTTATACAGTATTTCCATTAAATCCATGGTTAAGTTATGCAACTGAATTAACTGTCTGGTGTTATCAGTCATGTAATGATGCATTTCTGATGTCTTTCTGATTTCTGTGTTTGATCCATAGACTGTATATAAATATGGACAATGCATCCCCCAATTCCTTATATTGGCCAAACTCACATTATTTTCCCGGTAATTGGGGCGACGCCATCTCGGAGCCAGAGTCTGCACAGTACGGTCCGAGAGTGGAGCCACGCAATGACGATTAGCTGCCCACACTTCTGCCAGACTCACTCGTGTTTTGTTTAATTAATACTCCACCAGTTTCAAAGAACTGTTGGATCATACACTATACTTATTTATTTATTTATTTATTTATGTGTTTACTGGAGTCAAATTCCTTGTATGTGCACACAGACTTGGCCAGTAAAGCTGATTCTGATTTATTTCCAACTCCTACGGGACCGCTTCATGGAACGGTTGGCATAACTAAAACAAAACCTCTCAGAAAATTGGACACTTGAACATGCAGCTGTATTAAATTAACTACCTAAAATGACAGAAACCATCCTAGAAAAATAATTATATGATGTGTACTTTCGTGTTTTAATTTGGCCCCAAGTCCCATCCACTAACATGGAGGGGTGGAGCTTATGACTTATACTGCAGCCAGTCACCAGGGGGAGCTCTACTTGCTTTGGCTTTGCTGTACATCTTTATATACAGTCTATGGTTTGATCATTTGAGTTGGAGATGCTACAAATCAATTTTTGGAAATTTATCAGTATTTATGAATCAGTGAATCATTTTTCAAGGAAGAAAAAAAGGCTAAAATATCCTTTTACGTAAGCAGCAGTTTGATGTCTTTAAGTTTTGGACAGCTGTTTGGACAGGCCATGACCCTGTCTTAAACTATTTTTCATGATTTTCACGATTTACTGAGAATTAAACTAATAATTGCAGTCCTGTATGAGCAAATTGTTCGCTAATTTTTACACTGTGATATAAATATGCTTACTTAAGTGGAAGACTTGAATCAATGTACAGCACTGATTGTCAGCGCTGTCTTCTTATAAAGCTTTATTGCACCTTTTAAGGTTACTCTTGTCATTATAGGTCACTGGGGGACTTTAAATTACTTTCAAAGCCTTTTGAATAGCCTCCTCTGTCTGGGACCATCATTGTTTCCGAGCTGATATGTGGTTATTCAAGGTTTGTTTGGGGCTGTTTCAGTAGTGGTGGGCACAATTTTGGAGCAGAGGGCCCAGTCTGTTTACATCACGGCGCAGCCCTGGCGATTTACTAAACCGAAGCCAGGTGGCCACCATTAAACAAAGTCGTAAACACACAACACAGAGACTTTGCAACACGTTTTGTTCATTCCCGTGTCGTTAGAGCAGTCTAGCCAGTGGCCAAGTGCTTTCACTTACTGTCTCCCCTCCCCTGATGTTCTCCATCTCTTTCTTTTGCACTCAGCCTGATCAACAAGATCAAGCCTGGCATTATCAAGAGGGTTAACAGGCTGCCCACGCCTATTGCCGGACTGGTAAGTCTTTTTATTATTTTATTCATAACATAATATAAGACTTATCCTCAGCAGCTCATCGGATTTGCTTCAGTTTTTCCACGTGAGGGTTACATCTGTTGAAAGGAGTAAGCTTTAAAATGTGAGAAGAAGCATTACGGGGTGGTGAGCTGACTGGTGACAGGTCTGATTCTTGGCTGCCAATGAGAGGGGAGAGTTTGCCTCAGCGAGCTGTCGCTCTTCATATCCATCCATCCACACTAATAAGTTGAGCGAATGCGGAGCTACTTGAAGGGCCGCCAGCCTGCATCCTAAATATGACATATGCCAAGCCTGAGGCTGCGTTCAATCCAGTCGTTTAAGACAAGATGTCTTTGTGTTGGTATGATAATTAGGTTTTTGACTGAGTGATGAAACGTCTGTTGGTTTATGTGAAAACCGGTTATTAAATCAGTGTTTCTCAATCTTTTCAATATTTTAGACCTGGCACTGTCTGCACATTTATTCTCACTGAGGCATTTCGGGCTGCAGTGGCTGAGTTGACATAGATGTTTTGGGAGTGTCTGCAAACAAGTTCATGGGAAGTAGAGGTTTGAAAAGCTACCTTAAACCCATCCCTCACAAAGCTCTCTCTTGTGGGAGTAATTGAGTCCAGCTGTCTGGAGGAATTATAGAGAACCCCGGCCTTAGCGCAAGCAGTCTGAGAGTATGTGTGTGTGTCAGTGGGCTCTGTAATGACCCAACATGTTTGGTAAGACAATGACAAGTTGCCAGTAAAATAAACAGACTGTAATCAGTAGACATAGCATTTACATTACCAAACAACATACCGCCATGTCTTATGGCCTTAAATCAAACTTCCTGCTAGTTTGTTTTGGACTGTTGCTAATATAACCACCTGGGCACCTGCTGAGGTAATGAGTATCCCTTGCATCAGTAGCACTTGCGTGGTATTTCGAGTCTTGGACACAAACCCGAAACCAACCGATCGTAAATTCTCCAGCGAAAATGGAAAGGCTTCTGGTTGGCCCGAGGGCTATCAGTTACTGCCAGCCACATGCAGAATAGCGGAAAGCTCACCAAATAAACAGTATGCTGTGAGAATCGCATTTTTCTCAAACCACGTCTACATCTCGTCTCTGGAAATAGAGTGTTTTCTCGAGGTGCTCGGATTAAACTGTAATTTGTATGTGTGTGTTATCCCTTAATTTTGAATGTCGCAGGAGAAGAAGGCACCGGAAAATGCTGTTTGTCTAATATTCACCATGGAGAAAGTGAAGAAAGAGTAATTGCGGTGCTTTTTCGGGTTAATAATGTAGATTCGGTTTGACCTTAATCACAGCCGAACGGAAAGGTCTTTTCCAACACGCCTCATTAACGCTCAGATGCGAACATTTTCTACCATTACGCTCCTAAGTGTTGTTTTAATTTCGCTATCCGAAAAGATTTTCAACACTCTAAATCGATACCAGCCTCCAGCTCTGGCAGAGTCAAAAGCCCAGCAAGGGAAACAGTGGGGAGTGAAGGAAAAAAAAAAAAAACGTAAATCTCTGGTTTTGTGGAATATTTAGCAACATTGGCTCCAGACCTTGTTCTATTCTTTGGTTTTTACTTGTGTCCAGGGGAATGTTTCTCATGTCAGCACACTTTTTCTTTTTTTTTTTGTTGCTGAGCACTCAGTGTGCTTGTGGGTTTGGGTCACGGCACCGTAGCTCAAACTCATTTCTACTTTTACCAGTGCTGGGCAGGAAAGGCGGCCCTCGTGCGGTGGGGCCCGCTACATGAGCTCGGGGTTGTTTTTTGGCTCGGTGGGGTAAAGCCAGAGTTGAGAGAGTTAAAGATGACTCCACGGGCCCACCATAAATACATCGTAATAGGCATGGAGCTGGATGTTCCTGCATATACCAACTCCTTAGTGAGTTGAGGTAGTACGGGGAGGAGATAAACAGACAGTTGGCCCAGAGGGTCTCTTTACTTATCTAAATGTCTGTGTAATCATCCGTGCAATGACAGGCATTTGACCATGTTTTGTTACTGTGTTTGTGTTGTATGGGTGCATGTTATGACTGGATCTGACTTTCAGGATGGGAGGGCCCTCCATCGGGCTCGTTTAAGGAGAGGTAACATTTCAAGTATTCCATCTCCTCCTTGGTTTATTGTCCCAGGACTTGAAAATGTGTAGCCTGATATTTTAACCATAGCTTTGCTTTGCTCGCTGTCTGAAGCAGTGCCAGGGGTCAGTTGAGGATAATTGTAGAGTATGCCCATCTCAGACAAAGAATGCAGTGAAAGAAAGAAAGTGACCACAATGTGACCAGTGGGGGTGAAGATATGCAATATCAGACACCTTAAGAGTCAAATATTTAATTTTTATGGTTGTTTTTTTTGTGCAAAGTGCTTACATCAGGGTCTACATGAAAGGATTAGCGTCTGCTAGATGGGTACAGCATATTTAGCAGGATTATGTGCAGGCACAAGTCAGTGTAACATTCCTCCAGCATCATTATCTCTGCGTGTCCTGGGACTGACTGTTAGGGGGGGCTTTCAGTGCAATCATAAGGCTCTTTGCAGCTGAATGACACTCGTGCCTGATGATATTAAATACCCTATTTGGCTTAATCCCATCGGCCGCAGTTTAAGTTTGGAGATCATTTGTGGCACCGGCATTTCAACATCATAGGTCCGTTACCGTATAGACTGCTTACATTTGGCGCTCATGTGGAATTAAGATGTGGAAACAAATACTGTGAAAGTAACTTGAGGTCTGGAGTGCAATCAGTGGTTAGGTTTAGACGGGGTTAGGTAAATATTAGAGATCATGGGAAAATCTAGCTTAGTTTAGGAGATTGTCGACGTGTTACATGATAAAAAATGTGTACAAATTTAATGTTGAAGTCATGTATGTTTTTGACCGTGTGCACACTGTAGTCATCGGATTACATTAATGTCTTCGAAGTGCTCATGTGAGCCGTGTTAGGTGTATCGGTGTAATTAAATGAGTTGTCAGGTCCTTTTCTCTTGTCAGTGTGAACAATTCTATTATCACGTCTAATGTCACGACACATAAAAGAGAAGAACATCTCATCTGTGTCATAATGCATAAGGAGTGACACCAGCACTGTCATGCAGCCGGTGGGGGTTGATTCATGGCCTGCAGGGACTCACAGTGACCTATAGAGCACAGCAAAGTGCCGCTAAGGGACAAGCAAGGCTGTTAGCATGTACTTGATACACTGAGAGGTCAGCCCTCTCCTGCAATTTGCTAATAAGCACGTTTGACATTTAAATATAGAAATAGCTACCCCTTTAATTATTCCAGCCCATGCTGAAACCATGTGTGATTACAAGAAAACCCTCTTAAGCAGCCCAATGGGAAGTGCAGACTCACAAACAAGCTAGCTGGGATTACAACTGGAAAAGTCGCAACACCAGGAAGGGAACGGCTGCTTTGGCGGCTGAGCATTTGTTTGAAACGTATGACACGCGCGTGTATTTATAGAGCGGGACGTCTTTTGCATTACACTCGCACATCTGCGTGAATCATGCTCGCTTGTCTAAACCTTGTGCAAAGACGAGTGACACAGTGTGGGAGGAGGAAACCGTCCCCTCCACTCCCACGTCCTCATGAGTTGCTTCAGGGAAATAGTTGTCGGTTTCTGTCACCCGACCTCATGTTTCATAGCAACCGAGTGTCTCCAAAATACTCCACCACCCCACAGATTCCGCAGGTATTCTCGAGTAAAGGGCTTGGCAGTGAGAGGAGGGGACAGTTTCAGGGTGTGAAAAGACGATGGCGACTGAGGCAGTGAGCTGTGCGTGAGTTTTGCACTCGCATGGCCGGTTGGGTGGGACTTGCGCAAAGCTCTGATGTCATCCTTCCCTGTTTGGCTTTTGTCCCCACCCTAACCCGGCCCACAGGTAGCTATGCTGCTGTCACTCAACCCCTGTCAGGCAGCCTCCCCCCCCACACACACATGTGTATTTGTGTGTGTGTTTTGCACTGGCTCTTTTCTTATTTGCTAAACACATGCTCCTCCCTGTCCACTTGTATTCTCTGGTGATATGAACTTTGGAAGCAATCAGTTGAAGGCTGTGTCCGTGCCAGAGAATTCTTCAGTGATTATTCTTTGCCTCTGAAGGTGGACAGCCCTCATCCCTGCTTTGTTCTTTATCCAGGACAACCTAAACGTCTTCCTCAAAGCCTGTGGGAAGCTTGGACTAAAGGAAGCGCAGCTCTTTCACCCCGGAGACCTGCAAGACTTGTCCACCAGAGTCACAGTCAAGTAAGTGTTGAACGCGCAGAGCGCTGCTACTAACAATTGGACACACATCCTTGGCGTTAAAAAAAAGGATGAGATCGTGTTTTAAACGGAGACAAACATGTTTTCGACTGTTCGCTTCGTCCCAGCCTGTTGGTGCTTGAATTAAAAAAAGCTCGGAAAGGATGAAGGTTTGAGAGAAACTTCCACACATCAGAGAGAGCACATGCCCCCTCATGTGAGGCATGATTCAGGCTGCTGTTAAAAAAGGTCGGAGCTATTTTCAGTGTGCGTGTCTCCTTCAGTTGGCACACACCTGCTGAAGTGATGTGTTCCTTTAAAATGGGACAGTGGGAACAACCGATGAAAACACAGGAGCCTGTTTGACGTCTGTTTAAGAAACATCAAGTCAAATTCATGCTATTTTGGTGCAAATTTAGCACAAAAACATGAGTCGTGAATGTAACCGATACCAACTTCCTGTCTATATTTGACTGGTGCACGTTATAGATTTAAAATAAATTTCTGTCTGACAGTTTGATTAGAAAGAAGTCTTCTTATCGCACAACACTTGTATAGTGTTTATAAGTTTTATCAGTTGTTAACTACTGTGTCAGTTGCACACCTACCAGAGAAGCATGTTTTGGTATGTTGAACAACCTGTTCATTTTTTACACAGGTGTGCATTCAGGAGAGAGCGAGGAGGAGCTCAGTCCATCCGCTGTGACTCTCTCTCTCTCTGTCTCTGTCTGGGCTGTGCAAGCATAAACAGAAGTGCTTTCACAGCAATACTTGCAGGTAGTTAAACTAAATGTAGATAGGCTCTTAATAGTAAACACTGCAATTTTCTGTTACAAAATTCTCCACGGGGGTATAACTGAGGTGTGAGCAGCGAAGGTGGATAGCGGTGTTGCTTCTGTTCTTTCTCGCCGCCGCGTCTCACTTAATGTTGTTCTGCTTTTAGGCTCTTGGGTATTGCTGCCACAATCCCTAAGAGCAATATTCCCATGATCCACCCAAGCCTGCCAGTCATTCTTTACACTAACGCTAACAATGGTTTCGAAACCACGCTCGTCACAGAGGCAGATGCAGTGCACATAAACTGGAATATGGACTCTAAACAAATACGGCTGCTTTTTTTTTTTTTTTTTTTTTTGTCAAGACACACCCTCTCTCGCCCCAGCAGAAGATATGCGTCTTAAGTTATGATTCACCGAATGCCTGATTCAGTATCGTAAATATAAAGATAATTCTGTGATGAACCTTGTTCTCTATTATATTACAAGCATTTCCCCTGTTGCGTAACTTTATCACCGTGATACAGGTAGTAAGTTAATGGTTTCAATACACTGTCTGTGGAAAATTATTTAAGCCCCAACGACCAACCAAAGCCTTTACACTTTTTTTTGTGTATACGGTAGCCCCCCCTCTACGTCCATCTGCACGTCCCGGGGGCTGGTTTGGACAGACTCCTGCCACCCTATTTTTAGCATCTTGGGGTCACTTTGGCAAGCAGAGTTGATTGGAATGGGATCAGGACTCACAGTAGAGAGCTTTTAATAGTTTAGCCTCCTCCCAGCACATTCCCCCCGCCGCATGCGGTCTCCAGAGTACACCTGTGTGTTTATATGCTTCTTGTGAAAGTCTCAGTCTGGCAATCACTCTTGTTATTGCCGCTAAAGCTCATGCAGGGTGTTCAGGTGAAGAAATTAATAGCTTTGTGACTTCAGCTCGTGTTATCGCACACAGTTATGGTTAATAAATCAACCTGCCTGCTGGTGTGGTTCCTGACTCAACTCAGTTGAACAGCAGTCATTTGTTTTCCTAAATTTTTTACAAGATTTTGCTCAAGATGAGACACGCTCAGCTCAGTTTGCATCGGTGGGCACAGTTGTTTGCAGTACTTACAGCTCAAACAAAGAGCAATTAAACACAAAGGCAGATGAGAGGAGCAAATCCCAAATAAGGCTGCAAACAAGCAGCCAATGGCTTTTATTGCCGTGCTGCTTATCAGGGCCTAGGCAAATGAGCCACAGAGAGCACAAAGAGAGAGAAAGTTGTCTCTATCAGCTGTCTTTGCCCCTGGTGTTTGTCCAACCTCCACTCCCTTAAACCCTGTCTGACAGGTGCTTCACTCAGCTTCACTGTTGTCTGTTTCAGCAACAGTGCGTCAGTCGTTCTGCTGGTGCTGTGCGTTGCTCTACAGAAGGAATACAGACCCCCATGTGTAGAGCAACAACCTGCCATTTAATGTGTAGTCCTTTTCTTGTTTTTCAGCTTTGATGCTGTGTTTTGTTTTGTTTTTATAACTGCTGTGCGTGCGTTGGTGTTGTTTTGTAGGTGGAACGCCATGAAAAGTGTGACTCACTGGTATTTGAATAAAAGCTGAAGCTATTATTTATCAGTCAGCCAGTGAATGCATCATTAATCAGCATTTTTAAGCATTGTCTGGCTTTTTATAGCCCAAACCTGTGTGTGTGTGTGTGTAATGTCTTTTAAAAGCTGATTAATTAGTCTAGGGCTTAAAATGCAGTTGTTAACAAGAGCGTCTCTCAGCGTGAAACTGGGGATCAGATATTGACCGAAGCAACGTGCGCTGGGAACACATTTTAATTCATTCTGGACTGCGATACGGCCGCCATAAAAGCTTATGTGTCTGCTCTGACCTTTGAGCTTTGCTGTTGTTGTAGTAGTATTGGCCTCGCTGCCACTTACGGCGCTGTATTGCCTTGCCTTGTGAAACCTTTTCCCAGATAAAAGCCTTTTATCTGCGACAAGCACGTCCAGTATCAAAACTGTATCATAGCATGACAAACTGTTGTGACAGAGATAGAGAGCGATAAGGGGGCGCAGTGTGCTGCTGCATGACGTCTTATGTAAGATCTCCACACACATCATCCACATGTTGGACCGTAACCAAGAGCAGCCACCTTTAAAACACACATGGAGCGCCGCATCCGGACTGCATCTGATTCATCGGTCGAGACGGCGATACGCACCTATTTTAGTCCGTTTCTAGCGGCTGCCCAGGAAATGAAGCCTGCACATGAATCATCTCGGGCGGAGCAGGAACCCAGCTCTGAAGTTGGCGCAATGGCTGTAACATAACAAGCTCTTTCCAGAGTGACACCAAATGTCAATTGATCACGCTTGACCTTTATTTAATGATTTTACAATCGGCATTCATCACAGACATTTAAACAGGACATCTGGTGAAGCCTGTCTGGATGCGCATCTTACCGTATTACAAGATAGTGCTGTTACACAACTACATTGACCCCAGTCTTATCTTCCTCATACCCTTCTGTCTAACACAGTTTGAGAAGAAAGATGCATGTCTGATGTGGCAGTGAAGAGTTTATATACTTTAGATGTAGATGCTCACCAAAGAAGGGGTGGAAAGTAAGACATTTACTCATGTACTACACTCAAGTTATACTTTACCTGATCATGTCCTGTCCTCTTACTGCCCTAAACCTTACTGACCTGCATCCAAGGCTGCAGCTCACCCTCAGCTTTAAATCTAAACTATAGCAGATTTAGCCGCCTAACCCTCAACTTTCTTGCTTTGATTTACTCTCACTGCCTGATAGAGGCATTTGCTCGGGACCAGACAGCTGATTCACACATTTAGGAGGCTAGCTGGTGGACACAGTGGATCATTTCTCAGCTAAAACGTCAGATATTTCTCTCTGGATTTGGTAGAGCCCACAAACGGAGATTAAAAAGCTTGACTTCTATGCATTATGAGAATTTGACGCCAAAGGAATGCTTCTTAATTTTGTGGACAAACTAACAATATATGTTTTTGCTCTGTGACCTCTAGTAGCTGACAGAACAGATCCCCCACAGAGAGAGGTCCAAAGTCTCATTTGTTTCCGCTGTTTGATTAAGCAAATTATTGACAAGGTCTGACTGCTGTCCCAGAAAATGAAACTGCACTGAGACTGGCAGGTACATCAAAATTTATTGTCGTTAAAAGAATGTGAACTGCTCCTCTGAACAATAGATAAGAGGAGTGGCCTTGTGGTGTGATTGCATGATTGGGATTATGCAATGGCATCCCTGGCTGCAGATCAAATCAAATGTTTGAACTACCTGCAAGAATGCGTTGTTTCGTGGCCAAATTTGTACCGTCTGCAAAGGTTGTTATCAGAATTGATTCGGCACCGGTGTATATTGCACCCCGTCTCGCACGTGTCCCGCTATTCAAGCCACTTAAGATCAACCGTGAAAAGTCTTCATGTTCATAAGTGAGGGTGAAGGAAATAAACACAGTTTTCTGTGTGTGTTAGCATTTCGGGTGTGGTTCCCTATCCTGGCACTGCACGCTCTGGTTTCATGGTTTAATATATGGCACTGCCATCACTTCTTGTCCCAGTGTTGTCTGAGCTGTGGGCAGATTGTGAAATCAAATGATGCTGAGCGTTCAATAAAGTTTCTTCATCGCGGACACAGCCACAGCTGCAAAAGGGCAACACAAGGGTTATATTTATGCTCTGTAGTTGACTTGGAGAGAGAAATGCCAGCCTCACCCTGTTTCCTCCCTCACAGAGGCTGTAGTGTCTGATGCGTGTGACACAATGATGTCCGACGCTGTCTCAGCCACAGCTGATTCCTCTATTCAAACTCTCCTTGTGTCTGAGCTTTTCATTGCTGCTGAGATTGTCTGGGTGCAAGTTTAGACCCAAAGGTTCTCACCATAATTAAAGAACGCAGATGAAGGATGTTGCATTATGGATTGTGGCAGAGGAAGTGATCTTCGTCACAGAGGTACGCTTCGGCAAACCCATTCATTTAAGGCTTTGGTTGCTGCTGATGTCATCGTATGAAAAGAAACAGAGCTGCTTTCATGTTGTTATTGGCTGTACATAGGCTGAGAAAACAGCCTGTTTTTTTTAAGGTCAGTCCATACACGTGTCCTGCTCACTTGTGGATTTTGTTGATCTTGCCGCGTATCTTAACTTATCATGCTGCCTGAAGGAGAGAGACGTGATTGAATTAGTCTCTGTTAGCAAGTTATTTGTCTAAAATTTGAATAGTGGCTAATGTTTCTTCAGTTCGTGAATATTTCTTTCTGCCTGTTTGCTTCTGGTTTGTTTTGGCAGAACACAATATTCATCTCCTTCGAGCCAAATCCAAATCATTGTAAGTTTGGTGTCAGGTTAGCCGTGAGGTGTGAGCATCTGTGACTGAAGAGTATGAGTCTGTGAATGCACGATGAGGTCGAGGCTTAGGGCTAAAAGTAATGTCTAGTGGAAGATGAATTTGTCACGCTGCCAGCTACCTGCTGTATAGCACGTGTATCTAATCAGTCATTTTTACGAGCCCTGAGATGTCCCTTCTCTTATCATTTTAACCTGCAACATAAGGAAATATCAAACTAAAAAGCACATATAATTAAATATTGCAGGAGACATGAGTTTCTAGCCTCTTCATTGCTTGCATGTAGGTTAGACACAGAAACACAAAGGGCTTCCCTCTCCCCTAGGCACATAAAACAATCTTATTGTGTTTGGATATTCAAACTGATAATACTACTTCAGAGAATCTGTCCCTAGCTTGTATTACCAATCATATGAGCGCTCAGCTGATCCTAACAGGCTACGGCAAAGTCCCGAGGCTCAGAAAGCCTCAAAATACCCGTTTTTATCTTCTCCTCTTTTCAGCTATTACCGCTAGCCATACATGAGCATAACGAGAAGTGTACATAACTCCTTATTCTCTGTAGCTGGATAACATTATATAATTTTAGACCTTGTGACTGTGTTCCAAACCGCACAAGGGAGGGCCTTTGTTTTCTCCCGCCTCTTTTATTGGACCCATAAATTCGTGCGGTGCCAAATTGGTAAATGTCCATTTGAGATTTCAGCTTTGGTGAGTTATCATGTTGGAAACCCCTGGTGTGAGATGACGCGTGCCCGTGGGAAAGCTGTTCTGCTTCTCATCCAGTTAAAGGCTGTGAGTGGTGGGAGAAGTGTTCACATCTTTCACATAGGTATGCTATAAATATCAGCATTTTTATTTTTATTTTTTACAATACGACATACTGGATCAGCTCAGTTCATTATTTGGCCGTTGTGTCCACAACTTTGCGGTTTTGGTTCGCTCTAGATGCTCTTACAGCATGTTTCCAGCCACAGCAGGCAGTTATTTTCTAACAACAAAGCTCTGAAAAGCCACTGAACAGTATCTACTTAGGACCAAACAGTCACACACAGCTCGCAGCGAGGAGCTAAAGAGCTGGATCTGTCCCTCGGGTGTCGGTAGAGACCAAAATCTGATCTAATTGACGGAGAGAATAGTGGGTTATATTTACCAGGTGGCCACAAAACATGACTCTGAATAAGTTATGCTGCTCGTCCACTGCCGTATGTGTAAATAAAGTTACTTATGTACTGATTTAGTTGCTTCCTCCAGGAGAAAAAGAGCCAACACTGTGCTCTACACAGTTCAATTAATTGAATTTTATGGATCATTGAATCTCTTAGGTCCTCACTGTGTTATTTTAATGAAATTACAAGGTGGCCACAAAACTCATACCTTTGGAAGAAAAGTAGTTCTCATAGACATTAAAAATACGACAAGGGCCCTGAAAAACTCTCAAGCTTCATGTCTGCATAGCACAAGTTATAACCTACGCAGGAGGCCCACGCCGTTGCAAGCATTTACATTTGTGCCCGCTCTGTGTCATCGTGCATCGCTCTGCAATCGTGGCTCATGTTAGAAGTTGGAGCTAATAAATGTCGTCGCTTCCACTGAAATCCCTTCCACTGTGGACGATGTGCACGGCCGTCGAACCGACTGAGGAAGAGGGAGGGTGTATTTTCTGTGTTTTTCCAGCCGCTGAGAGATGTAAACAAGAAAATGCATTTAAGACCCTTTCTCCGTGATGTGTGGTTACATTTCAGGGGAAGAGCATGTCAAACCACAATGTACAGTATGTCCAGCGCAGGACCATAAATCTGGCTTTAAGCTTATAAACAACCATAGCTAATGAACTTACCCTGAAATCTAGTAACATCAACAAATCTAAGCTTCAACCCTGGTCTTAAAGAATTAAAATTGTACTTAGTTACACGTCCTTGTTTTGTTTCCTCCCCCAGAACACTCAAAAAAAAACTTGTCTGATTGATAGGTAGTCATCTGAGGTGCCTCACCATACGTGCAGCACAGTCTCGGCAGGTTTATTGCGTGCTCGCTTGAGAAGGAGCCTGTAAGTAAACCAAGAAGTGGCCGTGGGTAGAGAAAGAGAGAGAGAGAGAGAAAGGCATGTGTGGCTATTGTGTTACCACATGATAGCAGGAATGTGCAGCATGCACAGGGGATGTAAAGCAGACTGTAAATCTTTCCTCCGTCACCATTAAGGTTACTCAATGCACTGTGGCTCTGTATCACTGTTTACTGACATCTGTAGATAGGCATTACGGCCCTCTATAAGGCAACAAGTACACAATGTACATAGGACAGCGATAATACTCGCAGGTCGACTCCGTGAGTCTCGCAGGAGCTGACACTTTCCTGGAAAAGTGATTTAACGACAGCCAGGTCAGCTGTCAACTCCCAGAAACATGACTGTAATTCTCTGCGACCTTTGGTAGCTGTGTGGAGCTTTGTTTCTGCCACAGCGGAGCCTTGTCCGCAGCTAAATTAGCAGTTATTACTCGTATCGTTGTTTAAAATCAAAGAATAAGAACCACTTTGTGTCCGCAAAGTGGCTCAAAAATGCTCTTTCCCAATTTCTCGATTATGGGATCGGTTCAGAATCAGATGTGTTTGAAATCCCAGCGCTTTCCTTTATGGCTTCCAGTATGTTTTTCCTCTTTTGTGTTGTTGTTGTTGTTTGAGAGGGAGTGAAGTGCTGGCAGTGGTCTGGATTGTGCTCTCAGTTTCCAGCTCTTTCACTGCCCAACGCTCGGACCCAACAGCGATGCCCTCTGTTCTTTTATTGTTATTTTTTCTCTCTCTCACACACGTGCACCTCTGTTTTCTGCTCCTTTTCGCGCAGGCATCAGGAGACCAACAGGAGGCTGAAAAATGTGAGTGTCCTCTGATAAGATAATATTTGTTGGCCCGTGATTCAGTAATAAATGTATGACTTTATGGCTAATAAAGTCAATCAGTGCTTTAATGCTTAAATTTTGCTTTAACCTTACTAAACGCTTAGCATATTGTGTGGCAGCTAATGTGATGTTATACGACATTTAGCTTTA
The DNA here is from genome assembly GCA_005024645.1 of Planiliza haematocheilus. Classification (NCBI taxonomy): domain Eukaryota; kingdom Metazoa; phylum Chordata; class Actinopteri; order Mugiliformes; family Mugilidae; genus Planiliza; species Planiliza haematocheilus. The sequence continues at coordinate 1,058,969 of SRSE01000940.1, read as the reverse complement.
TTCCAAAGAGTCTGTTCATTCAAGACATGCAACAAGTCAACATTTTAAGCAACAGGATTACAAGGATACCTTTTTTTCCTGAAAGCAGTGATTTAATAGTACTTCTTTTTTTGTTTTTTAAAAGTGCTGCAGTGTATTTTGGTGACTGTTATGTTGTCACCTTTTTCCTGAATTTGTTTTGGTGAAGCAAATACAGTTAAAATACAGGGATATTAAGGTAGGTTTTGATGGTGCAGTGCTGGCAAATTCCCTTCACCTATATCATGTTATCATACATAAAATATTAACACTTCTAATGACATTAAACCCAAAGCGCTGGCTCGTCAGCTTGAATCTGACGTTGTGATGTTTAGTGCTTTATATTCACCTGTCCGATCTAATATTGCACAAATAAACAGAGTATTCTGGATGAGCCTGGAAACAAGAGCATGGCACTGTGTGATGTGTGATATTAGCCGCAGTCTGACAACTATCAGAACAATCGTCTGCTTTAGCGCTGCACAGTACGTTGATCACTGAGGGTAAAGGTGGAGAGATAACCTGATGCATTGTGTCTGTGTCTGTTTTTCTCCCTCCAGGTGTTGATCACCATTTTTTGGCTGGGAAGAAGAGCTCAGTGTGACCGTTCCTATGATGGGCCTCACTTAAATTTCAAATCATTTGAAGGATTACTGGGCACAGCGCTATACAAGGTACATTCCTATGACTGGGTAATTATCCCGTCAGGCTGTCTCTGTACTCGTGCTGTCATGACACGAACGCTTCATTTTGTTAAGGAAACCAGAAACGGCTTGAATGAAATCCTCTTTTACAGCCACTGCGCAGGACATTTCTGTATCCTCCCCGGTATGTAGACTATGTGCCGGAGAATGACTGCGATAGGCCGAGGGGGCCGCAGTTTGCTGGCCACTAAAACCAAATCTACATTAAGTCATAATGTAGTGACCTGAGCCCTCGACTCAGCTATTTTAATCTTGTTTACAGCACGGCGCATAGTTTGCACGTGAAAATAGCTTCTTTTTCTCTTGAAGGAGCCCGTTACCCCCCCCCCCCCGCTTGCGCCAGTGTTGAATTTGGCACTTTGCTTTCAAATAGATTTATAGGTGGTGTGCGAGGCCTCTATTATTCTGCTACGCAGATTTTCAGTAACAAGAGTTGGTTACAGCAGCACGTTTTGTACGCTGAGCCATGATAATCTAAACTCGGTGGTGCAGGGTTAGCCTTTGCGGACTGGTATTGTCTGTCGGGATTCAGAAGATTATAGATCTTTCTTTTTAAAGTGGCTGGCAAGTTTTTGCTTGTTTACAGTCAGTCTGGTTGAAGTGGGCTCGTTTAAAACCGTTGTTTTCACGCCCTAAACACAACCATCAAGAGCGCGTGGATCACGGCAGTTTGACAAATAAGACAGCGGAGAGAAAACAATGAGACTTTTCCCTTTAACTTTCACTGTGCGTCAACACTTACAGATGCTATAGGAGCGTAATGTTTACAGTAACTGAGTCTACAATGAATGGGAGACCAGATGACTTCACAATCTACCTGGGAGATCTCACCACACACGCACAGTGGAGATAAATGTTGTAATCAGTGCCCTATTATCTGAATGTGTTACTCTTTGTGTGTTTGTGTGAACAGACTCTGCAGGAATCGTCTAGCCAGAAAGGTAGCAACGTCAGAGACAGCGGTTTTGGAGATAGCTGGTACTCGGAGCGAGAGGACTTTTACCATTTGAGTGGAGGAGGAGGAGGAGGAGGAGGAGGAGGAGGAGGAGGACACAGGAGGGACGACTCCCTTGACAGCTTGGACTCTTTGGGCTCCCGACCCCACAGCGTCTCATCTGAAGCCACACTCAAAGGCAGCAGCGAGGGTAGGGGACGTCACGCTGTGAACTCTCTTTTAGATATTCTCTCCCGCCTATTTCTGCGTCCTGCTGCTCTCCTTTGAGTTGTTATCTCACTGAAACTGACTTCACGGCATTCGAGAGCCCACAGTGTGTTATTTCTCTTACTTTGTGAATGTTTTCTATGTTATTTCAGGAGGCCTCTCACACTTAGCAGTAGATTATCACCGGTTCGTGTAGACTTTCTCAAATTGTGTCTCTGCATAAATATTTATAATCCGCTTCATCTCTTCAGAACGTCAAATATTTGAGGAGGGACTGAACGTTGCTGCGGAGCCTGATAGTTAACTCCCATGTGTGAAAACAAACACATGTTGCCATCTAGTGGCGTGCTTTTGAAGGTGAATATTTTCAGTAAAAACACCCCAAGAAAGGAGATATGTATCAGTGTTACAGCCCATCTCTGATTATGTAGTATGCTTCGAGAGAAAGAGAGAGAGAGAGAGAGAAGTGCTGGCCAGTGATCTCTTGCCAGTTCTTCCCTCCGACACAGAGGTCAGTTAGACATTCCACAGCCGTCCGCACCAGCTTGTAAATGAGGAGGCCTTCTTTTCCCATCCTGCACCCCTCTGTTATTCCTCCACAGTTGCGCCTGAACAAAAGACACACTCACTGTTTTCTCTAGTCTCTTGCCTTTATTGATTCCGTTCCCATTTTCTTCCTCTACCCTGTCTTTACACCTTCTTGTTTCCCCCGTTGTCCTCTTTCCTGGTCCAGGTTGTTGCAGTGACACTGAAGCAGACTCCATCTTCAGGATGGCTGACAACAAGGACTCTCTGAGTTACCGCCGGTCGGTTGTGATCACACCCAAAGCCACCACCCAGTTTAACCAGTTCCTGCCCACGAAAGACAAACCTTCAGGCTACGTGCCTGCTCCGCTAAGGAAGAAACGGGCCGAGCGCAATGAGGACAACCGGCGCAGCTGGGCCAACACCACATACGAGGATGAAAGCGTACTCACCAGGTACCGTAACACACGTAGCTCAGTTTGAATGTGCTGTTTCTCGTCTCAGCTACTTGTTGTAGAGGATTAGTCCTCTTATAGTGACGTAGAAGTGCATGGTTTTACACCTAAATTCCCGGTTTGTGCAGCAAGTGACGTTTACGTGGTGGCTGTTTTTGCCTTTCTCCTCTCTCATCATCACTGTGTTGTCTGTGAATGGTCGATGGTGTTGTGTCTCGTTTTTGCTACGGAATGACAACCTCAGTGAAACAAGGATTTCCCCTGACTGCTACGGCAACAGCCAAGTTTCCCAGAGTGCCTTGCCTGCAGCTTCTCAACAGTGGGCCTATGAGTATGAAAGCGGCAGTGACTCTGACGCAGACAGACCTGACCCTGATCTGGTTCTAGATGACCTGGCCAGCAGACGCTTCCACAGCCCCTCTCCAGCTCCTCCCACCAATTTTGCTGTGCCCATCAGCCCCCTGGCGGGGGGAAGGGTGGCTGGGGGAGAAGGAGGCTCTTGGCCTAAGATCCCTATCACTGGCAATGTTGCCTCTCAGCAAAATGTGACCTGCCACAGGTCAGAGAACATGAAGCTACAGTGTGACTTTGATGTGCCTGCCTGATGAGAGCAAACGCGAACGCTTCTTTTTACCCTGAGTTTGCATGGTTAGTTGTAACCATGAGCAGCATCTTTTGTCAAAGTGTGCTGCCTCTAACACCGCTTCAGTTTGCCGATTCTTGTTTGAGTTTTTTTGAGATATCAGTTGCAGCACGTCCTTGTTTGCTCCTTTTGAGTTTCCCCAGCTTGGAGGAGTGATTTGAGTTGCCAATTTGACTCTTCAAATCAAGTTTTTACCTCCTTTACAGTTTGGTTTTGAGCTTGCGTCATCTTATTTAAGGTTGTTGTGGAATATGGCTTACGTTCCTTTGTGCGTGACTGGTGTGCTGCACTTCTACTGAAACACCTTTGACACCTGTGGTTGGCCGTCTCTCTTGAGCAGCAGCGGCGTCAACAGCGTGACGATGCTGCCACCGCAGCAGAGCTCCGCGAGGGCCGACCAGCGGCAGCTCGTGTCCACTGACAGCCTCTTCAAGGAGATGTACGATGACTCTGAGGATGAGGATGACGAGGTGGGCTATGCCGACCCCGTCCAAGACGATCTCTATGCCCGTAAGATGGGCGTCAAGCCCCAGCCTGCAAGTAATGTGACTTACGACAAGTTCTTGCCCAAGTTCTGGACACCAGAGGAAGACGTTCACATACAGAAGATCAAACTGGGGTCTCAGAGGAGACCCTGGTACAAGAAGATGCAAGGCTTCAGGTTTGTGAGGACACTGCTTGAGATCAAACACATATCATTCAGCAAACCCTATTTACGTCCACACCATACAGATTTATACTGAATTTATACCCTTACACATTTGTTTCTTACTTTCTACCTGACACACTTGACTCTGCTACCTTTATATAATTGCATGCCAGTCTAATCTAAAGTTCACTGAACTGTTTATCTATTTCAAATTCCTTCCACTTATATTTCTTTCTCTTTTCCTGCCACTGCTTCCTGCCTTCTCCCTCTCACATTCTGTCTCCCTCCGTCCCTCCACCCGTCCCGCTGTGCTCGGCTGTAGCCATAAGAAGTCGGGCTCCTCGTCAGATGACTCGGACTGTGACATCAGTCCTTGGCTCTCCTCTGCCCCCTCTCCCTCCGGCCCGTCTCCCTCTCACTCCCGCACACACGAGGCCTCGGCTCAGACTACCCTTGTTGTGGGGAAAAGGTCGATACAGCTGCATGATTGTGACGATGCAGAAATGTTTTAAAACTTACAGATTTTATGGGGGACATTTCTAACCGGCTCCTGTTGGGGCTTCTCATAAGCTGCTTTCTAATATATTAATGATTAAATACATTTTCAAGCTACTGGAGCTGCCCTAACACGCACCATGAAGCAATTTGCTTGCACTGACCTTAGTGGGAAATAGGCTGTGTCAGTATTACCCTGTTTTTATTGCAGCCTATTCGAGGCTAGACTTTACCCTTTTATAACAACCAGCGTCCCAGTTTCTTTCATAGCCGTGTGATTATAAAATCCAAATTTGATCAACGTCTGTTTGATTCAAATATCACCCTATGGCTGCCTGTTGTATCTTTTCCTCCGTTCTTGCTCTTTCAACCAGTTCGCATGCATGCACTCATCACTTCTCTGTCCTTTTCTCTCCCTTTGCCTCACCCGCAGTCCTCATGTCCTCCCACACACTCCCCCACAGCTACCCAAGATACAACCCCCTCTGTTTGAGACCCCCCCTCTGGTGTTTGCCCCCGTGGACCCAACCTCAGGTCCCAGACTGGTCAAATGTGAGAAGTTCCCACTCCTGGGGCGCCAAGACCCCCGGGAGCCCCCAGATCCTTTTGATTATGAAAGCATTTTCCCTGACTTGGAGAATGATGACATGTTTGCCAGACGAACCCTGGCCTTCCAGTCTAACACAAACCTCGCTATGGTGAAAACTCAGCTGATCGGCAAGCGTCGGCTCTACACATCTGAGCCGCAGCTCAACATCATCACGCAGCAACATGGCAGCGGAGACTCTGAGGAAACCGACTACCCCGACATAGAGCAGGACGATGTGGTGTATCGGAGGGAGAAAACCCATCAGGCTCAGCAGCGACGGCCGCTTTCAGGAGCCCCCGACAACTACTCTCCTATGCCCATCCCAGAACCGTGGGCTCTGCCTCCCGAGCTCAAAGCCAGACTCCTCTGCCCCCCGTGTCCTCTGACTCCGGCATCAGCAACGACTAACCAGAATCAAGTCGAGAGGGAGGCGCGCCCTAAAACGGATGACATGCTAATTCGGAAAATCGGAATTTGTTCCGATAAGAGTCAGAGCCCGTCAGCCAGTCAGATGACTCCCTCTGTGCCTTCTTCCTGTAGCGAAGGGGACCTGCAGAGGTGGCAGGCGATCAGGGAAGCTAGTCAGTTAAGATATAAGAAGAAGCTTCTGGTGGAGAGGCTAGCCGCTCTGAAATTGTAGAAACAGATATACGTATCAGTGCCTCTTTTGACTTTTTCTTCCATTTTTGTCCTCTCATCATGAGCCTATTGTCTCTTTACAGTTTCTGTTTGTTACTGAATTGCACTTGACTGACTTAGGATTTGTTTGAAGGCCTTCACAGTCACAGTCGGTATTTTCCTAATCTAATAGGTGCCTTCTCTATTCAGCATTTCATCATAAGCCACAGTGAAGGGACTGTGGTGAAGGAAAACTCTGAACATTATCTTGTTTTAAATGTTTGCTGTTACCTCAGAATTGAAAACGAGTGTTTCAAGAAAATAATGAAAGGATATTTACTACTGTACGGTTTTCTGTGCAACAAGAATGCAGCATATTTTAGCTCACATACACGTGGTGTTTGAAATGCAGAGTGGATGCCTAGGTTGCACAACAAACCAGCTGCTTTTGTGTATTTTGAAGTGTGATTCATGAACAAAACTGCATGAATTCCAAAGTATTTTGGTAAACCATTTGCAAAACAGACCTGACTTCATCAAAATTTCATCATTGGTTTTGTTTTTGCCTGTGAATGGAGAGATATATATTCATGCTTAATAAAGAAAAAAAGATCACGATGTTGTGATGGATTGCGTTGACTGGGATGTTTGCTGACCTCACGTAACATTTACGGTAACACGGACCAGATCCAGATCAGTTCTCTGTTCTTTTTTTTCCCCCCTCCAGCAAAAGGAATTTTACACCGTCATGTAAAACTCAAATGTGGCCGAATGAGAGCATGGGAAGGTTCAAGTGAACAGAGAAATATCCAAACATAACATTCTGACCACTCCGGCTGCTCCGAGCAGTGTGATTAAATGTACTCCTCCTGTCTGCTGCGCCGACATGAAAGACTATAGAAATTCCCCACAGCTCTGAAAGAAGATGCGGCTTGTGGACTCCATAGTAACTCGAACACAAGTCTGCACTTCAGTGTTTGCACATGGCCAGACACACAAAGGCAGCCACACACAAAGCAAGCATTTAACCTGAGTCAGGCCCATCTGGATTTACTTGACTTCCATATGTAAAGTCATGTTTCCAGTGACATCATGTTGGAGTCTCCAGAAAGGCAGCATTGTTTAGGGAAAGATAGACGTCTGCACACGTCGCTAGTCAAATGTCAGAGTAAGGAAATGTGGCACTCTGCTGTAAGCCCACTATATGCACACCTTTAATCTCTTCAGAGAATCTAGTCCTTCCTACTTTCATTCACATTTAAGCCTCAATTAATCACATTTAAGATTAATTGGTGCAAGAGTCGGCCTCAAGCTCTTGGTCACAGTCGGTGTCAAAGGCCAGTCTGCAGAAATGTGACTTTGTTGTTTGTGGTTCTCTCCGGTCTCCTAGACAGCCCGACAGGCAACAGAGTATCGACGGGTGAGTTGATGTGTGCTCCCAAGAATGCGGCACGTTTGCATTTGTTCTGGCCTCTTACAGTCACACCCTGCTACCTCCTGCTTTTGTGCTGCTGTTATCGCTCTCCAGCCGCTAAACGCTGACACACAACATTGAGTATTGTATGGCGCAGGGCCAAGTTCACGGTGAGGTGGGGTTTGGTGGGTTGCTCTGCTACACAAAGCTCTATTGACAAAGCATCAGAGCGGAACGCTTCATACAATAGCGATATGCTGGGTCATCTGCCCAAACGGCAGCGTGTCCCGGTGAGAGTTATGAGCGGGCAGTTGACTAAGCGCTCGAATAGAGACGTGTGTTAACCAGGTAAGTAAAAATAGGCTGTGAGCTTTAAAGGACTTTGCTTTTTTTTTTGCATGCGGGAAAAAGTGTGTTACTAACCCGCTGAGCTTACATCACTTTGCAGTTTTTGTGTTCAACCCGTGTGCTGTGTGCAAACTAACTCTTATTTTACAAAGATCTAATGCAATTTGTTTTCAGCATCAGCGCCAGGTATATGGATAGGTGGTATAGAGTGGAGTTTATTTGAGTTTCTTCTTTCTTTCATGGTACCAGGTGATGAAAATCTTTCCACATTTTTCCCTCACAGGAGTAAATCAACAGGCGACATCCAAGTCGACCCCGCCGTCATCCGGCAGGTTCGTTATGAAGAGCTGCAGAAGTTTCGCGAGCAGGTTAAGGAAAGCGAGGATAAGTGGCAGGATGTGAGTATATCTGATAGCTGTCTAATTCCCACCACTTTTTTTTATTTTTTATTTTTTTTGGGTTGGGGGGGGGGTCCATCAATCAAGACACAGAGAGTAGGACAAACCTTATCTGTCCTGGTTCCCGGACAGATAAGGTTGCAGTAAAAGCACGTGATGATCTATCATGCGGGATCAGTGCGGCGATCGGGAGAGCAGGTGTTGTGGGGTGGTGGATGACCACGGGGCTGCTCAGATTGAAGACGGGAGACAGAGGCAGGCTCTGATTGGAGCAGCACTGCCCTCTGGCTACGAGCTGTCCTCATTTCAAAATGACAGAGCTGGCAAGAATCACCACAAGCTGTAAAATACTAATAATAGAATTAAAAGCTAATTATGTAATATAGATGGGTGATGTCAGGTTGAGACCATATGATGATAATGAGCAGACTTAATCTACATGAAACAGACTGAAAATTACATTATAGTGGTGCCGCAAAATCAGTCGTATTCATTCCACATACTCAGTTTCAGCTGGAGAAATTATGTAGTAGTATAAAGTTATACTCATATAGATGACTGACTGCGATGCCTGTCAACAGTCTGTTTGTCTGATTGCTGTAATGGCAATAGAATAGAGTCTAAAAGCAGCATTTAGGTCACACAGTCCCTAATACACAGGGGAAGTGAGCCGGGAGGAGCCTAAAGCACACAAATAGAACACCTTCAAATGTGGCCCTTTCTCTCTTTTTTTTTTTGTGTCCGTCTCTCTCCTTCTCAACTTCACCCCCTTCAGTTGTACACTTACCGAGGCAGTGCAACCGGTCTGCTTTATCTAGATTTAAAAGGTGAATTGTTGTTATATGGTGTGTGAGGTGATGCGTGCTGGCTTTCGCTGCAGGACCTGAGCAAATGGAAGAACCGGCGCCGGAGTGTCAACTCTGACATAGTGAAGAAGAAAGAGGAGAGGGAGAAGATAGAGGAGATTACGTACGGCGGCAACAGAAGGTCCAAGACCTTCAAGGAGATCGAAGACGAGAGGTAAGGAAAAGCACACCTGGTGCTTCGCATTATGTTCGTGGTGGAGTCGGAATAATTATTTAACAGTTTTCTGTGAACGCACGCACTCACTTTATTCCTCTTGTGCGCCCTTTTAACCCTCTGAAGGGGATCCTTTGCTAAGGTAATGATTAAAAAAAAGTGTGTATGAGAGCCTTTGCTGTGTTAAACAGAGACAGTGTGATTATTTGAGCTGGAGTGAATGAGGAGCCTGCAATTGTTCCTTCATTCAGTGTGAAAGTGTAATTTAATCGTGGCTCCGTTTGTTTGCCCCACATCTCACTGCCCTCGTCTTTTCAACCCGTATTCTGCTTTCCGCTCCCCTCCTTGGCGCTCCGTTGCCCCCTCCCTTCATCACCGTTTCTATTTGTATCGATAACCTTCCTAATTTCTTCCCGTTCGCCTCTTTTTCTCATCAACCTTCTCCTCCTGTGTTTGGTCCTCAGAGAAAACAAGGGAAAGAACAGCATTGGCAGTCGCATCAATTCTCTCTCTTACTTAGACGACGAGGACGTATTTGAGAGACCCGTAGTCACTCCGCGTACCAGGAGCCTTCAGGCCAGAAGCTACACTATTGACACTCCTTCCTATTCCTTGGAACCCTCTAAGCCCTCTTCAAAAGAGGAAGAACCTCTCCCTGCGTCCCCAGCTCCTGGAAGGGCCGCATCGCCTCCCACTACGCAGGAAGTAGACAGTGCAGACAATTCCGCATTTAGCAGCGCTTCATCCACCTCCTCCATCACTCCAACCAGCCAGCTGCTCAACAGCTCTCCAGTACCCGAACCTTTACCGAGGAGTCCAGTCTTAGTCCGCACCAGCACAGCCAAGAAAGAGGAGCCCACGAGCCACGTCCCCTCTTATAGCTCCCGACAAAAGGCGCCTGAGCCAGTGCGCCCATTGCCGGTCACACAGGCGAAGGTGGAGGCCCCCTCCTATAGCTCTCTGCACAAACAACAACCACAGCTCAGCTCAATGGAACCCAAGCCTCCCGCGGTGTCTCGGGTTTCCGCCTCCCTCCCCAGGAGCTACCAGAGATCGGATAGCGCGCGTCTAACCTCAGTTATCACGCCAAGGCCCTTCGTGGCCCCGACCTCCCGCATCGCCTCTCTGTCTCGAGCTTTTACAGTGAGTACTAGATAGTTTAAAACACAAACTACTGGTGTGACACGAGGGCAGGATGAGGCATTGTGTGTTTGCCACTGAGTAATCTGTATTATGTTGATCAGTTAGTTTGAGTACAACACTGTTACACTAGAGTGCCATCTGATTACAGGGTGAATAATGGATGAAAGTAGTGTTTTTACTGCCGGAGCTTCAGCCTTTTTAAAACTGATTAGCTCCACTAAATTGTCTTTTAACAACTGAAATGTGTTATTTTCTAAACAGCCCCGTTTTATAAAAGTGCATTTAAATACCTTTGCACTTGACACTTAATGACCTCGCTGCATTCACCCCCAAAACAGGCGGACGACTCGCAAAAACGCGTCAACGGCAACGTCGAGGTTTCCAAGAAGACATCAGTGCCGAACCGCTATCACCAGTTCATGACGTCTGAGGATGAAGCTCACTCTAGCTCTGCACACAGCAGCGATGAAGAAGAGGAGGAGGAGGAGGAGGAGACCACAGCAAAGACAATCACCTCTACCCAGAGCACCTCACCTGTCCCTCCTCTTTTAAAGAGTGGAGCTCCCATCAGTCCCACTCCAGCCAAAGAAACCAGCCAGGTACTCAAGTTTCCTGATTCTGTGTTTCTAATGTCAGTTTTATTTAACAGTTGTGCATTTTTAGTTTTGTGTAAATAATCTATGAAATCTAAAGCATAATTATATCAAATTTTAGCTTTAACCCGTGTTGTTTTGTTTGTGTAGAAAATAATTGTGTGCTTGCACTGGCAAAACTACAATATAGCAACAGGTTTGCATTTAATCAGCAGCTATAAATGATTAATACGAGGCTTTCTTGCCAAAGCAGGCTTGTGTGCACTACGCACGCAACCTGAAATGGCACCGGAGTGATGGAAAGTCAGCCCACGTTTGTGCACGGAAAGTTCATCTTTACTCACCTGTTGTTGTTGTTTGGTTTCTAGGAGAACAGCTGCGAGATGAGGATCAGCCTGAACCAGAAGCCAAACAGCAGCCGAGACTTTGGCTTCCAGGCAGCGTGGGATTCAACAGGAGCCCGTGTCACGTCCATCCAGCCAGGTAAAGACGTTGGAGAGAACCAACCTTCGAAACAAAGGGGTTTGTGTCGTGCTGGCAGAGCTTTATTTCGACGTAGTGTGTGCAGATCTGCCAGACGTTGGCTGCAGCGTTGCTGGCATCTCACTCTCGCTAAACCTGAATTCTCGCAGATAACAGTTCAGTGGATATACTGGAAACAAGCGCTCTGGCAAGTTTTTACAGTCAGGCCCAGCTGGTTAGTTGTCAGCAGGTTTTTGAGTCCATTGCAGTGGTGATGCCAGCCAGACCTATGTAGGGCAGCTTCTATGTGGGTCAGATCTGCAGGGCCTGGGCCTGAGCCTCTCTTTCTACTGAGATTCCCCACCTGCACATCCCAGTTTGTCATGTATTTTAGTAATGCACACATCACCATGCATAATCCTAATCTTAAATGAGTCATAGCTTATTGTCTGAGCCTGCTACTTGTTCCTTTCTTCATATGAATAACCCTCAATCATACCTTAAGTGGCTTACCAGCATTAAAATATCAGTAAAGCCCCAGCCTTACAAGAAGCGTTGCTCTTCTGAACAGTCGAAGCTGTTAACCGTGTCACCGCAGCTGTAGAACCGAGTAAATTCTCCACCTCTAACAACCCTGACCCCTATCTCCTGCAGGCAGCCCAGCCGAGATGTGCCAGCTCCAGAGCGGAGACGAGGTGCTGACGGTGAACGGGCACCAGGTGGCAGAAATGAGCTACACAGAGTGGAAGAAATCCATGGACGAGGCTCTCCAGGATGGCAGCCTGGTGATGGATGTACGCCGTCACGGCCAGAACAGTGAGTCATCTCAACATCTGCGTGTGTGTGTTTGTTTGGGTTAGAGGTCGAGACGAGGCGATTGAAATGTTTTAAGGGTTAGTTTCCTGTAAGTGACAGCCGTGCTCACGCTGCTCACGCCGCTAAACAGTTTTGACACGTTAAATTGGTCCGTAAACTATTGTGATGGCATCCATGAATGAGCTCATGACAGCTAAACGATAGAGGACCTGTTATTTATTTATATGTTTTTTTAATCGCCTGGTGAAGGCTCCCTGGTTTTGGTTTATGGACTCTGTGGTTTTTATTATTTCTACTTTTCTCATTAGAGTTTTTTGTCCTATTTTTCCTTATTATCATATTATTATTCGTTTCTGCTGGCTATCTCTTTGTCTTTGCAATATTTTTCTTCAGGAAAACTAACTCCACTCAGGTCCATGGTCTAATTAATGTGCTGTGTTTATAGTCTTAGAGGCTTGAACTAACACACACACTACTAGTTCAGACTGCTTAGTGGAGCCCAGTGGTTTTGAGCCAGTTAGAAATAGTGTTTGGGTTTACGGAGGCTTTACTGGGCTGCATGGCTGGGGAAGGTGGTTTCTCTGTCACTCCCTGCTCCTCTCTATTATAACAACATAACACCATCCCTGCTTCATGGTGTCCTCTGTGTAAAGTTGTACACCTTCTATTTTTTTGCCGTTGCATCGTCTGCACGCAGACTGGGACAGAGATCAGCCTTCCCTGCCATTTAAAAGCCATAAGACCATCAATCTGACCAGTACGGATCATCCGATACTTCTAGGTTCCCCTGAAACAAACACTGTCAAATCCAGCCTGGATTTCACTACCCTCACGTCCACCGATTCGGCGCCACCCAAAGAGGCGCCCGCTCCTCGCCCGGCTGCCGTAAGTGACCCAGGATCACCTCGCTTGACTCTGGTTTGATCACTTATTCCCGTATTGTTCCCTGCCCAGGGACTTTTTTAATGAGTGTACACCCCGCCACGTCTCCCTGCAGGAAGTGGCTTCAAACGGAGTTAATGGAGGTTTCCAAGAGGAGCCGGTGACCATGAGGAACAAAGGTAAAGAGCAGACCACGCAGTCGGAAAGGTCACGAATGCGATTCTAATGATTGTTTCTGAACTGAATAGAAAAACACATCAGCAGGGGGTGTCAGTTTGTCAATTTAGTTTGGGGGCGTAAGAAAAGGAAAATCCACATTTCTACTTCATAGACTTTTACTTTGACGTAAGCAGCATATACTATACATGTGTGATTATTAATAAAATGTAAATCTCCTCAGGGAAACCTGTTTGGTTCTCCTGCTGTGACTCACTGTGTTCTGTTTCCCATCTCCCATGTAGAGTCAGAGCCCTTATCTTTGAAAAACTTGAAACGGAGGTCAGAGTTTTTTGAACAAGGTAAAGACATAAAAAGAACTGAAGGGATGCTCGATGATAATGATGACTTCTGTGTAATCTGGTGGCTGGTTTCTCTGCGCTTTTCTCTCTCTCTCTGTCTCTGTCTCTGAATTCATTCCTCAGATTTCTAAGGAGTCTTTGCATGTTCTCATGTTGAGCCTCGTGTTCAGTTGATAAATATATTTATCGATTGATCGCTAGCTGTCAGGATTTCAGTGGATTCTTCCACGGCTCTCTCTTGTTTTTTGTGTTGCCTTCTCTTGTCCGGTGCCTATGCTTAACCCCTGTGCTGTGCCCCTTCCCTCCTTCAGGTCGCTCAGGGTCCAGTGTCAATGCGCTGGTCTTCCTCTGTGGTAAACAGGGTTGAGTGTGCAGTGACATATTCACCTTCCTTGGTACGACTTTGAGACGCTGACATGCTGTTCAAACCAAGAATGCTTTGCAGTATTTTGGTTGAACTTTGAAGCACATTAAGGGAGACGCTCATTGCAAACCTCCCAAACCACTTTTTTTCTTCTTTTTTTTACTACAACCTCAAAAAATAAGAAAAATAAAAAGAGACTGTTAAAATAAATGTTGCATATTCAGCTCAAATATCTGGGCAGCATGTCAGAATCTAACCCAGCGTACCCACCGCCAATACAAATCCTTGAATCCCATTGTGTTTGCGGTGTTTTTGAATGGTGTCCAGGCTTTAACACATGGTTACGCTTTTCACTTTGCTGCACACGAAGTTAAAAGCATTCCTAGCATGCACGTATTGAGGTCTGCCACCGCTCCTCTGAGCTTGTGTCGCGCTTGAATGCATGCCGCTGACGTGCACGGTTGTTTGGTCACGTGCTCGCAATCGGTTTATTGGTTTTCCCATTCATATGTATTGGGCCGGCATCCGATGTAAATGTCAGCATGTGGCTGATGTTGAATTGATGGGAATCAAAACAAGCCAGAGTTGTTGAATTTTGACCTGTGTGTGTGCTCGAGGCTTGTTGGTTGAAAACATCAATTACTGATGTTGTTTGAAATGTTATTTTCAATAATGAAATAGTACTTGACTTAAAAATCAAGTTGAAACTTAAATTAGCCTGCCAGCCTTGCATCGATGTGGTTTATTAACTTGTATGTAGACATTATATTAGTTGGTTCTGCCTGTCCATGCTAGAAGAATTGACTGAACGAGTTTCTTTATTTTCTAGGAGGTCCAGAGTCTACAGTTCCAGATGTGAGTACCCACTGAATGGATAAATAACTTGATATGAACTAATTATCAGTGTAGTTAAACAGAGCAATAGTTGCAGATTGGAGATGTGAGGAGATTGAATGTGGAGGCATATATATGTGTGTGGACTTTGTCTGACGGTTTCCTCTGTCTCCAGATTCCTGTTCCTTCAATCACTCCATCTTCCACCCGCTGGTCTTTGGACCTAGATGAGGAGCGCAGAAGGCAAGAGAAATGGCAAAAGGAACAAGAGCGCCTCCTACAGGTACTGAAATGCATAATAATTTAAATTAGTAAAGTTATTTTAAAATATACACATACTAAATTACCAGGTAATTAGCTAAAACTAATGTTAATTAACTAATAAAAGGCGGTAATCCATAATCCAGGAGTAAGACTTCCATTTCCAATAGAGTTTTTGTGATTCAGATTAAGACTAGAGCCATATTCAAGTTCCTTCTGAATATACACAACTCATTAATACATGGTGTGTACAACAGAGGAAGAAGTAAATCTGAAAATGCATAAAACAGAATGAAACCACATGCCAACCGACCTTGTTTTGTGTCAGGCCTGACAACGAGAACAGCTACAAAGCGCTGACAGGCTAGGAAATCCTCAGTGGGGTCTGCTCCTCAGAGCTGCTGAAAGTAAAGTACCTGTCGAGTATCCAACTTAAATGTAAAACATTTTTCCGGGGGCCTAGTTCTGGATGGAGATCAAAGGTGGCTGAGCAGCGCACTGATCTAGCTGGGAAGGCTTGTTAAATCCTCCAGTCTTGTTCCCTGTTGGATAAACAGCCTGGTTTCACTGCCAGGGAGACTTCCCGCCCTGGGCAAGCTTACCTAGGATGTTCACAATGGTTAGATAACGTGTAGGTGAGCTCATAATGGTCTGAAAAACATATCACAGCAACTAAATCTATTCAGCGTATCACTTATTCTTACCTCAGTATGGTACAGTACGGTGTACATTTAATTAGCAATGCCTCAAAGAGACCTGCGTGGTGTACGTCTGTTTTTTACAGCTTTAAATCATCTTTTCTTGCAGGAGAAATATAAGCGCGATCAGGAGAAACTGCAGGAAGAGTGGCTCAAGGCTCAGCAGGATATTGGCACGACCGGGGACCGGGAAGAGGTGACACGCATGCTTTCATTTGTGTAAATTATGGCCTGAAACATCAGCTGGAAAGCATTAAAAGGAGGCGAGAAGTCATGACTCATAGCGCTAATCTGTCCAAATGTGTCACAGGAGCTTTAATAATAACGTTGGTCTGAATTTCTTTAATTGCGCAACATTCATGTGGGCACAAACTCTTGTGTCTGACTTTTACAGCACAGGTCAGATTTATATAAAGGACAGTTTAGTCATGTGGATATTCCCACTGGACATGTAGCATGTGTGATTTCCAGTAAAGCTAAAAATATTCCCAGCTCAAAGTTTTGCAACAAAAAGTCCCATCTGATTATAATTTCAAAACACGTGCCTGCTTGTTTGTTAGTTTAGAGGATATAAAGAGTTTCTCCACAGTTCCTCCCGGATGTCAGTGATGATCAGATTGCTCAATGCCTTCATGCGTTCAAACTCTTCCTCTTTTCTTGTGATTTGTTCTCAGTGGGAGCCTAAAAGCCTGGTGGCGTACAACAGCGTCAGCACAGACTCACCCCTGTCTCCAGTGAACCAGTCCTTATCTCTTCAGTGGGAAGAGGAAGAAAGAAAGAGGAAGGCGGAGCAGGAGCGCCAAAGGCAGGCGGAGGAGAGGAGGAAGAGGGAAGAGGAGGAGCGAGAGCTGCAGCGTCTCCAGGAGGAGAGAAAGAGGAGAGAAAGGCAGGAGGAGGAGGAGAGGAAGAAGCGGGAGGAGGAGGAGCTGAGATGGCAGAAGAAGAGAGAGGAAGAGCGGGAGGAGGAGAGGAGGTGGCAGGAGGCTGCAGAGCTGCAGCGCAGGGAGAAGGAGAGAGCCTCCATGCAGGCACAGCAGTGGTCAGTAGAGCCACAGCTCCTCATGTACTCTAACACTTTAACTCACATGGCTTTTATAATCCAAGTCTGAGCACCTCGCTGATAATAACTCATCTAACCCGCTTTATTGTCTGTGCGTTAACATAACTAGTGCAACTAATGTGTTTGCATGTGCTTTATCCTCCTTTGTGCCGTAACCATCGTTCCATCTCTCTGCACACACAAAAGGGCTGGTGGCTCCTATGGCTTTGGCAATGTCCAGCCTCCACTGTCCTTTACAGACAGGTTAGTACAGCAGAGCGTGTGCATGTGTGTGTGTGTGTGTCTAAGAGCTGCAGCCAATCAAATTAATAACCTGTTCTGACATCGCTTACTTCTTATGCAGTAAAATATTTTAACATCAATGCATCAGTGCCTTATATCCGTCCCCCTATTTAGCATGTATAAGAAGCATTATTATGAAGCTCTATGCACAAACATTATTTAATGTATGTGCATGTGGGAAACCATAAATGTAGAGTATTATATAAAATGATAATAGATTTGGAGAAGAATAATACAGCACACAACCCAGCTGTTTATAACTACATTAAAGCAAACTGCACT
Source organism: Planiliza haematocheilus (assembly GCA_005024645.1). Classification (NCBI taxonomy): domain Eukaryota; kingdom Metazoa; phylum Chordata; class Actinopteri; order Mugiliformes; family Mugilidae; genus Planiliza; species Planiliza haematocheilus. The sequence continues at coordinate 1,041,736 of SRSE01000940.1, read as the reverse complement.
ATTAATCACGCTGCCTAAATACTAAATAGGGGGACTTCAAGTAAAGTCTTAATGATTGCATCAGCTCCTGTATTCTCCGCTGTAAATTCTTCATACGATTTTCTGCACCAGTAAATGTCTTGGCAAGACAGTTTGTTCTTACCAGAACTGCACCGAGCGTGCCAAACCGGCATCTGCCAGAACACACTAACAAACAAGAACGCGTCCGTGACCTATGATGTGCTCTAACCTGCAAACGCTAACGTACAAATCAAAAGTGGCACATCTTTGCCACAGATAGTTGAAGGATCCTTTTTTCTGGAACCACTCGAACCATGCCATTCAAATCATTTTTTAAATAGGTGGTCATGGAAATGGAAGTCTGACAGCAAATGGTTTAGGTCTCCAGCTGAGATGGGAATTACCTGTGATTGGTCCGCAATCAGCACTTTCCCTTTATAACCTTTCACGAGTCAAATTGGGTTTTTACTCTGTGTTGTGACATGAAAATGCTTTTTATTTGCTGTTTTTCATAGAATAGGGAAAGGATTCCCTGGAAAACCGAATGCAGTTAACCAAACCTGTTAATACAAATTCTTTTTATTGCCTTTTATGCCTACTGATTATTTGAAATACGTGCGTTTAATTAAGCTGTTATATGATTTTTTTTATGACAGGACAAAATCCAAATCATCCCCCCAGCTTGATGAAGAGGACAAACCTCAGAAGAAAGGTCAGTTATTTTCATTTATCTTGATTGAATGTGTGAGTTTGTGATCAGGACAAGGAGCGTTTCATTTGCTACAGTTACGTCAGCAAAAGTCAGCGTTTCTCTTTCCTTTGTAAAACGTCTCCGCATACACGTATATGTGGGTTGTGCACCGCTGTAGGTGGGCAGGGGTTGGGCATGGCTCAGTGGCTGCTGGAAGAGCAGTTGAAGATTGCACGTGACAGAGAACTCCAAAGCCAGAAAACTGCATCAATGCTGGAGCTGGAGCGGAGATACATCCTCAATGCCATGAAATACAGAGAACCAGAGAGAGGTGGGCTCCGACCCGCCCGAGTGTCGCCTCTCTGTTTGAATCAGTCTGCTCCCATAATTATCAGCCGATCAGTCAATTAAGACATTCCACTAAATCAAAACTTACAGCTGTTTGATTTGCAGCTGACCAGAAGAATGGCAAATCAATCATTCAGCAAACCAGAAAATTACACGCAGCAGAACAAATACCTCATTGATTAAAGTGCGATTTCTTTCACGTCGATACACTTTGCCTTCCATAATTTGATTTCCAGTTTGACGAATCACCCTGATCTCATTTGCCGTGCCCCGTTTTTCTTCACAATCCCCCCCCCCCACTGGTCGCAATCTGCTTTTTTTTTTTTACTGCACACAAAACGTTTACCGAGCGTGACGGTTCATTTATCTCCCCTCCCCGGGCGCAGTGACGGGAAGTGCAGTCAGCGACAGGAAGGGTCAGCAGCCCACGGCGCAGGCTGAAGTGGAGCGGCAGCAGATCCTGGACGAGATGAAGAAGAAGACTCCACTGCTGACGGACAGGAGCTGGATCCGTCAGAGCCCCACCAGCACCGCCGCTCACAAGGAGACAGACATGCCACCCATGCGCAGGTACAGTCTAACCTGGTTTAAAGTGTCTCTTGTGGGATATGGTGTTGACTGGGTTTTTGTACTTACTAATATCCTTTTGACTTAAATTAATTTCTCTGGCTACCAAACTGCTTTCATAAATTCGAATGGGCCGTGAATATTTCAACATAAAATCAGTTGGTAGCCAGACAGTTTATTTGCCTCTACTAACTGGTCAACATGGGTGTGGCTTGGGTTGGCTTTGCAGAGGTGAGTCTCTTGACAACTTGGACACCTCCTACAACCCCTGGCGCTCATCAGGGCCACCCAGAAGCGGCTCTTACGTCCAAAACTACTCTCGGCCTCAGTCTGCCTATTTTGGCAGCTCTTCCCTTTCCGGTGGAAAGCCGGGGTACCAGCGGTCCAGCTCTTCCACTCTTACTTCCTCCTATTCCCTGACCTCCCTCCGAGGCGGGCTAGGGACCCCAACGCCCCCTTGGTCCCGGCAGTCGCATTCCCCCTCACTTTCCTCTCCGTCACCCGCAACCTCTCCAGAGCCCATGTCGGAGCCAGATTCCCTTCAGCAGCGGAGCAGGTAAAACCTTCAACGCGGCTTTTGCTTTTAAGGGCTCCCAGCGCGCTGCCTCTAACCATTCGCTGGTATACTGGGTTTCAAAATCCTGTTAAGGTGGTGCTGTTAAAACATAACTTGGGTGACAAGGTGGTATTTTTAAATCCAACAGGTAACATAATCATACAGTATAATTTTGAGCCTATAAGTGACAATCAAATGCAAAATATGGGAAAAGTTTTCACAATTTCTTACAATTTTTCTTCTTGTCTCTAAAACATTAAGTGTCAAGAATGCATTTTAAGGGCTGACATTGGATTAGTGTTTGGTAAATCCATACATATACTTGCAGAAAAACCATCTAACCCCAGTGTATATCAGCATGACCATGTGTTTTTTTTGTGTGTGTGCATGTGTTCATTCATACATGTTTCATGTATGTGTGTGCTTGGCTACTAAACCGCAGCTGTACGTTCTGCAATCTAGGTCAGTGAGTGGAAAGAAAATCTGTACGTTCTGTGACAACCCACTGGGGAAGGGAGCGGCCATGATCATCGAGTCCCTCGGGCTCTGTTATCATTTGGGGTGTTTCAAGGTGAGAGTCGGGCTCCTGGCGGCCGCAGAGAGCGTCAGCAGCCTAAACTTCCCCTCAAAAACTAACCCCATTTCTCCTCCTGACTCTTTTTTTTCTTTGTTTTGCTAACCTGGTGCATCCTGATTAATATCGAGATCCTCACGCCTTTGCAGCTGAGCAAAGTCGAAGTTCTGTGCCAAAATCTGCAAGCCGAACTAATCACTTTGTTCCTTCAGTTGACTTTTCCCGGGAACTTTTAGTCTGCGCTTGACTTTGATCTCCTCCGCTTGAATTTTGTTCGTCTGTGCCACCCTTTGTCTTCTGACTCTCATTCACCCTCATTTGACTATTCCTGTTCCTCCTCACTCCTCCTGTGGACGCTTTGCTGTAGCTTTCTAACCGGCTAAGCTGATCTTAACTCTTTCTTCAGTGCATCGACTGTAAGTCTGACCTTGGAGGATCGGAGGCTGGGGCTGAAGTCAGGATACGAAACAAACAGCTCTACTGTAACTCCTGCTACATGCGATTCAAAAGTGAGTAGACGTCTCATCAAGCTGATCGACGTGAGGATTGCTTTTGGATTCCCACAGGCGTAATGACTGTGTTCTTTTTCTTTTAGCTGGCCAGCCAACAGCTATATGATGTGACTGTTCTCCAGCAGATTGATGAAGAGACTACGTGTGACAACAATCCATGAGCTTTAAAGTGAACATTGAAGCCATTATAAATAATCTGGTTTGGACGTAATTCCATTTGTGACTGTAGGAAACACCAGGAGACTCCTAAATGAGAATCATATTTGTTTTGACAGTGTGTGATTGAGGGGACAAGCTTGCAAACAAGTTATCTACTTTCATGTTTATATCATATTAAGTATTACAGCTGTACAAAGTGTAAGGGTTCTGCATGCGTGACTTTTTTTTTTTTTTTTTTTAAACGTTTTAGTCATGAAACTAGTCAAGAAATAAAGCAATTCCAGGGAGAAAATCCTTCTTCTGACCTTCACTTAAACAGATTTTATAGATAACGAGAGAGAACCTGCAGTTTCATCTCCTCTTTATTGTGCTTCTTTTTCCCACTGTGTCTTGTGGTATTAACATGTTTGTCGACCACGCTATTCTTATCATGTCTATGTGCCTTTTTGTTTGTAACGGGGAGAAGTAATTAAAATTATTAGGCTTATATTTAAAAAAAACAAAAAAAAAACAAACAAAAAAAATGCTTGGACAGCACTTGATGGAAGATGGAACTGATGACATTGAGGTAATATTGTAAATAAAATGACTAAATGCTCATCATGCGTGCTTTTTTTCTTTTTCAACAGTGAAGTTTCATAATTGTGTGTAATAATATTCCAGTATATGATGCAAGGCTTTTCCTGCCCCTGTAATCAGAAATCATTATACTCATCTTTCTCTGTCTGTCCCTCTCATTCTCTGTTTCTCTGTAGTGCCACAGTCATAATGAAAGGAATTTCAATGAGCTTTTGTGCTAAGGTTCAGAGGACCTGCCTGCTCTGTGTTCTCCAAAGCCAATTTGTCATGCATATTTTATTCAGTCCGCATGCATTACATTTGATTATACTTTGATAGGCTATTTTCCTAATGTATTCTGTCATTCTGGCTGTTTCACGGAAATCATATCTGCATAAACATATACTGAATATTCATAAAAGAAGGAACACTTCTGATTGTTCTGACTGCAGCTCCCAATTGCATTTAAACGGCTAGGTAAGAAATCGTCCTCATTTCCCATAAATGGCACCTTACGAATGGAGATGAGCTCAATTCAAGCTATGCACCGTATGAGAACAAGTCGGACCCGCCGTAAATTGGCTTGGTATTCCTGAGGTGAAGCGCAAGCAGACCCTGGAGGCAGACATCTCAAATTCTCAGATTCCTTTTTTAGATTTTACCCTGCGCTCGTGTGGGAGAGAGATTTTAATCCTGATGCTCGGAAAACAAACACGGTCTGAATGGTGCCGAGCAGAGAAATATAAAACCTTCCAGAATAGGTATCACATCTTGTTCTTGCAGAGGCCAAGGCCCAAAAAAAACAACCTTTATGGACGGCTTTGGCATGGAGTGTGTGTGCTGGATGCTTGACTGCGCAGAATAATACAGTCTGTAAAATATCTATAAAAGCTAAGATAGGTCTGCTCTAACCTGCACCAAAAAGTCAAACCTAACTCGGCTCCCTTTCTTTTCTCTCAATGAGGAAGAAACATCTCACATTTTTCATAATTTCTTCAAGACAGGACCATGACTTTTTTTTTTCTTCTTTCACGTTACAGTCAGCACAAGAGTGAGTCCAATAATCATGCTTTATTTCAACCCCACACAGTCCATTTTCGTGGATTTATGTATATTTCATACTGTCCTGTAGGGGGCACTGTAATATAACATTATTATTTTTTACTAAACGAACTGCTCTTTAATCTGCATCTGGACGAAAACAGTTGTTGCTTTCACTGTTGAGCGTGTCATTTAACATTACATACTTAGAAGCAGAGATGATATGCTTGGAATTTAGCCACAGTAATTTACTCAGCGCCTCATGTAATATGTCAAAACATCTCGTGGTTTTGGTTCCTAAATGATTAAGTTACACCAACACGTTTGGCTTTGAGTAAGCTTAGCTTAGACCACTGTGGACGATCTATTTCAATTTCTCAGTCAGCTTGACTCACTTCTGACCTGCAGTTTAAAGACGAGCCTGCACCTCTTGCCATTTACCTTTTAAGAAGGAACGCTTTTCACACTTCAGACAAACCATCAGGCACTTATTCACCTGCAGCTCGAACTGATGCTATAATTAGTCGTGTAATTGCAGACACCGTCTCAACAGACCTGTTGCCATGGCTTGCAGGCACCGTGCATATGGCGCAAAGTGCCGTCACGCGTTGAATTAACTGCGAGGATTAAAAGAAAACGCGCTTTGAGTAAATCTGTAAATTCCCAGCGCATCATGACGGAACACTTTGAGGCCGTTCCTCATTCACGGTGGCGTGGCTTTAAATTCTCGGTGGAGAATGTTTAACCTGAAACAGGTGCAGGAAATTAATAAATTACCGAAAGGCAGCGGGCTCACGAACGCAGATCACATGATAGTGAAAAGACAACCTTTACAGTAATTACAATGCACTAATGGAAGCCGTGGTTAAGTTGGCAATTACAGCTCTGCGGGTTAAATGATGAGTAGTGCTGGATTGGTTTAATTACAGGACATGTTTGCCGCTATTGGAAATAATTTGAAAATGTTTGCAGGTGAATGTGGTGTAAATGTCATTTACATTAAAAGTCCAATATCTTGGCAGAGCATGAATGATTGTATAGATTTTTTTCTCCTCAGCAGCATGTTTGCAATTCTGTATCTTGTAACAAGTCAATACACAACATTAACTCACATGTACATTAAGCTTTAAGCTGGCCAGACAAAGCATCATCAGGCTCAGTATAGCTGCACCTCTGAATATTCATACTATTCACGCTATTCATCCGTATTCATACTTGCCAGTAGAGTGTCCTTCATGCATGGCACAGGTGGCTGTTTTGCTGATTAACAACAGATTACCACCTCTCTTCCGCAGACATGAACACGTTTTCTAAACTTGAATAGAGATTATTGATCTGTGACCTTTTGTTCAATGAGGAAATGATCAGCCCCGATCCCTACTTGTCTTCATTACAAATGCTGACTCTAATCCCCGACTCACAAAAGGGCAAAGCTCATTTAAAAGAAACTCAGCCTTATAGATAAGGAAGTCTTTTCTATTTGTTTTTTGTCGTTTTTTTAATAAGACGGGATCCGTTTGATGACTAAAGGCTTTAAAGTGGTCTTAAGCAAATATGACACATTCACCAAGATAGGTTTAGTTTTTTTTCTGTGTGATCATTAAATATGACTCACTGCGAGAAACGCTGTCCTTTCTTCTACTCTACTGTTACTGTACTGACGAAGGAGGACATTTTTCTCCTAACAGTGTCTCTGCATGGAAACAGTCCAACAACCAAGAGCATTATTCATCTTAGTGAAGAAAAAAAAAAAAAGCTTTTCTTTATATTTCTTCCCCTGCACAAACATGTGTGTGTGATTTCTCTCTGTGGCCTTAAAGAACACTCTGGTTTATTATTTTTTTCCCCACTTCCACTTCGTGACTGAGGAAGGAAAAAGTATTGTTCGAATTGCTTTTCCAGTTGAAACAGAAAAGGAGCGTAGAAAGTGTTACATGGCTCTAAAATGATAAGACTTCATGGTCACAGCTGGGGCACCCTGATATGCTTGAGACTGCATTATGCCTGAGGTGACAGGGGACCAAGTCTTCTGTCCTCGTATTAATTCATCCTGTTTCAGTCCTATAGCTGCAGCATGAGCCGGAATACTGATTCTCAGTTAAGTGAGTCTTTATCTGGTGTTTTTGTGTTCTCTGAGCAAGAGAAGAAGAATGGAGGAGAGCGATAATTTGGCGAAACTATATTCTATTAAATTTATCCGCATGTAAGAAACAACACTCCACTCACACGTTGTATTTGGAGCTGCCGGATGCTGCGGAAGTATTCATCAAAAACAGCACTACACTGCAGTCTGCTGCATCTCTTCGAGCATTATCTCGAAAGGAAGACAGGCGTGTGACTGAAGCCTGATGCAGTGCATTTCGTTGCCTGTCACCTTGCCACATTCACCCCGTCTCTGTCCCTGTGCTTGTCCTCCCTTGTCACCCGGGACTGAAGTTAATTAGAAATTTATCACAAGAAAACTTGAAAGAAAAGATGGCGCGGCCTAAAATCTGCCCTTTATTTGATGTCAGGTGATTCATTTTGAGGTTTGGACTCGGCACACTGCTACAAAGACAGACAGGGGAGGTCGTGTTTGTGCAGGTCAACCCCCACAACATCCCGCCCACCATAACGCTGACATTAGCCGATGCAGAAATGTCTTTTGCCACTTAAAGGTCATTATCATGTTTGCTGTTTATGACATTACACCAGGTGCAAACGGAGAAAATATCAGTGCACAACCAGTAAAATATCACTAAATACTAAATAGTCACTTTCTATCTCCCTACAATATATCACAGTAGTTTAGGATAGGATTTACACAACTCCTGCATGGATGTAATTTTGATGCTTTTCAAGAGCAATGTTGGATCAACAAGTGTTCATGGTAATATTTTGTCTGATACATGCACAAGCTTCAGTCTTCCTTTTGCTCATTGGAGTCAAATACAATATCATGTACATAGGCATCATTATGCAATAATTTTCCAGCTTCCAACTATAGTTAATGTTTATTAGCTAGCAAGACATTGAGATTTCTTTATTTTCCAAATTCATTATTAAATTTGTCTAATCAGTAATATCTGTTTTAAAACACTACTTTGACTTTTTGGGACCACATTTATTTCCTTCTTTGTGTGAGCTGAATGAGACAGTTGATGCCACTTTGAACCTTTGCTTGCTTCAAATGCAGCTCATAAGCCCGTGGTCATGACACGGAAAGCCGAGTAGAGAAAATGCACAAATGTGAGAATGCCCTATGAGGCAGCCGTTGGCATCTAGCAAGCTAATGACCAGGTAACAAGGCGTTGGGAGTATCAGCATTCCCTTAGACAGAAGAAAACTATTCGATTTATTTACGCATCTTCCACCTCAGGAAACATGTCACAGCTATGTAACTTTCCAAAAATGTTATTTCATTGTGATTACCATCCGATTTTCATTCACTTTTGTTGTTAACATGTAAAACACAACCCCTAACAGTGCCAAGCATCTAGCTAGCAACACAGAGTAGCTGGTTAGCTTAGCTTAGCATGAACTCACTCAGATAACTTTTGTGTTATTTGCAGTCCTTCAGGAGACATCCGGCTTAAAAATATTCAGCCATGTTGCTGAAAAAAAGGGTCTATACAGACCCCGGATGATGATAACAGTTAGCTCTGGACTCAACGGGGAATAGCACTAGTGTGTTAATAACAATATTGGAGAAATGAACGGGTTTCACAGCAGATAATACATTATTTAGAGACTGCATTTCAGTGCGCTAGTCACCCCCGCTATATGGATATAGGCTGATCTAATTATCCCCTGATCGAGTGCAAATGACACAAAAATGATATGGGTGAGTAAACGATCGTATGCCACAAATAAGGTCCAGGTTGTAAAAACAGAAAAAACATTTCCAGTCAGTTTTGCTAAGCTAAGCTACTTTGTTTTTGTGAAATGGACAGATATCGTTGGGAAACACGGTGAGTAGAAATGGCAAACCATCGCTCTAATCACAAATATGTTGTAATTGTCAACAATTTTGTGATTAGAGCGACGGTTTGCCATTTATTGTTGCCATTAATTGTAATGAATTCAACCGCTTTTCAGGTCGAAGCTAATAAGAAGTCTAATCCGGTAAATTAATTGAAACCACCTGTGTGGGAGGACTATAGATGTGAAGTGACTTTAAGTGAATCGTGCGAGTTGGGTATTTCACTTTACAAATGTGAAGCTGATGTTGTTGTTTTTTATGACTCATCATAATCACAAGAGGAACAGAAACAGTGTGTTTGTTATTCTGAACCTTAATGAAGCAGGAGAAGGAAATTGGTTTCTCTGTGAACTAATGAGAGAGAGACCTCGAGTGAGACCTCAAACTTTAGTGAATGAAACAATTTGAGAATAACAACGACGCGACAGCCAGAAGAGCACGATACACGATTGGTGAACACTAGGAAAAGGAAATCTAATTATCTGTTAGGGTGCAGGCTAAATTTGTTTGTATTGTCTTGTCGAGGGTGTACGTGTTTTTCTTTAAAACAGACTGAGAGAAAAGTCTTTTTGTCGTATGCAAAGTTAGACTAGAGGCATAAAATATGTTTAGTCGTTCACAAAGATCAACTTTAAGGACCCATTAAACATCTGTTTCACAAGACAATTGCGAGGACAATTTATGTCAGAATTAGTGTGCGTGTGTGAATGTGTGGTTATGCAGAGGAGCACGACTGACAAAGGAGAAGCTGTTAAATTCATCTCAGGACAGTGTTACTCTCTGCAAGCCTCGGGGAGATGTGGTGAGTGTTTGTGACTGTGCATGAGTGCTGCTCATTCACCGCTGGATTCAGCACACCCAGCTTTGTTCCCCTCTTCTCTTTCTTTCTCTGAGTAGCCATATGGGCAACTCAGTAAATCCTCTGGATAGCCTGAAGCCAACCTGAGGCTGAAACGGCCTGATTAACACACACTGACTGTGTCTTTTTTTTCTGTGTCAAACAAGGATAATAAAACCTTTACACCGTTTGCATAGGTTTTAGGAATGTGCTTCATGTTGTTTTTGCAAAACCTGTTCTTGTATTTTGAACAAACAAACATCTTAACGGTTCATCTGCGGATTCCTCTGCTTTGTTTTAATCCTTCCCTTTATTTGGCCTAAAATAGGAACTTTTTATGGAACTCCAACCACTTTAGACACAGCAGTCTGTTACGCAGATTATGTAATGGCATATTTTGTGTTCAGACAATTTGGTTGCCAGGTTTTGACAGCCCAGATAATGCAGTAGGTCATGTTTTATAGGTCTGATTACTAAACTCCCTCCGTACAGAAATAAAAATTTGGATAAAGAGGCACAGACATGGCTGGCACTGAGACCTTGAGAGTCTGTCCAAACCTTAAAACGTCTGCAATTAATAATCTTTTATTGTCAAATGCCACAGTGACAAAGTGAAATGGGTCTCTGGTGGAGATCGACCTGAAGAGAATTATCGTCAGGATCTGCAGCTTTTATGGCAATTTTCAGGTCATTGTTCAGCTGCCTGGCTTGTAGCTTCATGTTTTTGTTTCATTTGCTGTTATTTCTGCCTGTTTTCAATGAAGAAGCTCCAAAAACCCACAGCACGCTGCACGCTCAGTGCCAAGCAACGGGCCAACACTACTAACTGGGGGATGTAATGCAGCGTTTAGCAGCTAAAGACTGAGATATTTCCCTCAGGTGTTGATAGAAGCCAAAAACTGACAAAGAAAGCAGAGTGAAAATTAGACAACAGCTTTGAGGGAATGATAATGTAGCCGTGTAGCTGGATGACTAAAAGACCGACAACAACAAATGCTGACTTAAAAGATGACAACTTAATTAAAAAATAATAATAATAATCTGCTACTGCAAAGTCTATTCAAACACATTTAAAAACTACTAATGTGCATTGAGATGCTAAATATTAGCTGGTTTAGGCTTCAGTGTCAACTTGATGCCATAGCTATGGGGAGAGCAGAGCATATGTAGACCCTAGACCTTAATAGGCAGTATATACTTCTGCGTTAAGTTGACGCAGAGGCTACGGCAACAATGCAGACACCTACACAGACCCTAGTGCCATGGCTGACTTGCACCTCCCCAGAAATGTAAGTATGCACCAGCAACGAAGAGCGCAAGAGCTGTGGTTGTTCCACTTGGTAGCGGCATGTTTCCGCTTTACTATTTCCGGCTGCTTCTCCATCTCTGATTGTTTTGGATCAATACAGATGGAACACATTGACGAAAGGTTAACTGAGGAGGTTCGGCGATACAAACATTTGTATGACTCGTGTTCGGTGAAATTTTGGCAAAAGCTTCAGTTGCCATTGTTGAAAGTGGAAGCAGGAAGTAGAAACTAAAATTAAACTGACTGGCAAAAAATACATAACGCTGACTAGCCTTTAGGTGGCGTTGTTACAGAGTGAGCAAGACTGACGAGCACATTACACCGCCGTTTGCTACGTGCAGAGGTTACAGCGTCCACGTCCCGCAATACCTTCAATGAACCTTAAATATAACTAAAAACACACAGTCAACACCAAGACAAAGAAGGGGAATACATTAAATATACAAATACAAAATGCACAATAACAAAAAGCAGCTCTCAGTTTCATAATACAAATTATAAATTATGTCTGGGCCTTTTAGAGCGTCAGGGCCGCAACTGCAAAAGGTTTGATATCACATTTACTAGTGGTCAGCAGACTTGAGTGACCTTAGGAATGTCCCTACAGCTGTGCTCGGATAACGCAGCGAAATATGCGACTAAAATATATTTGTTTATTTTATTATCAAATGAAGAGACGGATGAGATTGAGTTTCCTACCTTTCTCTGATCTAAAAAATGTCTCCAACCAGAGTTGGAGTTGGTTCGTGTGAGAAGCTGAAGGCAGTTCAGATTTTTTCTTTTTTCTTTTTTTTTAAAAGCCTCGAGTTCGAGTGGAACATTTCTTTGATGGCGTCTAAAAACCAGACTGATGACACATCAGTTTGAAGCATATTTTTATCGGCTCATCTTTTCAGAGCTGCAGACGTCCGTTACACAAAGCATCACTTTGTGTGACTCTGCCGCCTGACATGGATGAGCTGTCTACAGCATGTGCGTACGATTTTAGACACACATGTTGTTCCCTCCTACACTAGCATGTTGACTGTGGTTGATGTCAGACTCATGCCCTTTTATCTCAGACTAAGGTAACTCATATTGATGCTTTCAAGGTGTATTTTTTGACCTATGACTGGTCTTACTTCATGTCGTTTTTTTTTATTTTCAGGATCTATATATGTTTGTGCCCTCCTGAGGCTAAGAGCTTCCTTGCTCTGACCAAAAAAAAATCTCTTTTATGCTGACACTTTATCTTGCAGAAAGATCCAACCACAGAAAGAAGCAACACAGAGCGCTAAATTCTTGTAAAGACAGCTATGATTTCCTATGTTTATGCAAGCAAGTGATTTTTAATCTTGTGTGGTTGAATTACAATATAATCCACTGAGCTAAGATTGTCAGATTCAGAAAAACTGTCACAGCGGGTGGGTAAAAGCACATATACACCCTCATCTTGTGCTTAATTGTGCACCAGCCTTTCAAACAATCTCCCGCGTCGTTCAGAATTCACCTCCCGTTGCAATTTCACGTTATCTATTTTCGCGAAGAGACACAAGACAGCTGAGCGAATAGAATCCTGAAAAGACGACAGGCCAGTCGAGATGGGGCTTTATTGTTGCCGCTGCAGCAAGCGGGCGATATTTTATCTGAAAAGCACCACTACAACGTGAAGCTGTCAGTCCAGTCTTTTGTTTGTGCTCCATTCAACATCATTATCTCCCTTGCAGAGCTGTAATTACTGTATGGTGAATAGCTTTCCAGAACCCATCATTTCCTGCACTGTAAGCTTCTTGTTTTGTTCGGGCTACAACTGAGGAGCTGAGACGTTGTCAATATATTGATATTAACAACGCCAAGACTGGAGAGGCTTTTGTGCATGTGCCATGTGCATACAAAGAAAGAAAATGGACATCAATGGGAAATTTAGGGGGGGAAACTGTACAGACAGCCTCTGTCCTATCGAAGAATTGACCTCAAGAGGAGCTAAAAGAAAAACGCGCTGTTATCCATGGAGGATGAAGTCTTAACGCCGGCTTTATTCTTTAGATTTTCTTGTCACAGACTTAATAATTTAATTTGAACTCTTAAAGGCTGCAAATGGGTGAGTTCAACTTTCTCAGGCTTAAGCCCTGAAGTCCCAGGCGTACGGGTCGTTGATACGCCAGCTGCTATCTTCTTCATACTTGACTGCCGGCCCGGAGGGAGTGAAGCTGGAGCTCGAGCTGGAACAGGACGCCCTTTAGGGATTCCTCCAGAGCCTTGGCTTCTAAATCACCATTTGACAATTTGTTTGTTTTGGATGAATGCTTGTCATTCATATTCACATTGGGAAAGCTCTCCGCAGAGATAGGAAATGAAATTCCAATGACTGTCCTTCTCACATCCTTAGTGCTTCAGTATAAATACAAAACCTTTGCCACGGCTCCAGTGCATGCAGAGCTAAATGAAAGACTTCTCACCTTGGGGGTAAAGGTAATTCCTGTGCTCCTTTTTTTTTTTTTTTTTTTTTATGAGTTGACATACCTTGTCTCACATTTATCTCTGTGAAAGTCTGCCTTTGCATAAGCAAATGTTACCCTCTGAGGAATTCATGACCCCAGGATTGCCCCGTCTTGATTAAACAGTGGTGCAAATATTAATTAATGTAAATAGAAATCCTTCTGTCAGGCTCTTAGAGCATGCTTTCATGATGATAGACCTGACCACAAATTCCACAGTTGGGAATCAATATGCTCAGACTACCAGTTCTCCCCGGTTATTTCCTCCTTCGCCTTTATTGTCTGTTTGCAGTCCGGCCATTACCTCTGTTCATCATTAAACCCTGCGAGGGCTCCGGAGTCGTCCACAAAGCAAAGAGAAAAGCTGAACTTATTAGTCAGTGTTTGGCTTGTTAAGTTGCTAATGGCCTTGGTGTTTGCTCTAGGTTATCATGAAAACATCACTTATGTCCATTTGTCTCTAAACTCAATTTCATGCTCTCCTGAGCTGATACTTTATGTCCTCGGGAGGAGAAGATATGAGCAGTCTGAGCAGAGTGGATCATCCCCATGCCACGCATGCTACATGTGGATATACTGTCTGTGAAAAACACCTTTAGGAAAGACCAATGAAAATGTCTCTGTTGGAGTTTTAAAGCTTTTACATTGTTGCTGTGGTGCACATTTCATGTCAACCTCTTGTATCCCAAACTGTCTGAATATAGTGCCTACCACTGGAAGGCTATTTTTAGAAATGATGGAAGGGTTGTGTACAAGATGTACTGTACTTACCATCCCCAGCCCACTTAAACGAGTCCAACTTTAAGTGGAGATCAATGGAAGTTTGTTCAGTGACATCATGTTGTGTTGAGGAGGAAAACTGGGACTTTTCTTTTATATTTTAGATTTGTTTCATGGACAGTTGAGTAAATGTCTATCTTTTACAACTTGGCCATTGATAAATTGCAATTTTCAACTATTTTATAGTGTTGAATGTCCACAATATGATCTGCCTCATAATGTATGTGACATTATTTACATCTTCACATTTCCAATAGTCACTGTATAGTTGCCATGGTTTCCATAAATGCAATGTTTCTGTCCTGGTAGACTGTTTGATTTTCCATCTTTAGCAAGACATGAACAGATTTCTGCGCCAGAGCCCCACACAACAGCGACAACATACTCACAACTTGTACCGTCTGACAATCATCAAGCTGCAACGAAATGTCTCCCAGCCATAAATGAATTCTCTTCCTGTGATATTAGTTTCTGTGATGCGACAGTCCCGTGGCTCTGTTCAAGTTATTTTGGAGAGTAATCCCTTTTCTTAATTAACAACGCCACTAAGCCGGGCAGTTTTTGATAAACATCCGCTTCTCATTGTAATTCAAGCCACTTGAGGATGTTAGACTGAGCATGTTTCTCTAAACCGCTGATTGGTTTCCAAGGGCTTTGACTCTTTATGGCTTCACATGAATCACACTGGCTATTTCCAGCCTTCAGATCTCACTGGTAGTGGACATGATTAGACTTAGATTCCCTCCAAGTGTTCACTTCTATTTTAGAAGACCCTAATTCACAGGAGGAAAGGCGTTTGTCCCTTTTAGTTTAGTTACTTTTGGATAATGTTAAAGGAACTGTTCAATTCAAAGGGTCTTTGAGGAGGATTTAGCGCAAAATGCATCCTCAAGAAATAGAGGCAAACAAACGTGGTGGCACAAGATGGCTGACTCTGTGGAAGAGGACCAGAGTTTATTTTCAGGTGACATAAATGTGAAAAGTTCAATTTGCCCCATTAACTTCCACAACCTGGGCCTTTAAGCTTAACATGGAAAACAACTAATAACCCTCACTAATTTACATGTCACAAATCCACAAAGTTTATAAAAGTGTAAATTTGTGATTTTATGGATCAGTCATGTGAGGGACCATTTCTTGACTAGAGGACTTTTTGCAGTGACCTTCTAGTGGTTTCAACCATAGACTGTGTAAATATGGACAGTGAGTCCTTGACGCATTACCTAATGAGTCGTAGTCATGTTTTGTTACCTCCTGGCAGTCAACAAGCTACAAAGCTAAGCTAACTGGCTGCCTGCTGAGACCTTACATTGAACCAAAAGATTGGAACCAATGATCAGTTTTTCTCTCCTGAACAGTTCTCTAACAGAAGTCGTGTGATTTACATTTTCTTACAGAGATATGGTTTAAAGCAAGTGATAAAACATTTTCTTTATTACAACTGCGTGGATAATCTGAAGCAAAGCAGGGATAAATGCTGTTGTGTCTGTATCATACTTTGCACATTAATCCTCCCATGGCCTTTATTAATCTCTCCCAGCTAGCCTGGTTTCCTGACTGAGGAGTGGCAGCTGTTGACCTCTGCTACAGAAATAGATTTAACTCTAGCTGATTTTTAAGAGGGCTGATTTTATTCTTCTTCTTTTTTTTAAGCTCGTAGGTCATGCCAATGCAGCTATCTGCTTATTTAACAGCTGGATCACAGCTGCTGTAGGTTGCATTTCCTAGAAAACACCACCCTCTGCCTTCCTGACAAACCCTCTCCAATCCAATAAGTAATCAATACCGCTAATATGCTGTCCCATCAGGCCTCATCCTGCCTACAGAACGTCTCAGATTAGGTCAATGGCTGCCCAGGTGGGGGGAGATTAGTCGGCTAAGTGAGCAGGATGAAGCAGAAGACTCACCCTGGGTGAAGTCGGTTGCTTACTTCAGTCCTGTGTGGGGCTGGTGGGAAAACCTGCTACTCTTGGAGATCAGAGCACAGCTGGGGTGTGAAAGTACAGGCACATCTGCTCTTTTGTAAGATTGAAAAATAGAGAACAAAATACACAAGAATACTGAATCCATCCTCTTTTACGCACAAGTGGGATGTCTTCCAGCTGCATCCGAAAGTGGCATGTTTTTTTATTTCTGTCAGGAAAAATGTTGTCTTTCATCTTCAAAAACGGTTCTGCCGCCTGGAAAATTGCAACAATATCTTGTTAAATCATGTTCAAAGCAAACTGCAAAAATCTATATACAATATTCAGCATGAACCAAACTGCACTATAACTGCTCTGATGAGAGTGTCAATTACTTTCCTCATTAACTGGCACTATTAGGCCATTACGTAATTTCTTTATTATATAATTGTTCTTGTTCCATAATGGCCTTACGGGAGAGGGAGCCAAGCTGACTGTCGAGTACCAGTCAGCTCTGATTATACCTGTAATTTGAATGTGCATTAATATCTCATCACGATCCAATGAAAAGGTCGGCTCCAGAGCACACGATACCATTGCACATTGCTGATAATCATGTTGCTGCAGTGGGATTTGGTCCTGGATGACTCACTAAATCTTAGCCCACCTCTGCTTTTTCAACGTCACATCTTGGATTTATCACCCCACCATTCTTAATCCATATTTCATGGTTAAATGTATAAAGGATCAAGACTTTCTTCCAGCTGAAACGATTCCTTGTAACTACCCAAGGATATGTTGGGAGATGGATGCAACTAGGAGAAAGGGAATGTTTCGCCTTCATCATACATTACAAATTTACAGCGTTTCATAAGCTGACTTTGAGATTCTTTTGCCGTTATACAAGAAGAAAAGGGTGAAACTGGCACTGAGCAGCTTTACAAAAAAAAATGTGATCTTGCAGAATTTCAAAAGAGAAGTATTTTGAAGCATAAATATGACTCAAAAAAAGAAAGAAAAGAAAGAAAAGGAAATGATATAACATGATTATCTACAACACTCTTGGAGAACTGTGTAGGAAACAGAGGCCGGTAATTAGATCTCTGTAAATTCAATTGACTTCCTCGGCAGTTAAGGCAAGCATTAATTGCAAGGTTTGAACTGCACATCACATGGGTCACTCAGAAGTGGATACTCATTTAGGCTGAACCACCAAGCGTCTCCTTTGGTTGGGCTGTTGTCAGCATTGAAACGGTGCCAGGGTTCAAACAAAGGACCACTGTTCCTGCAAGAGCTTCACACACGTTCCACTGCCAAATACACAAACAACAAAAGAGGTGGACCCGAGAGTGTACAGCTAGAAAACACTGCCGGATACGCACAAGCACAGAAATGCAATAGCATAAATACAGTTCATCATCTAGTCCTATGTTACTAAAAATTGGGGAGTCTCACATGTATCAAAGAATGATAAGAAGGTTTTGTCAGGACAGAATTACTTCATGTCACATGAAAGGGTAATTCATGAAAACATTCAGAAGAAGAAGAAGAAGAAGAATATATTTCACAAGGTTTGAATTGTCCATTGTCTGTTGCTCTGTGGGTCATTCAAGCCAGGAGCATTTATTTAATTCACTGTAGGCTTAATCGTCATGTCTCATGACTGTAGGTTTGTTAGGGTTTCTCAGATGGACAGGGTCTCTAATGGCGCATTTCCACTAGCACGGCTCGGCTCGGTACGGTACGGCACGGCACGGCTCGGCTCGGTTTGGTTGTGTTTCCATTACAACTGGTGCCTCCTCGACGTGGGCGGGGTCGTCATAACACGGCTGCGCGAAACCGCTGTGACGTCATTTACACGGCGCCGAGCAACGTACAAATCCGGAAGACCTCCCTCTGAATCCGTTCTTCGGCAACCAGAGTCAGGAACGTCTGGACCTCCTCCACCGACCAAGGAGCGGATTTTTTCTGAGAAGCCATCTCGTTCCAAGTCAAAAAGCAGTAAAAAGTGGTGTCTTGTCTCGCGTCTTGTTTTTATTTACATTCTAGGCGGTCGTCGCGCGGTTATGACGCTTCCAGTGACGACACTCATCGGCCAATCAGTGGAAGGCAGTCGGCTGACGTCACGTTTTAGTAACGCTTCGGCTCGCTTGGAACCAGGGCTGAGGTGATACCAAAAATGTACCCGGTTCCAGGTACTGCGTGCTAGTGGAAACACGCAATAGCGCGCCGAGCCGTGCCGTACCGAGCCGAACCGTGCTAGTGGAAATGCGCCATAAATGTGTTTTCCCTGAGATCCTGGCACAAGGGATTGTAACATCTAATCCTGTGTATTAATGAATGTCACAAGAAAGGGTCACTCATGAAAACATTCAGAAGAAGAAGAAGAAGAAGAAGAAATAATAATTAGCTTAACTTAACATTAAATTCAGGAAGTAAAAGTCTTGACACGACCAAATTGTTTAATCTTTTCCAATATTTATTCAGGTATTTATATATTATTACAACCTTTTATTTCTTTATTTACTTATTTATTCATTTAATCGTTTTATGTGCAGATGGGGAGATTTATTTGTTCATCCAATAGAAAATTACAAACTAAATAATGATAATGTAGCGTTTGTGCTAGCAGCTAGCTAAAGTGGTTTATATTTATCTGCACAGCCACTAACAAAAACGGAAACCTTATTGTTTTATTCTTTTATATTCGATTATTTTCTAATATGTGTGCCGCTTGAATTAGCTACGGCTTTCTTAGGTGACCGCCGCTGCACCCCATGATGCCTTGGTGTTATGTAAACAGGAAGTAAACTGTCACGAATTTGGAAGTTACACACAGTGAGTATATACCGTATAATTTGACAAATCTGCACCATTAATTATATGCCGAATCAGTCATAAGACGTGTCTGTTTGTAATGTATCCACATCTGTCCACATACATCCCACACTATTACTTCAGCACCAAAGAAAATTTAAAAATGTGCTTGTTCTGAGGCAAGATCCGGAATTAACGAGGAGCATCTTTATCTATGCGGATATATGGAGGTAATTGACGAACGTCGGATATAGCAGTGGAGTCTGTGTGTTCAGGTTTAATAGAGTTAAAGTTAATCCTTATAAATAAGGATTTTAGATAAGGATCTGGCCTAGGCTACTTCTGACTGCTGACCAAATCTTTAGGCATTAATATCGCAACAAAAATAGTGTTACAAGAAAAAGTAGTGAAATAAAATGTTCATCATGGACTAATTTACTAATTATTTTCTTGATTAATTCATCAATAGTTTGGTTAATTAAAAACTAGAGAAAAAGCCACAATAAAAGTTTTATTTCCAGTATCTCAACTGTCCTCAAATCTCAAATCTCAAAAAACAATTAAATTAAAACAATGAAAAATAAACTAAATTCTCATTTTCAGAACAGTCAAAGGGTATTTTTTTTTTTTTGTACATGAAACTAGACTTTTGACAATTTGTCAATCGACTACTTTGTTAGTTAGAAGTACTTCACATTTGTACTTATGTACAGTAATAGTAATTTACCTTGAACGGTTCTAACTATTTCCTTTTGAAACATCCTGAAGTCATAGTCAGAATAAACTGCACAGACAAAAATTTTCACAAGGAGGTTAAATGAAATAACTTACATGTGATTTTGTATAAGATGACCTTTCTAGAAATACAATCACAGTGTGTCTGTGCTTTAAAATTCACTTCAGGTTTGCTGCTTCATACATCTCCAACATCAAAGTTTCACGCTCTCTGTCATGAAGTAAATATTCCTTGCAATATCGTGCTTGCTGACGATGCAAACTGATTACAAATGAATCCACATGGGCCGTGTCTGTATCTAACCCCACAGAACCACAAAGATGCTTTTCTCTGTGTGCTGTCAGAACGGTTCAAAGAAGTCGGGGGACATTTGTGTCTATATGCTTGACTGGTGCTTTTGATCACACCCTCCGTGGCCCACTTGGGTGAGTAGAGAACATTCAAGGCGAGAACAGAGCTCAGATGTACGTAGAGAATGTATGCAATGATGAGGAAGACATGGTGGTGCCTCAGTTGTAATTGACTGTTTTCTGAGGAATGTAAAGCTTTGTCCGGTTTGCTTGTTCGTTTGCCCTAATGAACCTGAACAGTGTCAGCTGACAGACACCTGATTCCTAATAGCAGCTATAGAAGCAGAGAGCAGAGAGGCATGTGACTTCTCTAAGTGACCCCTTACAGTTTTCACATGCTGAAGCCATAGAGTTGACAGATCACAATAACAGATCATCAAAAAATATTAACTATATACATCAGAACTTATCTAAACGGAGCAAAAGAAATAACATTTAAGGCTGTATTATTTTTGATTTACCTCCAAACGGGGCCTGTACTTTTCCCTTCCCCACAATTTTCTTCATGCATATACTGTATGCAGTTATCATATTAGTTATTATATTGCGTACCACTGTTTTCAATTAGATATAATCTGCTAGTAATGGTAATCATCTATTGTATATGCTGTCTCCTGCTAAGATTACATTATCACAACCCCTATCATAGTGGATACAGCATATGAGCCTGCAGGCTAACACTGATGCTCGCTAACTTTGTTATTGTTTTATAAAAACTGGATATTGGTCTCGCAGATGGTCAGTTTTTTTCAAAGCCAGAAATGTTTACTAGGCTTTCCTACAAGCCTGTTTCTCTAATTGGCTGATTTTATATCGTGAAATCCCCCTCCGTGATGTCCCCATCTCATCTACTTAAGAGCGGTTTTGAAACCAAAAGTGAGGTGGCTCCGGCTTTGTCGTCTTGGAAGTGCGTGACTCCCTCTAACTCCTAGCTAATTAAAAAATGGACAAAAAGGTGTTGTGTGATTGGAGCTGAGGTGGATGGAGCGAGTCATTTTTTAAAGCATCTGTCTGCTACGGCCTCAATTAGACATAGCCTTAAGCCCAATGATACAAATTCGAATAGCAGAGATAAGCTATAGAGACAAAAACAGTTTATTTCTGCTGTATAGTTGGGCTTTTTAACAGGGAGGTGTATGGGGATTGACTCACTTTTGGTGCCAGCCTCAAGTGGTCCTTGGAGGAACTGCATTTATTTTTCTTGCATTGGTTTAATTGGTTTCAGCCTGCTTTTCTTGGCTCTGTGGCTGTTTTACAGTTATAAAAATTGTTTTCCTCTTATACAGATGCATCAAGGTTAGCTGCCGCCATTTTCAGTCTTATTTTAATCAGCAGGATGACTGACAGTGACAAAACAATCATTCAATCTCAGATCATATTTACAAAAAAAAAAAAAAAACACCCAGTCAACACCCATTATCACTGCAAAAACAGACATCTGTCATATCATTAGTATTTTCTGCCACGCTGGCATCATGTGACCTTTACACTTCCAGAAAAACCGTCCTCCTCTCCGTGTCATTTAAATGTCACCTGTCTCGGTTGCGATCTCCGTTTCGTGGTAAAAAAGGAATGTACCGAGTGGACCTCTGCAGACCACCTGCCTCGCTGTCGTCATCAGCAACAATGTGATGCATCGATGCACGACAATTATTTACAGCTTGGCAACGTCTTTGAACGTCACCTAAAGCTTGGCACATTGAATCGGGGCTTCAGGTTAATCAATTCCAAACCAGGTAAAGTCAGCAGGCACATCGATAAATCAAAGCATTTGGAGAGGCTCTTGGCACGGCGGCCCTTTAAATAAAGAGTGAAATCCAAACTGGCAGTGTTTTCATAGTGTTCTTAAATCTTTCACTTCCCACCATCTCACCTAATCCACCACTTGAATTTGAGCCAGGTGAAATGATGAAGGAGACGCTTTCTTATCGCACTCAACCGTCTAAACTTCCTGCCATTTCCACCAAGGTGTTTTTCTCAGCGACAATCCCATATGAGATTTTCTACCTGCTCTGAGATTAAAGTTATGGCCGCTGTAAAACATAATGTGCTGTCTTCAGCGGGGCTGTTATTGTGTGATCAGTGGTATAACAGCACTTTATCGTAGACAGGCAGTTCACTGATTTCCCCAACATCCACGCAGCCATCTGACAGAGCCAAGTTGCTTTTCAGCCGCACCGTAGGAGATCCAACTCAGAGACTCTTGTAAACAGGAGAAAATACAGCTTCAGAGTCAATACATGAGTGGTGTTTGACTATAGACCGCTGGGCTCGCCGCATTAAGGGCCAAGATTGACACACAGTTAAAAGTTTCTCTGTGAGAGTCGGGTCAGCAATGCGACAATAACAAGCGCCGTGACGTCTGCTGGGTGACTCACCAAACCGCTCTGAAGTCTTGACTGAGGAGCGCTGAATTCTTCCACTGCAATAAAATAGTTAGAACTTTTCAATTTTAACACGTAATTATTAGTTTAATTATGTTCCACTGTAGTTGTTTTCAGGCAATAATTATAATCAGTATGCTTTTACCTTTTAATAATAAAAAAATGTCAAGGATAAAGCCAAGAGGGTTCAGTCTCCTTGATTTCTACTTTTGTATTCATTCTTTAATGACTGTGTCCTATAATTAAGGTACCAAATACAGTAAGAATAAATCATAGCATGCCAAGTAACAATAGGAAAAAATTGAACGTGCAAATGTAGTTTGTACGCAAGATAATTAATTACATTAAATGAATACGGTACTTTTTTTTAAGTGTGATTTTTAGTTAGATTTCTCAATTGCAGATTAATACACAAATTTTGTGCGATTTTGTATTTACAGCAGGGGGACAGTGTATTGTAAGTTGGATCAATTTAATGTAAACCACACGGCACAGTACAGCAATCTAGCACATGATGGTTTGTTCTTTTTTTCACTGATTTGAAATTCTATTTAAATATTTATGAAAAAATACAGAATATCACCAACCTAATTTGATTGTTTTTATAAATGACTACTCTGTTGATGTCCTACAGGCTCGTGTTTAAGGAACAATTTAACTTACATTAGCGGGAGGACCGCATTATTCTATATTTTTTCTTGCCCAGTGTGCTGAGACTAAGAAGATAAGTGGAGAATGAAAAGCTTCTTCCAGCTTTGACCTTGTAATGTTCAGTACGCATAAAATGCAGACACCTCTTGTGTTCATTGCTCATCCGGGCGTGTCATGCATGACCGTGCTGTTGTGAGTCCATCTTCAGATGGTGGATTAAAGTTGTTGAAAAATGTCTGTTGACTTTGTGACTTTTTATTCAACAGAAAATGCCAAACTATTTCCACTGAATTATGCATAAATGGACAATATTTGCTGATTGAAATTATTCTGATCACAGATTCCAACTGTTTACATAGATGCGGAATTAAATCATAATCTAATAATATATTCTGTGTGTGTGTGTACGTGCCCAAAACACTAGAAAACACCTGCATTTGAGAAGTGTAAAGTGGTTCTGCCCACTGCAAAGCATCAAATCTGGCACAAATATAACAGAAGAAGAGGTTTTTCTCAACCTTGTTGAATATACTGAACATTTATTCTTTTAAGGTCATCAGCTAAAACACTGTGTCTGCCACGGATGAATGCTACCTCCATGTTTCTGCCCCCGCCAAAAACCTCACGTCGCCACATGTGGATCAAACGTGCCCAAAAACATGTTTCTTGGAATTAATATATTGATTTCAGCCACCAAGAGATGATCACAACAAGTGCTTACTTGATAATTAGGTGGTAAAATATTCCTGTTGAATTGATTTTTTAAAAATTTGCACCACCGCTCAGTCTTGACCCGGTTGAAACTCCCTTCCACTCAGGCCAGTATGCTCCCACTGAGGTGGTCACACAAGGCATTTCTATTTCACCTGAGCCATTATTCTGGTTGTTAGTGGAATATTAGTGTCTACGGTGTGATAAGGATGACTGCTTTGGGGTCTCAATGAATCAGGCGAGGAAAATTGCCTCTATTCTTAGACTCTTAGCGGATGTGAATGTCACATGAATTGCACAGGGAAATCTCCTTTATTTGCCATTCAGGGGTATTCACAGGCCTATTCACAAGCCCGGGCATGTGTCACTCACCGTTTTAAACCCCTCAACCATTATTTTTCAAGAAAAGAAAGATTACTAGATGCTTATGTAGTAGGAGCCGAGAAGTGGGAAATGCTTTTCCGTGCACGGGCATTTTCAGGATTGTGACGGCAGTTATACAGTCAGTGTGACAAGCCATCCAAATATATTTAAAAATAAAGAAAGTTCTCTGGTGCGACGCTTTGCGAACATCAAAATAACTCCACTGGTGCTTGCCAGAACAGGCACTCTAAGCTTTGCCTCAAGGAGGAAGCTCAGAACATTTGATTCGGATTTTGTGTCAAACAGAAACGCGTCTCTGCGCATCTCCAACAAAAAAAACCCAAAAACAAAAAACGGTGACGAGTTTATCTGTTTGTCGCTAAAGAACAACATTTTAAGCACAGACGACAAGCTTTTTACATTTCACCCGTATCCTTGGCAACCAGCACAAGCCGTGTCATGTATGTTAATTTGAAAGGAACGAGAGATGTGCCGTTTGCATCGTCCGCACGTATGACATTTTTGAAAATTGGAGGCTGTCTGCTGTGAGGGAAGTCTCTTCGACCTAGTTGTCTAATCAAGCTGTAACCTGTAAACAAGTCCTGGAGAGGAGGCGGACATCTGTCAGTAAGAAGTCAAGCAGATGTGTGCAGTCGTCTGAGCCAGTATTTCTATAGCTCTCGACTTCCCTTCGCTTCTCGATGAGCGTGGAAACAGCCGTGATCACACATGACACCGCGGACTTTTTAGCACAGTCCATGCTTTAGCTCTGTGCTGCTGGAAACAATTCCTTATTTAAATGTGTTGATGGATATGTCTGGCCAGTCTTTTAGAGTGTTAGATGGCACGAGCACAAAAAATTTAAAGGTAAAGGAGCATGTATTGCGCGACTGTTGGCTCATATCGATTTAGCGTGCGTTACGTAATATCTGTAGGGGCTTCTATCAACTCCTCCAGTGTTTATTCTCCTGCTGCAAATAGAGGGCTGTCAGACAGCCAGTGTGCAGATGAGCAGTGCAGCAACAGCTCAAAGCAAGCTGGATGAAATCACCTGTGAAATGTTGTGTACTGTTTTTTATTTTATTTTCATCGGTCCTGGCTTTGAATCTGATATGACGGATTCAGACATTTATTCCCTTTTATCTGAACACCACAGCTGTCTCTCCGTGGTTGTACCAGCTTCTGAGAATGCTGTTGTGGTTTGAAGCCTTGAGACTCATATCCTCTTAATGTTTCCTCATTTTTCTTATTTTTTATTTTTGTCTATCACAGTTGGCAATCACAGACAATACTCGTAAGTTTTTGTTCTGAATCTTAACCAGTGTGAGTCCTAGTTGAGGACACGGGAAGTTAAGGGAAAGAAATTGGTGTTTTTGTGTTTATGTGGGAGTACAATGAAGAATGGGCATTCAGTAAAAAACAAAGGACGGTTTGTTTTTGCTTTGTGTACGGAAATAGTAGGCTTGAAAGAAATGGGCCATATCTTAGAGCTTTATATGGTTTAACAATGAATGACAACTTGGCTGTAGATCTGTTATCCGAGTAGTTCCAGCGTAGAAGTCACTGATCTTAGCTATCCTGCCATGAAGGGGAAAAAAATAAAAAATTGGTGGAAATTCCCAGGCAAAAAAACCCAAACTATACCCTGACAACCTCTGCGGTACAGATGGAGGCTGGCTTATGTCTGACTCATGTCTGACATTTCAGTTTTTGATGTTTTTCTTAGGTAAAGGTGGACGCTGTTTACCCCAGAAAGTATTGTCCTGACAGCATTTTCAACCGGCTTATTGTTGGACTGCATTTCAGACCGCCGACAATCCGTTTACATCTGTTGGCTTTTGCGGAAACTTCTGTCCTCGGAGTTCTGCCCAACAGAAATGTGCAAACTCAAACAAAACAGAGAAAATCGCGCTCCTAATCACATAATAATAATGGTCTTCCTTTGCATGAAAACCAAACTAAGCTTTTGAAAGGGGGTTTCGAGGAAATGGGGAGAGTTTGGCAGCGTAGCATGACTGAAATATTTCCAATCAGTGCCAGAAGGATAACTTGGAATCTGCCCCACATAACATCAGAGGTTACAGTGCAGTATGTGTGCTTTTATGCACCGTATTTTACACGCCGTCTCTGCTGCATAACCGCATCTGTATGTCCAAATATACAAGGTTTTCTCTGATCCAATTCAAAAAGGCTATGTCGTATCTAAAAGTAAGAGCTCACCACGGTTGGTTTAAATTAACTACCTTAAATATCTACCCTGAAGCACCTCTAAAGGTCAGTGATTAATATCTTGTTTGCTTAATCAGAACAAATTCATGTCCTGAAGTATCCCATGGCCACCTCCAGGAAAGTTAAAGCTACAACAACATTTACTCAGTTTTTATCCTAAGCCAACCCGGATGCCTCCTTCCAGCTTCATATTTTCTGTGCACATGGAAGAGTGGCATTGATTTCACCATTAAACCCTCAACTAGACAGATAATGAGCCACTTACATGAGCCTGTGAACGGTTCACAAGCCAAATTCAACAACTGCGAGAACATTTCGAAGGAAACGCAAGATGCTGTGGTTCTTGTAGAAGCCTGTAATTTAAAGTAGTCCTGCAATAATGAAGCGCTAGTTTGCTAATCTTTATTTGCACCCAAAGTCTTGGGAAAGGCTGAACTTTCTGAGGTGAAAAATTAGCTTTTTGGATTGAATTGTGTTTTCCTTTGTAGAGCGGCAATTACTGTGTGTTGTACTGTATCAGTACGTACAGAGCTGTTGCTGCGGTTATTCCTATAGTGACGCCTGAGTGCGCTTTGTGCCGCTGCACTGTGAACTTCTGTCCATTAATCAGGGCTATTTCCAAACTGAGACGTAAGCATCTGACTTGAAACTTTAGAGTTATTATTGATGCTTCTGCACCCTGTAATTCTGTCTCCTGTGCACAGAAATTGCTTCCTCCCAAAACCTCGCCAGATGTGGAAAACTAGACCAAACCAATCCCCCGAAATTCATGTGAATACCACCGGAATGGGAACCACATTCGTGCAGACGTAACCCTCTCATTGTGGACCGGCTCTAGTCTTTCAGGGTGACTCAGACGATTTTAAGCAGCCTCCCAGACTCGGTGAGAAAATGGGAACATGTTATTGTATATAAATTGTTGAAAGTAGAACATATGAGTGCCTTTTTCAATGTCATTTGATCAGTTTATCCTATTACTGTGTTCATTTTGTCAAGATTTGCACATGAATTATTATGAAGTCACAGTTCACCTTTAAGTCCAACTGCACGTTTGTGGATGGATATACTGATGGATAAACAACAAGAAGGCATAACACCCTGAGCCATGGCTGTTGTTTGGCTCTGAGGCATTCAAAGGTCTTTGGTGCAGCGATCAAATATAAAAAGCTTAAAGGGTATCTGCAATCAGGTATAGCCTCCCATGAATTAAAACAGCACATAGCACCAAGCAGATAAGCGCCGCGGTTGTCTAAAAGGGCATTTGATTTGAGGATCAGGAATGCAGAGACAACTCAAATCCAAGGCCCCCGTGTGAGACAAGTGACCCTGGTGTATATATATAAGGACATTTCACAGAGGTGTGCAGCAGCTGTGGAAAGAGCATTTTCTATGTGATGACTGTAATTTTCAAAAGAACTCAGCTGCCATGAAAGGTGGGAGGCTTAACGCTGGAGGGAATAAACAGAGCAGCATCTCGGTTCAGGTGATCTGGACACGTTACATTAGTCTGTCGATCAGAAATGACGGCATTTGCAATCGCCTAACACGAGCCTTAAAGAACAGGAGTCTAAAATAAGGCCGCAACGCACATTAGAAATCGATTCTCTACGCAGTGCGCCGCCGCAGACATCATCTGCCATATGTGTGATGTGCTTAGTGTGGTGTTGCTGGTGTTGTAACAACATCAGCTGTAGCTTCAGTGGCAGTCACATAAGTTCAGACTCGGCAGGACACGATCTTTTCCTTTCGAAGCTAATCTTTTTGTTCTTGGATTTGTACAGACTAAATCAATAATCCATATTTCTCTCAGTAATCTAGTGGCATTATTATTATTATTATATTAAGCCAAGCTTGAATGGGAGTTGTGAGATGTTATCATCCTCAGGGTCACCATTCATTCCTTCAGGAATTTAACAAAGAACTTTTCCCCTCTTTATTTACTCTGGATTAAAAGGGTGAAGTCAGTTCAGTTTTATTTATATAGCGCCTAATCTCATACGTCAGAAGTCTGTGAAGGTTCTCAGTCATCCAGGTCACGGTAGGTATAGCCAAAAAAAGTTCAATAAAGGCAACTGGACTTGTAGAGTTTTTTAGAGAAGACTTTCACCACTCATCCGAGTAGCTTCTTCAGTTCAGTTCAGTTCAGGAGGAGTTCGTATTTAACCTCAGACTTCCCACAAGTCCCCTAGAACTGAAGAAGCTACTCAGATAAGTGGTGAAACGTCTTCTCTAAAAATCGCTACAAGACCAGTTGCCTTTTTTGAACTTTACCGTACAGTATTACACAGAGAGCTATTTTCTCAAAACAACATACAGTTATAGTTTTAAATCTATGAAGTAAGGAACCATTTAATGATTTATTCAGTCTAGGCCTAATCAGGAAACATGTTCTTTGCTATATTCTGCCATTAATTATTGACATAGTGTTGAGTGATGATTTAACTGCAGAGGCATGTGCCGAATGTAACTGGAAATGGCACCCACAGTGAGTCTATGTATATACTTACTTAGTTTTATAGTTCTTATATGAGCATTAATAACCGTTTCATACATGCAAGCATGTTGGAAAGCAGTGCTGCCGTCCTAGTCATTAGCATCCGTTGAGTTCTTGTCTGAGAAACAACAGGTGACGACGCACATCAACAAACAATCAGACAAGACTCACTGTAATAGTCCAAATACTGATGCTGCTGTGTTGTTGTGTGGAAGTCAGAAAGCCAGCGGATCATCTCCGCTAAGTTGCCCTTATATAGCTGCAGCGCTGCTGTGGTGGACTGTTTCTTATTCAACAAAGCAGGGGCTGCCATAAATGGGAATAGATGTCGATTACATGGAGACATCGTTGCAGCTCTAGCCTTGAGAAAGTACTGGCTGACAAAGAAAAAAAAAACAAGAGGGAAACCTCAGACAGATGCAGGCTCAGGTTTGATCATCAGTCTGCCTCAGCTGATTGGAGTGAGGTTTGGGAGGAGACTACAGACGCTGGGTAGGTTGGTGTAGCCGCTACCTGCAGGTCTGGAACATGATGCTCACAAAATAAAGAGAGAGTACAGCGTTAATGACATGCAATAGCAGCACATACAGTACATGCATGTAAAGAGTAGAGCTGCTCAATGCATCATGGGATATCCAGATAACATTGTGCTACCACTCCAAGCTGAAGCATCTCGTACCAAGATCTCCTCCCTGCCTACAGATTCTGCATATTTTTATGCAGATGTATTTGAAAATGTTACACCCAGACCAGCGAAATGAAGCCGTGTCCAGTGTCACCAGTAGTTGCAGGGCATCAGGTGTTTCAGTCAATAATGTCGCTACAATAACCCCTGTTAGATTTCATCAAAGACCATTGTTATAGGTCATATCGCCTTTCCCTCGTCCTCATTTCCTTTCTGTCTCTACTCAGCTGTCCACTGGATGCAATATTGCAACTGAAGTGTGAATCTGCATGAAAACCGAACATATAAATTACAGACAGTTTACACAGATGTGCAAAAATCTGTTTTCAAGCTTTGGTTTCTGACTCTGCAAATGAAATGATTTAGCTTTCTTGTAACAAGCCGCCACACTGCTTCTTTTTCATTACAGAGAGAAAAGTGTTTAACCTTAAAAGCTCTTAGGGGTAGAAAAGGAAATTAGATCTACAGTGTTTTTGATAGATCGTCTGATGCTAAGCTCACTGATTGATTTTCTTGTTGCTCTGTGGCTCCGTTCACAACGCTAAAGCCTTTGAAACGTCTGGAAAAACTAGAACGTTATGCTTTCACATAACAGTGAGAAGCACCCTCTTAAGAACACTGGCTGGTACATATCCCCTGTTGTGAAGTCAAGTTTAAAATGTATTTCTGAGTCAGAATTTAATTAGAATAATGAAGCCTTTGGTCCAGAGTTACTCTTATGATATGCTAATAGAGCTGACTTTGATCTAAAATAACTGGGGAAGCTTCCCGGGCCGATACATGGAATTCAGACTGTCCGGATCTGCTGAGGTTTCGTGAGCAAATTTTACAAATAGAAAAATATGAGAGTGAAAAGAACACTGGTGCATTTTCAAAAGTCATTCTTTTCTTGTTTCCTTCTGCGCGGTTTGTCTCACTTCCTTCTTTGTTCCCAGGCAAACAAAGAAGTCCATTTACTTTATTTACATTTTAACTGAAAGACAACAATTGGTAATTGTCAGTCACTCTCATGTTTACTGTATTACATTGTTCTCACTAGTAAGACATGTCAAATCAGAACAATTACCCATTAAATCAGCCACAACATTATGACCACTGAAAGGAGGAGTAAATGACTTTGACCATCTTACGACAATTCAGTGTTCTGCTGGGAAACTTTTGGACCTGGCATTCATGTGGACGTCACTTAGACCAGACCAGCACCCCCACCCCATAGCAATGACACTCCTTGTTGGCAGCAGCCATCCCCAACAGGATGCAGAAAAAACATGAAAAACAGCACAAGGTGTTGACGTGGCCTCCACATTCTCTAGAACCCAAACTGATCAAGTATCTGTGGGTTGATCCACAGAGGTCCCTCCCCTCAACACATACGACCCAAAGGCCCCCCACTAACAACATTGTGTTACCAGACACTACAGGACACCCTCAGAAGGCCTAAATCCATTCTCTGATGAGTCACAACTGTTTTGGAGACAATCTTAGGTCATAATGTTATGCCTGATCGATGTATGTGTAGTTTGAACACTAAAAAGACAACTGAAGTCTAGTCTGCAAAAAGCTTTACCAGAATATAAAGACACACATAACATTACAGTGGAGAAAAAGAAAAAGAATTAAAAAAAAAATGAAGCTCTCATTTGCGATTTCTTATCTTTTAATTCAAACTACAGCTAATAGGCATCTCTGCGGAGGTATAAAATTATGCTCTCTGGCAAAAAATAAAATAAAATGAATATGCACAATGGGATTAAATGTGGATATGTTGCAGTGGCTTGGAACAATTTGTTCTGCAATGAGTGACAGCCTATACTGTCCATGTCTGAGTGGG
Source organism: Planiliza haematocheilus (assembly GCA_005024645.1). Taxonomy (NCBI): domain Eukaryota; kingdom Metazoa; phylum Chordata; class Actinopteri; order Mugiliformes; family Mugilidae; genus Planiliza; species Planiliza haematocheilus. The sequence continues at coordinate 1,010,210 of SRSE01000940.1, read as the reverse complement.
TTTCTACACAGAGAGTGTTGTAGCGTCTCTAAGTTGCACATATTGCACCGTGTGTAAATGTGGGCGTGTGTCAGTCATTGTTTGTAGGCTGATCTGCGACTGATCCTGGCTACTTCCTTGCACTGCAAGCTGCTTCAGACAATAGCAGAGTAATTATGTGTGTCTGGTGTGTTTCTGTATTAACGGAAAGAAGCATCAAAGAAATTTAATATAAGCTCTTGAGCCTTTTTTTTCCCCAGATTTCATTATTAGGGAGAACTGGACCATGCAATGTTTGGCACGAGGTTTATCTTTGAAATAGGATTGCATGGACATGAGATATCTCGCACCCGCCCAGATTATTTCATCTTATTTTGCAGTATATAGAACATTTATTTCCACATTTCAGCTTCTTGCAAGCGAACATTCAAATATGAAAAATATACCATGGCTACTGAGTTATCCAGTCATCCCAGTGAACTGCAGCTGTTACCTCCCAGCTAAATTATATACAGTAAACCTGTCATTTAGGCTGCCACATGTCTTTTCATCCACATCAAATACACCAACATTTTTTAAACTTCCTGGAAGCACTCAAAGAAAGAAAGAATAAGACCAATTTAGCATCTCAAGTGAAACATCCTTGTGCTTAACTCAAGTATTAAAGAGACAGATAAACTAGTAGTAGTAAAGCAACCACAATGCAAACCCTAATGTAAAAACTACTTATATGTGTATCTCTTTTTCTTCCCCATTAATTAATTTGATGGTTTTAAATCAACTTGCCAAGCCTGAATGCACGAAGGCGTTCCTTTGTAATACTTGGACTGTATTTTTAGGCCGTGGGGGTGGGCTCATATGTTCATTCTCATCCTGCTCATTAGCCTACTATTAATGTACATGATTTGTCACAGTAGGAAAAGCTCAGGTGTCACTGATAACATTATGACGGTTAGTTATAAGTGAGCTGTGACAGCTGGTGCCTTCAGATGGAGTTACACCTACCATGCTCTCGTCCAAGTGCACCCATGCTTTTTGTTGCATTCACAATTTATAATTCAGTCTGTCTGAGGAAAACTTTGATATTCCCAACGGCCTCGTCTGTTCATTCTGTCTTTGCCTTTTCACCTGTGCTATGTTAAAATGTCTTCTGTGAACAAGTCTATTATTTGCCTTGGTGACGACTAGACGGTGAGAATTTCCAAGCCTCAATGTTCTCGCAAATTTAAATATACCTCATGGGCTCTTGATTGCTGCATGAAAAGTGGCATACAAGTGGTAACATTGACTCATAAGACTCCTAACACTGCTGCTAGGTAACTGTCAGAGTCCAGGAACTGTAGATGCCAGCGGTTTAGTAAGCTAATGAAAGGATAACTAAATGTAGGAATTGCAAATGGAATAATAAAAACTTGATGAGGTTGAGGTTGGGAAAATCAACATTTTCCTTGGATATGGCATAAAATTAAAAAGACACTCTATATGATAATTCCCTAGCCTGGAGACCACGCCAAAGTTACTTGGTATTGTTTTTGTGGGGTAATTTTGTCTTTGTGTGGTGGTGGACTAACAGGCAGTTTAGACTTCTGCGTTAAGTTGACGCAGAACCTAGCGTGGTGACAGGGAGCGCAAGACCTGCGATTGGTCTACTTGATTGTTACGTCTTTCCACTTTAGTATTTCCGGTGGTTTTTCTGTCTCCACAGTTTTCGAATTGATCGTTTTGGATCAATACAAATGGAACACATCCAGGAAAGGTAAACTGAGGCGGTGCGAACGTTAGTATGAACCGTGTCTGGCAAAATTATGGCGAAAGTTTTGGTCACCGTTGCCGAAAGTGAAGCAGGTAGTAGAAACAAAAATTAACCCGACTGGCAAAAAAAAACTCGTCTTGGTTCAACAGTACTCTCTAAAAGCGCCTTAAGAAGTAACAGTGATGCAGTTATCTACATCTTCTGAGTTGATTTTGTTTACAGCTAAAGGTTTAGATCCACATTTGCATCTCTTGCAAAAAAAAAAAAAAACATTAACAGTGTGATAACTGCAAGATGCGGACACACTACAAGATTCTTTGCTAGATTTTTCCTAACTGGGCATAGTCTGCACCAGTCTTCTCTAGCTGGGGACATTCTGCATGGGTTGTTGGCTCAAAAATCTATTAGTGTGTGAGGGGAACAGACTCAACCCGACCTCATACATTGCTGAACGAACATTTTTCCTGATAACTGACACATCTGCAAACATTTCTCCAACAGCCAATGAACAGCGAGAGCGGGAGAGTGGCGACAAAGCGAACATTGACCACAGAAATGGAGGAGAGATTAATCCACTTGTGGCCACAACTGTCACTCTTGCGAGGCTTTGATGCGCTCATTTGGCTTTAGTTGGTTTGACAAATCATGTACTTTGTGATCCTTCACCAGGCACAGTTGTTAAGTGGGTGATCCCCAGTCTTTCAGTCGTCTGCTGAAGTGTCTACTCCTAGTCTTTTCAAAATCTGTAAAGTGAAAGTTGTGTGGTGCGCCAAGGGACAGCCAGTTAACAGCAATGAAGGCATTTGTCAGGAAGCATACATCACATATTTTGTTGCTTTGATTTTTTGTAGGACTCCTTCCTATCAGTTAAAATACGCCCCGTAATGAAATCCCTATGGAGCCAGACGCATATTCTGATAAGTACTAAGACTCTATGTGTCGCTATAAACTCCCTTATATCTACTGAAAAATGAACTTCAGTGACATCTGTCATTTGTGAAAATGTCAAGTCAACACGTTCCAACTCATGCGCTCTTAGAAAATTTCCACTTTCAAGGTTGCGAACACAACAAGCGGGGGCGTTCACGTGGTAAACACGACCCCATTAGAAGACACCAGTAATCACGAGCTCACAAGTTCCATTTGACGGCAGCCTGCAGGAGCCTGTAACCGAAGCGGCTAAATATAATTCAGCCATCGTTGTTGTTTTTTTTTACACCTGTTCTCTTCCTGCTGTGACTTGTCAAAATTGTTGAGATGCAAGAGCCTTATTTGGATAATTACCAGTAACGTGACACTTATTTTCAACCACCTCAGTCCAAAAGGATGTCATGTCCCAAAGATGATTTTCATTCCTGTCCAAACACATTTATTCCACATTTTTAAAGCCAGTCTAACTGAGCTTGTAGATGTTCCCTCGGGGAGGATGTCCCAGAACACCTACAGTCACTATAAGCCCCTAATCCCACCCGTGGCTTTGAACCAAAGGCCTTTTTTATGGTTGTTTTGAATTAGATGCATAATCCAGGACTGGCTGTACACTGACCAGTCAAATAATTCTGCAGCAGAGGTACACCAATCGACTCTCCATTCATCCACAGCCCCTGGCAGGCTCCACCCTCCTATTTGTGTGCAGCTGGACCCTTTCATTATTTACACTTGAAATGATAATGACATCATGTGTGCACAGCTGCACTATTTGCATCCACACTGCGGTGCGGCCGAATTTGTGTGACAAAATGGATAGGTGGAAACGGATCCTCCCCCAATATTTACACGCCAACTATATTGAAATGTGAAGGGATTTCTGCTTAACGGCGGGGATGGAGAACAGACACAATGCCTTGAGTTGGCAGTTTGCAAGCATGGAAGCAAGTTCAGAGTCAGTGGTGAGGACACTGACAAGAACAGGCAGTATTCTGTAACAGGCAGTTTCTTCTGGGTTAAAACAGTGCGACAGTTTTTGTTGAGCTCGCAGCTTTTTGTGCCATGACGGGGTGAGATTTTCTGGGAAGGGCATGTCTCTTTGAGGCTGACGCTTTGATTCCTCACTGAGCCAAAGGTTGGAGGGAAATGAATGCCGGTATTATTCTGTGCGGAGGAAGATACGATCATTGGGGCTGAGAATAACAGAGTAGAAGATTTTATTTAGTCCAAACAAGATTATAACAAACACAACACTCTACGCACACTTACAATCATGTCAGTGATAGAACTGCTCTAAGAGCCTACTGGATAATACAAAACTCGGCCAAACAAGTGCTCAAGCAAGCCTAGAAGTAACAATGACACTGAATACTAATCGCTGCTTGTCTGTTCCTGGATGCCACTCAATTCACACAGCACTGAGTCAGATATGACAGAAACATTGACATGCAGTTCTATGAGATGGAGATGACTTGGTTGGATGAGTGTGTCAACTCAAACCATGCTTTGCTCACTTTGAACCTGCAGATTTCTGTGAGTAGAACCTATTTTTTGGGGGGGCAATTTGTGTTTAATCGTCTATACTTGCAGTAATGGAGCAGTATTTAGGAGTTGCTCGCCCTCACCAAACTATTTACCACAGCAAATGCAATACTTATTTTTAAAGACATTCCCCTCTAGATTGTGAAATGTATATTTACATCAATGTGGCGTGAACACTGGTGGTTATTCCCGACAGAATACATATTCAGTGTAGCTTGTCCAGATTTTGTCCTCGTTTGGATCATTGCTGGTGTAGGCGCAGGTGCCTGTGGAGCTACAGGCCACCATGTGAAAGCCCACCTCTGTCAGCTTGTCAAATGCCTGCTCTAGGAAATTGTACTTCAGATAGTACCGGGACGTGTATCTCTCCGGGGGTCTGTCCGGGTCTCTGCTCTCGTTCAGCGTGTCCCCAAACACTTCTTTGGCCAGAGATGTCTTCCCGCAAACCGTGATGCGCGCCACTCGCCTGAACTTGGCGTCGGTTTGGATGTCTCTGCCAATAGTGTACGAGCCGCGGTATCCTATCGTGATATAGCCCGACTTTCTGGAGTCCAGAGATGGGGAGCGCACGGCCCCGCTGACTGACATGGTGCGTAAAGCATCCATGCCAGAGGACGAGCCGCACTGCTGCGCGCCCTCCTCTGTGTCGCTCTGGCTGATCTCCTCGCTGATTGAGTTGTCCTTACTCATCCGGGGGCTGAGTCGTTTTGCAAGGTCCCGCAGCTGGAAAAAGTCTGCCTCCCTCTGCAGTCGACTCTTCTCGGGGAAGTAGTCCGGGAGGACCAAGTTCAGGTCTCGGAGATAGTCAAGGATGTAGCGGAACAAGAAGCCGTCCCTGTCCAGAAAGAAGCGCCCTTTGCTGTCCCTCGCCAACTCCTTGGGTGACTTCTTGCTGAACATGTTCCACAGGAGCGAGTCCGGGACGGCAATCAGAGTTTTGTGTCTGGTGACATAAACCTGTCCGCCGACGTTCAGCTCAATGATCTCTGAAAACGGGGCGACGACGGAGTCCCCGCAGGTGGACACCCCGCGCTCTGTGTCGGCCAGTGCCATCTTCTCTGAGCAGCTGCACTGATGTGGGATCAGTGGAGACACTGAGAAACCGAGTGGCGGCGGCTTGCTTATGAAGCATGTACTTGCTGCGCGCGTGTTTGCGCGTGCGTAACGGAGGGTGACTGTTAAATTATAATTTAACTGTTAAATGGCTGTCTTGACAGAAGAGTGCACAGAGAGAGAGAGAGTCCATCCCAGCAAACCTCCCACATTTGTTACTTGATTCTTTCAGGCTTGTCTGCCATACATTTATAAGTAGATCACCTCTCTTGAATATTTAATTAGTCAACAAATCAGGTTGTTGATTTTCATTCACATCCTGCTGAAATGCCAAGATCCAAATGACATGCATCCTAGAAGTTATACCTTAGAAGAGATGGTTGGAAAATGTGGAAAGAGTGACACCCATAGCAACTTAGATGGAAATGCAGCCAAGATCTAACTAACTCTGAGAGAGACAGAGAGAGAGAGAGAGAGACATCAGAAATGTCTACAATCAGTCCAAAGATAGATCAAGCACTGCAGCATGTTCATTCATTTCAATTTTATTTACACTTATGACCACCTTCCTAATATTATGTAGGTCTCCCTTGTGCCTATGGGCCTTCTGAGGGTGTCCTGTGGTGTCTGGCAACTTAATGTTGTTAGTGGGGGCCTTTGGGTCCTATGGGTTGAGGGGATCATCACAGATACTTGATCAGTTTGGGGTCCGGTGAATTTGGAGGCCAGGTCAACACCTTGAGCTGTTCTTCATGTTTTTTTTGTAGTTGTTCCTAAACCATTTTTGTGTGTGTCTGTGTCAGGCTGCATCCTGCTGGGGATGGCTGCTGCCATCAAGGAGTGTCATTGCTATGGTCTTGTCCAGGTGGGTGGTACATATCTAAGTAACATGAATGCCAGGTCCAAAAGTTTCCCAGCAGAACATTTAGTTGTCACCAGATGGTTGATGTTATTTGGTTCTCCTCTCAGTGGTTTTAATGCTGTGGCTGATCAGTGTACATAGCATCAGTAACAAAACACACTCAAGCAGCGCTTGACCCGTGAATGGGGACATTGTCGAGCGGGAGAAAACATACATCTACTAGTACAGGTCAATAGATTTATACTATGTGAGAGATAATATAAACTGTGGGTGGTAACAGTACGTAGTTCCATCGCACAGTTGCTGTAAGTCCTGAATATAAGAGGTAGGTTGGAGAATGGTGCAGTGGATAGTGGATAACTATGGAGCTCCGCAGATTGGATCACGCATATATCCCTTGGAGACTATTGCAACATACTTTATTACTGCGCAAGACTCACTTACACTTTCATTTTGTGTCAATTTGTTAAGAAATTACAACACATTAAAAGACTAATCCCAGACCTGAGACTGCATAACTTGATAACAGTGATTCTCAAGAATTGAAACCAGTGTTAGATTGGAAACTTAAATATACATTCATTTATTCATCTGCTGTAATCGCTTGTTCTTGTTAAGCGTCGCAGGGTCTGCTGGAGCCTATCCCAGCTGTCATCGGACAGGTCGCCAGTCCATCACAGGGCTAACACAGTGAGACAGACAACCATTCACACTCACCTATTAACCTAACAAGCATGTCTTTGGACGGTGGGAGGATGATTGGGTTTTAACAGTAAAACATAAGGTCACCACCACTCAGCATTGATTTATAGATGATTATTCTGGCTTCAGAGAGGATGATGACATTTAACATTTATGATTTCTTGTTTATATTGGATAAACTGTAGAAGGGGAAAGAAGGAGCATAATATTCCACTTAAATCCAAAGTCTTGAGCAGATTACGCTGCCATTACATATCTTAAACTTCAAGGTAACAGGCAGCTGTTAATCTGTTACTTTTCTGTTGGTTGAAAGGTAGAAACACCATTTGGACATGAAAGGATAAGTAAAATAAACCAACATGATTAATGTGCTGTTTAAAATGAACATAAAAGCAGGTGGAAATGAAAATACTTAGTGAAGTTTCCCATTTGCATTCATTAAAAAAATGAAAACTGCGACGAAGCCATAAGTGTGATTGTAAATATGCGGACTGGACGCAGCACAGATGTAGGTTTGCAGCCGTCTCGGACGTCTTGAACTTTCTGAAACCGCACAGCTGAGGCTCAGGCTGGCGGTTTGTAGTGTTAAGTTTCCCAGCTGTTTGAAATCTCTGTCATGTGATTGTCAGTGAGCTGATTGACATGCTCAGCACTTCCCCTTCGCAGAGTTCCCATTGCATGTCATTTCAAAAAGAAACAGGTTGTGAAAGACAAATAAAAAAGGTCAAGTAGCCCTTTATTGTTTACCGTTTTCAAGCAATTAAATACCACACAAGTTCCCCTTTTCTCTGCCAACTTGCAGATCTAAATTTAATTTCAGCAAGATATTTGAAAACATTAACATTCAGTCATATTTGAAGTTAAATGACCTGAAGCATGTTGTGATTCAGACTGAAGCTTTACTAGATTTCTCAATCCATAATCTTTAGAGGTGACAAGATGTCAGTCATTGTGAAAGTACCTACTTCTCATCATGGTGGCTTTTAGCCACTCTGGAAATTTGATAAACCAGCCCTCAGACAGTAGTTTAGGTATAAAAGCTTTCTGAACTCAGCTGGTTTGCCACTTGAAGCTTTTGGTAAGACGGAACAATGCTGCGCAAGGTATTTTATTTAATTAATTTTTTTGCATACATATTTTATTAGCTTCCTATCTTCTCAGAAATGTTTTAGGGGAAAAAGATGCATGGCATTTTTTAGAGAGTACCGAGTTAATTGGGTGCTACTCATTTTGATGTCTTCGCCTTGTTGAGTTTTGGACTGACGTGCCCCGTTTCACCTTTCCAGGGTATTACGGAGAGCTTCGGAGCCGCCATCCATTCGCTCAGCAAAGCTCAGCTGACAGATGGTGTGATTAACAGGAGCAAAAGGATGATGCTGGACGCCCTGGGTGTGGGGCTGTTGGGAACCAGGACAGCTGTCTTCAACAAGGCTCTAAAGTACAGCCAGGTACGGTGAAGTACTCGACTGCAGCTGCAAAAACATAGCACATCACACAGTACAATTAAATACTCTCACTGAATTTGATTGAATTTAGTAGCAAGTAAAGGAGGAGTACTTAAAAAAATGTTAAATTCTAATTAGAAATAGTGTCCATAACCATTGTTTCTATTAAATTAGTTTGTGGTTGTAATAAAATGTTTATTTGTAAAGAGGAACTACTGTTTACAACCTGCACCTTATTTCTGGCATAAAATACGATTGTTAACTTACCAATATTTTGTTATCGTATGCTAGTGCTATTCACCCTTGAGCACCCCCCATCAAAGACAACAACTATTGTGTCACAAAGCTATCATTTGATTTAAAAAATTAATAAAAGTAATTGCATTTTAATGAGAAGATGAGTTGGGAACAATAAGTGCAAAACAAACTTAAGGTCAGTAAAGGTCAAAAAAGCAATCCCACCTAACCTCCTGACTACCATGAAAAAAAATTCAACCACTCTGTTTTTTAATTCCCCAATCTTTGTAAGGCAATTCGAATGCTGAAAACATTTTTTTTAAATAAATAAGTTTTTATTTTTAAGATTTCATATAACCGATGGACGACATTTCCCCACCCCTTTACATTTGTTATCATTGCAAAAAGCTCTAACTGCAGATAGGCAGTGTTAGTCTTACATGCATATGCACAAACCAAAAGCTTAATATAAACTGTGGACGAGCACTATTAAAAACGTCAGCTAGCAAACTCCTACTTAACAATAACAACAACAGTAAAAGTTAGGGCTGTTGCTAATGACTGGAATGTGTTGGTGCTGAATGATTTTTCAACTCTTATTTTTGGGGATCCAGGTTGTTTACCTGTAATTTGCTACTGCTACGGTTCATCCACAACCTTAGAGGTGGAAAAATATTAAGCCATTTTTCAAAAATGCAGACTTAGGATGACGATAACAGGAAATAGCACTAGCGTACGATAACAAAATATTGGTGAAATGAACGAGTTTCACAGCAGATAATGTGTTATTTAGAGGCTGCGTTTCGGTGCCCCATTAACTCCCACTATATGGATATATGCAAATCTAATTATCTCCCGAAAGACTACAAATTACACAAAAGTAATATGGGTGAGAAAAAACAGTAGTTCCGCTTTAATGTTCCTTCTTTACTATTCCTGATGCATTAATCTGCAGATTTTCTTTTACTTTCCTTCCTCTATAGTTGTAGATATTGTTTACGTGGTGCACTCATATTAATTCGTCTCATTGCAGCTGTTTTCATCTGAGGAGAGGAGCAGCGTTTGGGGCAGATCGCAGATAACTCTCCCACCTTATTACGCTGCGTTTGTAAATGGCATCGCAGTAAGTTTGATCGAATAAAAGCTTTTACCAAAACGTGCACACGGTCTAGCTCTGGATTCTTCATCACCAGCTCTGTCTCACTGTCTAATATCAGGTTCACTCCATGGACTTTGACGACACCTGGCACCCTGCCACTCATCCTTCTGGAGCGGTGCTTCCTGCACTGCTGGCCCTGGCAGAGACGCTGCCCAGACAGCCCTCTGGTCTAGACCTGCTGCTGGCCTTTAACATCGGCATTGAGGTGCAAGGCAGGCTGTTGAGGTTCTCCAAAGAGGCCTACAACATCCCTGAAAGGTGAGAAACATTAGCGAATGTTTGCGTTCTGGACCAAGTAAATGTGGTGGTTCTCTAGTAAACTGAGGCGAATGAATCTGACCATTAATGTGCATTAATGATCAGATTCATTCATGCTACAAAAAGTGCACCCCCTACCTCTAGTGATATCAGGCCAAGATAGTTTTGGTTCTCTTTTAGAGGTTTTTAGAGTGACGAGTAGATTACAATTTGCTTAATATTTAAAAATGTTCTCACGCCTTGGGTTTCGTACATTTACTACTGCACAGTCATAGAAATGGTTACATCATCGTGTGTGGATTATAAAAGAACACTTTAAAAAATCAAGCTGCACTTAAGTTTTTCAGAAATAAAAGAAAAACCGAGCCGTGAATGTCTAACGAGTATTTCATGAAGGAGAGATCGTGTGGAAGTAAAGACGTAACAGGAGATCGAGAGGATGAATATATATTTTAGCGGAGAGTCACAGATTGAGGAAGTGGATCGGGACAAGACCCCCAGGGAGTCTAGATGGTGGTGGTGGAGCAGGTCAGCTGGGAGTTAGTGATGTTGAAACTGAATGTTTGGACAGTGTGTGAAAGCAGAAACGATGAAGAGAATGGAGCAGTGGAAGTATCCCAGACTGACCACAGAGGGTTAAAGACAGACAGGTTGCATTTTATTTTAAGTCTCCCACTTCACTGCCCAAACCTCAAAGATATTCAGATTACTGTAAACCAGAGAAGAGGAACAATTACATTTCCTGAGCTGGGAGCAGTGGATGCTGTTATCCAAATAGCTCTTGATTGAATGAATCCTAACATTTCCATTTCCACTGCTCTTTCTGTTCCATATCTCAGATTTCACCCTCCCAGTGTTGTTGGGGTGATGGGCAGCGCTGCAGCCTCGGCTAAGCTCCTCGGTCTGTCCCCGGCACAGTGCAGTCACGCTCTTGCCATCGCGGCCTCCTCTGCCGGGGCTCCTTTAGCCAACGCGGCCACGCAAACCAAACCTCTGCACATCGGAAACGCCGCTCGGAGGGGCCTGGAGGCGGCTCTGCTGGCACAGGCAGGTTTGGAAGGAAACCGTGCCATTTTAGATATAGACTTTGGGTTTGGGGTTTTCTACAAAGACTACACTCCTTCGGCAATGGAAGATTCTGTTTCCGGTGACTTTAAATGGATCCTGGAAGATCAGGACGTGGCGTTCAAGCGCATCCCTGCTCATCTGGGCATGCACTGGGCCGTGGAAGCAGCACTGGGAGCCCGCGCAAAGCTACAAAGCACGCTCGGGTTCTTCGACGTCAGGCAGATCCGGTGCGTCACGCTTCGGGTGCCTCCATCCAAGTACATTAACTGCCCCTTACCTGCCACGGAGCACCAAGCCAGGCACTCGTTTCAGTTCAACGCCGGCTCCGCTCTGCTGGACAACAAAGTGACAGTGGGCTCCTTCGACGAGGCTCAAATCAACCGGCCTGCTCTGAGGGAGCTCCTGTCCAAAGTCAAGCTGGAGACGCCTCAAGACAACAAATCCAGCTTTGACAAGATGTACTGCGAGGTTGAGATAGAAACGTACCAGGGGCTGAGTTACACTGCCAGGTGCGATACCTTTTACGGCCACTGGAGGAAGCCACTGAGTCAGGAGAGCCTGGTGGAGAAGTTTTGCGTTAATGCTTCGTCAGTGCTGAGCACGGAAGGGGTGGAGGGGACGATCGATGTGATAGGAAACATCGAGAAGCTGAGGGAGTGCTCGGTTTTGGGTTCATATCTGAGAATGACGAGCGAACCACATGAGCAGTTACGCAGCGTAGGGAGTTTGTGATCTGATGCTGGAGCCGGTGTATTTGTGTAAAGCTTTGTAATATTTTAATATGATGAGATAATCATTATGTAAATATTTTGTATGTGTAATTTCTTCTGTGGTGCAGGATCAGAAATAAAGCCAACTGAAAAGGAGAGCTTTTACGTTTTATTGCATTTTTTTTTTGTGCACAATGCCACCACCTGCTGCTGATTCTCTGAAGTCTGATCAACAGTGATGTCACAAGACGAAGCCACTGCATCAGAATATAATCAGGTAAAACGTAGAATGTTGTCAAACTGATGAAAAACGACTACAATAATTTCACGAGACTCTACAAGTGCCTTTGTTGCTACCCCACTCAACGCGATCATCTCCTCGGTATCGCGACTCCTCTGCATCCAGCGCCCTGAGTGTTTTTAGTCAGATCAGGCGAGTTTCAGGACGTCCCGCACCATCGAGCCGATCCCGTCGAATATCTCGTGGATGGGAGCGTCGCACATGAAGGCAGAGGTGGTGACCAGCTTGTTCTTCCCGTCCACGTGGCTCTCACCGACGCTCTTGCTCACGTGTTTGCAGCCCAGCTGGTTGATGGCCGCCGCGGTGTCAGTAGTGTTTGGATACCTGAGAGACAAAGAAGACAAAAGCACAAAATAAACTTCAGGTTTTGGGAAAAATATTAGGCGTATACAAAGCAAGTACTCTGGTTTCCTGTGCATACATTTTGGGGTCTTGTGTTAACTTGCTAGCACCTTGGTGCCTCACGGGAAGAGAGGTCTGAGTTTGAACCTGCCGGACGGCCGGAGCACTTTCTGCAAGTCCACCTATGCTCCAACTTCCTCCCACAGTCCAAAGACTGATAGCTAGATCAACTTGTGACTTTAAATTGTGTGTTAACTGCTGAGCTATCCAGGGTGTACCCCCACCTCTTGCTGGGATAGGCTCCAACAGAAAATGAAGGAATGAATTTGCTTTACGGGTTCTTTCGCATTTTTCATTTTCATTGTGCACTTTCCCCTCCAGTGCACACGCTCTGAAGTCGTCTGCCTTCATTTGTGCAATGGAAAATTTGATGAACCGTTCACATTTGTCGTCACTGTGGTTTGAGGGAAAATGCGCCAAAACTGAAAACTGTGGGGACGCTACAAACTGTTGGGCTGATATGGTATAAAAGAGTCTGGAAGTTAAACTAAAGAGGGAGGAAATGAAACTTTCACTGAAAGTCTTGGAGGTCTCTGTCGATGAGGAAGTTCGCCTTTAGCTGTGTACGTATGTGTGCTTAGATAAATTTGGATACGCTTGACAAAATTCACAGATAGACATCCATCTTTATCAAAGGCATCTGTATTTTAAGAAGAACTGAGAGTTGACTGACTTCCTGGTTCAAGTTGTGTGCAAAAAAAAAGTGTTTACATCAAACAGTTTGTAATAATTGTGTTTTCTCCTCCAAACTAATCTGGTTAACGTGACTGGCTCAGACTTGTCAACGTGGCTGTAGTCGCAGATTTCAAGGAATAATGTGGTGAGTGTGAAACTAATACCAGCAGTTATACATATAAGGTTGGATAAAATAAATAAGGAGGCAGAAATAAATCAAGACAAGCCAGACTCACTTGTCGTCCGTCTCGATGCCGACGGTGACCTCGCACCCAGGAATCACCTTGGCAGCCAGGACAGGCGAGATGCAGCAGAGGCCGATGGGTTTTCCCTCCTTGTGAAACGCCTGCAGAGCGTCCTTAACCATGTCGTTGATGGAGCAGTCCTTCCCCTGCACAGCCCAGGAACAGAGGTTCTTCGCTGCACCAAAACCCCCTACGCATCATCAAAAACAAGTCAAAAACAGGACTTTTCAACCTCGGCTTTTCTCTCCTGTGCTTTTATGGCGAGATCTTTCACAGCAGGGAATCGGATCATCGCGCCGTCGTGATCTAACCTGGGAATATGATGGCGTCGTGGTCTTTGACGCTGAGCTTGGACAGATCCTGGATGTTTCCACGGGCCAGCCTCGCGCTCTCCACCAAGACGTTTCTCGTCTCCTGAGACAGTTGGCCTGACACATGATTCACCACGTGCATTTGGTCGATGTCGGGGGCAAACATGTTCACCTGTAGGTGAGTAATAATAATTACTGTTGCTTGTTGATCTTGTTTAGTGATTCGGTCATTAGCAGAAATAAATGCATAATTCCACACACATAGTCCCTGAATCCTTTTGTCAGAGCAACACGTCATCCCCAAAGATACTTAGAAATATAATATAAAAAATTAAAGAAAAACAGCTCCAAACAGATTTTACAACGTCCATGCGTCACTAAATTCAAGTGCATCCATATTCTAATCATCTCATTCTCAACCAGGAATGAAATCTGGACCAGTTTATCAAAAAGCTTCCACGTCCATGTCCCATTTATAGATTAAAACCTCGTTAATAAACTTCAGGAGTTTTAAAGATGCTGCAAAACACATCACAACGTGTAGCATTGTGGACTGGGTCGACAACACTAGTTTCCTTCACAAGAAGGTTTCCTCCACACCTCATTTGCTTTTTTCCTCTCAAGTGCAAAACTCCTACTGCAGTGCAGAGTAGTTTTTCAGTTAGTATTCATAATATTCATGATATCCATATGGTTTTTCTCACTCTTCACAACTTGTAACTCGTGCGTTTTTAACTTTACTGTTAATATTTTTGTTCCTTTAATATATTCTCTAATTTATATATAAATATATATATTTTTTTATCTTAAACTCTTCACGTCCAGCTTTGGGATCACCTCAGATCTCAGTCTAAACCGTGCACCTATCCACAGGATGTTGTATCTTGTTAAAGAAGCTGATTTTATGGTTTTTGCAAACTTTTACCCTTTAAAACACAAATCAGCTAACCTTTTTATGTGACTTTTAACTTATAACATTAAATAGTTAGCGAATAGTTGTGAATATAAACTCTGAATCGCATGCAGGCTATGTGGGTCCACTGGGTCAGTTAGTGTGTTTAATGTTTAGTTGCACTGCACCCTTGCAGAGGTCACACCTACTCGACAGCTTTCTACTGTAACACGCAGAAAAGACAAAAAACCACCAAACGTGTTGCAATCCACGGTCACACTGTCAGCTTCTTGTATCGTGTCTTCACACAGACTTTCTCTCTAACACAAGCACACTACTACGCACACTTGACAGATTACAGCTTTCTTCTTACAGTTGCGCCTCCTCTGCTCAGGTGCACCAAAACTGCGGAGGCCTCGTGGATCTCGCTGCCATCATAAACTCCACATCCCGCCAGCACCACGGCCACGCGTTTAGCCATCTGTGCTGAATAATAACTTTTGTTCACGGCCTGAAGGGTCCTGGCTGTCAGCAGGTTGCGTCCACAGTGGTGCACAAGGGTGAGCATGGCGGACCGTTATCAGTGAAGAGACGCCCCCTTTATGATAATAATTCTTCTTCTGCGCCTTTTAAAGCAGTTGATCAGCGCCCTCTAATGTGTAAATCTAGGTACTGCAGCGTCCCCACTGGGCTGGTAGATAGAAAACTTTATTGATCCCTTTGGGAGGTCTCTCTAAAGTGAGAAGAGGGAAATAATTTAGATAATTTATTTATTTAATGTATTATTTATGTATTTATTCTACTTCCATTGTCGTGGTATTATTACTTAATTTAAGTTACTTTTTTCCTTATTGAAATTTCAACAAATTAGAAACTGATAAAAGTGGCCATTAAACTGTTGTAATTAGGATTTAAAATTATAATTTTAGTAGAATAATAGATGCTAAATTAGTATTAATATTAGTGATATTGCTGTCGTTATTATATCAGAACTAATAATACAAATAAAAATGTATGTAAACAATTAAAATAATCAAATAATTATAAATAATAATAAAAAGATTGAAGGAGTAATTATATTATAATTAAGTATATTTCACTAAATGTAATATATTGTAAAACTAAATATATTATTAGTATATTCATTCATTCACTTTCTGTAACTACTTGTCCTCTGGAGGGTCACGGGTATTATTAGTATATTGTATATAAAATAAATAAATAAGAAGAAAATAATAAAATTTAATATTTCTAACTCCTGAGAGTTTTTAATAGTAATAAATATTTAAACTATAGACAAGCTATTTTAACGAATTATTTTATTTTTATTTGGATATATATTGTTGTACATTTATTTTTTTTAATGCACTTCGTAATTATTTTCTTATCTGAACTTTTATTATCATCATTGCTGACTAAATAAAAACAGATTTAACAAAATACTAAAAATCAGAAAAGAATAAACGAATTGTATATTTTTCTGTATTTATTATTCTCATATATTTATTGATACTAATTTTCTAAATTCCTCTATATTTCAAGGTTTATGAATTTAATATACTTATTTAAATTTTATTATTATTTGTTTTTTACTCATTTCCCCCGTTATTGATTTCCTCCCGCCTGGTGTCGTCATGTGATTCCGTATCGTCAACAAAACCATGTGACCAGTAATGAGGAAGTAGGAGCCATAGGTGGAATCATGGGAACGCAATCATCTTAACTTCTGCTTTTTTTTGCGAGTGTGTTTTGAGTCTTCAACATGTCTCACACGGAGGTTGTCCTGTGTTTAAACCTGCTCCTGTTTCTTCGTGTTGTTGCTGAGTTCAGGATCAATGGAGAGCAGCAGTGGCCCGTACCCTACAGGTATGAGGACAGGGTGTCTCTTTATGCTCAGTCTGCTCTGCGTTCAATCATGTGATGGGAGGTTATGAAGCGTCTCTCTACATAAAGTTTTATAACTTCTGGAAACTTTCTTGAACTCAGCCTGAATGGATCTAGTCTTCAAATACGAAACTGGCATTTATGGTCAAAAACTACAACTTTTAGCTTACTTTTTCTCAGTCACATTGTTATGTCACCTGCTCCTTGTGCTGTTACCCTGATCATTTCTTGTTCCAAGTTATGTGTTGTTACATACATAAATGAATTAATAATAAAACAAAATGTTAAAAAATGCAGCCAAGTTGCAGAAGTATGCCTGTTGCGTTCACGTGACTTTAGAAACGTTGGACTTTAGAGCATCTGGCTGCATGCGCGTAGTAAAAGATCTAATTTGAGATAGAGGCCCGTTATGTGCAGCGACAGCACTCAAGTGTTGTTCACAGAAACGTTTTCTATTGACTGTTTTACAGTTTTAATAGTGGTGTGATAACAAATAGCATGTGAAAAGTACATAATTTAAAAAAATATATTTAGTATTTATTTATTTTTTTGTTGCACCGGCTGTAAAATATAGAAGTAGCACCTACAGAATTTCCTTCATCAGGTGGGAGATGACTCACTGACTTTATTGTTTGTGAACCTGAGCTGAATAAGCGCCCTCCAGTAACTTGGATGCTGACCAACCCCGTCTCCTTTCTCATGTCACCAACAGGCGGTTTGATCGTCGCCCTACCGTGGACCCTTACTGTGAAGCTCTCTACCCGTTCTGTCCCACCGGAGACCGGGATGGACGGATTCCTTACATGAGGGACAGCGATGTCATCTCGGTTTACCGGCTGCAGACGCCGGTGTGGGAATTCAAGTACGGAGACTTGCTAGGGAAAGTGGTGAGTGCAGTGACCCTATTTACCTCTTACATTTTGGACTCACTGTTGAAATAGTTAATCCAACAATCTAAAGAAAAATTAGATTGTAATAAATGTCAGAAAAAGGTTAAAATGTTAGAAAATGAATTATAGTCATTAGCATTTGGGCAGAATTCATAGTTTTATCATTGTTATTAAAAATAAAGAAACTACAGAACTGGCAATAATTAAATATAGCACGGCTGTTAAGATAGAAGTGCAGCTGCATGACTTTGTTCCAGGACACACAGCTGTGCATTTCCACACACTGAAGCCAGTGTAACTGTTCCTGTTTCTACAGCACATCATGCACGACGCCATCGGCTTCAGCAGCTCAGAGACGGGGGCCAACTTCACCATGGAGTGGTACGAGCTGTTTCAGCTGGGGAACTGCACCTTTCCTCACCTCAGGCCGGAGGTGCCCGCGCCTTTCTGGTGCAACCAGGGAGCTGCCTGCTTCTTTGACGGCATCGATGACTTGCACTGGTCGCAGAATGGCACATTGGAGAAAATAGGAGAAATCAGTGGTAAGAGTTCAGCAACTGTGTCTTCTCTGCTAGAAGCTAATAAGTAAGTGTGACATCTCACACCTTCTAGTTTTATTTATGTTCCTAAAACTATTGCAAATGCATGCTCTTGCAAACGTGGACGTACTGTATAACAGTTATGAAGCTGTTGATGTAATTGCAAATTCTTGGTTAGCTGACATGTAAAAAAAAGGGGGAATAACAATGGAAATTTCTGTTTAATAAGATAGTTTAATAGCAGTTTTTCATATCAGAATTTTATAAAAATTACTTCGCTCTGTTAGACTCCATTTGGAAACCAGTACATGCTCCAAAAGGAAACTGACTCCTTTTAAAAACTTTTTGCACAATTTAGCATTGGAGAAAATTTGCTACTCTGCAAGATGACGTGCCCAGAGGTTTTATGCACCCTTTCTGTCCATGCCATCTATCAGTGCAGGGGACATTATGGCTCCATTTACTTATTGATTATTTATTATTTCCATTTTCAGTTTGTCATCCATACATTTTTGCAGCATTATGCATAATATTGATCATGTAAATGTCTATGACCTGTTTCTGTCCGGTGACTTTACTTTAAAGAACACCGTATTTGTGTAATCACTGCATTTCATGTACAAAACATCAATAAAAATACTTTCAGAGAATGAATCAGCCTTTGGGAGACGTGACGGTTGAGTAGTTTCACAGCATGAAGGATCTGACATTTTTAGAAGGCTGTGGATTGCTCCTAAGTGCCAGAACAGACAGCTCTTGTGTTGTGACGAATAGCAGATCTGTGACTGTCAGGCTTGTTTCCCAGATGCATCGTTCCACTTTGCCAGTGAATAAATGACTTAGATGGAGAAAATGGACTGCCTTGTGAGTGTGACGGTGAATTTAATTTGTATTTCTTCTGCAGGGAACCAGTTCAACGACATGGCCGAGTGGGTGCAGGACGACAACCGGACTGGGATCTACTACGAGACGTGGACTGTTCGCTCCGACCCCGGCCCCAACGCCACGGTGTGGTTCGAGTCTTACGACTGTTCGCAGTTCGTCCACCGCACGTACAGGAAGCTGGCGGAGCTGGGGGCCAAGCTGTCCAGCCGATCACAGACCAACTACACCAAGATCTACCTGTACAGCGGAGAGCCCACGTACCTCGGCAACGACAGCGCCATATTCGGGCAGCCCGCTCTGAAAAACCTGGCGGTGGACATCCGTAAATTCTACCACGCGTTCAGGCCCCACCAGTCATTCAAAGACTTGGCCGTCAGTCTGCTGGAGGCGTTCACGGAGGTCGTGGTGGACAAAAGCTTTTACCTCTACTACAACTTTGAGTACTGGCATCTGCCCATGAAACCTCCGTATGTGCACATTACATACGAAGAGGTGCCTCTGCCTTAAAACTCTCCTTTAATCTGATTCTGTTCGTTTTTTGATTTGCCAATAACTGTGGAAACGACAGTTGAGAGAACAAGATTAGCTGCTCTTTAGCTTTCAGTCCTACCACATGATCTATCACAACTAACTTGGATGCATTTCCTACCTCGTAAAAAAAATGCTGACACAGCTTTTAAAAGAAAATATTTTAAAGTTTACATTGTTTAAATCTGTGTCTGGTAGCTTTCACACTTCTGCTTTTTATCTGATGCATCTGAACCGCAAAAAACAAAACGCCTTAAAATGCTCCGAAAAACAAGAACCGGACAAACTGATCTCGCTTAAAAACGGTCAGGCTGTGTGGTTGTAAGATACAGAAGAGCTACTTAATGGATCCTGTGGTGAGATTATCTTTAATAATTGTGCAAAATATCACCTGGAAATGCTGCACAATTTTGTATTGCTGATAAAAGTCTGTATCTATCAAATGTCTTAGAGGTGGGAAATCTGTTTATATTTATATTTGATGAATCCAGTATTGACAAGTTTCACAGGGGATGTTATTTGAAATGTAAAAGTCCTTGAGATGCCTGCAGCCTTAACTACTGATGTATTGTCATACGCTAAATTTCTCACAAACCTAATGTATTTTGTTGTATTAAAAACACCACAGTGCTATCTGGTATACGTCCATTGGTTTCTCTAATAATGAAATGACAGGTGCAGAGAGTACATTCACAATTATTATTTTTTTATTACTGTATAAGATCACATGTCCAAAACAATAACTTTTAAATTTCAAGACAAGGTGACCATTAAAGCAAAGTAAACATTTGCCGTACAGAAGCAAAAAAAAAAACAGGGACAGCACTGTCAACACCAGTTTACTCCTAACAAACGTACTGGAGTAACTCTCTAAATAAAAGAGGTTAAAATAACAGTTACCGACATAGTGGACATATTTATGATGAAGGATAAATAATCTCCTCGTCTCGATCCGTTTTTAGCTGAATTTTTTTCAATCAAAGCCAACAGGAAAGTGATTACAACCTGTAGAGGTACGAAATAAAAAATAAAATAAAAACAAAACTCTGTAGAGCCTCTACACAATTTCTGGAAAACAACCAGGAGATATGTTACTTGTACCGTCGAGATGCTAATGTACATGAGCACGAACAATCAGCACAGGCATCTACTTCAGTGATAAGAGACCAATACGAATCAATAATAAACAATAATGTCAGTTCAATCCATTGATACTAAGAAGCGTTTGCACCTCCTGCAATAACTGTGTCAGTCTACACGAAAGTTTGATAAAAGGAATGAAGCGCGGCAGAAAGTAAATGTTTTACACGCATCCTATTGACACACAGGGTCGTCTTAAAGTTTCTCCACTACCAACAACTTTATATATTTCACTTCTTTGTGTTTTTAGTGTCAAAGTTACAAAAATTAGGGATGCACCAAAAAATTTTGTCTGAAAAAAATAAATAAATCCATTTTTGGACGAAAATTGCTGCGGCTGTTGCTTGCATCATCACAACATCCTGTTTCGGCGCTAATTTTTATCGCCGAAACAACACGTGCAAGCAACAACCGCAGCAATTTTCAACCGAAACAACAGTGCATTTTCGGTTTTCAGCTGATTTTTTTCGGTGCATCCCTACCTAAAATCTCTCCGGTCATTAAAAGTCAGTGGTAGTGGACTTTTTGACCCACAGAAGGTGATGAGGTGGGAGTGTCAAAACAAAAAAAAGAAAACTCTCTGCTGCTGTTGCTGCTACTTCCTTTTTTTCTTCATGTGATAAACACAAAGCCATTACAAAAAGCATTCGCCATCAATAAATTACACATCTCTGACTTCTCTAGTGACTACGGTATGAAAAAAATCCATCTAGCAAAAGGAAAACTCGCACTCTGGTTTCGCAAAAGACACGAGCCGTCGGTTAAGGAAACTTCAAACCCTGACAGAGGGCGAAATAAAGAAATACGTACATTTCTATTCATAATAATAATAATAATAATAAAAATCAAACACACAGCGTTTTTATATACAGATGCATTTGACTTCCTTCTTAAAGGAAAAAAAAGTTTGTTCCACTCATCTGACTTGCCAAATCTCTTTCGACTGAAATGGATGAATGCTTGGGAAGGAGCGGTGACGATATCTGCAAAGAGGGTGATAGTAATGATGGGACGAATACTGCTCCCTCTGCTGCATGTGACTAACGAGGGCAGGTATTCACCGAGAGTATTCACCGGGATTTAGAGCTTCGAACAGGCAAACAGCACAAGATGCAAATGAAACCTATATAGGAAACATAATATTTGAATGCACCTGTGAATAACAAAGGTTTTGCATTCCCAGTGCGCATTGTAAGCTAACAGCAGCGGCGGCGGCGGCAACTAGTCTACGGTCAAATGATTACAAAGCAATATGAGCATGAGACTCACCGACACCTACGCTCTACAGCTGATCAGGCGTAACATTATAACCACCTTTTTATTATTGTGTTGGTCCCCCTTTTGCTTCCAAAGAAAGCCCCGACCCATTGTGGCAACAACATGTTAGCAGCAGATCCTTCAAGTGCTCTAGACTTGACTAGATTAGACTCGTTTGCACAGCACATCCCACAGATGCTCGAATGGACGGAGATCTGGGGAACTGTGAGGCCAAGTCAACACCTCAAACTCATTTTTGTGCTCCTGAGCCATTTCCAGGAACAGTCAACAAGAGCTGGGGCCCTTGTCAAAGTCGCTCAAATCCTTACACGATCGACTTACAGTTTATTACATCCCACCCGCTACCAAGTGCCGTGATGGAGAGATAATCAGTGTTATATACTTCACCTGTCAGTGGTCATAATGTTACGCCTGATCGGTGCATATTTACATAGAGTTATTTCATTTATTTATCAATATTTCTCAATAATTACAGCGTTATTACTTCAGTATACTGCCCTTGGTGTTTGATTCAGCAGAACCTCAGCACAGTATAAATAGTTATGCTTTCATTTGGCCGTGAGGACTCTTAAGGTTCTTCCTGACTATCATTTGGTATTCACGTAAGGTGCTGAGCAAATCTGTACAGAAACCTTCTGAGAAACTCCTCTGTCGAGCCAATTCACGTGTGACGGAGAGAAAACACAAATCGGACATCAACACCTTCACATCAACAAACATCGAGACCTATTTACACACATTTCTGTTTCCAACAATCGTGTTTTGTGAAGCGTGGCTGAGCTTTGGGGCGAGGAGGAAAAGCAAGACCGTGTCAGAATCTTGCTGTGTTTAAATTAGATGGTGACCCAAACGTATCCCGTCTGTCCCCCGTCAGCTACACCTGACCAAACCCCTTCTGTCTCATCGTATATACAAATAACATTGCAGGAAACGATCAATGCCGTATTGCGTTGCAAAGTGCAGAGCTGCTATCTCAGATTGGATTTAAGTAGGCCAAGTGGTAGTGTAACAACATGCAATTGTGCACCTAATTGTTTACTCACACGCACCCATGCATACATACACGCACGCGCGCACACACACACACACTGACATCTTTCATTATACCGAGCTATAACGTCCATATAACTCAATTAATAGTTATAAAACATTGCTTTTTTTTGTCAGATATCTCCACCTGCACTAATGTGGGTGGAAGCCAGTTTGCAAATGTCTGTCTACAGATTAAGCAAAGCAGGTTTCCACAGTCCATGATGATGCCAACAGGCAGAGAGTTGTAGTGTTTGCATGACATGATAACACTGTGAAGCATTCAGGTGCCATCCGCTGCAGCAAGTGTTTACTCTCCACCAAAACATTCCACTAAAGCTGAGCATGTAAATGCTTTTCAACGCAAACACAGAGGACATGAAATGTTCCACTCCAGAAACTCTGAACTGGCTACCTTTACTCTACCAGGTCGGCATCATGTCTGGGAACCAGACCCGGCCCAAGTGCTTCGAAACCTCCCAGTGGATCTCATCCAGGGAGTATTTGTGATCCGGAATCAGCACCTCCTCCATGATTGACAGCTGGGAGAGCCTCCGGCCGCACATTTTAACAAACTCCACAAACGCGCTGCAGGACACCTCGCACTCGCCCAGGCCGATGGCTGACAGCTGCGTGCAGTGCTTGGCAATGCGGATCAGCTCCTCATCCAGAGGACG
The DNA here is from genome assembly GCA_005024645.1 of Planiliza haematocheilus. Taxonomy (NCBI): domain Eukaryota; kingdom Metazoa; phylum Chordata; class Actinopteri; order Mugiliformes; family Mugilidae; genus Planiliza; species Planiliza haematocheilus. The sequence goes on along the minus strand of SRSE01000940.1, from coordinate 986,839 downwards.
CAGGCCGTTGGCGCACACGACCAGCTCCACCAGGCGGGGGCAGTGGAGGCCAACGCGGCCCAAGACCTCTTTGCTGACTGAGCGGCCGAAGTAGAGGTGCGTGACTGGGATCTCCTCGTTAAAGAAAGGTCCGAACTCGTCTTCATAGAGGAAAAAGTACATGACCAGGTTGAATTTGGGCGAGTGCCGCACCATGGCGTCCCAGCTGCTCTTCTTGATGGTGTGGAAGTGCTGCCCGGGGTTCTCGCTCACCACGTCGATGCGCAAGTGCTCCAGGTGGACGTGTTTTTCCGAAGAGAGGGCCAGGAGGAGCTCGTCGCTCAGGAGGTGGTAGTTCAGCGCTAGCTCTCTCAGCCCGTGACACTGGTCTGCCACACACAGGATCCCTGAAACAACGGACAGATTGTCAAATTTTGTTTTACAGTTTCTTTTTGATGACTGGTAATATGCCACAAAAACGTAGGGGAAAAACCGGCCTGTACTTGAATCAATATTAAGTGGGAACTAAACAGTTCCAGGAAAATGTAAGTAAGAGGAAGAAACCACATAACAGCACATTCAAAATATAATCCAGCATATAAAATGACAACATTGTGTGAGTCCAGACAAGAAAATGACAGTCTATAAATAAGACTGAAAGGAAAACATAATCTTGTGAGTCAACCCTGGAAATGTTTCACTGAAAATAATACATGGGTATTGCTTTGTATTACGTTGCTTTGTATATTAACCAGGCACGGCGCCGATGGAAATGAAAAGAAAGACATAAATATAAAAAGATAAAAAAACATATACGTGAACGTCGTCGTACCTGCAGGGGAGACGTGAGGGCAGCTGCTCATCTTCAGCAGCTTCAGGGTGTCGCTGTTGTTGGCCACCAGCACCTTCAGGGATGGATCGTCGACTGGCGTGTCGTCAATCTTCAGTGAAGACAGGGATTTGGAATTGACGAACACCACGGTGAGAGCGGAGATGAAGTGAGACTGTGGAAGGAGGCACACGATAAAAAGATTTTATCTTTTCACATCCGTTTAAAGATTTCACTTTTGAAATATTTACCCTCATTCAACTTTGGTGGAGCACGTGTACGTGACCTACTGCAACCATTTTGAAAAGATTTATTTTTGGTGCATATTATTTGTCTAACAAGTTAAACGAGCCGAGAATGGTTTACTACAACGGGCGTGACCACCTCTACCCATTGTGCAGGTGCACTCGACTAAGGCAACTGACTCACACACGATGAATCCAGAATAAATAAAAACTGAGTCACACATATAGTGAATTCAAATAACCGGGGAGTGCATTCCTGGAGTACTAGCTGCCGCTAGAGCAACATACCTCTACCTGGCTGCTGACTGTTACATTTACGGCTTTAGCAAAGGAATCCGACAAGTTTATGAGAGGAAAACAAGACACTAACCAGAGGGTACACCTACCTGCAACTAATGTAGCCCTCTACATCTATGTTTTATCATTGCTAATCCTAAACTAGAATGGTTTCAAGATGTGTTATTTCACTTTATATTACATGCTGTTACACTGACATATAAAGCAGTTGTGTTCCATAGTTATCAGTGAGTTACAAGGACATTATTACCCAACTATAAAGTTATAAATAGCTGATAAAGCCTCTAAAGTGAACATGTGCTCCCATAAAAACTAAATTCAAAACAATACCAGCATTCTGGATAATGTGGGAGCAAAACGAAGACGCACGTGTTTGAGAGAAGTTACAAGTCTTCTAAGTTAATAGTTTATAAAAAGATCTTAAGTATGTGCAAAGACAAAATCTCAACATCCTGTGTCCTTTTGAGGCCGAGGAAGTAATAACAAACATGTCCTTGTTGATGTATGAGGACAGAAGTCGCTTTTCAGCTCTATTAACAGATAAGATGAAAATACAAAAACTATTCTGCCAATGAAAACTCTGAGCCACAACACAAGAATATACACAGCAGAAATGCACAAGAATTTCTTTGCTTTTCCTAACATATGTGAAGAACAGGAAACTATAAAGGCTCCAGCGCCTTGTGCTGATGGTAATTATACCTTTGGAACCTCCATGAAGCTGGGCCTGGCTGTAGAAATGAGCCCCAAGGTCTTCAGCGAGCAGTTCACCAGCTGTGAAAGTATGTCACATGCTGCCTCTGCAGACTCTGTACTGCTGTCCACCTGGAAAATATAAACAAAGATCGATTATCATTTCTGAGAAATGAAAACAACATTTTTAAACTAGATACTGCCAGCAGATTGGAGCCCAGAACTGGGACGCACGTGTCGACGCAGACACAACAGCTTCTCCTTTCTCACCTTGAAGCTAACATACTGCAGATGGTTGGAATGCCTCTTTATGATCTGCTTGATGAGGTCTGGATGCGTGGCTTTCAGGTATGAGCTGGCCGGCTGATTGAGCTCAAACTCGAAGCATCTCCACAGCTCCGGCATGTGGAAAGCTTGGTTCCACCCGCGGCACACCTGGGATGCGTAAGCCCGGTCCAGCAGCGGAAGGTACTGGAAAACGTGCAGCAGGAGCTCCTGAGGCAGCCGTGCCCAGTCGCTGTCTGGTGACTCAGCGGTGACAGCTGACTCCTCGCTCATCTGCTTCCGCACCTTTTTGCAAGCCTCCGGTGGGCTCTTACTGGAGGAGCCATTGCTGCCCTCCTCTCCTCCTTTCATCCGCTTCATCCTGACATAAAGACCAGTATTAGGTTAAGTTATAAATGTATGCATTAAAAAAAAACGTCATTTTATAGTTGAAAACACATCAGTGAATAACAGTAACTCTCACTTGCAATGTAATGTGATAAAAATGTGTGGGCTTAGAGCGGAAACCATGCATTCATTTTGCAACACATAACAGTTTTATTTTAAAAAAGTAATTAAATGATCACACAGTAAATTGTGGAAAAGAGATTTGATGTTTTTCCTTGTACCCAAATAAACGTACTATTGTACAACAAATGCCTGAGTAAATGAGACAAGTGCATTACACATTTTTGCTTTCTATTTTGTGTAATTGTATAGCTAAAAATTAAAAAAAATGAGCATGCATGTGTTTTTTTTCCTTTTTGTGCTGCTGCATCAAGTTCATTACAATATTTCAGCAGCTACTGATCACAATGTTCTGCTTTTGTTTAAAATCTGCCTGTTTGATTATTGACAAGTGCACTGTAAAATAAAAAAAAATCTATGGTATTTTATTATTAATTCTATCCATAAATTAAGGTTATACTTATATAGTAATGCTATATATAAGATGCAACGTGACTGTTTTTATATGCTACAACTCTATTATAAAGGTTATTGAAATTGCACGCATTGCATTCATTCAACATCACACATATCTAACTGTGCAACGTGCAGGGACAGCGTCCACAACTACAACCATTAGCTCAGTTAGCTTGTTTTACATCAGACTAGAGCTGTTTTACAATCTAAATTAGCAACTAGGCGACAAATCTGCCGCACATGTGACAATCTGCCCCATACGATACTCAAAACAACATCTGAAATGTGGCTGACAAGTCATTCATAGGGAGAAATGCATGAACACTACCTGGTTGTTTACACGCTGCTAGCTTAGTAGCTGTTAGCAAGAAAATCCGAAAAAAAAAAATGATTTGACGGTTCAGCCCGGGCCCGCGCTGGAAAAACTCATTCGCACCAACCAGGTAACACGCATCAGGAACACGATAACCGGCAGAAGATAGAGAACGAGCTAAAAATGTTTCCTACGAAGAAACTGCCAGAGCCTGGCAAGTCAGCTCAGTTGACCTAATTCCTTTTGCGGGAGTTACTGCCCCCATAGACCTGAAATGGCGAAGTGTTGTTTTGACAGGAGCGGTGCATCATGGGAAACGTAATGCGAAATGGCTGTTGGTAAAGATCGTCTGTGTTTGAGCGATGACTTACCCGACATTTAAAAAATATATATATATGAAAATTACTACATATTAAAGTAAGTCCCCAGTCAAAGAAGCATAGCCTTGTCTGTTGTTCATTTAGTTTGCATGCTATTTCTGTAAATTTGCTTACCTCTTGAGTTTAACATGATCCCTGTAAGTAAAGCATAAAAATATGCAAAGTAGGCATTAATGCTGTGCATGCAGTTTGATCTTGAGCACACAAACTTATAGCAGAATACTTACGTTTCTTTTGTGGTAATTCTACATATTTTCCAAGCACAAAAAAGTCATCAACTGCAAACTACTGTGAATGTGTCTGCAGCGGAAACAAGCTACAAGCTACAAATCTGGAGATGAATGACGAGCAGAGTAACGCATCTTTACATTTTTGCCCTCTTTGCTGACATGCACAACATTTCTATGCATTTAATTCCAGTAATTTACAGAATTAAAGCATATTTCTATAAATTATATTACCGGAAGATCATGAAGGGATGACACGGTGTATACTTTGCGAAACAGAGAACCCGGTTTATTACCATTCAACTCCATCCACCACAGATATTACAGAGCAGATTCACAAGTATTAAGCTTTTTTTATTTAACAGCAGCTGCTTTTTTTTTTTTCCACACTCTGTTTCACTGAACCCCCCCCCCAATCCCTCCCCCAACCCCTTTGCCTCCTACTAGGGAAAAGCATTACAGGTGCACAATTTTTATTTGGTGTGAAGACTGGCCCCCCGAATCGTTCAGCTGTAATCGGTCTCGTTGTGAGGTGTATTGTTCGTTTTGTATCACTGTAGGGTTTGGTGCTTTTATTTGAACAGAGCTGCGAACAGGATTTACATCCACCGGCATTCACTGCAGGCGCCAGGGCTCCTCCTTCTCATTTCCAGACAACAGAGGAAATCCGACATTTAGAAGAGGGGGAATTACGACTGTCTACTGTATAAAAATGTACAGTGGTTTATTGACATACATTCCATAGGTTAAACAGCTGCAAAATAGGAGGCACACCCAGTATTGCACTTCATTAAAAGTTCTGGCTCAAAACATAACCCAGAATATCAAACAAAACTGAAGTGAAGAGTAGCAACTTCGGAATACAGCTATTTTGAATAGTATCATTATATACAAGATTAGATAAATCGTACACTATTTTCCTCCCAAACATAATATTCTTAACAGTCTTATCCACCAGCTCATCTTTTTATTCTTTTTTGTTTTGTCCGTCAACCCATGATGCACTTGACAGTGGAGAATACTGTACAAGATTACGAAAAAAGTTTACATACAACAATATTTTAAATTTATATTAGGAAGCTGGAAATACGGCCTGGTCTCTTTTTTCTTTTCTTTTGTTTGTTTTTTTTTAACCCACGTTCTATCCTCACTCGTCTTTAAGCAAATTTATTCCATACTCAATGTTTAATCTTGTACACTTCAGTGATCGGGAGGTGTGCAACGTCTATAGAAGCCGAGGGAATACAACGGCCGCATGCAAACACGTCACAAGTTATTTTTTTCTTCTTTTATTATTATTATTTTTTTTAATTGTTCTTTTTTTTTTCCATTCAGGTTACTCTGAATCCGAAACGAGCCGCGGCTCAGTGCTCGCAGCGGAGCCTGGATACTGATGTTGGTAAAAGAGCAGACCTGAGGACTCTTGGCGGAGAGCAGAAAGCCCGTCCTGCATCCAGGAGACTTGACAAGGGCAGAGCCAAGCTTCACGGCTGAGATTCAGCAGCAGCCGCCAGAAATCACAGTAGACAAACTGGTTTTCAGTTAAAAGTCTTGTGTTGTTGTTTAGAAGGTGTGGGCGTTCCTACACACGCCACAGCCCAGAGCGAACTCTTCCCCTGTTGGTGGGTGGACCACGTGCAAGGGGCATTCGGTGCCCTCCAGCTGCTTGCCTTTGGGTCCTGTGGCAGAAAGGAGAAGATCATACATTACCACTGATTCTCCTCAGTATGACAGTTTACCATAAATGTATTATTTGTACAAAGCACAGGGACAGAAATACCTTACCCTAAACCTGAGCTATTTAAATTTCTAGAAAGATTGTCATCAATAGTCGTACCTGCAGGACAGTGGGGCAGTTCCTCTTTGGGGACACTGGTCATCCTCTGGAAGTCATCATGGCAGGCGTTACAGAAGTGTGTCGTTCCGAAGCAGAAGAACACGGCCACAGAGCAGCAGTACCGGCATTTATACTCAAGGAAGTCTGTGCCATGCTTGGAGCACATCTGATGAAAGAACATGTTTGATATATGAGATGTTTGCTTGATGAGTTTTTCCATTTTAAAGGAACGGTGCGATATTTTAGGAAACATTTCTCATTTATTAATGAGGTTTACAGGATCCTCCCAGGTGTCATCTACCCACCTGAGCCCTAGAGACATCTGAGCATGCTCCACAGATCAGCTCACTAGGGTCGTAGTCATCTCCCTGTCCTGCCTCTGCGTCGCAGCGAGCCTCTCCCCCAAAATATGCCTGCAAACAGGAACATTGATTGATTTTCTAGCCTATGGAACATTTTGAATAAAATGTCTCTGGTGTTTAATCTACCTTCTTGCACTTGTAGCAGACATAGTATGCATATCTGTTCATGGCAAAGCCTGCAGGGTCGTTGTGAAAGCGTGCCCCTGGCGTAGTTATTGCCTCGCTCTTGTGCAGACCCTCATACTCCAGTCTCATCAGAGCCTTCCTCCTCACATCCTCATAGAGCTCCTTAATGGGGTCCAGCAGGTCCTTGATCACCGAGTGATTGATTTTGTTCTGCAAACAACGAAACAAACAAACCAGCTCACGTTTATGGAGTTATTTCTGTTGAGGTTGCTGTATGTGTAGCAGAGATGACAACGAACAAAGCAATCACAGCATGCGAGCAAAGCTGGGCGGAACGCAGAGCTTTTTCAACGAAGCGTCTACTGACTCAAACGCCTTTGAGGCGTGGTGGGAACTGTTTTTAACATCTTTGTCACTGGCTTAATCCTGTAAGTCAGAGAGGCTCAAGTAACATCGTACCTTGCAAATAGGACACAACATGAACCCAAATGTTATTCGGGGCCCGAGCCAGCGATTTTCAAGCACACGGCGAGTGCACTGAAGGTGGAACACGTGAGTGCAGTCCAGCTGGAAACAGAACAGAGCAGTTAAAACATGACAGGAGAACACATTTAAATCCAGAGGTGGAATTATTTTTACAGACACTTAGGGTTACCTGTACTGCAGGCGCGGCAGAGAGGGCTTCCGTGAAGCAGATCATGCACATGTCATCCGCATCCTGTTTCAGACAACCGGTGTTCTTGTCGCAGCCATGCAGACATGGAAGGCAGGAGTCCTCATTCTTCACTCCTCCACAGGGGTGACCGCAGGGATGAGTCTTACTGCAGGCCAGTTTGGCGTATTCCTGGGAAACAATGTGAACAAAACTCTTGCTTAATATGCAATGTTGTTTCTGTGCGGGCACTTATATAGCTTTCTGAGGCGCGTGGACAAGACAATTAAGAAAGTTAAGATACACAAACTTTGAAAAGTTTGACTCATCTCATATAAATTTAAATATTCTTACAACACTACAATCTTTCCACTAGCAAGGAAAATACACAACGATGGTTCAGGTTACAACTCCTGTCAAACTATAGACAGACATAAATTTAATTGGAATATGTGGTGAAAACCACATAATTAATCATTATGTTACAATTTGTTAATAGGCTTTCAATGGTACATGCATCTTAGAAGAGTAACTTCAAAAAGAAACTGAACAAACTGGTCCTAATTTTAACACGCTCCTTGTTGTTTATGGTCCATACCTGACAGTCTGGGTCCGAGCAGACGCTACCCACTGCAGACAGCTCGGTCCCATTTCTTGTGCCACAGAACCTGCAAGCGTCCGAGCTGCTGGATGCTGGTTTACCTGCAAAGATATTAGGCTGATCAGAACATGGATACATGCGCTGGAGGAATACACAGATAGAGCCCTAGAAGTGCCCACACAGAAACAACATTGCATATTAAGGAATGAAGGTTTTGTTCACATTGTTTCTCAGTGTATAAAGGAACCTAGCTCTTCTTGCCATCAGCGTCGCTGGATCAACCCTACACTTCAAGCTTGCCATCACCATTTGGTGGTAAGTCATGTAAAGTGGTTTCTTGTAGTAAACGCCTTGGGAAATCTGTGACGGCGTCAAGTGTCATCGCTGACACTCAATGAAATTCATTAACATTCCTTGGTCTGTAGTCACCAAATCACTGCTCTTCTTTTCTTGTGTGTAAACCTGTTTACTTCTATGGCAATGAGCAATGCTGCTGAACAAAACAAACCAATGTTTGGCATGTTACCTGTGTGCTCTCTGAACTCCACCATGGCCTTCATAGTCTTTGAGTCAGCCAGAGCCATGAGCCAGAAGAGCTTGGTCCTGCCACAGCCTTCATGGAGATCAACCTTTATGGCCTCCTCTTCCTCCTTGAACACCTGAAGCACGGATGAAAATAAGAACTAATTAGAATACGGGCTGCAGTTAGGTGAAAACAATAAGATTAAACATCAGTTCAATCCCATGTTTCTGGGCCTAAGCAAACAGCTCCAACGAACCTGTCTCTGGTGAGAGCGCGTGCGTCGGTGCAGGTGGAGGAAGCGATCACAGTCGGTGCAAAGGTTGCCACACATGTTACACAAGATGATGGCTGCTGTCTCACCGTCATCGTGGTTGTCACACATGGGCTGCGAACAGAAGCGCAATTATTCCGTTGACGATCTGTTTGTCAGATTCATACATAAACAGCTCCGTGAACGTTTAATTCTCACCATCTGCTTCTGCTGTCCGTCTTTGCCCATCCAGCGGCCGGACGACAGCCTGTCTACGTGATCCTGGTCCAGCACACACAGTGATGCCAAGGCCAGCCACAGCTAAGAGACAAAGAAAAGGAAATAATGAATTATAATAAGCACAGTAATTCTAGGATGTAATATGTTCTCCATGAAAACATTTTCATACCCTTGTTGTAGCAATACAGCGTACGGGAGACCGATGCTCCTCCTCCATTTTGGTAAGGGCTATGATGGTCTCAGCGATTGCGTTTTTGGTGACTCTGGACCAAGCATCTGAAAGGTGACCCTAAAAACAGCACATAGCTCTGTTAGAGGCACTTTCCTCTGGGCAACACATGACCTCTTTGATCGTGTTTTATCAGAGATAAAAGGAGGAATTGCTAAAGAAACTTACGGCTGCCATGTCTTTAACCAGCTTTATGATGATCTCTGCAATCTGCGGAGGAGTGGAGCCTTTCATCCACCAGTGGCTCTCCCCTCTGCGGATGTAGCTGAGAATAAAGGAACGTGCAACCGGCATAAAATAACATGCAATTTACCATATCTGACTAAAAATATGTTACAGTAACTTTAAGAAACCAACCCACCTGGAGTTGAAGATCATGGGCAGCGTAACAGTGGTGACCCCTTTGCCTGCCGCCATGCCTGCTGTGCCAGAGATGGTGGTGCCTTTGGCTTTCAGCTGCACGGTGAGGGCTTTTGCGATGCAGCCCAGGAACATGTCAAGTATGCCGAGTTTGTTCCAGTCACCCTTCTCCGTGGAGTGAATGATGTCACTGATGTCTGCTGGCGGCAGAGCCTTCACCCCGATGATGCTGGCGAGACGCACGGGCGTCACCTCTGGTAGGACTCGTCTCAGCAATGATGTCACCTGAGACGAGGTCAGATCAGATTATATATAGATTTGTTTTGCAGCACCAGAAGTGAACTTGTACACACAGAAAAACACTGTTATTTGAAAAGTTACTAATTCTAAACTACTAATTAATTGCAGGTGTAACTCAAATATCAAATCAGGGTAGCACAGCATGTTTTGAATGTGGGACTTAAGTGGGTTTTCATTTTATTTCTATGCGCCACATGATGCACATTCCTCCTGTCAGCTCATGCTATTACACTGACTACCAGCTGGTGGGGGTAATACAGCAAGAAATATAACAATGGAGCCAAATATGCAGGAAGAATTCGGATGAAATGACGGTGAAGTAATGAGAATGGAAATGCAATTAGCATGGATAACAACAGGGCATTTCTAATGTAACAAAGAATTAGATACTTAATAGGAAAGCTCCACTGCGCACTACTAACACCAAACTGTGTATTTATGTGTTCTCCCACCTGTCTCTGTACTCGAGGGGAAGCCGTGTGCAGCAGAGAAAACAGGTCTTGCATGAGCGTGAGCTGCTGAGCGAGGTACTGGCGGCCGACATTGGAGCCACTCAGAGCCAGGACCATGGAGAGGAGCTCAAAGCAGTAGGCGTCGGAGGAGGCGTCATCGTCGCTGGGCTGAGAGTTGGCGTTCTCTTTGCTGGAGATTGCGTGTTCCCACTCCTCCCTCACACGTGTGGCTTCCATACGGATGGCCTGGACGATGTGCGCGCACACCTGGGAATGCAGCACGCCCATTAGGTTTGATACCAGACGTGTAGTATTTTACTCTGGACTGATCTTTGAGGTTAATGCTGAACGGTTTAAGAGCAGGTATTTACCTGTTTCTGCAGATTGGTCAGTTTGCTCCTGCTGAAAATGATCCCCACCATGTGCTCTTTAAGGTCTGCATCAGATGGTACCTTGTCTTCTCCCTCTGGTGATGACAGCAGGTTTTTCTCCTCTTGCTCTGGAGTTGGCTCGGCATCTCCACAGATTAGTTTTCCAAAAACCTAAATGTACACAGAAAAGAATTAACAACAAAGAGACGACAGCGATTTGGGCTCAAATGCCATATCTGCAATCCAAACAGTATAACAGCAGGATAAAGGGTGACAGTAAGGCACATAAATCTAAAGTAGGACATATACCTGTGATGTGATCAGGCGGAAAACCCTCAGAGTCTCAGCTTCACAGTTCTTCTGCTGGGCCATGCTGGCTGAAATTTGTCCAGGTATCTTGATGCTCTCGCCCTCTTTCCAACCGAGGACCTTCACCTGACGCACCCTCAGGGTGTTTTCAGGACCTTTCAGCTCCACCTTGATGACATGATGATCTCCTCCGGGAAGCTCACTCGTCACCCAGCCCATGTGGCGCGAGTCGAGGTCAACCTGCGATGGAAAGACGTAGGATTATTACAAGAAACATTACACCAGGGAGACAAGCTGTTATAGCATTCATTCAAATGAGCCATACCTGTTTGATTCTGCAGAGATCATCTATTGCCTTTCCACAGAGGAATGTCACTGATGTGACTTTGTTCTGTACGAAAGGGGGGAAAAAAACATAAATCAGTTCCACTATAATGTTAATTTTTTACAAACATTTTGACATTTATCTCCCAGTGTCTCCTTACCCCGATGTCTCTGGAGTTGTCCACGTGCACAGACACTTTGGAGGCGTTAATGCCTTTCACACAGCTGATGGTGATGCTCTTGGTTTTGTTCTTGTCCTCATCTCCAGATTCCCAGAATGTCTCCGTGGAGCCATCTGTCAGGCTGCCGATCATGGCAGGACGACTGGACGTCTTCATGTCTACCACGCTGGTCAGGTCCTTCAGACAGGTAACCAGGCAGAGATCCTGTAAAACAGATGATGTAACAATAAAGTGTGAGCAGTGTCGACTAACAGGGGTCAGGTCCGGGTGAATACAGTCGAATCGCTCTTACCTGGCTCATTGCTTCGTAGCCAGACTGCACACTGATGTTGAAGCTCTCCTCACTGTCGCCATCATCTGACTTGGACAAGATATTGTTGATGTGATGGAAAACGTTGCTCTGGTGGAGGAACTGGTGGTCAGACTGCTTGAACTTGAGACTCCAGCACCTAAAAGAACGAGTCACGGTCATGAACTGTGCACAAAACGTAGAACATTGCAAGTAAATGTAAGACAGTTTGAAAGATGAAGCAGTTTGTTGATAGTGAACAAGCAGAAACTGTACCTCAGTGCCATCTGCTGTAGTGAGCTGCCACTCGGAAGTGACATCATGAGGTCCGAGATGGTCTGAAGGAGGCGGTGGAAGGTGTGGGGCAGAGGATGAGCTGCTTCCCCAGCAATAACAATGTCTGACAGGGGGTGTTCGCAAACGCCAAGGTCTCTTTCCTGTGTGGAAATGTTCATAATTAGAAAACCCAAACGAGAGAAGTAAATCTATATGCTGAGGAAATGAAAACCATTTGATACCTGTTCCACTATTTCTTTGTTCCCCTTGTTTTCATCCTCTTCTTCATCCTCAGGTTCAAACGGTGAAGGAGTAAGAGATGCTACAAAATGCCACAGAATGTCGTGCAGAGAGGTGGTCTGGATCACGTTGCACAGCAGCCAGTTGAATGCCTGACAGGGACATAAATTTACATAAGTAAATAGAACCTACACACACGTTTTAGCCTATGAAAGCAAGACACTGCTGTAGAATTATTAAAACAAAACTGAGCACTGAGACTCAGACACGAACAGCTGTACCTCCATGGCAAACACCCTGCAGGCAGATTTCCTCAGTGCATGCTTCATGGCAACTTCCAGGCCCTCAAGGTCGTGGTGCTGGATGACAAAAGCCAGGACAGGCCACTGGAAGTTCCTCTCCCCCTTGCTGAGGGAGCCGTGGGCTGAGATCAGTCGAGACAGCTCAGGAGACGGATGGCGTAACAGCGAAGAGCCTACTTCTATAAGGAAGGCAGAGCCGATTAATGTCTCAAATTTTGCAGTAACTCTTTCCAGAAGTGTCTCTAATTGAGGATAACCTCATATATGCAATTACCTGCATCACCGCTGTGAACCCTGCGTCTGGGCACAGCCTTGACCCGGGCTGGAGAGGGCGAGTGTTGCTTGTCATACTCAGATGCTACGACCGAGTAAGACCTTTGAAACACCGTCCGTTTAGCAGTGTCGCTGTCTGTGATTGGACTGGTCTCGAGACTAGAAAGACAGAAACAAATAAAGTACCCTCCAGTTAAAAATATTGAAAATGCATGTTTGCTATAGATGCAAACAGATGTTTTCATTTTCAAACAGCATTTTAACAGTTAACCTCATCCTGCTAGACAAAAGCAACTTAATCAGCTCTATAAAAGACACTGGAGCGTGCATATCCACATTATGGTCTGCTACGAACCTTTTGTGGGAAAATACAACCAGAAAATCTAAAAATAATTTGCTTATAAATAAAAAATAGATGTCTTTGTAATGTTTACACTACAAAGGACGCTGCTAAAATAAAAAGCAGTCCGGATGTCCTTTGTAAACACACTGACGGGAAAGAAGTGGAAGTTATTAAAGATTCAGAATGACAACGTGTGTTTACCTCGGAGGCATTGATTTCATGTTGCTCTCTGGCTCCTCAAACACATTGGGGCAGGCGTCAGGTGTGACTGAGATGTAGGGCGCAGGGACAGATGTTGAGCGCAAATACCTCATCTCGTCCTGGAAGAGGTTTTCATCTTGGTAGGAGCCAAAGTTTTCAGTGTGTTGCCTGAGTGACGAAAGTTAAAGTGAGAGGGGCTCAAATCATGATGCAAACATATCACTGTTTCTCTATAAAAGAATATATTAACTGAGTTTGTAACTACCTAGCTAAGGTCTGCAGGTAGAGGCAGCCCATTTTGTTGGGGAGTTCTTCCGACACGCCCTCCTTTAGGCTGGGAAGCAGATGGGAGTGGAGGGGCCTGGGAGGGTGGTGGCACAGCATGCTGGGCTCAGCTGCACTGCTCAGGGACAGTAGGAATAACGCGTTGGCCCGGATCACCTGGTGGGCCTCCATAGTGGGCAGAGCCCTCGGTGTCTTCACCTGCAGAGGCTTCTTTCTTGACTGCTTCACCTGATTAAAAAAACAACAACATAAAGAATGGGTTTGTTTCAAGCAATCTATGAAGTCGGTGTGATGTCAGGGGCTGTTCTTTAGTGGAAGTGTGACAAATATCTAAATACTGAACCTTTTCCCTGGCAGCTGTCTGTTTCTCTCTTAGGTATTTTTCCCGGCAACGATCACACACCAGGTACCAGGTGCTGCCTCCTATGCCCCCGTCACCACAATTTCCAGCCCAACCACCACAAAAGTGTCCAATACTATTGTAGCCCTGGCCCCCTGCATAGCGACCACAGCCTGCCGTGGAAACAGAAAGAAAGGATGATCAGGAAACAGCAGGTTTGCAGCATGTCATTTTAAAAGCATTGTGTAAAGCATACTAAATGATTTCTGTATGCCTACCTGGGTGAGCCTGTCTCATATGGTAGGTGACAGGGTAAGGGTGAGACTCTCCGCACAGCTCACAGATAGTGTCTTTCTCTGGTCCGCCCATGGCGAGTTGCGCCATCTCCCCGAACAGATTCCCTCTCGGGCGCACCTCTGCCTTGTCCCTTTTCTTCTTCTCCTTCTTTGCCTTTTTACTGTCTTTCTCGTGCTCCTTCTTCTTTAAGATGGCGCTCGACCCTGGACTGGGGAAGATCATGTTCTGAGTTGCTGCCTTGATCGTGGCCATTGAAATGTCTTCCCAGAATGCTACTAAATGCTGCAATGTCAAGGGTAGGATTGACTTTGCTCTCATAGTGGGATGAGAGGCCATCTCATAGGAAACGGCCTCTCCTTTTCCGTCCTCGCACTTCTCCGGCAGTGGAGGCTCCTTCAGCATAGATAACACCTTGTTTTTGTTGATGCTGCCCATTTTGGAGATGTCCGGCCCGTGTGGGGCGATGTTAAACATGTTAAGCGCAGAGGAAATCTCTAAGGAGTGGCGGTTTTTCAACTTGCTCTCTTTCTCCTCGGCGCCCTGTCCTCCCAGGGAGTTGCGAATGGGGGCGTGCTCTTTGGTTAAGTCTGGGTTGAACTTGAGGAACGAGGAGCAGGCCATGGCGTCGTGGACGATGCCCTCGTGCCACAGGAACGCTGCGAAGACTGCGCGGGCACATTCAGCCACGGAGGGCGACATGGCCTGTTTTGCAGGCTCTGCGACCCTCGATGTGCTCTCACCTTTGAACAGGGGACCAGATTTGTCCTTCTTAGGACGCGTGTGTCGACTGGAGGCTTTGCGGCTGACTTTGGGTGAAGAGCGGCTCTCCAGCTCCTCTTTGACAGGGGCTTTGCCGATGCTGAAGTGCACCTTACACGAGCCCTCTTCGGCATTTCGGGCTTCGGCGTTCTCATCGTTGACTTCGTCGTTGGAGAGGAGAGCGGTGGAGGTGCAGACTTCCACCACTTCACTATGGAGGTTCTCTTGGGTCACATGTGGAGAAGGAACACGGTTCTCTGCGTTATTTGTCACCTCCTTATTTGGATCTTTAGGAGACAGTTTAGGTTTAGGGGAGGTAGATCTGCCCCTTAGTGGCTCTGTAAGGGGAACTTTCTTCTTTCTGAGTGTGTCTGGATCCAGAGTGTATGAGTCTGATTTGGATCTCTCTCTGGGAGGATCCAGTCGGGCTTTGGAGGAAGGGCTAACTTTCGGTGGGAGGTTCTTGTCATGGTGAGCCGATGAGGAGTGCTGGGAAGAGGTGCTGGAGGGACTGGACCTGCCCGAAGACGATACAACTTTTGGTTTGGGGGAGGAGGAGCGAGAGCCAGGGTTTGGCGACTCAGCCCGATTTCCTGAAGTTCTACCGTCTGCCTTTAGAGCCTGCAGAGTGTTGTGGTTGGGCGAGTGGGAGCGGCTGTGAGAGTCAGACCTCAGTTTGGCCGTGTCCGAGCGCAGGATGAGGGCCTCGCTAGCCGAGAGTCCGCCCTCGCTCGTCTTGGCCCTGCTCTGTTCGGACGAGCGGCTTCCCCGACTCTCCTGTTTGGGGGAACGGTTCTCTTGGCGGTGTTTGGAGCCTGGGGACATGGGCCGCGCGCCAGACATCAGGTTCCCTCGTTCACCTGGACATTAATAATTCAAAGACAGTTACACCACAAAACAAGGCATCGTCAGCGGTAAGAGAGTTAGTCTAGTCTCTGAAATCTGTGTGAAAAGCAAAAATGTAATGCAAGAAAAGATACGGTAAAATGAAATGAAAGGCAGAAAGATAATTAAAGTACCAAAGGTGAACGATGTTATACCTGGTAAAGCAAACAACAGTGAGTGAAATATTGTCTTTTACTTGGAGAGCAAGGTGATTCGCTAGGTGTTAAACTTTAATATGGACATGAAAGTGCTGATGAAAAATGGATTCCAGCCCAGTCCTGGGACTAGTCCTACAAATACTGTTTCCTTGCCACTGGTCAGAAACCAAGCAACTAATGTAGTACCTAACCAAATTTAAAATCCTACCTGACAAACCAATATGCGCTGATTTCAGTGTTTTCTTTTTGGTATAATAACTTATTTAGACACATATTTACAGACAGTTTTGTAAGTTAGCACTAGCACAAGTCGTTTTTCCAAACAACTCCAGAGAGCACTGTGAGTTCCTACCCACCCTCTGTTCAGTCTGAGGGAGGCATGCATGCTGTGATATATTACCCACCCTTTTGCCTTAGAGCGAGAGATGAGAGAGCAGTACCATGCCCAGCCACGGACACACTGCTTTTGTGCACACGCTCGCGAGAAGCAAGGCTGCGTGATGAACCATCTACAGCGGAAAACAGTGAAGCAGGTAAACCAACGAGACATGGAATGCAAGGAGGCCATCACAGAGAGAAAGGAAGAGAGAAGGAAAGAAAGAAGGAAAGAAAGAAAGAAAGAAGGAAAGAAGGAAAGAAAGAAAGAAAGAAAGAAAGAAAGAAGAGAAAGAAGGAAAGAAGAAGAAAGAAAGAAAGAAAGAAAGAAAGAAAGAAAGAAAGAAAGAAAGAAAGAAAGAAAGAACACAGATGCAGTGGGCTCAAAAAGTCAAGAAGGTGATATAGAAAAAGGGAAAAGGACAACACGTTAAAAGACTGACAAACATGAGAAAAGAAACACTTATAGAGGAAGACCCTGTAAGAGTCATGGAGAAAAAGTAAGAGCACGCATAGTAGTAGTAATTTGTGCTTCCTCGCTCCTTGTAGAGAGCAGCAACCACCTTTGGCGAAAAAAATATTCAAGATAGATGTGGTGCAGAAGCTGAGTCTGTGTGTAATGAACATTACGAGTATAATCTGCAAGTTTACAACATTTTTTTTACACCACTGTTTTATTTTTTTTTAAACATCCAAAGCTCTACACATCTAATATATAAATATGAACTAATAGTAAAATCCAATAAAGATGATGGTGATGAAAATTTAGCAGTAGTTTGGTATTATTTTCTGGGTTTTTTTTCTCCATGACACCTCCAGGGCTCCGTTAGAAATGGATAACCAGGTAAAATAACAAACAAAGTGGACAGAAACTAGCAATGCAGAAGGAAAGACAGACAGGGAGAAAGAGTGCTATACGGCCTCAAAGAGTCACAAACATTTGATATTTTGTATCCTGCGGCTTTTTTAAGTTAAAACTCGACGATTTTAGTTTTACCGTTAGTTAATGACTAATGTGAAAAAGTACGGCTTTGGCAGGTTATTCTAGATGTAAACTGTTATTTGCCACCTTGAACAAACAACTATTCAGACCACTGTTGTTTATATTCGCGGTAAAGCCTTGGGCTGGCGGAGGCGGAAAATGAAACAAGGTGTTAATCAAAGATGGAAGATGCAGAAATGCTGAAATAAAAGCAGCAATGAATAAAGATGAAGAAGAGGGCAAAAGGCACACTTAACAAAAGAGCAAGCAGAGCAAGCAGAAATAAAAAAAAAAAAAACTAAGCCTATTACTTAAACGCATGGCAAAAATATCCAAGACATTAAAGTCTAGTACTAGTTTGAAATCTTGTTATGGAAAATGAGTGACTATGCATCTGAATGCATACGTTTCATACGCAATGTCACCTTTTGTTACCAACAAGATTTAAACACTGTATAGTAGACATGTTTGCTTGCTGGGGATATTAGAACATAACTGCACCGTTATGTGTCACACATCGCTCCCACCCTCTCCAGGAAATCCGGAAAATAAAATGAACAGAAAACAAAAAGTTATGAGGAAGAGGATCAACACCTGTGCAAGCAAGCGCTGTCAGAAAGCAGGACAGACTTACTCAGAAGCTGTGGTTGTGGCTGAGACAGTTGGGAGGGGGATTGTCCAAACACAAATGGGCTGTGGACAAGGGAAGAGGAGGAGGGAGGTTGGGCAGCTTGCTCAAATACGGAGGAGGAGGGAGCTGCTGAGAGGAAGGGCCCAGACTGAATGGAATTCAGTATGGCGCTCAACCGGTCACCTGCAAACATGGAGACAGAGGAAGGGGAAAAACTACAGCTTATGCTATGGTTTGAGGATTCCAGGGGGGGAGGGGGGGGGGGGTGAAGGTCATTCAGTTCATTTTCTATCAGTCATTGAGTCATCTCCCATAACACAATAGGTGTGCAGGATGGGAGGAGAAATTATGGGAATCCAAGATCCCAGAAGTCCTGTTCATAGAGAGATGAAGGCTTAGGTGAGGTTGAAACTCTCCTGACGGAACGAAGCACAAAGGGTTCTGGTGTGATAAGCTAAACTATGGGTTCCAAGAGCATTTTAGAAGAAGAAAAATGCTTTTAAAAAAAGGAAGCATGCACAGCTACTATATACTGAACAGAAGATAAAGAAAACACTGCACCGGTTTTACTTTTGGGTCTCTAGCATGTTCCCATTTTCAACAACAAGGCGTTCTGTATTTGCGCCCCTCAGCAGTCTCTTCCCATTTTGAAACTCTATTAGTGATGGAAGAGCAGAAGGGGCTGCTGTCCATTCCTGTGAGTTCACAAAAATAATCTTGCTTGTCCTCGTCAGAAGTTCCAAAAACACGTTGTTCTTCGTGATGACTACATGATCCGTGTTCACAGACACCTAACAATTTTCTTGGCAGAATTTTTCAACAGTGACCAGTTGAACTGGCCAAGCAGAGAGTTATCACTTGTATATTGAGAGATACCAACGGGGCCATCTCCAGAAACATTTTGATGGGTACAGTTTACATCCCTTGTCATTTAGTTGGAGCTTGTTGAAGCTGGGATGACGCCTCGATGATTCAGGTGGTTTAAGAGCTCACTTCCAGAAGTTTAAAAAACCAAATGTCACCATCTTTGGCATGTTCTGTATTAAATTCAGGGTGTAAAAATCAAAAGACGAATTCGATATCTTCTCTATCTACTATCCCAGACACATTTCTGCCTGATTCTTCAAACTATATTTGGAAGGATATTTCATCTTCTCCCAAGTGTAACTGCCAACCATATGCACACTATGCAAGCAGACATTTACTGCAGTGGTTTAGTTAGTGCCATCCAAACTGACACTGGAATTAGTCTGCAATTTTAAACACAGAGCAGCCTTGATAAGGTGCTTCAGTTGCTATTACTTGTTCGACCAGAGTAAGGCTTTCACAAATTTACATGTAGCATGATAAAAGCTAGAGACAATCAGATTTGTGTTAAGTCATCAGCATGATATTCCTGCAGAAACGCACACATACACTTTTGGGAACCATTCACTGATGGTAAAAACCGATGGGACAGGTGATGTTGCTTTGTAGTAGTCAACTATATTTTGAAGAACACTGCAATTATGTAAATGATCAAATATAATAGTGTGACGTGCAATAGAGATGTTCAGATGTGGGGTGTGTGTACCCCAAAAAAAGAAACACGCCCATTGAAGTCCAAATGACCGGAAGCACGGCGAAGGGCTCATGCATGCGGACAATATGCCTGACATTGCGGCGATGTTAGGCATGACGTAACAACAGTAGACACACTATAAAGAAGCATGCATAAAGAAAAAGCGATGACAGGTCAGCGACGGATGGCACCTTTATAGAGTTTGACTCATCATTTCTGCAGAGATTTGAAGAAATTACAATCGCAGTATGTACTCATAACATTGAGTTGACTATTTGATATATGAGCACAAAAATGGCCCTAC
This sequence comes from Planiliza haematocheilus, assembly GCA_005024645.1. Lineage (NCBI taxonomy): Eukaryota > Metazoa > Chordata > Actinopteri > Mugiliformes > Mugilidae > Planiliza > Planiliza haematocheilus. Next base: position 967,069 of record SRSE01000940.1, on the reverse strand, counting down.
CGTGAACTATGTGAAAAGTCGTAGTCAAAACAATGCAGGAACAGTCATTTAGTGTATGTATGTTACAGTAAAGAAGGGAATAATCAAGGCAAAGGGACAGAGTGAAGTTAAAGGTGAGATAATGGTAAATAATGACAATCAAGAAGTCTGAGAACTCGAAATGTCAAACAAAGTGGACATGAAAAGAAAGTGATATGCAGATTTATGTTTACTTTTGAATTGTTGCAGTAAACTCCAGGTTGACCTCACCTTTGTTGTTGGAGATGCCATAATCGAATCCCTGTGCTCCATTTGAAGTCGTGGCTCTGTTGAAGGCCTGCACAGAGAAAGGGCTGGGCGGCGGCGTCTGGTTCCCGTGTTCAAGCAAGGCTTGTTCTGTGGGAGCAAATTAGATGATGTAAAGATTTCACAGTCAAACCTTGGTTATCACTTATTAGACAATCAGACAATCAGCAAGCTGTAACTCACCGTCTTCGTGGCGGAGGTATTGGTTTCCACCGCGGTCCCTGGCCAATGACCAGGCCTCTCCTTCATCACTCTCACAGAACTCCACTACACTATTCTTATCCAGCTGTACCCAGGTTCCCTCTGAGTTGACCACCTGGTACACAAACAACACTCTTTATCCATACTCACAAACACACACATGCACAAACTGTCAAAACCAATCAGACATTGTGTTTATGCCGCCCCCCCCCACCACCCTCCTACATCCAGTTTATTACTGCACATACAAAACCATGACACAAAGTCTTCCACAGAAGATCACTGACATGCAAGCATTCAACTCATCTGATTGACGCATATAAAAAGTACACAGCGGCAGATCACATGGAATTGATTTTTGTACATCAGTGGACACTGCTGGACAAAAACGGACGTAGCTGAAATTTTAAAATAAAAAACTTACTCTAAGAAAGGGGTAGCTTATTGAAAGGTAAATGCATGAAGTTGTGTTTTCTCAACTCCCTGAAACATTATCATTTTGGAAAAACAGACACAGATGGAAGTGTTAGTATGTGCAGGCTGCAACTCCCGGATCCACACAGGGCATTCTAGTACAGGCTCAAGAAAACTACTGAACAGCATGACACACCATAGCAGCCAATGACAGGTGATAACCAAAAGGAGGGGAGGCTCCACATCCCAAAGGCCAAAGACCACTTCAGAGTATATCGACAGCATTGTTATAAGTGCGAGAAAGGTACAGTCAAGGCACAGAAAGGGGTACAGCATTTGTGATCAGACTTCCAGTGAGAAAGTGCTGAGGCAGCTGAATGAGGCACCCTGAAACTGCAATGGATTTATAGACAAACTGAAATTGGTTTAGTCAAGAAGCACGCAATAAAAACTGCCGGCAGCCACAAGAGTTGATAAGACCTCAACAAGTGGAAGGATAGAGAACACACACCCACACCCAGAAGCAGTAATTATATTCCCCTTTGAAAAGAGAGGTTACATTTGAAGGCCAAAATCTATTATAATCATGATCTAAACAGACTGATTATTCAGCTCCAGCCACAAAAAAAAAAACAAAAAAAACCAAAATGCATTATTTGGGGTGAGTGCGTACCTCGCCTATGGCCTTGACCTTGTTGCCAAGTACTAACATTCCAATGGGGATACCCCTAAGGTTTGGGCAGCTTCTGATGTTGTGACCAGAGGGGCCGGTCTTCACTACCTTATAAAGCCCCGGGCCGCCGCCCTGCCCTGCCCTGCTCTGCACCCGAATGGGAGCCTCGTGGGAAGGGCAGCTGCTCACCTCCTTAACGTTCTCCTCCGACTGGCCCCTGACCTCCTGCAAGAGTTAAGAGCATGGATTAGAGTTCAGCAGACAGCGAAACAGGCTCCTAAAATGTAGAGGGCCGGAGCAAGGGCTCGGACTGCTAAGCCCTGATGAGAAGCCAATGTTAGCCGTGTTACTATAAAAAGCGTGTAGTCCAGCCGAATAACATTTTAAGCACATTACACCCATCTAATAGCAAAGAATTTAAAAGCACCCAGACATGTGCTTTGTGGTATTTAAGGTCTGCAAGCAATTGTTTGTTTTGCTTCCATCTAAAGAATATGACGAGAGGAATGATGCCACTAAATATAACGCTACAGCTAGCAGCTTCAGCTTAGCTTAGCACAAAGACTAGAAAGCAAGTAAGCATATCCACCCTCATCAACAGTAAGTGATATACCAAAACCACATTTTAGTTCCCAGATATTCAACTTGCATGTCCTGTACATGCATTTATTGATACAGTCTAAGGCCAAAGTACTCTCTGTACACACAACATAAGAAATCGACAGTCCATTCAACATTGCGGTGATGCAGTTTAACAATCAACAGACAAAGGACCTACTCGAATGAAGTGGCCTGCTCGCTTATTTTCTTGCAGTGTAAAGGGAGGCATGCTATGACACACAATGGATACAGGACTATATCTGACAAGCCTTTCAAACAAGACCTCATGCAACAGAGTGGACATTAGTATCTTCAACCCCATGCAACGAGAAATTACTTAAGCGTCACTTTAGTATTTTTGAAGGACCTGTGTCAGCACTGCACAGACAACCATGCAACTAGAGTTTGACCTCTTACGCTTGAAAATTACCACCGTTTTAAAATAAAATCAATGTCACAAGGGGTTCAAGAAGACAAGTAACAGACACAGGTATCTACGTATGGGGCAAAAAAAAACTATTTATCCCTCCTTCATACAACTCACCTGTGACGGGAATATAGTTAAGGGGGTCCACGACAAAAAGCCGATATCCCTGACTCCTTGGCTAGCATTAAAGACATTCTGAGCAACAAATTTTAAGACAGTCATGAAACAGTAGATGACTCGAGAGAGAGGAGAGAAAACGGGAAGGGTGGGAAGGTGTTTGTGTATTTTTTTGGAAGAAAAAAACAAACAAAAACGGCTTGGCTCTTCTGGATTTTCCAGGGTACAAGAAGTTATTTGGGAAAGTGACAAAGAGAGGACAGATTCCGACTCAAACAGGCCGGTTAGTTGTGGAGCATTGACAAAAGGGCCCGTAAGGAACGAATTTGGCCAAGGCTTCAAAAATTCAAAAACTCTGTTGCAATCCAAAAAAAACCTTAGGGTCATTATTTCCAAATCAATGACCACATGTCTTCAAGAAATAAAAAATTAAATACATACATATTATAGAAGAAACTTCCAAAAAAATTCCCCACTTGGATGATGTAGTGTGTCATGCTGTTCAGACAGAGACCTTACATGGGAGCGCCCCAGCACCTAAAGCATCCCAATGCAGAGGTGGAGTTGTAGAGCAGTAAAATATCCACTGAATCTTTTTTTTTTTTTGTGGTCGAGTGATTGGTTCATGACAGGAAACCAAAGTCTTCTCCGGTTGACCTTCTCTGTCAGTGCAATTTTCATACACAATTCAATAATTTGGTGGTTGGTTTCCATGCCATGGAGCAAAAAGTGGGAGAAATCCTTGATATCACATGCTGCAGTGTGCAACTTGAGGAACTGAAGACTCAACAGTGCAGACCAGCGTCGCCACAGGAGGCCACTGCTCCTTCACAACATGTTTAAATTGTCTTTCAATCCCTGCATTGGGGTTCACTTTAATGGAATAAACGTATGCTGCCTAACCACGTGAGCATTTGTCCAGCTTAACATGTGATGGTCATGTTACAGTGCACTTTCAGCGGCAAGATAATGCATGCACACTCGCAACTGCTGTGTTTTTTTGCGCAGCGTGTTAGTAAAAGTTCCATACTCAGTGTTGCTAAGATATATTTCATGCAAGACAACGCCCCAACAGTTATACTCTGATGATATACTCTGATGATTTTCCATGCTTCAAGGACATTTGGGGAGTGGGTGCCAAACACAAGTAAGTCCTTGAAAACCCATTATCATTAAAAAAAAAACACACACACAGACAAGCTCCTCCCCAAATGAGCAGCGCAGGAGCCTCTTATTATTAAACCGAGTCAGCAGGCCTTCTTCTACTTACGTCAGCTGGGACCAGTAGGCTCCTGCCCAGGTGCTGGTTAAATGAGAGGCACCAGGCTTCAGTGTACCCATTCATGCTGGGAACATACTTCTTTACTGTTTCATCATTGAGCCTGAGCCACACACCATCATCATTGTGGATCTAAGGGAAAACAAGCAACAGAGCAGAGCACAGCCATGCTGTCCCGTTACTAAGGAAACCGGAGGGAAGCGCCCACTAACACACGCGCATCCATACACACCGGACATCTCTGAGGCTGCAGGAAAGTGTATAGCAGACAATATATTAAGGTTACAGAAGGATGTTTGCGGAAAAAAAATAAAAATAAATGTCCCTAGAGATGTTACCAAAGGATTGGAGTGCAGAAATGTTTCCAGACTGGTGAATAAACTCAATATGTGTGGCATTACGGCGCAATCAATAAGACTGCTCCGATTTTATTTTTAGATTCACATCCTTTGGAATTATTGGAAAGGCTTAAAAAGCCTTTGACGTAGCCTCAGAGTGCCTTGCAAGAGTATGAAGCAGCACAGATAAGAGCAACAAATTTATAAGGTAGTAATGATTATTTAGAGAGGTCACACTACTTTAATAATATATATAATAATACATACAAATCATACGAGGCTCTGATTACTTGAAGCTTCTAATATATAGACAACAAAAAAGCTTTTATTCATTTAAAGAAGAAGAAACTCACGAGAGAGAATAAAGAGCGATGCTAGCTTTCCAGATAGAATACACTTCATAATAAGATTTATCGTCTGCCTGATCTAGAGTTAATTACCTCGTCAATGAAAGTGATGGTGCCATTGACATGCACTATGCCTATCTGTTCACTCTGCAGGGAGGGGTGACTACGCACACGCAGGCCTGCGCTGTCCTTGGACACAAATTTGCGGACCTGAGAGAAGCAGAGGGGAGATTGGAGACCGTGAGCGGCGGGAGCAAAGAATAGAAAGAAAAAAAATATATATGTCAAGAAGTGCAGGAGGAGGAGAAACAGGAGGAAGCAGTACAAGTTGACAGGGGAGGGGGGGTTGCATGCGTTAACCCACAAAGAGCCTGCTTCTAAGAAGTCGCACTCACAGACACACACACAGCAAAAGATGAGGAAACTTTAGGAGCTCAATTTTCAGTAGCACCAGTCGGATGAAGCCTGCTTTAATCTTGCTTTCTTCATCTACTTAAAGACCGGTGCATGGAAAACCATGGAACTCTTGTTCCAGAGAAGTAAAACTGATTGGATGCGCAGATTGTTGCTTGTTTCCCCAGCATGGAATGCAAAATAAAAATGTTTCCCAAAATGATGATGACCAAAGGTGCCTTTTTTTCTTTGCATCTGAAGCCATTTCCAACAGTTTCCTCGTTTTTTTTTATTGAGAGTATTTAGAATTAATCAGCTGCTGCTGCTTGAATAAATTCACTCAATATGTTTACATGCACACTATAACCGGAGTATAGTAAACAACCAGACTCAAGTGTCAAGACTCATTCCATGCGCTCATCTAATTATGGGCAAAACACTAGAAAGTAATTTGCTTGTTGGCACTTTCAGCAGAGTGAAGCAACAGTACAGTGATTGCTTCTGTCCCACCACCACAAAGACGCTTTATTCATATGTTTACAGTCGAAATCTTTTCTTCGTCAGCGAACCAAAACAATGAGAAAACAGCTGCCCAAATGCTGAAGTCACACTTTCACTTTACAGGCAGCTCACGTTTCGGTACTCATATTAAAATATTACACAATCCAGACAGTTTTAATAGTTACAGATATAGACAAGCGGTTTCCGGTGTCTGCGGAGTTATATTTAATAGTTATATTTAAGTGCTGCAAGGACGCATGCATTTTATAAAGGGAGTTCATGTGCACGTTCATGTCCTGGTTGGTCACAGACAAACTCACCTTGCTTGGCTGAGGTTCAGCCTTTGGTTTGACCATCTGGGTTCCTGGTGGTATCATGCCTTTGGGAGGGTCTTTGACTTCTACCTCCAAACCAGCATCTAAGAGGGAAAAAAAACAATTATTTCAGTAGCAACCGCAGGACTTGTGCTAGGTGACGTGGTGGGCATTTGTAATAAGGTCATTTATAGCACCGTACCTATTTCGATGCCATCGATGGTGACATGGATCGTATAGAGGCCGACAGCTCCTGGAGTCCAGTTGGCACTGTAGGTTCCATCAGTGTTGGCACGGATCAGCATATTCTCACTGGGTCTGTATGGGGATCAATAAACAGCCCAAGTCAAATATATTTATAAAGCAGCAGATGACCAAAGTGCTGCGCTGTCAAGGAGACTGTATTTTGCTGGAAAACATCTCTCGTATCTATCTCACTTACCTCTTTGGGGTTGGGGATGCAAAGCGCAGCTCTTCAAAGGAGTAGTTTTCATACGCCTAAAACCGACACAGACAGACGGTGAGTAAAGAAGCTCTACTGCCTCAATAATGTTCTGCACTGAGTTAATTTTTATTAGTTGTAAACACACAACAACCAGTTTTCATTAAAAGGTTTGTTAAACATGTGTTAAAAGCACATCTGATGATACTGACATGTCGAAATGTGCAGCTTTAAATTGCTACCAATAGGTGGCAATGATTGTGCAGTCAATTGCTCTGACAATGACCAAGCAGCTCCCCCTTGTGGAGCATCTGCAGCCTACCAATTGTAAACAAGGGAGTGAGGGACAGTTTAAAACGATGCTGACCTTCATCATGGTAATAGCAATGTATCGAGCTTCTTTCACAATCATGGGCTCATACGTGGCCTCCAGCTTGGGCATTGGCAGACCTCCAAAGGTTAGGTCGGGGCCAGAGGAAGAAGGGGAGGAGCTTCCAGGTAGCCGCTGCAGCTTCTTCACATTCTCAGGTTGCATTGACTTTTTCTGTGAGACGGGTACAGCCTTTACCTCCACCTAGACACGAAGGAGAACGGACAAGTCAGAGAGGTTTTATTATGCACTGGAGACAAAGTCAAAGACACTGTGATTTAATTTTAAACACCAAGGCAACTTTTATGACCTTCATGTTAGGAACGTGCACCACATCTCCATACTGGTCTTTGGTTTGTACGACCACAGTAGCTGGCCAACCGCAGCGTATGTCGTCTTTGTTCAAGATCAGAGAGGTCTTCTGAGGATCTGCATAAGAGTCTGGCTGCAGCCACCTGGATGCAAACAATAAAAAAGACAATGAATGAGTGAATTTGGAATTACAAGTCAAAACTGTGTATCAGCTATAGTGGAAAGTTGATGTACAGTTTTTAAAGTTTACAAACCTGGCCAGACGTCCTCCACTTGAGGTCTGTACACAGGTGATGAAGTCCTCAAGGAAAGAGTGCTCATTGGTTTGGAGGTGTAGGGGCAGATTCCCCTCAAGAGCCTCCAGGATGGTGGGAGAGTGAGACAAGGCCAGACCCTTCCCCAGGATCCCTGAGTGGGCCTTGCACACCTGCACGAGGGAAAAGACGGATAAGGAAGACTAAGTGATGAAGAAATCTTTTTTTTTTTACAATTTAATACCTAAAGATTCATTTAGAATATATCATACTTGAAGAGAGGCTTCCTCAAGAATCTCAAGATCTTCCTCCAGTTCATTGCCTGGAATTAGAAAAAACACCAGAAAGATATGTGAATGATCTCCTTAAATTTCACACGAAATTCTGCAACAAATTCCCTTCTGCACTGTTTTCTATACCTATAGGGAGGGCCAGGTCTTTCTTCATCAGAGCTGCAGCACACACACTACCCAGGTAGGCCAACTCCTTCTCTAACTGGATGATACCCTGAAATGTGCAAGAATGATTTGTCAGAAAGAATATTTTTCTGTTTTTTTAAGGTGACATACAGAGCGCAGTATAGAAATGAGATCTGGACTATCATCCAGAAGGACTGTCTGGGGCAAGAGAGTGTGTATGTACCTCATCAGGACCAGGGTTGAATTCGTATCCCACGGCCACACACTTGAAGCCGTAGAAGCAAGCTTTCTCATCTTTCACATAATCTGAGGCCGTTTCCAGGGAAAACAGAACTTCATTTCCTGTAAGCAGAGAAGAGATGAGTCATTTTTTCCCCCTCAAGCTCCCCTGCTAAAAATGTGCCGCATCATCCTGGGCCATCTACAATACAGACTTAATAACACTGTCACAATGATTGAAGCAGTATGTCAAATAAAAAAAAATAAAAACTGGTGTGCCTTTCATACCTGGCAGCACAAGGACAGTGGTTGGCCAGCCTGTGGAGCCAGAGAACTTCTTGAGCTCAGTCCAGGTGTTGATGGTGTCGTGAATCAAGGGTTTGCCTCCTAGGTTGGACAGGTGGAGCGTTCGGCTGGGGATGAGCAGACGAAGCACGTCCTCCGGCTGTGCAGTGCCACACTGTGGATCAAACTCAATTGTGGTCCATCGAACACAGTCCGGGAAGGATACCTGAAGCAAGGTGCGTTTAAATTATTAGTTACATGATATAAATAAAGTAAATTCTGCTACTGAAGAAGTAAGCACGCCAAAAGACGCCTTACCCTGTACTGAGTGACGCCAGCTTGTTTGTAAGGGTGGTCGCTCTCGATCACTGAGTAGTGGTTTGAGGTGGTACAGGCTGACAGGCCCTGCTCGGGCTGGTTGCCGGTGGTGCTGTCGGTCGACTGGTTGGGGTTAAATGTGGGTGGGGCGTATTTTTGGTTGAGGGCAGAGACAGCAGGTAGCAACTCTTGAACGAGTCCAAAAACCTCAACAGCAGCCTTAAGGAGGAAGAAAGGGACATTTCATCAGTGTCATTTTAGACAACAAGAACAGTTTACAGCCCTGATTTGAACACTTACCTTAGGTACAGATGCAGCCACAGGGCCAATGTAAGCCAGGATAAGAGGCAGGAGCATGGAGAACAGGCTGGAAGAACTTAGTAGCTCTGGGATATCATCCACTGAAGACAAGAAAGAACATATTTAAAACTGAACCAGGCTGGGCAGATCTCAAGTGCCTCTAAAGCAACTACCAAAGCTTTTATTATATTACCATCAACAGCAAATGCCCTGTGAAGGAGGTCCTTTGCCGCTCTGACCACAGCGCTGACCACAGACAGAGCTCTGCTACAGTTTTTGTCCTCCTCATTGGCTTTGCTCAGCAGCTGAGACTGGAGATCCCCGTCATACTCGCTCCTTCAGCAAAGAGACAAATTAAAGTTAGGAAAGGAAAATTCACACATGTGAGATGATAGAAAATGCTGGTTTTGCGCTTACCTATAGTAGAGAATCTGCGGGATCTGTCCCCTGGTCTGGTTCGTTCCATTGCTACTCAAGCTGCAGGTGCTGAAGGTGAAGGATACACCATCAGAGCACTGCACTGTGGTCATACCTCCGTCACCATTAGCTGTCCGGCTGCCGTAGTTTCGTAGTCGTACTGCGTACTTCACCCCTTCCTGTAAAACAATGTATTTACTCATAAAGTAGATGCATTTAACCAGAACTAAGAAGAGACGCTTGTAAAATAGAGTCTTTATATTTTAAAAGCATTTCAGTCTCTGTTGAGTTTGTGTACCTTGAGTGGCACAGCCTTGTCCAAGCGAATCTCAGCAATGTCACTTGGAGAATCGTCAGTGCTGTAGGTGCCCTTCACCAGCTCGAGAGATGTCCATCTGTGCGAATGTGCCGAGTCTCCTGGGTGCTCTGTCTGCGCCTAAAAGGAACACAAGTTATAAAAATAATAAAAACCGACCGAAAACGAGTCAAGCTAGCAACCCGAAAAAAAAAAAAAAATAGAAATCACTTACATCATCAGCCAGCACCTCTAGCTCATACTCATGAATGCCCCCTCCTCCGTAGACGCAGACGCCCACCAGCACAACGCCTGGCTTGTCTACTGTCATACAGATGGCGTCCGGAGAGCCATTGCCCGTGTTCCAACTACGGCCCTGGCTGGTTTTGGTGAAGCGGTTGGGAGATGCCTTCACGGAGTGGAGCGAGTTCAGGCCGTCAACCTAATAAGCAAGGACACACTAAGAAATGTGGCACAACACATCAGATCCATTACATAAGCCCACAGGGCTGACGGGCACAATTGATGAGGAGCACCTCCACTTAAAATCCTCATGTCGTTTCTAAGAGAATTAGAAACTGCACTCAAAGGATAAGTAATGAAATGCAAATGTTGCTGAACAGTTAATGAATATAAATATGCAGAGGCCAGCAATGTGTTTTCAAGTAACAAAATAAATAAAAATATCTTTCATGCATTAGATAACAGAACCTGCTACTATTTATATCTGCAGACTACAGAGAGCCAGACAGAGCCGCATAGGGACCCAGTCCAGGTACCCTGGGGAGGAGGAGCTGTTCCCCTGACAACAGACTGGGTAGAAAACGGGGTCGTCGAGGGCTGCCGTCAAGTGACGTTACTATAGCAACAACAGACCGACTGCGGCACATGTGTATGCGCACGAACAGAGAGATGGATGATAATTGATACTGAAGAGAGCGTCAGAGGGCGGACGACAGACAGCCGCCACTCCCACTTAATGACTCGGCATACCATAGTGACAATGTAGAAAACAGTGTCGGCCTATGTGTTACTGTTTTCTGGCAAGAGTGAGGACAACATGTCTGTCACTTTAATAACAACAGAGCTTTAAGTAACAGGATGGAGGCTGGATTCACGGAAGAGGAAAGAAAAAGGCCGGTGAAAGGCACGGTTGACTGACAGATCTTATATAAACTTAAAAAGCTGTATTGTGACAATGCTGATTTTGGCAGAAATGGGAGCGGAGGCAGTTGTGTTCCAACAAATCTGACAGACAGAAATGATTACAAAGTGAAAGCCTAGAGTAGAGATGACACAAGTTAATGAAAACGACAGATGACACTTCTGCTTATGTTGCAGAGCTTTTTTTTGACAAGAGCTTGTGATGATTGTTTGCCCTGTTTTCTTTCATAGAGGACTTCAGTGTGTGTTATGTCTGCGGTGGTCAGCGTAGGTCAAAGTTACCTCAGAGCCCAGGGCAGAGGCGGTGAGCTCAGAGACGATAGACGCCAGCAGGCCACAGGTGTTGGACACCAGGTGTGGAGAAAACAGCTCCACCTCCTTCCTCAAACTCTTCCTCACAGGCAGCACCACAATCACCAGCATCTTCTCGAGCACTTCACGGAAACTGGCCATCCCCATCAGGTTCTCCTCCGTCTAAAGTTACAGGACATGTTTGACTTAAAATCTTCCCTTGCATATGATAATGCTACCATATTATCCATCTATAAAACGTTCTCCTGGGTCTCTGACTGCACCCACGAGCGCTGATTTGAAAGCGTTGATGGGAGTACGAAGAACTCACATGGCTTAGTTTCTCCATGTGGGCCACCAGCAGGGGGAAGCGGTGAGCAAGGGCAGAGTCGTTCTCCGTGCTGACTTGTTTGACCAGAGAACGCAGCAGCACTTCCCCATCATATGCAATGGGCAGGATAGACGTCAACTTGACTGAGGTGTTACACAGTGCTGACATTACAGCTGCCAGCAGACGGCTGCTGGATGTGCGAAAATTGGCTTCAGCAATGTCCTGAAATGCAAGGAGAACAAGAATGAATTTTTTTTTCTCCATTAGCAAAACTTTTCCTGTCTAATCAGCAGTATTGCTCGAGGAGAAGCGGTTCTCAAACGTCGCTGGTTAAGTAAAGACACAGAGGAAGGCCTGCTTCTAAAACTAAAGCTTTACTGACATGAAATGAACTGACAAACACACAAGCAGCATGTCACCATCATACCTGATCTAGGCAGTTGAGCAGATCACAGAGGCAAGCCCACTGCAGAGCAGGAGTCGGGTAGAAGGAGTGGAAGCAGGCGGTGAAGGTGTTGTGGCATTCCTGCAGCACAGCCTCCAGGAGGGTGAGCGGCTGAGACAAGTAGCCCTGGGGATCGTTGTCCAGCTTCGTCAGGCAGTTGTCCATTCCTTCTGACAGGATCTTCTTCAGCAGACTGCGCGTCTTTCCCACGCACTCCGCCAGCTTGCTCGACTCCTCCACCACAGCTTTGGTGCTGGCTAGAAAATCAAAGAATGAATAAAAAATATATTTGAGGCATGATCAGAAGATGCAGCAGTCAATCAGAATCGATGTACTTACTGAAATAAACGCTTATTGAAGGTTTTCTGGCTAAATGAATAGAAAAAAAAGTCTGCTTATTTATTTGCCTATTATACGTTTAGCATAAAGGTGAATTCAACTTCATTTGTGTTATATACAGTACAAAATGCACCATTATACTGTCATCTGTACTCTCATCTGCGTTTACGTTCCCTGTGTTCTTACCAGCGATGGGGAAGATTTCACAGATGTAGACCCTGAGCAGGCGGAGGCAGCATGTGCCAACAAAGCGCAGTCTCTCTAGGTCCAGCAGCGTGGCCGTGTACTGGAAACCCTTCAGTCCTCGCAGCTCCTCGACACCCAGAACCAAGGTGGTCCAGCTCCAGTGTAGGATGCTCAGCAGAGACTCAAAACACTCCTACGATGAGACACAGTCACTCTATGTACAAACAACTACACAGGTAGAAGCAAAAACACTTTTCAGAGACTATACTCACCACTGAGACTGTGCGAGCGAATGAGCGTTTAAGAATGTGGACTGGTTCACTGGTCTGCTGTTTCCCTTTAGATGCATTGCCATCATTTGAAGGGAGCCTGATGTTAAAATACAAACAGTAATATCCAAATTGTTTAGCTGTCAAGCCTATTAGACGGATGCTTTATGTTTTAATAAAATATATAGAATTTGACTTGCCTGTAAAGTAGCTGAGGTATCTGACCCGCATTAACATCTGTACCGTTGTTTGACTTCTTGGAGCTTTTGAACTGAAACACAACACTAAAGAGGGAGAAACGGCATCAGTACATGATTAAGTAACAAGATATCATAGGAAAATCTAAGATGTATTTCTGTATTATCCAGATCATAAATCAATTTTACCCATCATCAGTCGTGATGGTAGCCTGTCCATGGGAGCCACAGTCACTGCTGGGACCAGACACTCGGGCCCACGCAACATACCACCAGCCGAGCTGCAGCAGCACCGGCTCATCAAACATCATGGCGTATTTCTCCCTGAAAAACAAAAAGCGTCATCAATCAGAGCGTTCAAAGATGGAGATCATCAAAAGAAGAAATATTATTCTCAACACATCGTACCTGGCAGCGCAGTCATAAGCCAATACATCAGTCTCAGCCAGCAGATCACCGTCAGTCTCATGGTCACCCCCGTCAGGTCCCAGCTCAAAAAGCTGCACAACAACAGTGCGGGATTAATGTGGTGTAAACTTTATAGAAGCAGTCGCTTAATCTGTTCCGTCTGCATCATTCTCAAGTTAAAACTTAAGGAGCGTTTAAATTATGGTTGTACAACTTTTCTCTAACCATGCATGTTTTGCAGGAGAAACTGTTATATTCTAACTGAGAGCAAATGAGATACTTGTATGAATAAATCACAGCAGCACATGCTATGAATTAAATGCCCAGTGCAAAAGAAATGAGTGATAAAATGAGAGTAATGATGAATGTTTTTAAAATGTGTCCGACCAGTGCTCACCTTGATCTTGGCAGTGTACTCTCCTCGTCCTCCGAACAGGCCCAGCCCACCCAGCAGGATGTCTGCATCAGCACAGAAGCGGATGGCCTCCACAGAGTGGGCCGAGTAACCCCAACCACCACCGTGACCTACAACATCACACATTGAATCATTAAGGCTCTGCAGGAGTTTGGATGTTTGGTGTCACTTGACACAGTTAAAAGTTAAAGCACACGAAGGCCAAATTCATTCTTTGCAAGTTCACTCACTCTCAAAGCGGTTCACCACACTGTAGTCCTCTTTGGAATAGACCTTCATCACCGCCTGGGTTTCTTCTTCTGAACTGGCTACGCCCATCTTCAGCTCCTGCATGGCTGCCAACGTGTCGAGGCAACCTAAACGGAGATTGCATGCTTCTTTTTAGCGTCAACAATATTTATTGTGTTCTTGCAAATGCATGGTGCTTTATGTCTGGCCATGATCAAATACAGTCAATTGTTCAGAAGACATAAACAACAAATCCACAAAATTAAATAATTAACAGTAGTTTTATGGCGTCTTTCATTTGGGATGTAACACAATTCTAAAAAAGTGGAGTTTTATGAAGAAATATCTAAATCTAAATATCTTAAATCATATAACCTAAAGCCCCATCAGAGGAGTAAAGTCAATGTGTCAGACAGCGGCTTTTTTTTTAAGCACTGCCGATGTCTGGTTTCACTCTTTGATAACAACAGTTGTGTGGTAGAGATCATGCACATATAAGAACATGAATTTATGAGGCACATAAGCTCTTTGATGAATGACTAGCGCCCACAATTACCAAGGATGTGTAGGGCTCCATGAGAGCGAGTGGTGGTGGCATGCGATCCTGATGGCAATGCAAGCTCTGGACTAAGGATGCTACAGCGAGCCTGTAGATCTGTTGCAGAGGGCATCCTGGCATCGGCTATCACTGAATTGTAGCACCACATCTCTCTTGAGGCCGGCAAGAACCTACAAGCACACAGGGAGTCATGGTTGGAAATACGTAATATCAATAATAGCAATATGTTTACAATATACATGCATATGGATACCAGTAATCTACGTGGCTTTACCTCCATATGACATCATACACAGGGTCCAGACAAAGCCCAAATCCCTGCAGGTCCTCTTGCTCAGAGTCATTGAAGGTTCTGCAGCTTCCGTCCATTTTGTTGATTAGCAAGCATTTAAATGGAGGTGGCTCAGACACAGAGGAGGGTACAAGGCCAATGATGTGTTTGCTGGCAAAGATCTCTGAAGTAGAGAGGACGTGCGAGTTGATAAGCGCCTCGTCGATCCGCAGGAACGTCTGGTCACCGCTGGCACCGATCCAGGTAGCCTTTCGTCCATATTTGGCACCGATGTTGGGCATGGGAGATGGCTTGGCGTTCCAGTAGGGCATGTCCAGGATGGGCCTGCCCAGCTGCCCTTTCTGGAAATCAAGGAGAAATGCTCAGGCTCAAGCTTTAGGCTCAAAGAGCACGAGGAAACTTGATAGAAAACATCATAACAATGTTTTTCTCACCGAGAAGCTACCAAATGTGAAGACCTGCCCATCCACGAGGAGAACAGCTGTGTGGTTACTGCCTGCTGTCACCTGGACACTCGGACCTGGGAGGGCCTGCACTAGAGTTGGAGAGCCCCTGGCAGGTAGAAAAACTAACTGTTAGAAGAACTAAGGCTGGCATTTTAACAAGAATAACAAATGGCTAACTGCCCAAACTTTAGCATTTGGACATGTTAGTTCTTTCTGCCATAATTAATTGATGTGACCCAATAACTAACTATATAACAATAACAAAAATACTTCGGTTTAACCAACACGAGTACCTGGAGTTGACATCTCCGTGTCCGAGCTGCCCGTGTTGACCATAACCAAACGTGTAGACATCTCCATTCTCCATCAGCACCACTGTAAAGCAAAAATAATAACTGTAATGTTGCAGTAGTAGTAGCAGCAGTTTCCTGAAACAGCTCTGACCTGGTGACTGTCCAGAAGCAGCCATGAGGGAAAACAACCTACCTGAGTGGTGAAACCCGCAGCTGACCTGCACAGCTCGCAGCTCGCAGTCAAATCTCACAGCCCCCGGAGGGTAGGTGGTAATTTTGCTGGCATCCTTCTCTCCACGTTCACTGCTACCATCTACAAGAGAAACACCAAAGTCAGCGCATTTGAGCAGAGAACACAGAGTGAGGTTTAGTAGTAGTAGCAGCTTTAGACTGCCGAGGAGGATGTCTCTGCAGAATCCTGGAAAACAGAGCTGGAGGAGAAAGAGGACTCAAAGGGAAACGGGGAGAAAGATAAAAAAGCATGCTGAAATAGAAAGGAGGGACTAACACCTCTATAACAGAAAGGCTTTTGGCAACCAGTCCTATAATAGATGGACAGACTGTTGTGCAGAGAACTTCAGAACATCTGTCTGTGCCTAATGAGGAAGAGGAAGCCTGGTTTACCCTGAGCCCTGCAAGAGGTCACAGTCGTGGTGTGTGAGTGCAAACGGTTGGAAACAGCACCATGCATTACAGGAAATATAATGACCGGCAGTACTGCTTTTTTGGACCAGGAACCAGCTCATTGTGGTTAACCTCCGTAACCAGTCGGATGAGATAACAGCTTTACATCTTGAATATTCACAGGAACTGTCAAAATAATGACTGGCTGGCTCGTGGCCCAAAAAAATCCACAGGGTAGGGTTAAAAGTTTAGCTCAGGGACACGACGCGCTGTTGACCAGTACAGAGAGGTGTTCTTAAATTACGAATTACACACAGAAAATAACAGCGGGAAGATTTGAAGCATCATTTCATGAGTGTAACACCATGAAGAAGAATGGGGGACATATGCTAAGTCACTTAATCTTACTATGCAAAAACCACAACGAGAGGTTCCAAAAATAAAGTGATTCATCAAACAGCTTCGATCCTTTCAAATGACATTAAGGAGGAAACGACTACTGCTCTGGAATATAACACCATGTGATTTGTTGCCAGAACAAATAATTTATTCTCAACAAGGAGGTTTCATTTGGGAAGGCATGTTCCAGACATGCAGCACGATCATTTAGCTAGGCAACAAAAATGGTTCCCAACAAAAAACTGACAAACACAGAGTGATACAGCTAGTAAAGCCACAGTGTGTTCTTTCTCCTCCAGAAATGTCAAGGTTTCTTCAAAAAAAAAAAGGGGTAGAAAGGCGCTTCTTCGAAATCACATCAGAAGCATTAAAGGCTTCAATGGGTTTTAAATCTTGGCTAAAGAGAAGCGACGATTTCTCTACACAAGCAACACTTACTCAAGGACGAGTGCCTGAAAAGCTTGTTTCGCCAAGTACAGTGATTTCTCTGCATTTCTAAGCTCCTACATTTTAAAATTAACATCCCTTCCTCACTTCCGTGTCAGATTTCTAAGCTTGTTAATCTCGGCTTGCCCTCCCAGTATTCCCTGTTTTGTCTATTCGTTTGTATTTATGATGTCACTAGTTGGTTGCTATGGGAGTGACGGTAAATCCAGTTAGACGAGGGGATTCAGACAACTAGGACTAACTATGTTTTTCCTATGTTAAGACAGGTAATCAGTCTGTTGAGAGTGATCTTTAACCTGGTCTAAAGGCTTTCGCAGTCATTTATCCCATGAGTCAGTGAGTCGTTCTTGCCAGCAGGCTGCATTGTTTATTACAATGAGACCTGGTGAAGACACAAGAGTCCTGCCTTCAGAGAGTGAGAGAGGAGGTGGACGGGACAGCCAGATTGGGAGATGAGTCAAAAGGGGTGTCTCTGCACCCGTTGAGTTAGTGAAGACCGTAGTACCTTTGTGCTTGTCCCGTTTATGCCTTAGTGCCTGAAGGGGTCTTATTCTGGCTAGGGCCTGCTCACGCTGGTTCATAAAAATGGGGCCGGGAAAAACAAGGGGGCCTGGGGGAGAAAGAAACTTTCACATGCATGCACAATGCTCACAAAATGGGAAAGAACACATGATAATACTGCACCACAACAATACACATACGCACACTGGAAAATTATACAGACACAAGCAAGGGGGAAGTCACCATGGCACAACACCCAAGCTCACAAAAGCACCTAAAAGTAACCTGTAGCTAAAAGGGATGGACATACTGTTTGTAGTTTTAGTCTATTCATTACAGTCATCCCACGTCTATTTTGAATGCTCAACCACAGCAGTCTTAACAAAATCCCCCCCCAAAAAACACACATCCTTCCGTCTAGCTCTTAGTCATACCTCTTCCCTCTTCCAACCTATGCCGGCGGTTGATCCTCTGCCGTTTCTCCTCCTGCCGGATCTGAATGTGCTCCTCGATGTTCACTCCTGGAGGGGGAGGGACAGGCACAGCTGAAAACACATAAGGCCGCAGGTACAGGCAGCCCAGACAGGATGCAGGAGCAGGAGAAGGAGGAGGAGGAGGGAAGACGAAGCAGAGCAGAACAAAACAAGACACACATCAATGAGTGATGGCAAGACGTGATGGAGAAGCAATGACTCTGCACAGCACGAGGATTTTAACAAATGATGAGCGACGACAAGTGCACAGAAAACCGTGTTCAAGCAAATGCAACAGACAAGTGTGAAATGTGCAGCAAAAGCAATGTGCTGGCATAGCTGAGAAGGATATACTGCTTGCACACATCCCTGGTCAAGACAGTCATCATTTATTCTGGCCAGTTACGGAGAATCCAACACATTTCTGTATTACATATGTAGAAATCTTAATATGCGTGTGACTGATAGGGCTTTACGTGAAATGTAAACAATGAAAATGATGTATTACGTGAATGACAGCTCAAAAAAGGATGGAATGAACTGTCATGAAGGCATATTGACCGACGCAAGCACCACTCCATTTTTTTAGAGCAAGCTCTATCAAAAATAATACGACTTGTCATTCATAATGAGGATTTTCTTCCAGTAACTAGTTTGTACGATATGAGTACCTTCTCATTCTGTTCATTAAATCACCTGGGACATCCGCAGACAGCAGATATATGACAAATCAGCAGCCTCTAATTCAAGAAGAGCCCAACCAGAGCGTAAAACTGACAAGCACGACCATCCTCTGTATTTAACTTGACTAAATCACCTGCAAATGATGCTGCTGCAGAATAATGACATGCAACACCACTCTCTCATTATATCATCAATCAAGTGTGCCTCTGTTCTAATTTTTTCAATATGCACAAGTTTTATTTTTGACATGTTTCAGACTTGTGTCAGACCTTTTTTGGCATTATGTGACTATTCATTATTCAATATACTTCAAAGTTAAAACTGGAATTGCAACAGATCGATGTAATCATTAAAACACCTTCCTTGACATTTTTGATAACAAACTTGTATTTTACAAATCAAATAAAAACCAAGAGCTTCTGCTTTTGGTTGCAAACGTGTGATCTCTGTGTTCAAGATGTGCGACTTTGCACCATCCAGACAACACAACACTTGCCCCTTTCACATTTTGCACTGTTACACATAGATAAACTGAAATAGCATGCGCACTTATAGTCACCCGCAGACAGTTTGCGTTGCTCACACAAAATTAAAACTGAGCCGAAAGTCATACAAGTACATCAGCTGGCATACCTAGCAGCAGGTCCAATGGAATCATCTCCTTCACAGCATCAAAGATGCCTCTCTGTCTGGCCTCCTGACCATCAAGCTCTCTGGCACAAGCCTTGCAACAGCCACACGCCGAGCAGCCGGACTCTCCAGACCCACAACCACAGATACTGGTGGAAAGAGGAATACACAAAAGATCACATTATGATAAACACATGTTAATATTTTGTATTAACATTGTATGAAAAAATACATAATTCAGTTAAAAATATAAATATCCAACCATTCTCTGGACCTTAAACACAAATTTTGAACAGCTACTGTAATGACCACGTCCACATCTTCCTTCAGTTGTCCCTTACCCTCCTGGTACTCGGTCAGGCCGTCCACTGCTGACACAACTGGCCCCGTAACCAGTGCAGTCTCCGCACACGGTGCAAACCATACACTGGTCCAGCTTCCACTTATGCATGCCCGGCTGGCACATCATGCTCTTCTCTTCTTTTTCCTCTAGCTCGTCCTCCAGGTCCTCATCCATGGCTGTGGCCATGTTCTCCACACCAAACGCTACAACAAATACAAGGGCAGGCAGGAAAGCCATCAGGCTAGGTATAGTACAAAGGCAATGTGTATGCTGTTACATGTATTTATTTGTCTGTGCTTGTACATCTGCTCACCTTTCCCTGCCTGGCTCATGGATCCAGTGTCTCTACCACACTGGCCCTTGTTGTTCACCCCAAACGTCCACACTTCACCGTTCTTGGTCAGGACACAAGTATGAGCCTTACCCATGGCAACCTGAGTTACAAAGTGACCTTTGAGGTCTGTCACTTGGCCTGTAGAGAGAAAAGCAGTGATTACAATTACAAGAAATTACAGAGAATTAGAAATATTTATAGACAGATGAATGTCCATGTGGATTTACACAATTAAATGTTTAAACAAAGTAATGCAGATTAAACAAAAATATCTCACAAGTGCTGTCACTGTAAATTGCATCTTTGCCAAACATGTAGAGCTCTCCATCCTTGGTGACAATGCTGCTACTGCCATTGTTGCATGCTGTATACACAGCTGTCTTGGTCTCTAATTTGATCATCTTCTTGGGCTTGTATGGCTTGGGCTGTCTGCGACTTTTAGCTGCGAAGCAGAAAAGCAGACATCAGCATTAGATTGTCAACTGAATCGGCTTTCATTCAGTGTTGAGACCATATTGAATAGCGTGAGCTAATCTTACTGGATTCTCCATCTTCTCCTTTGCTGGCAGACCCGGTGAAGAACACACTTCCATCCTCAGCTACTAGCAGCGCATGGGAACCGTCATGGCCGACTGAGAACTGGACAATCTTGGGAGACTTGGTAACGGGCAGTTCTACCCATTTTCCTGCTGACGGGCCACCCTGTTTTATACCTAAGCTCTGATATTTTCCTGTGTAATAGATCTGAGAGAAAGAGAAAGAGTGACATTCAAACACATACCAAAAAGAGAAAAGACTGGGTGTTGAAGAATAGTTGAAACAGCAGTCATTAACGAAGGGTGAGGATCTACTGTGTATACTTGCTCATGGATTTAGTTTAGCCAAGTATACACACTGCTTGTTCTTTGTGCAGGATACACTCTGCACTAAAGCAATGCTCTTAAAGACGTTAATAAGGTCTCTACATTTGTGATGCACAGATATACATGCACAAAAGCTGCCACAAGTGAATGCATTATTTTTTATTACTCCAAAAAAAAAAAAAAATCTGACATTCACTATGCAAACCACCCACATCCAATGGAAAAGCCTGAGAAAGAAGCAGCAGCTAGTTAGCTGTAATCAGTGGGCCTTTGACACATGTCTGGCACAGTGTCTAGTCCTAATGGTAAGTGGTTTGTGCTAAGACACGGGTCATCTGCTCCTATTTTTACCCATCCAGCTGGTCTGGGTTAGAGTAATCTGCCGATAAAGTGCGTTGTGAGATAAGGGCTCTGCACAGACACAGAAATGGGCAACTGTCCTGGACTGCTATCTACAAAAGAAACACCACACCTACAGCAAAGGCACAGATAACCACACCCTCGAACATGCCGCAAACAATCCACATAGTTAGCATTCTAATCGTAATAGGAAAAACTGAAGGAAAATGTGTTTGTTTTTTTGAAGAAAGTACTGCATCTCCACAGTGACAGGGCCTAGGATGCAAAGTAAGCTCCTGTAAGCGCCCGTACTCTACTTATTTAGACATTATTAACGAAGACAATTTAGCTTAGAGGGCCACCAATTATTTCCTGAAACAAACAGTGTTTGTGCAGCATGATCTTGGAAAATCTGACTGACAGCAAACTACATACAGAGGTTATGAACAAAGAGAACTTTAACGCTGTACAAGGGGCTTCATGTGGTCACTGTGACGGGAGAAAAATATGCAACAACACGATTTATCTGAGCATCCTGCCCCACAGGTCCTCCTCCTAAAGTGCAAAGTCTGCCATTACCGAGACAAAAACCTCTTAAGCTCAGCAGCTGAAGCGGTTTCATTTTCTGTTGAGCATTTTAGACCCACCACCGCTCTCACCTTTCCTGTGGCAGTTTTCATCAGAGCAAACTCCCTCCCTGCTCCAAGTAACGCTGCCTCTTCATCAAAGCCAGTGCCTGAGAGAAGAACATACTATTTAGAGCCAAATGCACAAGGAGACAAGGTTGGAAAGTACACAGATTTCCAGTCCTCTGCGTTTTGAACAGTTTTTGACACATTTTCAACCTTGTGTACACGTACAGAATGAAGTGCTGTAAGTGGGTAGAAGCATATGGCACTTATTAATACATATTGAACCAGTCATCACTCACTGATGATGTGCAGATCCTTCTCGAGGTCAAACAGAGAGATGCCGCAGGCGTGCAGACACTTCCTTGCCAGCTTCAGCTGCAGTTCCTGCTGCAGGGCCGGGTCTGAACTCATAGTATAGATCCGCACCACGAAACCGTCCTGCAGAAATCAGGGCCAACGGGAGGAAAACACCGCTTAGTTTCACGAGGCAAACATTTCCACAGTGTTGTATATAGAGTTTATGTAAATGGTAAATGGTAAATGGCCTTGCTTTTATATAGCGCTTTTCTACCTATTGGTACTCAAAGCGCTTTTACAGTCAGAGACACATCTACCCATTCACTCACACAAGCACGCACACAATCACACACCAGTGCCACGCACTGGGAGCAACTGGGGGTTCAGTGTCTTGCTCAAGGACACTTCGACATGTGGCACATTCCGGGGATCGAACCGCTAACCCTCTGGTTCATGGACAACCCGCTCTACCTACTGAGCCACAGTCGCCCCACAGAGCATATCTAACAGAGCATAAAAACATATTCCTGCTTCACTCGTTACAAAGCAGCCGCGCATACACTTATAACTAATGTGCTGCATTACCGCTGCAATTATGGCTTTACTGGCGGTGCAATATGTTTGAGACAATGTAATGTGATGCGACTTGGTATTACAAAATCTTTGCATACATTTTTTTAATATTAGTGGCTATGGCAGCCTAAAGCCCCAGCCATGTCAGAATTGATAGCATAGGAGATGATACACCTGCATACAGATGGGGCTGAACGGGGCAATTTACAGGACAGGAATGACGTAAAAAGAGGAATTAGAGGACATAAAAAGAAATATAACAAAACGGATGTGGATAGTCTGGTTTTCCCTGAGTGGTAACGATGACTGGTTCATCTATATTGCTTTCATTTCTGCAGCGTGTGTGGTCTGTGCAGTGGTTGCATCTCTTGGCTGCGCAGTAAAAATGCGTTGCAGCTCGTAAGGACCCACCTCCCCCCATACTTGGCCCATACAGTACTCCGCCCCTTTGATCAGCCGGGAAACAGCCTAGCTGCAACGGCAGATATATGGATTTCACATATCACCCTCCCCCACTCGCATCAGAAGAGAGCTTATGCAGATAACTGCTTGTGAGGTTAAGCTCTCCGGAGAATACCCACATGTGGTGCCACTGCCCTGACTGCTACGCCCACATATAAACACACGCACTCACATTTATATATTATGTACAGACATGGCTACGTCTCCCTCTGTGGCTCAGCTGGTGATCAGCTGAGGATCACTCTTTGAATGAGAGAGTGACAGATGCTTCATGATGCTCTCATTTTGACTAACAAAGCATGCAAATAACCCCGTAATAAATGAGAGGGAAAGAGTTTGCTCTATGGGAAACATGATAAATAAAAACCCCAGGAGAGGAATTGAAGGCATTAGTGTGTATAAACAACACACAACAATATGAAGTGGATAACAAGAGATATCGGAGTCTGAATCTCTTCCAAATCAGTTGTAGCAATGAATGAATGCTCAACGCAAAGAGCGCAGATACGAAGCTGAGCTAATCTCAACTTTCAGTCAACATGATTTGAGGCAACAACAAATTGAAGCAAATGATGAAGCCGATTGGAGTAGTTGCGTTGTTGATGGTATACAAAGCGGTAATGGCAGGCCATCAATTATTGCTAATACATTAGCAATAATTTTATGCTTTGCTTGACTGACTCAAAACCATTTAGGGAGGAACGCCCACTCACAGCCAGAGAGAAAAGCTTTATATGTGGACAAGGCTTAAGATTAAATTTCTCAGCCCAAATCTAAACTTTGAAGTAGTTCCTTTATGTGACCAACTCATTAACAAATCAGTATCTACATTTATGTGGACTGTAAAATCACATCAGTAGACCGAAGTCCAGCTTTCCCCTTTATATTTGCAGCAGACATAGGCAGCTTGGGCTGAGTTTTATTCTGGGATCAGTTAAACATAAAGGGAAACTACTGAGTACACCGAGGGCTTTCCCCCACTGAAACTATTTCTGAATCGTTCTTCTTTTAAAAACCCCTGGGAAAGATGAGACACACTATTAATATCAAGATGATGAGGAGCTTGGCAGGAAAATTAAACTTACATCTTTGCATGCTGCGATCTGGTTGATGTACTCTCCATCTGTGAAGATGATGTTCTGTCCATCGGAATGTTGACCTGCAAACACAGACAAAGTGTCAGTGAATATATCCAATATTTTCATGGATAAAATACTGATGACACAACGTATTTAATACAAAATGAATGAAAGTGTTTCCTCAGCACCTGGCATGGTGACCGCCCCCTCATGCTCCAGAGTCTCGGGGTTGATCTTGATGGCCGACATACTGTGGTTACTTGTGTCCCGATACAACAGGTACCCCTGAAAACCACCACACAGATGATCTACAATCGTTAAGGACCTCAAATGTATTGGCTGATCAATACTGTGATATCTGATTCCTGCAATTCTCCTTCAGAAGCACGCATCTCCAGACTTAATTAATCTGCACTATTAAAACCAAAGATGCCCACTTTAACTTTTAGCATGCCTTTTCAAACCCTCTACACCCCTGAAACGCGTGTAAAATGTGTACTACCGACCTGAGCAAAGCCCAGCCACGATCTTTTCTCCTTTCGATTCCTGATTCGAGACGTGGAGTTGTACACATGGCCCTGTGGAGAATGAATACATGTGAGCAGACAACAACAAACACTGGCGAGTCTTAATTAAATGCCGGCAGATGGAAAAACACACCAAACACCGGTGCTGCTACAGTGAAGAATCACAATATCTAACTCAGTTACATATAGAGCTATTGCACATATAGCATATACTTCTTTCATATAGATGACAAAAACTCCCAACACAAAGACTGAGGAGATTTTTCTCAACCTGCAAAGACAATGTGGACATCCATGGTCAGATTAATGCAACCTGGGAGTGTCACATACCCTGACGGTGCCACTGTATCCAGATCCCACTTTGTAGAGTCCGTCTTTGCAGAGCAAGTACAGAAAGGAGCCATCTGTCTGCAGGAGGCAGCGCTCATCATCATCAATGGACACCTCTTTCAGGACCCACTTGTTCATCAGGGCCGCACGTTTGATGCCATTTCCAAACCAATCCTGGATTTGGATCTTTCCCACCAGAACAGCCTGTACGCTCCTCTGTAGTGCATTCAGTATGGTGGGAACCTGTTGACAGTTAGGAAGACAAGGAGGGGGGGGGGGGAGTCAAATCAGACGTAATGGGGTACATTTGTGAAGCAGAGTATGCACCAAGTGGGAACTCTTTGGGGAGTTTTTGGTGTCAACTGAGTCAAATTCACATCAGTGCTTGCGACTGTGAACACCTGTATGTTTGATGTCTTTTCCCTGAATCCATTTACACACACACTCGCATCATTTCCATGACACATATCAGTGATCTCAGATTTCACACACAGGCAAACACAAACACAAGACATACAGGCGTGCACAGCATGAAAGCTCGCACTTCTCGGCAGCGCGCCTGCTATTAAGATGATTCACAATTCAGTCAGCACCTACAAGATGAGGGGCTAGGAGCACAACACAGGCCAGTGAGGGATAAAAATGTGTGAGCCTACAAAATTACGCTCTAGTGAAAACATGTTGTTGTTAATATTTCACATTAATTCCAAAATACTTTAACTAGGCCTTTGCAGGTTTTGATAAAAAGTAGAAGAAACAAATAACAAAAACAAAGAGAACGATATAGAGACAGGAGAGAAAGGACAAAGCAGAGACTGAAGTGAACAGGGGAACAGATAATTGGCGGAAGAATGCAGTCAGGGTAACATAATCAAAGAGGAGGGTCAGAGCAGCTTGACATTTTCCAAAACTCAATTTGTGCTGTCCAGACACTGCCCAGAGTCTGTGTACACAAAGGAAATGCACGGGAGAGCCAGACGTTTCTGCATCCACCCTAATCAAAAGTATTCTTACTAATCAGGAGAAAAAAATATGAATAGATAAAAAAAATAAAATAGGACAAATTTCCTGGAGGAGGCGGTTTAGAAAACAAAATAAATCACATTCAAATGACATTAGAATACGTTGTTCTAGCTTGTATTCTCTAAGATATGAGAACGAGATAAGAATTGTTACCTGTATTGTCTGACAGGCATGGCTACCATTATTGGTGAGGATGGCAGAGACGGCCTGCAGGATTTTGCCCGTGTCTCCCCAGGCCACCACCAGACTGAAAAGGCAGGCGCAGGACAGGGCGGTGATGGCCTGCCCCGTCGGGTCATTGGGCCCTGTGCTCCGGACCGTGGTCTCCAACAGCAGCTGGAAAAGAGACTCTGACGAAGCAAACGAGCGGCAGAAAGGTTGGACGTCACAGAAAAGTATTGACAGGGTCAATAAAAATGATGTTTTAAGCCTCACAAACATTTTGGGGCTTTACCTAACACATCAGGAGGCTCAGTCTGGAAGCCCTCAGGCTGTTGCCCCTGCAGCATGTCCAACAAGGCCTGTAGGCTACGCAGGCACAGTAAGGGGTGAGAGAACCGGGTCTCTTTTATCAGCTCAAAAACCCCACACAGGCCGATGCCAATGATCTGCAGACAAAGAAAGAAGCACATTTTTTTTATGAGCAACTGAATACCACACCACATGAAGACCTAGGCTATACGCAGCCCTTTTATACAGACGATGTAAATACAACATAGAGGCGCAGAGCAAATACAGTTGACAAGATATAATAAACAGAATTGATGAAATAGGCTTAATGGATTGGGGTGGATGTTTACTATTAATAGCATGTCCTGCTAGCAGTGAAACAACCAATATATGGTTAGGGAGCCACAGTAAATGTGGTTACTACTGCTGACCGTCCACTATTAGCATTTTGTATAATGACAGACCCACTTGGCTGTGTGGCAAAGGGAGGGAGACGAAGGAGTTTGGCCTAGAAAAGGACGTCATTCTCTTTCTCTCTCTCAGCGTGGCTTGTTATTGAATAATGCTTTGATGTCTTTTCCTCTCCCAGCGTAAGATTTGTTTGTAACAGTGAAAGCTTAGCATCACCTACCTGCTAAACAATACTATGGTGAACAGCAAGAGCACGCTGTGCAATATTCGAGCTGTCGTACTGTTGTAGTGAGCATTTGAAAGCAACATCCTGAAGTGTAAGGTATGAAGTAGGGCATGATTCTAGGTATTTGGAGGCATCGCTGACGTCTAAATCTAACCTGAATTGTACAGTAGATGATTGACTCTTTAGCGCTGACACGGCTGCCACACTTTAATGACGCGCAGGTGATTTGTTATTGTGATACCATGAGGCAGCAGTAGCCTTTTACAAGGTCAGCGGGCACCCTTAACGTTACGCCTTGTTTTTACAACACGTACGACTTCCAAGTCCTAAATAATCATCCTGCTTTTCTGTGACAACAACAACAATAGCCAACTTATATCAATTACAAGCCTGTAACAGATGAAAGTGGATTTTAATTTAATTAGTCTCTTATCGATACACTATACTGTAGACTCTGAATACAGAATTACAAAAGGTTATTATATATCTCATTTTAATTGTGCTCCCAGCTGTAGTCAACGTTTTTAATGAAAAGAGATGGCACACAGAGAAGATGAGGGAGTTAAGGAAGCGTGCAGCTCCCCAGAAATGTAACTACACGCTGCGGCGATGCAGATTATGACAGCTGTGATTTCCTCATTCCCATCTCTCAGCGGTCAAACAAGCACAAAAAAAAATCCTAAGTGGTGACTTCTCTCTTTTCAGCATTGCAGTGACTTCAGTAAGTAACCGTTGTTCAGAGTGCCTTGCCAGCCGTTGTGTGAAGAACACTCAACTCAACGCAGGCGACTAGCATTTTAGCAGCGTAATTACAGAACAATGTTGGCACACTAGTGTATAAAAGTATAAATGCTTACACAAGGAGAAACTCAAACGGTGCAGGCTCTGCGTAGACTCACTGTAGAAGCATAAAGTAACCTCTATCCTTTATGGGGGTTTCAAGAACCTGATAAAGTGGCTCGAATTAGGGTCAGTGCATCAGCTCATCTCGAGGATCCCCTACAAGCACGGGCTTGCTTTTACCTCAATGCCAAGCACTGCAACCGCAACATAAGCAGCCAGTACGTCTCCCTTCTCATACCTTTGGCAGCTTCACGGGTGGCTCGCGGTACTCTTCCTCCTCCTCGCTGTCTGAGTCGCCGCTCTGCACCGAGCTCCTGGAGGCCAGCGCCAGGGAGGCCTCTCTCTGCTGCCAGTCCAGCACACAGTGCCGCACGTTGCAGTAGACATTGAACGCAGATGGGTTGCTGTGTAGCTTGATGTCCGGCACACAGAGGGCTCCATCTAGACTATCGGCCTGTGGAAAGACGGAGAAATGAAAACTGTCAGCAAACCCTTTTTTTTGGTGACCATAAGTTTGTTATTACTTGCGGCAATCGATAAGCTATTTAGGGTACGACACAGTGATTTATAAACAGCAATTTTGAGCTTTTATGTATTTAGAAATATAACATATAGAAATGTATGGTTCACGTTCAACAAAGTGCAAAAGATAGCAATAGTAATAAGATTTGATGGTTGTCAGGATGTCACATGGCAAGGTGGGTGTCACCCAGCAATAACAGCCCAAACCAAAGCACATGCTAAATAACAACAAACAATGAACGTCCCATCTGAGAATTTATTCATAGGAACATAACACCAAATATAAACCTAAGTAGATTAACATTTCAAGTGAAATTAAATTATATGATTATAAAACCTCTGTGGCCCACAGTCTTTGTATTGTTATCTTTATTTTTAGACAGTGACACAGATGATAAAGTAAATAACTGCTCATTTTGCTTTGGTCTCACTCCTAAGGACACTCGCTTTTCTACACACCAGCAAGATCCTTCCTTCTACATCAGCTTAACACGACGTTCCTTGTTACAAAATGGATTTCACAATATTCTGCGTAACTATAAAAGGTTGGTTTTAGAGAAGTGATTCGTTCACTTCAAGTCAGTGACCAGATGTAAGGCTTCCTTGCAAAGACCAACAGAAAAATGCAGCATGAACTCTTGCAAAGACATTTCTCGTTTTTGTAAAAACTAATTTAAATACACGTTGATTCGACCTGTCGGAGATGTTTGCGGTGGCACCGATTTGTGTTTGTAATACTGAACCTACCCCCATTGATATAAATGAGGTGGACGAGCCAACAGGGAGAATTTACAATAAATGATTACAGCAAAGCTTAAACGCTTAAATCCAATTAATCATTATGATTAGAACAACTAGAGCCCACAGAGAAACTTGATAAACTAACTAATTGATAAGCTTTCTCCATCCCAACAAGCGAGGATTTTTAACTACAGTCCTGAGGCAACCTCTAGAGAATCACACTGATCGATCACGCCTCTCTCTCTTGCAGTGTTGTGCTTTTGGCATCGCAATCACAGGGGGTGATGTCATCTATTTGAGGAGAGAGGTCATTCATTCTGAGCTCGAACCAGTGGGGAGGATATCAGCGCCCATCTCGTCTAACGGTGCTGTCTGCTGCTCTCCTGCTTTGCCACTGGAGCAGCATTTGTGACCAAGTGGTTGTATAACATTCACAAAGGGAGCACAATGACTGGAAAGAGCACTTAAAACCATTTGCAACATGGAGACACTCTAATAACCTAACCCCATGCAGCCAGAGAGAGGAAAAATTGATTTCTTGAGAGATGAAAGCAAAACAAAGGGTGGGGTGAAGACCAAAGTCCTGCATTTTGAAACTGAGCTTTTAAGCTTTTTATTTCTGCCCAGTACAGATTTAAAACTGTATTCTACAGGTTTCAACAAAGCTAACACGTCCCAATTTAAACTTTAAAATCAATAAAAAGACATTAAAAGTGGTCGCCTCAATCCAAGTGGTAATGCTCATACACAAAGTCAGAACCGTTTGTGCAAAGCCCACTGACCTATTTTGTGGCTTCCTTCTTTCTTCCTAATAGCAACAACCCATGGCCTAAACATGCTGCTTTTGTGGTAGTTTCTTTTCTGCGTTTCTGTCTGGTTTTCACTGATGATTTAATGGGCTGCTAAAAGCTTTGAAAAAAGGCTGACAGGCCGCAGTACGTCAAGCTGCAGGACTGCTTGTAAAGAGGCAGTGAAGAGCAACAAGGAACTGCGCTCTCACCATCTTTGTACATCCTCCACACCTTTTGCTTCAATTTGAGAACATGCCACTTCAAGTTCTCAGTGATGATAAGGAGGTGGCACGCACCTGGGATACAAACCAAGGACTTGTGGTGGACTTTAAGCAAAGTAGGAGCCACCCACCCACCTCTTTCGCCATAAGGGCGTAGGCAGTGGAGATGGTCGACGCCTCCAAGTTCCAAAGGGTGCAACACTGACAGGCAGTTTAGACTTCTGACACAGAAGCTACGGCGACAGCACCATAACTGACGTGCAACTCCTCTGAAATGTAACCACAACCCGAGGAGACACAGCGAGCAAGAGCTGTGATTGGTCCACTTGGTAGCAGCGTGTTTCCACTTTAGTATTTCCAGCCGCTTCTCCATCTCCGCAATTTTCAAATTAATTGTTTTGGATCAATAAAGATGGAAAACATCAAGGACAGGTTAACTGAGGACGTTTAAAGATACAAACATTAATATTACTCTTCTTCTGCGAAATTTTGGCAAAAGTTTCAGTCGTCATTGTTGAAAGTGAAGCAAGAAGTGGACGCAAAACTTAACCCGACTGGCAAAAAAGACAGAGCATATATGGCTCACACAGTGTTGGCTATGTGTCTAAGTTTAGGCGTCTAGGTCCCGTTTAAAGCACCTTGAGGGGCTCTTCAGAAAGGACTCAGGTCCAGGACATGTGCACTAGGCTGCAATGGATGTTCTACAAGCCAGTAGTTTAAAATTATATCTTTTATGCTGTGTTGGGATGGTGCATCAGGATTAAGGGAGCCAAAAAAACAACCGGACAGGGCGGAGGCAGGAGGGGAGGAGGGATGGAAGCTGAAAGCTATCATGGACAGCATCGCTCATCCTCTATATCCTGAGCTGAGGCAGCACAGGGGCATGCTCAGCCACAGACTCATGCAGCCACGTGCTCTTTCTTGCCAACAGCCATCAGACTCCACAATGCCACATCACCCAGTACCTCCAGCCTCCACTGACTGTGACTCAAACACACACCACTAACAGCAAAACAGTCTTCCCACTGATACTGCACAAACATACAGATGTATTGTTTTTTCCCATTTTGTACAATATTGTTCCTTGATAATAGCTGTGCCGTGTCTATTCATTTTTGTATCTCATCTGCTTCCGTCATTTTTGCGCCATTCCACTCTTATTATATAAAGATTACGCATCCGTCTGTACGCAAGACGTCACCATCTTCATGGGAATAATACGCGTTTATGCTCCGTTCTCACTCCACTTTCACGCTTATAAGCACAGAAGCAGACAAAAGGGGAGAAGAGGGCTTTTCAAACCACACTATTGTCTGACTAACCCAGCGTCAGAGGCGTGACAGAGCAAGAGCACAACACATACAAATACAGCATGACTGCCCGTGCAGCTACCCACGTTATTATGCCCGCTTGCCTGCCAGCCTTACCTACCACTCAGTTCTCCGCGTCTAAAGAATATCTAATAACGTTGCAGGGCATGAACTAACAGAGCAAGACAACCGGAAGAGAACTTAACTGACTAGTCCACTCTACATTGCGTGTGGAACAGTTTTGAGGGATGACAGAATAGAGCCTCTTATCACACTGCCTGTGCCCACAAGCTGCTGGAAACGTCTGCATAATGAAGTTAAATCCAAACCCAGACTGTCAAAGAGAGGAGAGTGCAGTCTCACTCTTAACAGCGAAACAGAAAACAAACAAGTCGGTACAATCTAAGACCTTGAGAAGTTAAGAATCAACTACTTCAACCATGGTGGCAATGAAATTTCTACATCAGAGGGAAAAAAAAAACAATATAAACATCCTCTGATGCAGGCTAGGTTCCCTCTCTGGATGAAGGAGATGGAGGCAGGCAACTGTTGCCGTGGAGATGTGGAACACATTAGGTCGCTCGGCAACAGGCCATCATGCACAAGTCAGAGCCACTCCCGTGTGTGTGTGTCCGTGTGTGTGTGTGTGTGTGTTTGTGTCACATTCTGCCAATCCCACTCTCCAGCTTCATGTGTGGATGGGCTTACTGGCACCTGCCCAACCCCGCCAAAGAAAACAATGTCTCTGCCAGACACTGTCAACCTTGCAGAGAATCAAAACCTTAATCGCATCCTCCATCTGTTAAATGCATTTAACAGAGTCAAACCAGCTGTACATGTTAAGATGGGACAGTTGCAAATTGAAACGTCAGTCGTTTTTTTTCATTACTACGAGAAGATAAACACAAAACATTCCATGTACATATTTACTCATGTTTGTTTCAAATTATCTGAGGAGCACTGGGATCATTATGTCTCACTGATAAATACTGGTTTTAGCTTATTTAACCCTACATTGATTAACATGATGTTATGTATTGTGTGTTTATTAAGACATCTAGATGGTTGCAAAGGTTTTAAAACAGTCCCTGTGCAGTGCAGCTTTAACCCAACCAAGCTAAATATACTCTCGTTTAAGGCACACAAGTGAAAATTAATCCATTCTAATATACCAGCCCTGCTCTAAATCTTAGTTTCATGACTGTTATAATGTTTGTTTCAAGTTTAAGCATTAGAAAGGTGGAATTCAAACTGCTTGATCATTGGGGAGGATGTAGTTTAATGTAGTGAATTACAGACAAAGATGTTTCCGTTATTTAGCCTGGCCCAGTGACGGTAATGGGGTTGTCAAAATAGAACAGAATAGAACAATAGAAACATGTGTTGATACAACACAATACAATTCAACAGTACTACAAAACACAGCCTCCTAAATGAAAACACAGTTGAATCAACAGCTCTCTCAGTTATTTCAAACAAATGTGTAATGCCATAATCTTCATGAAGATAAGATTGTGTGCAGGACTGTTATATCAGAATATTTGTTTTTGCTAGAAGTAAGAACTGACAGTGTGTGTTTTAATGTCAGATAAATCTAAAACAACAAGAGGCGCATTAAGACGTTTCTTACCTTTGTTCTTGATTTGACTTTTGACTTGACCTTCTGTCGTCTTTTCAGTTTCTTCTTACTCAAAGCCTTCTTGCCCCTGGAAGCAAACAGTGATCAGTCATCTTTGCAACACATACGCTTTGGTTACACTACATTAGGCAGATGCTTATATTTTACAGCATTATAACAGGATACAATAAACACAATGGATTCGCATTAATATTCTATTACATCCAACTACAGGTTTTATGGTTTTGCCCCAGAAAGCTCACAGAACACATTTTGCATACAGATATTGTGTTTTTCATTTATATCACACAAAGAATAACCAAAGCAGAGTAGCATCAGCATTTTACCTTCACTAAAATTTCTCATGACTTTTATAACCACCTCATGATAAGGACCTATATATCATCCAAAACTGTAAGCATAAACGTTTGCACTAAAGCATGGTCAACATGAACAGTCAAGGTATGTTATCTTATCACAAGTTCTTATTGTTAAATAATTATAATGTACAGAAAATGTGCCGTAAAGCACCTTTACACAACAATAACACATATCTACAGTCGTGTAAAAACCAGAGCATTTAGGTGTGAAAATTTTGAATCTCTTCCTGACGTTAAATTATAGTGTCACTTTCAGTTTTCTTTTCATTCTTATGGAATCAGCTTATGAAGCTGGAAAGTACAAGCCTTTCAAAGTGCAGCACGCTCTACTCAGCTGTCACAGGTGAAGCGGCAGGTTCACATTCAGCGTTATATTTTTTGTCAGAATCTTTCTGGTTGGTTCTTTCCGAAAGTCCCTTGAATTCTCAGTGAAACCAAATCAGGCTGCCAATATAAAGTAGCACCATCATTACTTTAAAAAACAGATTGCTTAGTAATGATTATTACTCACGTCTAAATACTTGGGGCTAGAATCACCAGTATTGTGTGGCCTAATGTACTGTAACAGATATTTTGAAAAAACATAATTTAAAAAGTACAATTCCCAAGATATAATAACTAGGGTTGTCAATGGATTAAAATACTTAAATTAAATGGACTGCATGATTGTCCATTGTTAAGGCGCTATTACTCACAAATGAATAGCAAGTTTTTGTAATCCATTCTAAATGTACATTAAAGGGATATTTTACAAGTTTTTAATAACCGCATCAACAGGGAAGTTGATACAAGTATTATATTGTATTGTATTTTACTGCAACGACACAAAACCATGACATTTACTGGCCAGACCATTCACCTCAAGAACCTCAAATGTACTGCACACTCAAAAACTATGCTGTGTCTGTGCTGCAAACTATCCAGCGTGGTTGTTTTTGGTGAGGGGGAGGAGGGCTCGCTGCATCATCTGTGAGCTCAGCCAGCAGGTGGTATTTAAGACTCAACTTACTGCGGTGTGAACTCTTCACATCAACAGTACATGCAAATAATTTTGGTCTTGTCGAGATAACCATCTGGCAGGGCTTTGAAGCTGAACTTGTCAACCAAAAAACACTTTTCTTTAAGACTTTCTGCTGAAGGAAGTTTGTTTACGCTCCATCACTGATGCATCTTTTCTTGATTTCCAAAACTACAGGTCAGGACGAGGGTCATGTCACAGACCATCGCGTGTCAAAAGAAATTTGTTAAATGTGCTTTAATGTGTTATGATCACGTTAATTTCTAATCCCTGATAACAACATATCAATACTTGCCATCCATGTACCTGTACAAGATTGCCATGCAAAATACAGGGTCTTTATCACCTATCTGTTTTTCCCATCCAGCCTTACTAAATAAAGTAAATCAATACATCTTAAATTTACTGTTGATTGGCTGTTTTAGTGTGCACCTAATACATAAAAAAATTAATTCATCACTGGATTTTAAACGTCTTGTAGCCATGCAAAATTTGCTTGCACTTGAGACACATATGGAAATATTGTGTGAGTCTCGGCCACCACATATGAAGCCACAAAGATGTCTGTATCTGATATGTATGTTCATCAAATGGTTTCCAAATCAGTTTTTTAAAGCTTTTCTTTCTGATAAACACAGATTGGTGTCAGACAAGAGTTCAAAATAACATAGCCTATAAGGCTGGGTTGTTCGGGGATTTCTTTCAGCTTACACTGGCCCATTTTTAAAGCAATAACTGAACATGCTCGGGGTTGAGAATAACAACTGAGTTAGTGAGGGAGGCTGCAGCAATGATCCGGCTACTCAGTCAGTCCACAACACTGACTGACTTCAATGACGTAACTGCATTACCCGCTTATGCTAGAAAAGCAAATGATTTCATCCACCTCCCCAACCCGTCTCACCCAAACATTGCCACACGTTTCAAGCCACCTTATGTAAATGTGTGTGTTTGTAGCGTGGTTTGGTGTATTAGCTGCTCATTTTAAGTTCCACGTTTCTTGGTTACAGAAAACCAGGGGAAGGGTTGATGCTCCTTAGTTAGCTAGCTAACGGTGACGCCGTTGGGCCTAAATACACTCCAGACTGTATTATTTGACAAAGTAGAGTAAAAAGCAGTGACAGCACAAGCAGTGTGGGTTTAAAATGTTTAACAAGAAAATAAGCGTATTACACAATCGATATGTTTGTTTACGTTCAGCAGCCATAACTCAACACATACTGACAAATTGGTGTCATGACAGTTAGCTAGCCATTTAGCTAGCTTGTTTTGGATATAGCCTATGTGCCATTATAGGTTTTATTCGTTGTGACAAGTGGGAAATTATTTTATTTTTGGTTAATTTGTGTTAGTGTGTATCTATACATATATTGCACAGAGCACCCAGGCTAAAAAGCAAAGGGGTGAACAAGCGCAACGTTAGTTTACATGGCTACTATAAGCTAAGGAAGTCAGAGTCAAAATTGCTACCTAGCAAGCTGACTCCGCAGAGGGCGCACTTAAATTGAGGAGTTTTTTTGGTAAATTGTCTGTAGATGAAACATTGCAACTTGCATGACAAGAGTCAGGCGAGCTCATTACCTATATTTATATTAATACGTTTGGGCGTATGCTAGCTAGCTTGTGTTCAGTGACGTGCCGCTGAGCAAGGGTTAATGTTAGCTTACGGTCGTTAGCCCAGACCAGCCTCTAATATCTATATTTTTCACATTAGCCACTCACCTTCCTTGATTTATCCCTTGCTCTTTATCATTGATGGCGGTAGTATAAATCCGTCTGTATCTCTCCGCCAGAGCTCGTCCTGAGAGTAAAAGCTGGTACCGAGTCCGACAATCCGACTGGGCTCCGGTTGTCGGGCAAGAACCCATACCCGAACCGATGGTGGAAAGATCGGCTCCGGCTCCAGAAATGACCCTGACACCCAGCCCCATCGACGGCGATAAGGAGGGCAGAATCCCTCCACCGGCGGCCGCTGCCGCAGCAGCACACATCATCGTTTTGCAGAACAATGCATATATCACACAAAAGATATCACAGCTAGATAATGTCTAGCCATCAGAAGCAATCCATTTGTCATTAAAAATCCTCCTAATGTCACATCATTTGTCCGCTCCAAGCTGCAGAAATACGGTACCACGATTAGCATCCACGGTCCCCAGTTACGAGAAGCGCAAATTGTAGCCTATCTGGTGGTGGTGCAGCTAAAACGTCTGCTCTTCCGATCCGGCCACAGCGTCAACACGGTGCTCGTCTGCCGAGGATTTATCTTTTCAAGCCATAACAAAATCTGTCGTAGAATAGCCGAACGGACACCATTCATTTTCAAAAGTCGCCGCGTCGCATTTCTGATTTATTCGTTCCTTGATTGTTTCTTGACCCCGGAGAGGCAGCACCCTCAGTTGGGCTGCCATCTTAGCTCCATCATCCCTCCCCTCCCTGGCTGAGTCTTGCGTCGCTAGCATGCCGGGATATTTTCATACGACTGAACGATGCTATCGTCGATTTTTCCTGATCATTTCTCTCGCTGTGTGGAGTCAACCCGCTGTGTTGTTCACTTTTTAAACACAAATCAGCGTTTATGCAAGTAAAAGGCGGCATATTAGATAACAGATAGTCACATATAGGGTATTTTGTACAATATTCACAGTTGGAATCTGGACATTTAATGTGCAGAAGTCTATCCAGCAAGGGCCCCTCCCTGCTTGATCTAAAATTGGCACACAGAGATTCCTTGTAAAGCTTAGTTGCACACAAAACACAACACTTACATAGCTGTATAATACTAAGTTCTCTTCCATATATTAGTCCATACATAGTGACTAATGAGTAATTGTGAAACCTGCCCTTTGCTCTCTTACATACTCCTTAGATTGCACAAGGAATGCAGACCTCATTTTATTTGTTTTCTAATCATCTAAGTGCTGCTGAGTCCTTTTTCTTTTCTTTTCTTTTTTCTTTTTTCTTGCTTATATGTGTACATGTTAGCGAATGTCTGACCGAGCCAACACAGGGGTGCAAGATGAGCAGAGATGCTGCAGGGAGGTGTGTGTGCGAGGAGGGGGGGGGGGGGGGGGGCAAATATGTTGGGTAACATAATCAGTTAAAATGGCAGCAAGGGCCAAAATACACTGCAGTGCAAAGGTGGACAGTAAAATCAAGTGCAGGCAGTACATATTTCACACAAATGTGCATAATATAACACTTAGGCTGCACTGTTATGTTTGACTGTAGAGAAGGTGCACCCATCAGGATTGTCTGTCCCTGAAATAAAAATTAAAATCTAATGTTATGCTTTAAAAAAAAAGAAAAGAGGTATAAATATATGTACTGTGGACGTGCATTTACATTTATTGAAAGAGAGAGAGAGATGAAC
Source organism: Planiliza haematocheilus (assembly GCA_005024645.1). Classification (NCBI taxonomy): domain Eukaryota; kingdom Metazoa; phylum Chordata; class Actinopteri; order Mugiliformes; family Mugilidae; genus Planiliza; species Planiliza haematocheilus. The sequence continues at coordinate 929,222 of SRSE01000940.1, read as the reverse complement.
ACAGGCCCTAGCGGTGCTTTATTGGCTGCAAGGTATTGCAGTGGCCCAATGACAAGAGAGGGGTAGGTCTACAGTCTCTTCTCATAGCAACCCAGGAAGCTTTCAGGGATTATCATGCGCAGTATCAGAGTGCCAGCAGGTACTAGTGATGACAAAACTCAGGGTCAGGGTTTTCCTGTAAAATATTTGAAATGGAAAGCAGTTGTATTGCAATACAATTCAAGTTGAAGGTTATAAATAAAATAAAAAAAAGCAGTGATTTGACATTAAATCCTGAGCCTCCTCGTTTAACCCCTCGTTGTCTCAGCTCTGCCCGGCGAATCGAGGGAGGAGGGGTGGAGTATCTAGGCCAAGATGAAGCCATAGGTCAGGACAGCAAACATGATAAGAACTGGAAGAGATTAAAAATATTCACATTCAAAAGAACCAGGGGCTGGTCTTAAAGTCTAAATAGGTTGTTTATTTTGTGCTGCCCTCTTTCTATTATAGTCTGTCAGTGCCATTACGTGTCCTGACATGAAATACTGTAAGTAACTGTTTCAGTTCAAGATCACTCTATGGACAGAACGGTGTCAGCCTGATTTTATCGCCGGCTATCTCTATGCTAGAGTGCAACAATAAGAGAGCACCTGTGGGCTCTGCTGCAGATCTATAAATCTGTGTCTATACACCTAATGGCAACATATGACTCATTATATGTTCCACTAAAAGGAAGGACAGGTTTTTAACTGGTTATCCACACACATAGTAGCAGCGTCCTGCCCCACTGATGGTTGAATGAAACTATGAAAGCACCGATGTTGATACAAACCTGTTCTGGTCAAATAGTCTCTTCGCAATGGAGCGGTGCTCGGTGCTGTAACCTCAAGATATAGATGTGCTGTTATCTCAAAGAGATTTAAGTAAGACAACTCATTTAAAAGTCTTGGTGCGCATCTTAGCCTTTTCTCATGTGGCCTGACATTTTTTTGTTGGGTTTGGTTCACCCTCTGCTATTTGTTTGTCCTTGCACTCTGCGTTGACTTTTCCTCTCACTAACTATTTCGTTCAATCACTACAGTAGGACAGGTTATACTTATTTCAGCTCCTCTGACCCATCTCAGTCTTAAGGTCTGATGTAATGAAGTTGTGTAACCAGTATTCCATTTTTTTATAGTCATAGTCCATTTGTCACCAGTTGTTGGTCACTTGCCTGAATTTGAACATTGTCAAGTGAGAAGAGGGTTGTTTTACGTTGCTTGTAACATAATCCCTCGCATAGTTCTAGCTCAGGTAGCTGAATGTGTAGTTAACCTTTCAAAATAATCAGTCTTATACAAAAAAAAAAATGCCTTTCTATTTTACGTTTGCCTATTGATGCTCACCCTAACACCCTGAGTCAGTGCAAGGTAGCGAGCATTCCTGTCATGCCATCATAGTAACTAGGGTGGGTTCGCCTATCAGTATCATGTTGTCACACCCTTTCATGCTATGCACCTTTCATGCCTCTGATCACCCAGAACACGGCACACCCAATAATAAAGCTCACAGTCACAGACTACTTGGAATTTGTAGTTCGAGTCACTTAAGTTTTATGTGGACTCCTGATGATTTTTAACCTCATATGTCCTATAACTGTCAGATAGCCCAAAATCATTATAGCTATACATAATATTGAATGCTGGTTACAAGAAGTTTCATTCAAAGAGTGTAAGCTTGTAGTCAAACCTACTAATCCGTCAAGTTTCTATGTGGCCACACTGATTGGTATAAAACGTTTTAAGTGTTATAAGAGCGATGATTAATCTCCTAAAAGTTGGAACAAACTTACCTTCAGCCTACAGGTGCAAAGTCCAGTGTATGAGTTATACAGTGTTAGAGTTACCAGGATAACGATGAACAGTCATGTAGCAGTACTGTATGTCATGTTAATATACAATACGTTATACTTCCATTTGCAGTGAGCCAAAGTGAATCCTGCAAGTTTCGTATATTTTAGTGTCTCTGTTAAAGTTTATTTCATTAATGACAGTGTGTAGTAGACTGACAGACAGACTGACAGACAGACAGACAGACAATCCCACACCCAGTTCGCAGGTCTACTTCCTCGACGCTCGAGCTGAACCGCAGGTCCTCCACCCAATTCCATTTCGCCTGCCTACAAGCAGAATGCAGAAGAGTTACTGGTGTTTAAATGGTGATGACGGAGATGGAAACACGCAGAGTGAAAGGGAGCGAAGAAAGGTATTCTTTGATTGTTCTGTGAAGCCACACCCTGGGGTGGCCTTGGATCTCCTCCCTTAAGGTTAAAAGCAGAAGGAATGATAAGGGTGTGATTGTGCTGTGCAGTCTGACAGACAAGTCCTCAGACCTGGACTACAGTGACAGTTTCCAGTGTTTTCTTTGGAGGTACGTACCCAGTCTCTTTCTGGTTCAGGTTTTATTAATATTTCCATGAATTATAGATTTACGGAAGAAACATATTAGTGTAGAAACATATCAGATGTGGTTACTGCTGAGTTTTTTGAGAGAACATAGCTGAACGAAATGTAAATCCTGAAACGTATGTACAGAATCATGTCATGTCTAAGGATTTTATAGTAATATTACTACTGCATTATGTTAGTCTCATGATGCACTAAATTACTAAATTAAAGCCTGCCTTACAGATACACTGATGTCAAAGTGTTTTCTTGTTAACAGAGGGTTTTCCTTGCCTCTAACATTTCACGCTCTGGACTGTGACCCAACAGTTTTGATATTTTATTGGTTGTGACGATAACATAACACACGCACAGTTTACGCTCTAGGTTGGCTTGTCTGAATTAGCTTGCTGCTTAATGTGAATTGTTCTTAATGTTACTGTAGCGTGCATATGGCGCTGCAAACATTAAGATATGTTTGTTAAGAACAGCATATAAGCTAGTTTTCAGTCCATGCTGCTAAAACCCCTGATCAGATCACACGTAATATAATAATAAAAGATTATTACTGTGCTGTCCTAATTTGCCTTTATGCTAAGACATGTCCTGTTCTAGCTGTTTCGCTCAAGACATTTGTTTCAGACAAACACACCCAGTCCTAACAGCACCTGTCAGACTGTAGATCGTGTGACTGATAATTAGCAAATATTGCATTTAGAGTGAAAAACTCTCTTGCAGGTGGAGAATGTAGTTGAAAGGACGTAATCTTGATAATCAATAGCTCATGGCATGTTACTGGTACACCCCTCTGTTTTGCTGACAAAGGTGTGTTTGGGGAAGGTGTGCTGTGAAAGGTGGGTGTGTCTCCATGAGGGTACAGATCAAGACAAACCAGTTTTGGGCTTAATCGTTGAGTCTGGGGTTGAGCAGAACCTTGTTGTGCTGCAGGGCACAGCGACAAAACCCCGATGTTCATCAACATCAAGCTGGTGGTAAAATGGTTATGCGAGGCAAAATTACAGAAATACACAGCAGATTAAAAAGCACCGACTCTTGAGGTTCTTCAGCAGAGTTCAGGTCTATGCTGATGTCAGGTTTGACAGCCTACAGCGCCACCCAGCGGCTAAGATGTTGTAGTTTCACTCTATGTGATGCATTCTCTCTTTCCAACTCCACAGGTGAAGTTACAAAATGAGCAGGTACACGATACAATCTTGTAAGTATTAAGATATCTATTATTTAAAAAAATAATGATAATTATATGTAGACTCAAAGGTTATGATTGTCACATGACTTTGAAGAGTTTTTCAACAACTTGAACTTCAGGCATTGCCAGAAACGTATGCGTAAAATAAATAATAAAGATTACAACAAGAGCAAAAATAAGAATTAGAAAAAATAAGCACTGGGCCCTGAGGTTCAAGAACAATGTAAAGTGATTATATCAACAGCACAATTTTGTTAACACTAAAGTGCAAATGTACTAAACGAGCGTTTAATCATAACCTTTCAGAACTAGATTATTTTGCCATGTTTAATTGCAGGAGCAGAATATGTAATAGTACTTGCTTAATGGGCTTCTTCATGTTCTACTGAGTCAATACTGAGTAAACACAAAAATATACATATAAAAATGTGCCACTGAGTTCACAATAAAGTCCTCTTTGTCTTGTGTTTTCAGCCAAGAGCACCAGGCCCAGCCAGGCAATCGAAGAAAGCAAGAGGAAGACGTCTCTTCTGAAAGACAACAGCTGGATTAGGAGAGACGAAGAGGAGGATGAACCTGTCGAGTAAGTACCGTGAACACAATGCAGGTACTCTGCTGCACATGGGATTGGCAGAGCTTTGTCTCGGTTATTTAAAAAAAAAAAAAACCTCTTTGCATTCCTTTTGCTAGTCACTGTGTTGAGTCACATGTGACTCATCGTGTATAAATGAATGAATTGTTTGTTTTTTTTCCCCCACACCTGCAGCCGAGATCCAAACTTTGGCAGGACTGTTCTAAGCCGATACAAATCCAACGAAAATCTCACAAGGTAAAAGAAAAAAGAAAAAAAAAGAATCCTCAATTTAAAAACAAAGTGATAAAAAACTAGTATCTTATGTGAATGTAATCTTATGTAACTTCTTTTTCCCATAGTCCCACAGAGACTGAAGATGTAAAAACACCCAAACGTGTGACCCCATCATCTGTGCAGGCTCTCAGCAAGAGGTACCACACCTGCTAACATGCTGTCACCTTATTATGTTTCATTTTGTAAGCGACATGTAAGTAAACTGTGACGAGATGCGTAACAAGTGATTTCTGTCGCTGCAGGTTCAGTGGAAGTCAGGATGAACTGAGCAGTAGGTTGGTACAGTATTTATAGTATTTTATTTTTTACTTTCATTCACTTTAACCAGGTATGTGGCTTAATAAAACCTCTCTTCTAATTGCAGCACTCCCCCTACAAGCAAAACTACATCCCCCTACACCAAAAGGTGCATTTTTTATTTAATATGAAATATGTGTCGTTTCATTTTGTTTGTGCACAATCACCTAAATACTCTGTCTCTTTGTTGCAGCACGTATACAAGTGTGAAATCTCCAACCACGTACGTAACGTTTCGCACCATCACGCAGATTATGAACAGTTATTGTAAATATACTGTGTAATGTTTTTTATTTCTAATGTCACTACAGGACCACCACAACCAAGACTACTGTCAAGGAGGAGCCGAAGACAAGGTACACGACAAATACTCGCAGCAAACCAACAAGTAAAAAAAACTAATGTTGTAAAGGAACATTCAGTAAATGAATTATTTTCTTACTCAGCACCAAAACCACTACAGTCGCAAAGGATGGCAAAACCACAGAGACCACCACCACCACCACCACCACCACTAACACCCAGAGTGTCAAGTAAGGCATACATTTATATGCATCACATTACGGCACATGGAGTCTGTATCAGTTGAATGACAATGATTTTCTCTTTTAAACAGATCTCCTGTGACTAAAACACCAACCACGTTCACTGAGCGGGTCAAGTCTTCAAGCAAAGGGTAAAAATACTCACGTCATTTAATTCAGTAAAAGTAGAAAGGGAGGTGTATTTGCCACTTGTCAGTGTTATATTAATACATATTACATTACATGAGGCTAAGCTGTTCATTCTAATGTCTACATGCAGTACAATTAGTTTCAATATGGTAGTGATTAAACTCCACTTCAACCAAGAACAACATTTAATGTCTCATGTGCAATTCATCAATAATAATGATCCATTTTTTCTAATGTTTCTGTATATTCATTTCTGTAAACATTTAGAGGTAACACATTAAGATGACACTGAATATTTCCATGCTGTGTTGTAGATCATTTTTACTCAAGCCCTTGCTTGTTTTTAGAAACATAATCCTCAGACATGTCCCTAAAATCAACCGGTAACTGCTGCATAACAACCGTGGGCTCGGCGGATAAACGAGACTTAGCTGAATTTGGACATTTAATATAATCCAATTGAATTCTATTCTTACTCCTGTTTCATCAAAATTGCAAATCAATTGCAACAAACACAGGTGTTGTTGAACTTTCTAAAAAAACAAAAAAAAAAAAAAAAAAACGTCTCAGCTACCAAATCTAATGCAACACGAATCAAGCGCAACAAGCTGTTCATGCATTTAGTCATAGTAGTGCTACACCCATTCCCTGAACAGGGACGTCCATAGTGGAACCTGTTAAGTGGATGAGCAGCACGTTGCTATGGTAACAGGTCTATAGGTGGAGCTGGTTTTAACTGTTTTATTCCCATTCAGGCTTACAGTGTTTGTTTGATTATAGTTTAGTGTGACATGTTGGATCACTTCACCCCTTTGGGTCTCTGAGTTTTCACATCTTTTCCCACAGGACGGTGTACTCCAACTACACACCTACCAAAACAACTAAGGTGACAGAGAAACCTGTTGTCAGCACCAAACAGTAAGAAATTGTATAGAAAGTTAAGTGGAATTTGCAGCTACCACATGGGTCGCCTCCGATTTAACGCGTTTGGAATATATTTTCCCTGCAGAGCCGAGGACAAACTCTACGACACGCTCATCCCAACGCCTGTCAAGAATGATTGCCCACCTACAGACAGGTGAGATTTTCAGGCATTAATCTGAGAACATGAATTATACCGACTATGACACCCGGAAATCAATATATATATATATTTATTTATTTTTGTGCAGCAAAACTACTGTCTCCACAAGTCAGACTGTGACGGTGAAGAGCAGCCCCAGCACGCAGTGAGTTTCATCCCTTAGTGGCTATGATGCTATTATTACTTCTGCTGACACTGCTGCTGCCAGATCCTGTAAATAATACCCAAGATAGTCCCCAACAAATACACTACTTACCTTTGCAGAGCTGTATGTTATTTATTTACATTTATAGTAGGAATTAAAATGATTTTGGGTTTGACTGCTGCAAATCGTGCAGTCTTTAAGTACTAACAGACAGATCCACCGCTGGTTTTGGTCTTTGGTCACCAGCCTTATCCTTAAAAACTCTAACGATCTATTACAGCAGGTCTACTTAAGAGCCAAGATAAAATACCATGATATAAAAAATAAAAAAAAAGGATTATCTGTCTATGCATTACATAATATATAGATAGATTCTTTACATAATGTATGCAAATAGTAGATGCACCAACTGTGCAACAGGGATATACTTTTTATACAGTAATGCCACCAGTACAGCTTCTTATATAATGCGTTTTGATCTCATCTAAAGGCCCAGATGGTCTGTGGATGCGTGGCATGATGTGTGAGCGTATAGCGTGGTCTTTGCGACGCCTGCTGCTTCGTTCAGAGTGTTTCTGTGCTGCGCAGTCACACAGCCAGAAAACAATGGACAAAGCATTCAAATAAACACAATAAGAACAAAAAAGACAATGTCGCATTTGAACGAATAGCAGAACTCAGTTCACAGATGTTAAGAAAAATGCCTGTCAGATAAAATGTTGTCTCTTTTGCCTTTTCAGAGATACCATCAAAACTACAACCACGACAAAGACCTCCTCTACGTGAGATAAAACTCCATTAGTCGTTTAAAAAAAACAAATACACTCTAATAATAGGGATCGCACTCATAATCGATGTTATGTCTGTTGTCTCCACAGGGCCAAGGATGGCCTGTACGACAACCTCCTGCCTAAATCCATTACGTCCGGTGTGTCTTCTCCCGTCAGGTGAGATGTCTCAGTGAATAATGTTTGTCGATAACTAAAGGCAAGGTTCAGCCGCTGTCCCTATCTAACACCTTCCTTTGATGCTACAGCTCTCAGTCTGATTACACGCCCACCTCCCGCACCACCTCCTACACCATCAGTAGCAAGCCCAGGTAAACATTTTCAGTTCCACTTTGTTGCAAGAATAAAAGAAAATGAATTCATAAGAAGTAAAAAGCATCCCTGCTTGTGGGATTTTGCTGCTACATCCTTCTCGGGGCAATACAACTTACTGTTGCTGTTTAAGATTTTAAACATTTCACTGGTAATATCACAAAAGTAAACACACCTGAAGATAAATGAAAGTAAAGTCTGAGTATCATCGTCCTGGAACTTCTACTTCAGCAAAAGTTGCACACATTTGCTTTCATTTAGCTTCTTTTTGCATGGTATCCTGATTAATGTCTTTTAATTTACACTTTGTTGAAATTATTTCTATGCAGCGCTGAGGACAAACTCTACGATACCCTCATTCCCGACAGCATCCAAGATAATGTCAAAGACAGGTAGTGTTTGCACTCATTACTAAAAACAGAAAGGGGTTTAAACTTAACTGCAACACAGCTTTTATCCTCTTTTACCATTAATAAACTGTTTAAGTGGTATAGCAGCTAATAGATGTATTTGTTAACAACTATAACTCTATAATTTATTAGCATATATGGGAGAGACTTGATATAAAGTGTACTGCATCACTTTAAATACTGATCATATAGTAATATTCTCTTACAGCAAAACAACCGTGACCAGCACTGAGACTGTGACAGTGAAAAGCGCCACCAATGGGTGAGTTGCTGCCGGAGAATGTGGCGGTAACTTGCGTCTGCACCAACAGACAGTCAGATGAAAATATTTATTCTCCTTCCGCTTTTTTTCAGGGACGGCACTAAAACGTCAACCACGACCAGAACCTCCTCTATGTAAGACAAACCTCTTGGACGACTTTGCTAACAAATATACTCAGAAAGCAGAAGGACTGCAGTCTAATATTGTTGTCTTCACAGGGCTGAGGATGACCTGTACAGCACCCTCCTGCCTAAATCCATTACATCGGATCTGTCCTCTCCTGTCAGCAGCTACACCAGGTAAACTAAGGCGACTGCTTATTGACCAAACTATGTTCAAGTGGTAGTATCACTTTCATAAAGTCCTGTGAATTCAGGCAAAGTTCAGTCACTGTTCAGTATTTAACTCATTCATTTGCTGCTCTGTTACACAGCTACAGCTCGTACAATGATGACAGCCCCACCACCCGCACCAGCTCCTACTCCGTCAGCACCAAGCCAAGGTAACCATTTGACTATTATCAGCGTCTTTCTCACCGTGCTGCACCAGCGTTTCTGAATATTCAGCTGCAATAAAATGTGTCTGCCGTCTTTCCACAATTCCTTATCTGTTCTGCTCTTGCACACACAGTGACACTTACAGCAGCGACCGTAAGAGCTACTCTTACTCAAAGCCGGACTCCAGGTAGGAAGCAAAGCAGGTTAAGACCTTATTATATGGTAAATAAGAACAGTTTTAAAAGTGATCTTTGATTTGTTTTTGTCTTATAGCTACGAATACACCAGTGTCAGCAGTCCCACTTCGTACACTTCATCTTCTTACAGCATCAAAAGGTATTAAATAATCTATTAAATTAACTGTTAATGTATTGGTATGCAAACATTACATGAGGCTAAAACCGCTAGGTAGAGGAGGTTATCCAGAAAGACACTGAACCCCCAGTTGCTCCCAGTGAGTGGCACTGGTGTGTGAATGTGTGTGTGTTTGTGTTAGCGAATGGGTAGATGTGTCTCTGACTGTAAAGCACTTTGACTAGAAAAGCGCTATATAAAAGCAAGGCCATTTACCATTCTGACAGTTAAGCCTCCATAAAAAGAGTGTACCAAGGAATCTCATCAGTAAGGTCATAAACAGGCAAACCTGACCTGATAATATACGTAGAGCTATAGGCAAAAGTCAAACTAGTGACCAACAAAGTCTTTAGGATTCCTCATCTGGGACCCATGGGTGTCTGCACCAAATTTTGAGACAGCCCATCCAATGGTCGTCAGTATATTGTACTAAAAGTTTGAAATGCAAACCTGCTGTTAGTCCTTAAAGAAAAGTCAAACACAAAGGATCGCAAAGGTCTTTGCAATTCATGACTTTTCATTGATTCCTCTGATGACCATGAATATCTGAACAGCTGAGATATCCTTCCATCTGGGCTGAAGTCGTAATAGACCAATACTCTTAACTCCCAAATCCACTCATTAGTTTTTCATTCAGTCCACGGAGAATAGGAAGCCTTGACTGTGACAGTTATAAAATGATTGGTCAAAAATGAACTCATTGTATGCAGCATCAGCATTCATTTAATATACTATAAGACACTTAATAATTTCTTTTACAATACAGGCCCGTGCTTGAGAAAGACCTGTGCACCTACTGCCATAAGCCATTCACTGGTGATGCCAAGATGGTCCTGGACGACATGAAGATCAACTGCCATGCTTCCTGCTTTAAAGTGAGCATATTTTTAAGATGTGTCTCTTGTTCCAATAAGACAGAGGTTGAAAGTCTTCTGTATGACGTGTGTCATGTTTCCTCTGAAACACAGAGATTTAGAAGCAACATTAAAATACTTGAGTAAATATTCGAGTTACATTTAGTGGCTGGTAGCCGGATGCTATTGATCGCCATCTGTGCAGCTGAGTGTCCATCGTGTATTTCTTTCCTAATGTGGATGCTTGTGTTTTGGCAGTGTCATGTGTGTAACAGTAATCTGGGCAATCTGAAAGCTGGCGACAGCATGTGGATCTACAAAAGCATGGTGCACTGTGAGAACTGCTTTGAGGTCACCAGAGGTAAAAGAAAAAATAATATATATATGTGTGCTGTGTATGTGCAGTTCTTAATGGTCCTGAATATAAAATTGAAATGAATAAATGTTTGTCTGTATATTGCAAAAAATAACATTGGTATCATCCTTTTTCCCTCCACAGATAAATGGCGGCGTTGAGCCATCATAAGGATAAAATGGATTATTGTTCTCTGTGTGCTTTGGGTGACATGGGTTCCAATGTATTTGGATTATGACAAGCTGAAAGATCTTTATCTGGGTGTTTTGATAAATGACAGTTACTTTATTTTAATAGCATCCAATATTCAGTGCTCATAGTGCAACCAATAAATTGCAATATATCATAGCTGTGTCTCTGTTTCTAACTCTATACAACATAGCTGTTCCTCTTAAGTCTGCAGCTCATAGACAACTCGCGTGTGTGTGTAAAATGAGGAGAATTACAATGTTGAGGGCCGGGGGCTTTTTCTTTGTGCAATAAATGTGTCTCTATCTAAAAATAAATAAATAAATAAACAGAAATGATCCATTTTTGGTGGTGATATTTATTTGTTTATTATGTATGAAGAATGACTTCACAGTAATAAATTTGGCATCATACGATATCATATCATTAAAATTTCATTAAAATTTTTGTCAGTTAGCAATAGCTAGCTAAACTTTGGCATGGAAGGCGCTAGATTAGTATTTTTAAATGAATATATGAATATTAAGTCACAACAAATCTCTGCAAGCAGTTAGTGTGCTGCAAGCTGTATCAACATATTTCATCATAATACATAAGGTTAGCTAATAGCTAGCTTAGCTATACAAAGGTATTGGTCAATTAGCTCAGCTAGCTATGTAATAGTTAGCAAACAACTACGCAAACTTTATAAGCATTATAAAATGGCAATAAAGATGTAATGCAACTAGTTTGAATAAATACTTTAATCCTTAGTTTAATGAAAAATTAAAATTAGTTTAGCTAAACTATATCCACTGTTAACTAATGTTAGCTGTTAGCTACGTCACAGCTAACTAATGGTTGGCAAAATTTAGTTAGCATAACTAATTTCTTTGTAAGAAAATATGTGCTGCAACTGGTTATTTGTGTAAATTTGCCGCTAAAATATTACAACATGACTTATCATAGCCTACGTGTGTTAAATGATATGACACTTTAATATTTTGTCTAAAAACTTAAAATTTGTTGAACTAAACTGTACCTTGTATTAGCAAAGGCTAGGGCCATTAGCATTAGCTTTGTTGGCTATGCAACAGCTAGCTAACGGTTTGCAGTATTTAGCTAAATATGTGTGCAGCAATCTATATTTGAGTAAATTATTACACAATTAGAATGAATTCTGCCACAATCTTCATTTTTATATTTTAACATATATATATATAAATCGTTTAGTTTACTTGGTTTTAGAAATATTTTTTTTAAATATAATTGGTTACACTAATTTTTAATAAACTAAAGCTTACTATCTTATGTAATTGATGTTTTTATTATTATTATTATTATTATTATTATTATTATTATTATTATTATTATTATTATTATTATTATTATTATTTGTGTGATAAAAGTGTGTATAATGAATACTTCCTCAGCAGTGGTGTGATGGGAGTTGAACTCCAAGCTGCTGACCAATCAGATGGAGGCTGTGCAGTCATCCCAGCAGCAGCAGCAGCATCAGTGTGTATATTTGTGTGAGTGGGAGTGTGTGTGTGTGGTAGCTTTAAACGGGGGGAATCTGGACACCCTCTCTGAAATTGAATAGGACCCTCTGCAGGCAGGCCGTGGTTTTAGCCCCTCTCAATGTGCTTTTTACCAAATGGAAGCAGAGGTGTTGAACCCCCAGATGATGGCAGACGTGAATGGCAACAATAAAATCACCAACGCGGAGCTGGAGGTGTTAAAGCTGCAGGAATTGGTCCGAAAATTGGAGAAGCAAAACGAACAATTGCGGACTCGAGCGAACGCTGTAAACAATTGCTCCGTCGGCCCCCATCTCCAGACCTCGTTGTCGTGTCTGCGCGGAGGTACGACGCGTCCGGGTGACAATTTCACCAGCAAATATGACATTTCTAGTCCGACACAGTGTCTCCCCTCACCTCGGGGACCGGCGGAGGAGCCGTTCGCCTATTTTCAGCCGAGCTCGGTGTCTCCTGATGCCGCCGTGGAGGACAGCTGCGCCGCTGGAGCCACAACTGTTTTGGATGAGGTTGATATTTTGGACCTCAACATCGTGCTCCCTATTAGAGAGCCTGATAGCTGGTAACTACTCCTTGTTTTTATGTCACTAACTTTCCTACAACCACCGCATTTGCCTTCGTGAATTTAACCTGATAAATCAGTGTCTCTTGTGTTTTTCTGACCCTCTTAAAAGCTTATAGGCCACAACAGGACTAGAGGACAGTCATCTAGCCACAATATCCATATAGTAGGTGTAATGCTACCCTACCATGGATCTGCTTATTGATTGCCTTATTGACTCCTCTCCTGGTGGAGTACACTTGCAGACCCTTGCATACAGAGTCATCTCTATAGGAGGAAAACAAGAACAAAAACAGATCTGACATCCCGGCATGCACTGTGTGTGCAGCATAGGTATCTGTTCAGAGCGAGGCAGCACTGAGATGAAATTAGAAACAATGACCCCCTTCAGTCTATGATCAAACGCCTCTTCTTTGTGTGTGGAGTATAGAGCCCCGGGCTGAACTACTTTAAAGCACGCTGGCTGCTGACTTAGGTAGCTCACACACTGACATGCTGACTACTGAAGCGTTTCCAGCTTTATGTATCTGATGTGATGATGTGGAAAATGTAGCACACAGTTGAATGCAGTGCGCTGGTACGTTCTTACTCCATTTAACAGCACTAACAGACCCTCGAGTCGGTCTTGACACTGTGGCCTAGATGTCGATTATAAGGCCAGTTATGTTAAGTTAGTGTTATTCTACTTGAAGGCAGAGGTGGCACATAGTTGTATTATAATCCAGCAGTAGTTTGTCGTTTACCATTTTGGATTCTAACACTCCAGTGTATTATAGTAACTCATATATATGTCTTTTTTATTTAACTAAACATAATTAAGAACAAGAAAGCTTTATCAGTGGATTCACTTGATATTAGTAGAACATAATTCCAGCAAAGTCCATTTACCAGACATGATAACCTGCATTTCTGTTTAGTGGTGCAACAAACTATTGTTTTAAGTAGACTGATGAATATTTGCTTTTTCTTTTTCATCATTTAGTGTATGAAATGTGTGCCTTTTAGCATTTTCCAAGGTGATATCCATAATGCTGTTTTTAAAATAGCCAACCGTAAAAATGTATATTACAAATAAATGAAGCAAATTACCTGTATTTTTAGAAACTGCTAACAGATTATTTGAGCATTTCTGAATAAATAATTACCTTCAAGTAGCTGTTAAAGCTTCTGTTGATTATATAATTTGTTCATTAAATTGCTCCAGCTCTCTAAGTATCTACCACCCACCGTGAGAATCTCACAAACCCTCCTGTGTCTTCGTGTGAATCACTGCTGCGGAAGAAGGTGTCACTGAATTTCACACAGTTTCCCACAAGAATCTTTTAGGTTATGCTTGCATTTAGATTTTACAAAAATTGCCCAACCACAAGTTGTAAAGTGGCCTCACTTCTCTGGCTACCTCAGCTGTGAAACTTAACCCTAAACTGCCACTTTAGTGTGCAGAGATTGTCCTACATGTAAGCTGGCAGGACCTAACTGTTCACTTGGCTGTGTGTTTCAGGTTGTACGTGAGTCCCAGAGCTATGCTGAAGGGCGAGAGCATCCTCAGCCCTCTCCAGTGGTGCAGGCAGGTACTGGACCACCCAGGGCCAGAGGTGGAGCTGGCTAAAATGAACCTCTTTCACAGACTGGACCAAGGTACTGTGTATTTACAACCCAGATTAACAACATTCATTTGCAGCCACATCTGGACATCTGCCTCTCTGGCTCCTGACATGTGATCATAAGCTGCGACACACTTCACACAACATGCATCCACGTGCAAACAGGATTTCTGCTGGAATTTCTGAACCGTGGGAGCTCTTCAGTGCGTCCATCTCAGTTAGTTGACTCTATTTAAGTTATTCCCGTTAAATGTGTGGGTACGTCACACAAGTTTCCCCACAGAGCGATTATTCCTGCGGTAGCCGAGTTGGATTTGACTCATCCTCAGCCAACAAATCTGTCGTTACTGTGCCAGCTGAGTCACTTTAACAGTCCACGCTGAAGCAAATGTGGTTTCTGTCTGGCTGTGCTCTGCTGTAATTACCAGTCCATAAGATATGCTGTAGCTTCTAGTCACAGTGTTCAAGATGAGAGTCGTTGCATTACTGATGTCAGAATTCTTTTTTTTTTTTCATGACACAACCAGAAAAGATGTTTGCATGCCACACTATTCTTTTTTCTCAGCGTATACTCATTAACTAGGACAAGGGTTTATTGAGGTCTCAGAAAATATCACATGTTTATTGACATAAATATTGCAATACTGCCGTGCTACTAAATCACATGAGCTGCAGCTTTAGATCTGGTGCTTTACAGTTTCTACTCTGCCACATGCATTGGAATATGGTTACCATAGAAACCATTAGAGTTGAGCCGGATACTCGGCTGAAACGAGTATCCGGTACGGATAAAGCACTTTTGCCGAGTACGAGTATTATACGAGTAATACGAGTCAATATCTGTGCTCGGATTAAATAAAAATCCTCATTGGGTAGCTGACTGCGTCTGCGTTCTGTGATAGACTACAGCCCCTCCCCTACACACTCGCAGATGTGTTATTGTGTCCGCTCTGATCACTCACACACAGAACAGCTCTCTGTCTCTCCCTCAGTCACTCGGGTTCGCGGGACGTTTTCCGTTAATGTTTAGGGTTTCTTTCTTCAGCTTCAGGTTATATTACTTAGGTTGGTACTTACTTATGAACTAGTAGAGTTCTGGTACTTCGTTCAGACGTCGTGCCGACTCGCGTTGCGTCTCTGCCTGTCGGAGATTTTTTTTTTCTTTTTCTTTTTTTAACCGTCATCTGGCTGCCTGGCTCTAACACTTTCTTGCTGTATTTCGTGAAAAAACAAAGCTAGTAGTGGTATAAATATTGGAAATCAAGCTACACACACACACACACACACCTGGTGTGGGAAAAAAATAAAAACAAAAAAAAAACAAAAAAAAAATATATATATAAAAAAGATCACACTGATCATAAAAAAAATTAAAGTTAAAATAAGAAAGTTATTGTTGAGCATGAAAACTCTTGTTCATTACATTTTACTTGATAATTGCAACCGCATTGTTGCAAAACTTGTTCTGTAAATAGTTTGTTTGCTATCGTGATCAAAACCATTGATCTCTGAAGCTCAATGCTGATGCTGTCCTGTAAACAGTTTTCTAATCAGCAATAAATAACTATTTCTGATCAGCCCATATCAATTGCATGCTTAAAATAACATACCAGTTAAAACCTCGCTCATTTCAAGACAACCAGACCCACTTCCGGGTTAGGTCCCGCCCACTTCCGGGTCAGGCCCCGCCCACTCCGAGTACAGATACAGATACAGATAATTCATATGGTTAACAGATACAGATACAGATACAGATAATGCTGTACTCGCTCATCCCTAGAAACCATGCTTACATTATCTCTGCATTTCTAGGCCGATTTCCTTCTCCGGCAGCCTTTGCAAGACAGCATGAAAGCTTTTGCATGATCTGTGCAAGCACGAGCTCTGACAGTCCAAAAGAATTTACCTGCAGATATTTTCCTCATTCATTAATGCACATTTGTTTGTGTGTGCGTGTGTGTATGGTTCAAGGTCCTCTATTTTTTCCTCTAAAGCTGTATTCACTGAAGGCTGGCTCTCCTCCTCTGGGTCATGAATACATCCTTGTGTCTCAGATCCAGTAGCCGTTATTTGTGTAACTTGCCGTGAATGCTAGTTTTATCCGAAAGCGGTTGAGCCTAATTGTGTCGGGAATGCCAAACGCTCCGCTCTTGACAGGTGTGCGCCTCTCTGACTACCAATCAGTGTTTACGCATTGAACGCACATTATGCAACCGAGCCTTATTTACTCACTGCTAGCCAACAGTTTAACCTTCTAATGAGTGTGTGTGTTTTAGCTAATTTGTTTAATTGTCATTTGTTGAGGCTTTACTAGTTTTTAAATGGACATTTTGGGTTAAGAAGCATTTGAGAAGGCAGTAAAAAGTCCACAATCAATGGTTTATCCAGCCTTCTATACCAGTGATTTACATTATCAAAGACAACAACAATATTTCAGTAACTATATGTTATTTCACCAAGAAATTCAAACTGAAGTGGTATATATGTAACCTCCAAACACCAAAGTAGACGATAGCAGATCTAATTCTGATTTTGGGAATGGGATGCAACCTACATGCGCAATCCCTGCTTATCCTAAGATCTCTCCAGAAAAAAAATCTGGTTTAGCCCAATAAGCCGCAGTGGCAAGCTAAACCTCGTCTTGCCATATCAGCCCCTTCCACCCTAGCCGTGACCCAATCGTTTATAACATCAATACTGATCTGCAAGAAGCAGATTAACGCTTGGAGTGTGTTCAAACATATCAGCCGATGTGCCGTATTTGCGTGTTTGTATGTCACATGGTAAAACTGACTGAACATGTCCATCTTGTCTCTAGCTAAGCGGTGGCGAGGAATCCCCTCCGTCCGTCCGTACAGCTGCATTGAGGGGCTCTCCACCCTCAGCTGCCCCGTCCTGCCTTACACTAAACCTGCTGCACTAACCGAGTCCCCAGGTAACACGGACATATGCATAACATTCCTGCTAACCACATCATTAATTTGGGCATCTTGGTGTCCAGAAATGAAACTAGCATTATTGTTTTTGAGGTAATACCTTGATGTCTTGATGGATTGCCATAGATCTGCTTGTAATATGTCCTTCATGGGATGCATTTTAGTATCTTTTACCATACATTCATTCATTCGTTTTCTGTAACCGCCTGTCCTCTGGAGGGACGCAGGTGTTGTACACCCTGGACAGGTTGCCAGTTTATCGTGGGGCTAACACAGAGAGACACTCACATCCACACCTACGGCCAGTTTAGAATCACCAGTCCCAACCTCTTTGGGCAGTGGAAGGAAGACACAGGGGGAACATACAAACTCCACACAGAAAGGCCCCAGTGCCGCCCCTTTTATCATTTATCATACAATTACTTCTAATGTCCTCGACATTTAGCCCTGTTCACGTGTGTTCAGGATAATCCAATCACAAATGGTCAACTCAAAGTATGTGTGCTTAAGCCCGGCCTCAAAATCCATCTCCAGCGGCTCTCGAGTGACCGCTTGAGATCGGATCCCAATTCCCCGCTATTCTTAACCCTTCCTAACCTTCAACACGCTGCTGCCCTCATTCCAAAACCTAATAACATAAGAAAATAGCATATTACACAATGATTTTGTGCAAATGGAGACGAATTAGCTTAAATTTGGGCCTGATATTGAAATGCTCTGGCCTAAAAATCTTAAAATCTCAAAATAAAACCAACTCGTTCCTCTAACCTGACAGTAGTTTTCTCTATTTCACATCCAAAGTAGTACAAAAACGGAGCCAAAAGCATCTGTTGCTTCCAAAATACTTTTGGTGCACAGAGTATGAACATAACCCAGACTCTTTACCAACCTGCTGCTTGCAGTTTACAGTCAGATTACAGCAAGTTTGCAAGGAAGAGATTATAAGGTCTTACCCTCTGACAGATGGAGATGAGGTCGATCTTAAACTCCACTGCCAGGGAAAAGCTCCTTCTGCTTGTTCATCCATTTTTTGTATTAACACTGATTAGTATGTCAGACTCTGATTGAATCTTCTCTTTCATTTTTTTCCCCGTTGAAGCCCCATTGCCATCATCTTGCCAGTCCTTCCTCCAGCCGACTCTCCCTCTGAGGGCCAGCTGTTCCCTCAGCGACAGAGCGCCCACCTTCCTATCAAACTCCACTTTCCACAGTAAGACCACTTCTCTGTCATTCATTTCTGCAGCTTCACCAGGTGTGAATCACCGTCCATCTGCAATGATTATATATACATAAACGTTACACCTGTTATTGAATGTCTAATACAGTATAGTACATTGTGTGCAGTCTCTTGGCTGTGGGAAGTGAGATGTCTGGAGATAGATGTGTGTGGTTTGCGATGCAGGTCACCGGCGTGCAGCAGTCACCTCACAGTCTTCCCTGGACAGCGAGGTGGGTGTGGCAGAGCTGGAGGATGACGCCCTCTCTATGAGCTACAAACTGCAGGACATGACCGATGTGGAGGTCATGGCGCGACTTCAGGAGGAGAGTGAGTCAACCATTATGCAAAACATAGAGAAGTACCTGAACTATGATACAAATGTGCGTCAGAATAGGTGATATTTATGAGGAAGTTATCATAGGGTTGGGGTTTTTATTCTAATAACATATCAAAGCAACCATATCATATCCCATTGCACTGACTATAGGAATGTGAGTCTTTGAGGCATTTTGTGAGGCTTTGTTAGAGAACTGCAACTAATGATTGTTTTCAGTATCAGATTTTTAGTTTAAAGTTGTCTCATGAGTTGTGAAATAGCTGAACTAAACTTGTGAAAAGCCGTCCAGGCTCACTACAGGCAGAGCAGCTTTCCTTTTACATTTTCTCAGTTTAAAAGCCTCAGTGGTGAGTTAATGAGCTGGCCGAAATCTCAACCGTTTATTTATCTGTTTATTTCACGTCTTAAAATGAAAAATGAGACATCTTAAATTAATTAACCAGAAATTAAGTATATTTACATTAAGTAAACTAGAGGAGGTACAGTGATTTTACTGAACTCCTGCAGAATCTTTTACAATGGTGTTATGTGGAGCTCGCAAGTTTATAATTATAATTTAGTACTTGAGCCTTTAAGTCATTTTCCAAGAGGTTTTAACATATTAGATGTGTTTGTTTGACATCCAGTCATGTTATGAAGATGTGTGGCATTCTGCAGAGACTGAAAGGCAATACGTTGCTGATGGACGGCTTAAACTGAAATAAATGTTTCACCTCCAAACAGTTTAACTTGAGTAAGCACCATCGTATTTGATGTATTAAATTATGCAGGACATTTCAGACACACTTCCCTGTATCAGCCTGGTCTACCGGTTCCGTAACTTAATAATGGATGCGAGGCGCCTCCAGAAGGAAATGCATCATAACACTGTATGTGCTCCAGCTTCATGTCCTTCTGTTAAAAGCATTGATCTGTCTCCCTGCAGGTCTCCGACAGGACTACGCCTCTACCTCAGCTACAGCCAGCCGTCGAAGCTCCAGCTTCTCATTGCACTCCATCCGGCGCAGTGAGATGGATCTGGAGGAGGAGGACGAGGAGGACGAGGGGTACGACCAGCTCCCGCCTCCCCAGCCTCGTCTTTTCCGCACAGGTTCTATGCAGCGGGGTGGCCTGCCCCACTCTCACACCTTCTCCAGTATCAGAGACTGCAGACGCAGCTCAACCACCCCTCAGTTTTCACTCAGTGGACTCTCCCAGTACTCTGGACCCTCCAGCCTGAATACAGAAACACACACGGCATACAGGAATAGCACAGGTGAGTGTGTGTAATGAATTCCTTGCCCTCTTGCTTCACTAAGATCAGTAAGTATCCTCCAAAATAAGATGAATTTGACTTGACCTGAACATTTTTATGTCCTGTTAGGACTTTAACAGCTTATGCATATTTTAAATGTTATAAAGACAGGACTCCTAAACAAATGGTGGAAAATAAATGCAAGAGCTTTCCTGCCTAGAGTTAAGCCAGAAGATCTATAACTTGATCACATCCATACAGTGATTGTGGAACTAGAAGGTTAGATCAACTTAGCATCAAAGCAAATACAGCCAATCAGGCCCTAACTAAAGGTAAAACATCTAAAAACATTCATTTATTGGTGAGATATATCTTGCTGCAAAGCTAAAGTTGTCCTCCTGCAAGACTTGACCTGGTTTGCTGGTATTGTTGCATAGACAAGCTACGGAGAAGCATGCCAAGCCTGATCCGAGCTCCCAGCATGCCTAGTGTTCCCAGTGTTCCATGCCTGGCTTCCCCTGTCAACCCACCCTCCCACGGCCCCTCGTCCTTACCAACGATGCCCTCCCTCCGGACCAGCCACAGCTTTGACTCGTCCAACGGGCTCGCACGTCTCCAGTCCTCCAGTAAGACGCATCATGTGCATGAAATAATCAACCATACAAACCCTGTCTATATTTATAAGTCAAAATATACCAATCTTGCAAAACAGTCACTGATGTTACGCTGCTCTGTTTTAGTCCCTTCTCCAGGCCAGCTCGGTCAGCGAGTCCAGAGCGTCGGGAACTTCCCTACCACCCCACGACACCCAACAAAAGCCACCGCCTATGTCAGCCCCACGGTGCAGCAGGGTCCCACCTCCAGCCCTCTGTCCACCTCCACCAGCCTACACTCTATTCCCAGCAGTGCTGCTCTGACTCAGCCCCTCAAACCCAGCAGCAGCTTGCTACCACAGGCCCTAAAAGCCAGCACCAACCAGTCAGCTGTGCCCCGCAGTTCCCTTCCTCGCCCAGCCTCCTTTATTGGATTGAGTGGAGTTCCACGCCCAAGTAAAATCACCCAACCCACACGCAGGTAAAGTTAGCTCTTGTTGGAGCAGGAAAGAGAAGCTCGCCCAGTTTATTTCAGATAGTTGAAGGGGTGATGCATGTTTTTATTTAGTTTTATTGATTTACATGCTTAATCGACTCGTTTCTTTCCGTCTGCAGTTTGCTGACGCCTCCAAAGAGCCTGGCTGCTCTGAGTGCCCTGAGGGATGGCAGCTGGAAAGATGGCTGCTACTGAAGCCAAACAAAAGAAGTGCACAGAGTAAAGCTGCATGGGACCCAACTGATTTAAAATGTTGCTGTCAAGAGGTCCCAGACTTGGGCTGTGGCCCGA
This sequence comes from Planiliza haematocheilus, assembly GCA_005024645.1. NCBI lineage: Eukaryota > Metazoa > Chordata > Actinopteri > Mugiliformes > Mugilidae > Planiliza > Planiliza haematocheilus. The sequence continues at coordinate 907,735 of SRSE01000940.1, read as the reverse complement.
TAAAGAGAGACTGTTAACGTGAATAAAAAGCACTATTCGTCACTGAAGGACAAAGTAGTGACAGAGAACAGTATGGGTCCAGCCGGCTGGATCTTACTACCTGCTGAAACACTGACAAACTACCAGGCAATACTCTGATAATCCGTTGTTAAATGTGAAATGGATCTTGATTTTTTTTTTAAGTTTATCATTGTGGATGTTTAATTAATGCTTTCATTGAATACAGTTCAGTTTTCTCTCCAGCTAAAAGCTTAGAAAAATAGCCCATGCTTTTGTACATGGTTTTAATGATTTCATACGACTAATTTTGCGAATATTCTTTTTTTTTTTTATGTCAAACTGTGCTATCAGATATGAGGTGAACCTGATTTTTTGTTACTTCCTGTGCCTGTAGTGTAATTCATCTTAGTTATATTTATTGGCTGGACCTCACAGCACTTTGGATCAGAATTATAACACAATAAAATAAATGATCTCTCTTTGGTTCTTAAGTAAGGTATGACATTTGTTAATGTCAGTGCGCACACTTTATCTTTGGCTAGTTTCTTTTCCTTCATGGTTTACATAAAATTTTTAATGTCCTTTGATAAACATGAACGCTGCAGTGATATTGCACATAGAGCCCTGATGCTTTTTAAGGAGGATGAGATGTTAAAGAGGAGGTGGATTTTTAAAGTGAATAAAAGCATTTCAAAACAGCCAGATTGTTCCTGTTTTTCTTGAACATGGTTAATTTATTGGAGTAAAAAACGTATGAAACGTTTAAGGGGCACTGCCTTTTTGCCTAACCAACTTTATCAGAAACGTGTTAAAGAAATCTTTGTAATATTAAGAAATGTATTGAAGTCAATGATAAGACTACATTTACTTGCTTCCTATTATTCCTGCTTTGACAAAAGCCACATAAACAGTGTATTCTGTTTGCATATTCTGAATTTAAACTTTTTCCTTAATTGTATTTTCCAATTAAGACATGTAACAATGTTAGTTGGATATTGGGAGCATTGTCTTTAGGCAAAGGTACATGATGCTACATGTAAATGACAATAAAAGTGGAATTTTCATTTTCTAAAGTCAGTTAGCAGGGGGTTTGCATTTTTCAAGTTACGGGCAAAAAGGATTATATAATATAAACATTAGGAAAAGACCATGCTGAAGGTAAACTACTGACTATACAGATAAAATATTTTCTCAGTTCCTCCAAAATGCATGCAAAGAATTCATTCCACTTGTTTATGTGGTGGTGAGGTGGAGCATGAAACTGTTGACTGGAGCTGAAGTGTCTAATGTTTAACAAGATAGTGTGTTGATGTTGAATCTCCCCAGTAACACTCCAACTACCGTATGCTGTACCTTAGTGTAAGTGACTAAAATCTCCATCTGCTGCTTGTTAATTTGGACTATAACTTTATTTTTTATTTTTTCATAAAATCTTTCCAGTAGAATTTAATTGCGACCTGCTCTTCTGATCTTTTGGTATTCCTGATAATGCCCAACAAAGCCCAAGAGGTATGAGTGATCTCTTTTTTTTTGTTTTTCTTTTAAAACAAATGGATAATTATGAAATCACTGTGTCTTTTTTTGCATTTCATATTTTTTTCAGGATGCTGTAATCAACCTGAAGACTCTGCAGGAGATTTCCAGTCAGCTTGGTTTTGAGTGGTCAGCTGTGGCCTACGAGCTCGGCTTCAACAGAACTGAGATAGGGCGGTTTCACGCCAGATCTACAGAGAAGAGCGTCCAGGCCAGGTCCATGCTGGAAAGCTGGTACAGAGTTTGTACATGTGTTTTAGACAATGTCAGAGAGCATTTATTGTGCATTATAGAGCCGTTACTTACATAATATTTCATTGTGGGTATTGCAGTGGTGTTTCTGCATTAACACCGCTGCAGATTTTTTAATATTAGTAGCTTATCCATGCTGGGTTTTCTCCAATTTATAGACCACTGCATTCATTTTAATTATTTATTTTGCTTCCTGGGCTCACACATTACTGTCTCTTCTGTTTCTTACTCTCGGTCTCAAATGGTTCTCGGATGTCTCTCTGTAACAACAGGTATGAAAAGTCATGGGACAAGCCCAATAAGACCAAGCTGCTCCAAGATGGACTGGAGCGAGCAGGTAGACGTGACCTTGCTGAGAGACTGCATTGTCTCCACTGGGGTCACCAGAAGCTGAGCAAAAGAGTGGAGCTTCCCTCTGCCTTCCCCTTCCTCATCACAGTCCACAAAACCATCCACAACCAAGACGCGCTTCGCCGGATCAACGACCTTAACCGAAGATTCACTTAAAAGAGCTGTTACTGTGTCTGTAGTTCTTATGCACATAGGCTATATTGCACCAAGAAGAAGGCCTGCAGTCTTGTGAAATGTTGGAGCTTTCAATAAAGATAAGTTTAAAAACCTGTCATTTGTTTTAAAATTCAATTTATGCCATAACAGCTTTACATTACTTGTTTTATCAGACAGAAAAAAAATTGGTTTACTCATTGGTTCATTTTACCAGGAGCAGAGATTCATAAAGTGCACTTAGATTGTATTTTAGAGGTAGATGAGAAGATTAAAAACTGATATAAAATAAATATGTAGCTCCCGAAACAGGAGGGAACAACCAGTTTATTACATTATACTGGCTTTATGGTGGGGTCATGTATTGTAATAATAATAATAATAATAATAATAATTTCGTTTCTAATGATCACGTGCATACAAAATGTAAAACTGGAGTATACAATTTCCTTTTATTTATATAATTTTTAATATTAACTTTATGTCAGTGGAAGTAATCTTGAATCAATTTAGATCAATCAAGCTTCAATCGACCCAGTTCCACAAACCAATCAGAGAGGAGAATCCTTTCCTAGCAAGGTTGTGTGAGCGTGCAAGGAGCCAGCACGGAAGCGAGGCAAAGTTGCGTTCAAAATAAGAGTTTGCATCTCCTTATTTTAACCTGAAAATGTGTATTTGGGTAGTGGAAAGTGGTAATCGTAAAAGATTGTTGCATTAAAAACCTTTAAGGACTTACTGGGCCGGATATGAATTGAAACGACAAAATTAGTGGCTACACTTACACACCAATCGGTGCTTTATTTTGGCAGATTCACCCGGAAACTGTAGTTCCAATCCTGAGAAAACTGACACTTCTTATTTTATCAACGCTGCTCCGTCTGTTTGCTACATTCAAAACATAAATGAGCAATATCGAGAAAAATTGTGAAAATCGGCATTATTTTTAAAGCGACTCTTTGGGGCTGGTTTGTTGGATTATCTCTGGTTTTAACGCGACATTATGGTCATTTGGACACACGAAGCGCCCGTTCAGCTGTTAAGTCGCTGGTAATGTATTTACCCACAGGGTACGTTTGATTTTCGGATGTGTCATTTTCGGCGCACAGACCCTTTGGCGTCGCCGAGCATGTTAGACGCATGACAGCGTGTCATTGGAAACATTCGCCGACGTGAAATAGCAAATTGCTCGCTCAAGTTGCAGCAATGGCTTCAGCGCTGAGTTGCTTCAGTGGTCCCGAGGTGCTGGAGGACGTGAGTCACGCTCGGGGTTTGATGACCGAGCTGAAGTCGCTGTACGACAGCCGGCTGCTCGGGGACGTTACTATCGGAGTCGAGCGTGAGGAGGAGTCGCTGGAGGACAGCGGCGACTCCTCCAGGGGTGACATTGACCAACTTTTCCTGTGCAGCCGCAACGTCCTCGCCGCAGCCAGCCCGTACTTCAAAAGCATGTTCACCGGGGGGCTAAACGAGAGCGTGCAGGAGAGAGTGGTCATCCGCGGGGTGGACTCTGAGTCTATGTCCGTTATCATCGACTATTGTTACACAGGTAGGGTGACCATCACGGAGAGCAACGTCCAGAGGCTGTACGCAGCTGCAAACATGCTTCAGCTGGAGTACATCAGGAAAGCTTGCTCCAGTTTCATGACAAGGAGGCTGGACCTCTCCAACTGCGTGGGGATACTGAAGTTTGCAGACACCTATGACAATCCTGAGTTGAAGGAGAACGCGCAAGCTTTCATAGCTAGGAACTTTAGCCAGGTGTGTACTGGAGGGGAGCTGAGCGAACTGGACTTGATGCAGCTGAAGGAGCTGCTGTCTCTGGATACCCTGGATGTGGACTGTGAGAAGAAGGTGTGCTCGGCCGCTTTACAGTGGATAGAGGCCAACGCGCCACAGAAAAAGGAGGACGCTTTGCAAGCCCTCAAGTGCGTGCGCTGGAACCTGTTTACCGAGAAGGACAAGTGTTATTTGGAGAGCCTCATGACCAGACCTCTAATTGAGAAATACTTGGCGTCGTTTTTTAACAGGTCTGCAGAGGACAGCTGTGGGATGTCTGCGACTCTAGATGTACCAAAACACAGGATCGGTGTGAATGCCAAAGAAATGATTCTCTTCTTCGGCCTTCCCAACGATAACATCATGTGCTGCGACCCTTATTCAGAGGACCTGTATTTCATGGCTCCCCCTTTGGAAGACCTCAGCAGTCAGGATTACAAACGCTCCACCATGGAGTCTTTAATCGCCTGTGCCACACCTGAAAACAACTTGTACCTAGCCTCCCACCTCTCTAAACACTTCTGGCTGTACAACCCTGTGCTCAACAGCTGGCAGGAGCTAGCAGAGAGGCCGCTGGGGAGGATACACTCTGGGATGGGTTATCTCAACGGCCATGTGTACCTTCTGGGTGGAAGAAATCCAGTGACAGATGCCAGGCTGAAGGAGGTTGAGTGTTACAGCGTGCAGAGGAACCAGTGGACGTTTGTGGCTCCTCTGCCTCACTCTCTGGGTAAAATGCAGGTGGTGGCTTTAAATGACCACTTGTATGTGGTGAACAAAAGGAGAATGCTTTGCTATGATCCCAAGAGGAACCGCTGGCGCCACTGCGGGTCACTCAGAAGAGACAAGCTTCACAAAGCTTGCGTGTTCCAGGACCAGATTGTGTGTGTGTGCGACATCCCCGTGGTGAAAGCTTACAGCCCCACCAGGGGGGAATGGAAAAGGTTAGGCGACATTCCTATTGACAGTCGAGCTCTAAATTACCAGGTGATCCAGCACAACAGCAAGCTGCTGCTCCTGACTCAGACTTTACTGCAGCACAACAAGAACAGAGTCCTCATCCACGAATACGACCCAGCTAGGGACACGTGGAAGAACATCATGGCGGTGTATGTGTCCACCCTGGGACCTGTGTGTGTTTCAACACGCGTGTACCCAGCGTGCCTGGGCTCTGCACACAGCTTCTCCACAGAGGAGGACGACGACAGCGGCTCCAGTGCAGACTGGGACTTTGACGGCCTCACCGATGCAGACTCTGACTCTGGCAGCTCTAGCTCCTTCTCAGATGAGAACTGGTAGTGAAATGTGTAACTGTGTCAAAAGAAAGTTTAACTTATTTATAATTTAATGGATATTTACAGGGTGGTTTCGCCTGCCCGGAGAGGTCAAAGTATTAATTCAGTGTAAGAGCAGTCATCTAAAGCATGAGTTGATCTGAAGTGGAAATCTCTACAAGTCTGAATAATGACAGTTTGTAGGAGAAGGCTTCAGTGATGCCAAAAGGCAAAGGCTTCATTCTTCAGTTGGTATCATGACCTATTGGCCTGAAGGTCAATATCATGTTTGTACATTATAGAGTAGAGAGTCGTGCTTCATCATGTACCACATTGATAAGGCAGCTAAAAGAAGGGCAGGAGAATTTGTGTGACACACATTAGCAAAGACTGGTCAACAATGTATCCTGACTTGTCTCTTTGGTCAAAAATACTTTGAATCCTACACTTCCCATGATTTCAGTGGATACAATCTGTCCATTTGTCTGTTTTGCTCTGGACTTTGGTGCTTGTATAGCAGAAGAGTCTTGTTTGTTTGCATTATAATGCTTAAGTGTGGCTTTTTTTAGGAACTACTGCCTTCATCAGATGCTTCCTGCTTCAAAAACACATATTCTTCCCACTTTAACTTTGTGAAGACTGACTGAAATTTGTGCACTCCAAATCCAAGCTGAGACACTTGGGTATTGTTGCTTGAGAAATGCTTTTTCGACTTGATAAAGCCACACCAGAGCTACAGAAAACACCAAACAGTACATAAAGCAGTTTGCACTTGCCATCAACTTGTCCCTATGGCGAGAAAACTGTATGTACATTCAATGCTTTACCCAGTCTGTGTTTGTGACTGAAGTATTTGCTAATAAAATGTTATTTAGCTTGAATAAATGGGTAAGATTAAACCGATGTGTTTTGTTAAATCTTGAATTTGATGTCAGGCAGCTGAAGTGCCTCGTGTTTATGACACAACCGGTTGTAAACGGGGCTTTAAAATCTACAATCCTTTTTACGTCCGTGCGCATTGAGACATCACACACAGCCTGAAACTACTGCTTGAAATCTAGAAGCCAATGTACTGTTCGCTCTCTCAGGTTTAGGCTTCAGCAAAAGCCTGTTTGCCATGACTGACCTTTTTTTTGTTTTTGTTTTTAGATGTGGTAAAGATTGGATTATTTTGGTGACTGATCATACATTTTATGGAAATTCATTTAAAAATATTGCGTGTATGTATGTGTTTTCTTACCTATGATTTTTTTTTAAACTTAATGATTATGTTTAAATTAAAAAAGTCTGCCTTTTTTTTAAAAAAAAATTGTTGTAATGGAGGGTGATATGTCTGCATGTTATAAAGCTGTTGCAAAGCCATTATCCTCACCAAGTAACCCCTACACTCAGTTATCAGTTTATTAGTGCTCTCGATGACACAAATATTGTAGACAACAAATTTGAACCTCTAACAACACCGGGAAGTGTAACCTTCATAATGGTTGGCTTCTTACAGGGTCGTTGTATGAAGTGGTATTATCTTTCTTGGTGTACCAAATAAACTGTTAAATGAGTGTGGTCCTGATTAGTGTTTTGGTATGACGGATAGTTGAAGTGTTTGTGTGTGTGTGTTTGTGGAGGGGGTTATTGGTGGTGGACTATAAAGCCGTTTTGATGTATGTGTCAAAATAAACTTTGGTGTCTGACGCCGAATTTCAATTTTGTGTGTTTGTGGTTTTTACAAAAGTATGTTGCGTTGCAGTTAAGGTGTTGGAAACCATATTTAGTGAGTTAAATGAAAATAGATGTTTTAAATATACAGCTTAGGTCTGAATACTGAATACAAATTATGAAACAGGAAGAAAAATAACATCCAGTATGATTTAGGGAATAAAATGTTTAGTGCAAACTATATTATCTTTTAGTGTTAAAATTAACAAAATTGATTAATATAGGCCTTTTAATTTAGTTATATATATATTTATTATTTTATTTTTTATTATTATATATATCTTATTTTAGTATGTCAAATAAGACTTTTGATCCCTGGGGGAAAGTAAAGAAGAAGTAAAAGATTAAAGTAATATAAAATGTACGAAAAATATGTGTCTGTGTAAACAATAAATATGGTATAAATAAAAATATGAATAATAATGATGAATAATAATTTGAATAATTGTTAAAGAAACTGGAAAGAAATTAATTATTTCGTAACGCTGTTACGTTGCCACTTTTTGTCGAATATAATATTTTGTCTATTCTGGGAATGAAAAAACGACAAGGCACCGTCCGGTGACAGCTATTGGTGGGTTTTCGTATTCTCGCGATATTTCGTCACCGTAACATATCCTCCAGACCGCCGCGAGATGATGAGAAATGGCAATAGAAAACAAACCTGGAGAGGAATTTGACACTGTTTTCAGTCTAAATGACTCCTTGGAGCTTTCCTCTCATCACGACTATGACCGTGGACACGCTCGGATTTTCAAGATAATCGTCATAGGGGATTCAAATGTGGGGAAGACGTGTTTGACTTACCGGTTCTGCGGGGGCACTTTCCTGAAAAACCCGGAGGCGACTATCGGGGTGGATTTCAGGGAGAGGACGGTGGAGCTGGATGGAGAGAGTATCAAGGTGAGGGGAGCAACGACAAACGCATGTAATTATATTTTAATGAACCCATTTCATGCTAAATGCATTGACGTCCGTGTTCATTAGTGTCATCAGACTGTAAACATGCAGATGGCAAAATACTGGCCTACCTCTTTAAACTGACCAGCTGTTAGCCTAGTATTTACTACCATCTTACAATTAAAAATAAGCACGCTATAATAGACAGTATGACCCAAGAATAAAATAATGCATCCTTCTCTGATATGTAAAATATTCTTCCTTCATACTGATTCATTTTGCTTGTGACTTTTTGATGTTCTCTATATCTCTGTCAACAAATACTATGAACACAATGACTGTATGTCTGTTCCCCAAATCCTGATGCATTTTAAGACATCAATAAATTTTCACCTGCACACAACTTGGGTCTCACCCTGTGACAACACATGCATATTGTCCGTAGGAAAAAGTAAGCATTGAGCTGAGCAGGACAGTGCTTATTGATTGGCAATCAGAGAAGTACAGAACCACACTGGTATCAACCTTTAAATAGTATCTAGTTGCATAAACTTGTGTTTCTGCTGTGCCAGTTGCAGATCTGGGACACCGCAGGTCAGGAGCGATTCAGGAAGAGCATGGTGGAGCACTACTACCGCAGCGTTCATGCCGTCATCTTTGTGTACGACGTCACGAGCCTGCCCTCCTTCCAGAGCATCCCTGAGTGGATCGAAGAGTGCAGCCGACACTGCGTGGGGCCCCTGGTGCCTCGCATCATGGTGGGAAACAAGTGTGACCTAAGGGAACGCCGGGAGGTGCCCACGTCAGCTGCCCAGTGCCTCGCTGACAGCTACAACTTCCCGCTGTTTGAGACTTCAGCCAAGGACCCTGCCGAGAAGGAAAACGTCGATGCGATCTTTCTAACTTTAGCTTACAGGCTGAAGAGCCACAAACCTCTGAGACTAAAGCAGCCGAGCGAGAACAGTGTCAGGCATCTGTGGAACCAAAGAGAGGAGGAAGCAGCAATTTGTCAATGCTGAGGTCACCTACATCCTACATGGATGTGCTCAGAGTGTGTTCAAAAGCTGCTGCAAACATCACGAGTTAATAATGGTGCTGAGAGATGCAGCAGCGCTGAACCAAGCTTCTTAACACTGAGACTGAAGGACAGAAGCTTCACGTGATTTTACAAATTTCCCTGCGTGATGTGAGACACAGCTTTGACATCGTAGACCTATAAGTTTGCACAGTATTAAACAATATTTCGATGCATGAAGGGATACGGAGGTACCTCAAGTATTTGTAGCTTAACCTGCACATAAACAACAAGAGCATTACAGAATGCACTTTAGTAGCAAAATAAATGACATGCAATAATCAGCAGCATCATAGCACTACAGCGTATCTATAGAATTCAACACAAGCAGTGAATTAAGGAAAGAATTCAATTCTCTGTGTGTAAAGGGACCAATAAAATAAAATAAAACTGTGAAAATAATTGCAATCATTTTCTCAAATAAGGGATATTTTAGTTTTGAATGTAGCAGCAAGGGTTTGGAATGTTTTTGTGTCCTCTCATTTGAATTTATAGGGATTTCGTTGATACCAAGAACCCAACCGACAAACGGCAGTCGTGTTTTGGGACAAAAAATGCAAATCCACATCGTTCTCTTGGAAAGCATGACTGAATTCAAACATCAATGGTCCTGGAAATCCAGATAAAGAATTCACAGCTGACTGATAATTATATAATTATGTTGCATGTGTACAGAAGTGCAAACTTTTTTCAACTGTATAAAGATGTGTGTCATTGTAATGCTGTAAACCAATAAAAACTTGTATCTATATCATAATTTAACATTTCTGATCTCTCTGGTGTTAATTCTAATTCTTCTACTTTTCACTGCTTTGCTTATTCGGTCAACACACTGCATTCACTTATATATTACATTCTGTAATTTAATGGAAAATAGGTTTTTGATTCAACTGCTTTGAAGCATGTGATCACTTTTATTCAGTTTGAACCTATATCCTAGTTGTTATTATTATATAGTCAGTGTGTAGTTTGCAATATTTGAGCGCCCTTTTAGCGACGACTAGTGGCCGTTTCTTGCATTGCAATTGCTCTGGTGGTGCATTTATCAAATCACGTAAAATAGCAGGTGTTTCAGTTTAAAAGCTTGTGCCGACAGCTGTTAATATTAAGGAAAACTAATAATGAATTCTCTTAATTGGGTTAGAATGTTCTACTCTGTCAATAAAACTTATTTAAAAGACGTTGTTGGATTAATCAGTTTTGCCAACATTGCTCGGTCATCGAGCTGCGTTGTTTTATTTACCACCTTGCCACTAGACCGTGAAAGCAGCACAGTAACCGATCTGTCTGTATTCTTCACACGGCGTCTCTCTGCGGCCATGGTAACACTGTCCTCAATACCGGACCTCTGATTCAAAAAAAACAACTCACAAACAAACGCCTTTCATGCAGGTATGTGAATTATTTACAGTTTGGACCTGTAGTTACAATGTAGTTCAACCTCCTGGTCGCTCGTGGTTGTCTATATGTGTGTTTTAAGGCACGCTTCGTGGGGATTAAGTAGCGTTTGTTTACTGACACAAGATTCGTTCAGTTTTCTGTCTGTGGCCTAGCAGCCAAGCTAGCAAAGAGCTAACGTCGTTGAGACTACACCGGTGTAGATGAGAAATTAAGATAATCTGAGTGGTTTCATTAAGCCTCAAGCAATCACGGCCCCGACACCAGCTAGCTTTAATCACATACCCTTCACTGGGTGTAGCAGTTTCATTTTAAGTCATCTCAAATCCTCCACCATCACCATATTTAAAATGAGGATGGACATGTGTTAGCCTTACATTATAAGCTAGCAAACATTAGCAATATCGTTGCTGTAGTATGCTAATTCGTTAAGTTCTTGTTGTTTTTCCTGTAGCTTTTATTCAGCATGAATTTGGCAGAGATATGTGACAACGCCAAGAAGGGCCGTGAGTATGCCTTGCTTGGGAACTATGACTCCTCTGTCGTTTACTACCAGGGCGTTATTCAGCAGATCCACAAGCACTGTCAGTCCCTCAGAGACCCTGCACTTAAAGTCAGGTGGCAACAGGTGAGTCCCCCCACCACAACCACCACCACCAACTGTTGTTAGACCGGTAATCAAACAGGTACATTGATAGAACCAGATTTTTTGAATGAGGGGCTCTGTTTGTGAGCAGGTCAGGCAGGAACTGATGGAGGAGTATGAGCAAGTCAAAGCCATCATGGGAACGCTCGAGAGCTTCAAGGCGGAGAAGCCGTTTGACATCCTCGTCCCTCAGCAGGAGGAGAGACCTCAGGATCCAGCAGTATGGCCCCCTCCCACGCCTGCAGAGCACAGGTTTGTGCGAAGGGCTCAAGTCGTTAGCCTCGGGGAGCCTAATTCCTGTGTTTTATGTAAATAAACTGTTATTTACGTATTTCCTGTGACGACAAAAAGCCTGGTCTGCTCTAACTGGTCAGCTCCAGTGTCCTGAGCAGATGCGACCCAGGCATCTTCAAGTAGAGAGACAAAGCCGGCAATGTTTGTGAATGAGAGATGCAGGGGGAGGGAGTGGCCTGAAAATTAAGGACATGTTTTATTGGGTACAAGGTTGGTGTACGCCCCTGAGTGCAGGATGAGTCACCAACATTTTAAAGTAGCTTTCAACAAAATCACAAACTTTAAATACACAAGACAAATAATCCAAAACTAAACTAAACTCTCTGCCTGAAAATGATACCTGGTTGCCAGTTCTTATTCTATTCATGGTGAATTAATGGCCTGGAAACGAGATTATAACAGGTGTTTTGTCTTTAGGTGTGGACTTAATGTGCCTGCCCAAAGGCCATCTGTGATCCAGATTTCTTGTTTAGCATATGTCGCAGTAATGATGCGTGGGAAGAAGCAGGAAGCACTTTAAAGTACAAAGAGACATATTTTGCATAATCAGTCTCATCTCCACCACCACAATGTGACTTTACATGTTTGTTGCCGTGAACATATCGAGCTTTATCTCCGCAGAGAACTAGCAGGGCGGGTTGAAGATGAATGCCACCCTGTGGGAACGTTCAGCACGCTATGATATTACCACTATTCCCCTAACTATCTGAAAGTATCTTTGGTGTTTGTCTGTACAGGTGTGTTGACATCAGCTGACCTGATCTTCTATGCTCCATCTGTTTAACTCTGTTGCTGTCTGTGTGTGTGTTACTCTGTAGGAATCCTGTTGCAGTGAAGCGGCCCAATTCTGGAGTGAAGCAGCAGAGGAGGGACTCGCCTGGCCTGCCGCATCGAGGGGCAGGGCCAGGAGGCCGAGGTCAGGCCAACCCTAAATCTGAACGGCCGGGATTCAGAGACGCTCGTGGCACAAAGGCCAAAGATGATAAGGTCAGCTGATTGATGGTTGAATGGACGGATGGGAGAATTGTTTTTGGTTATATTAACGTTTTTTTCTTTCATTTTCTCCATTAGGGAAAGAAAGGTGATCCACAGGGGGATGTCGAACACAAGAAGTTTGATAGCGCGGGACATGACAGCGACTTAGTGGACTCACTGGAGAGAGATATTGTGTCCCGTAACCCTAACGTACACTGGTATGACAGCATACACCGATTCTTACGTGCTCTTTAATATATTTTGCTTCCTGGACTTGAGATTTTCTTTGTGCCGCTGACAGATTTTTTTTTTTCTTGGTGAACTGCAGGGATGATATTGCTGATCTGGAAGATGCTAAGAAGCTGCTGAGAGAAGCAGTGGTGTTGCCCATGTGGATGCCTGACTTCTTTAAGGGAATCCGTCGACCCTGGAAGGTACAGTCGCACAGATTCTCTGTGTGCTAAAGCTGAATGTGCTTAGCTTCTTAAAGAACGCTGCTGCAGCACCCCCACCATGAAGGTTTGAATGTTAAAGTCATATGTAACTGCTTCATTGTGACCAGAATATTTCACACAAATCTCGCCACACTGCTGATACGATGAGTGACGTTATAGTGCATCACTGGGTGACTGGTTTGCAGCTCCTACAGTAATCTATTGTAGCTGAACAGTCAGATATCACATGACATAAACATGGCTGCAGACTTAAAGTATGATGCATGTTTTCTCACCTCTCTTCCTCTGTCTCATGTCTAGAATTTCAGCTTTCTAAAAGGACAAAAAAAAAAAATACGTTTGTCCTTTACCTACTAATTAAGTAAGAGTCTCTTCCCTCATGGTATAAACTTTCCAGCCAAAGCCAACAACTAAATAGTGCCTCTCAGCGTCTAAATGAGTATTGAATGAGCAGTCAGTGACTATTATTCAGTGTCCGCCTCTGTTGAGCTTCATCATGTGAGGTCTCTTCCCCTCGGGCCGGCCACATGAGGGTCAATACTTAATCGTTTTCTCTTACAGCAGGACAGTGCTTTTCATTTGTCTGTAATGTTCACGCGTAATTGCTCGCGCCCATTCATTCAGACAGCTTAAAGCGCAGTGAAATGACTGGTTAATAAATTAGAAAAAGGACATTTTAAATGTGCGGTTGCTTTATTTGCTGGAGATAAGTGTTTCGTTAGTGCCCATCTTTAGTGCTATAGGTCTGTGAAGAGCGGTTTTCTCAGTCCTCCCCCCCCAAGCAGGATTTCTGACATCCACTCCCAGGTGCCCCTGCTGAGATTCTGATCAATATGTGATCAGAAGTTCACATGAGAAGTCTGTCTGATCCATCTTACATTTGACTTCTAGAGTCTGAGTCTTAGGGGAATACAGTTTCTTTAAAAATTCATCTCGATCCTTCCTTTTCTGGTTCCGGTAGTCTCCATAGCAACAGACACAAACCAGATACGCAAACGTTGGAGTGGCAGTGATAAGGGCTGCACAGGAGATGAAGAAAATACATATCCTCCGGCTCTTCTAATATTATTAGATACATTTTGAATTTGAATTTTGCATCCGGACTGGCCGTGTCCTCCTATTTCCTGTCCTGCTGTCCTGCTCATCAGTTTTGTGATCCATCAGTTTTTCCAGTCGTCGCTTTTCAAGGTATTCCCAGACCAGGTAAAATAAGTAACCTCTAAAGTGAATCCTGGACATCCCCGGGGTCTCCTCCCTAGTGAACTTGTCCAGTAGACCTCCAAGGGGAGTCGGCCAGGAGGAAACATCAACTGGCCCCTTTCGACTTTCCCTCCTTGCTGCACAAGCTTCATATTTAACTTGGTTTCGATCGTCTCCTCTACAAAATCAAGAGGGTCTTTAAGTCAGTTTTTCCGAATATTGGAGGAAACTCTTAAAGGATGTTGAACATTAGGGCCACATGCTGATGTGATTGTGTTACTGATGATGGTCTGTAGAAGAGAATACAGATTAGCACAGTAAATTGTGATACGCTAACAGTGTGCATAACATTTTTGTCTCAGGGTGTGTTAATGGTCGGACCACCGGGGACCGGAAAGACCATGTTAGCCAAAGCCGTGGCCACGGAGTGCGGGACGACTTTCTTCAACGTGTCCTCCTCCACCCTCACCTCCAAATACAGGGGCGAGTCTGAAAAACTTGTTCGTCTCTTGTTTGAAATGGTACGTGTATGTGCAGATGTGTATGTGGATCTTGGGCAAAACGCTGTAGCCTTGCATTTCAGCTTGTGTGAAATTAAGAAGCGCAGTATCAACCTTTGTTATTTCTTAGGCCCGATTTTATGCACCAACAACCATCTTCATAGACGAGATTGACTCCATCTGTGGCAGGAGAGGAACGTCGGATGAACACGAAGCCAGCCGCAGGGTCAAGTCGGAACTGCTGGTTCAGATGGATGGTTAGTGGGACAGGGAAGAGGGAAGGTGACAGTGCGGGATGTAGTAATTTATTGGATTACGAAAGAAAATGAACATGGTCTCAACAGTCATAATCCAAAATAATCCTGTATCTAACACTGATGGTACAGTTATGAGTTTTCTAGTTTAACTGTGGCTTTGTGAGCAGGCGTTGGAGGAGCCCTGGATAACGACGACCCCTCTAAGATGGTGATGGTTCTCGCTGCCACAAACTTCCCCTGGGACATCGACGAGGCGTTGCGACGCCGGCTGGAGAAGCGGATCTACATCCCCCTGCCCACAGGTGATGTCACCAGCCACAGACTGACAGCGCTAGAGTGGCACTTGTGTTAACAGTGACTTATTTTCTCATGTTCATATGTAATATGTAGTTTCTAATGGATTCTGTCACGTGTGTGTTTTCACAGCTGTGGGTCGTGTAGAGCTGCTAAAGATCAACCTGAGGGAGGTGGAGGTGGCGGCTGACGTGGACTTGGACCTTATCGCTGAGAAGATTGAGGGCTACTCCGGAGCAGACATCACCAACGTCTGCAGGTCTGTGCAAAATGACTTTCATCCTCTTTATACTAGGGGTTGAATCGCTTCTGATTTTTTAAAGTCGACTATTATGTAGTGAAAGTCGCTGTCGACTAGTCGATGACGTTGCACAAAACACAGTAGACCTGTGCTCTGCAATAATGAAATCTATGCTCTTGACTTGAATACATACTGTAGCATCTCACACTAAGGAAGCTATGGAGGCTTGTCTGCAAGGTAACTGACTTACATTATATAAATATATCACCATATGTCACTATTGGTCCAGTATAAAGTAATACAGATGACAAACTCGTGTCTGACTTGTTTAAAATGATTTCCACCATGCCTGATGAGGCTCAGAGATATGGAGACACAGAAAACTGAAGACTAGAAGAAGAGAAGTGTCTCAGTTCAGTTTGAACTGAACTTGGGAGAGCAACAGGATACTGTTTTTGTTTTTTTACTTCACCATAACATGTTAGCAATTTAGAGATTATCTAGGGATGCAACTGCATGTCAGCGTAATTGATGATGTCGTCATATTGATTCTCTTGCAAACTGTATCGGAAAAGAAGATGTCTCCAAACTACTCAGATCCCTGTTGTCAGGACAGTGGGGATTCTTTACACAGAGAGCTAATAAGACACATGCTTTGTGAAAATGATTTGGCCTACCACAGTGGCAACTGCTGTGTGCCAGCACCCCGATAGAGAAGATGTAACGGCTTTCCCACCAGACAGCAGCGTCGGTATTTTTGAACTGTTGTGAGTTTTGTCTGGTTCCTGGTTGGCGTTCAGTGCCTGGGAGTCGTCGTTCTGTCCTTCAGACAAGAACTCAACAAATGCTCCTTACAGCAGAAGGCTAGCACCGCAAACCTGTTTTGCAGTGCAAGTTTGTTTTGGCACTTATAGACCTTCAACAATGTAGATGTGCGGCCTTTGGTATTTAAGTAACTGATGCGTTTTCAGTTATAATTAAAGCAAACCATGGATATTCAACACTGCATGTCCTAATTAATGGTAGCATATTCTAAACATCTTTGCAAATTAGGTCTGTAGTGACTAAATCTTGACTTTTTGAGTTGACAGTTTAACTGGTTCACTCATTCCCAGCTCGCATTAAAAAAATGCTTCCAAATTTTAATGGTGGCCGTTCTGTTTATTATTTAGCAGTGAGTGAACCAAAGGCGACGGCGATAATGATCGATGGCTTTTGTCGTAGGACATAAATTTTATCCGGTGCCGTTGCCATAGATACACAGCTTCAGGGGAAGCTGCCCGCATCCTTCCGCATTAAATGCAGTAACGGTGGTGCAGCATTCACATGTTGTTCACTTGCTGCTGGGTTTCGTGAATCGTGTATGAAAATACCACAGCCTGTATGTGCTACAGGTGAAGTGTGAGTCATTCTAAAACGACAAAGATCAGCTCTTTGTGTTTGTACATGTGGTCGAGAGACACTAGAGTGAATCAACACAGCAACCCCGGCTACTACTGATTATCTTTAACTCTGTACATAATCACATCAACTCATAGAAACAGGTGATTAGCTAAAGAGCAGTTACACCGAGGATGATCATTTGATTCAAGGTTGTTTTCTCGTTCTTGGTTATGCTCGTATCTGTCTTCTCTCTCCAAACACACTCTTGTTTTGTCTGCTTTGACTCACTCACACATTATAAGACACACATTAAGAGGTGATCTTTAAAATGCTTAAGTAGAACAAGTATTTACTGGAGCTATGCTGAGAATGGTAGTAATCTTTTGTTGTCATCTCAGCTCATCTCACTCACATTGTTTCATTAGCCGTGGATGTTCACATCATCCACACTACAACCTGCAGGATTCATCACAGCCTTTGCTTTGGCCATTTTGACGGGAGTTAAACTCTTTAAATATTGAATTCAAAGCAGTATAAATCCAGCGTCAGTAACGTTTTTTCCCTCCTATGCCTCTCTCTCTGCTCTGGTGTCTTTCCACCCACATCAGGGACGCGTCCATGATGGCCATGCGTCGGCGGATCCAAGGCCTGAGCCCCGAAGAGATACGAGCTCTGTCCAAGGACGAGCTGCAGATGCCTGTGACCATGGAGGACTTCACCCTGACGCTCAAGAAGATCTCAAAGTCCGTCTCCGCCGCCGACCTGGAAAAGTACGAGGCCTGGATGGCCGAGTTCGGGTCAGTGTAGAGAACGGCGGTGATTAGACCCATAGGGAGCAGAGCCTTGAAAGGAGGAGTGACAGCTTTGAAAATGTCGAAAGCCTTGAAGAGGTGAGAACTCTGGTGTGTGAAACGGGCACCGCGTCAGGGATCGAGATTGTACGGGGGCTCGAGTTCACATCAGAAGACTGGTGCCTTTGAGAGAGAAAACGATGAAAACTTTCAGTCGCTGCACTCCCGTGCTTTCACACATTTTCCCCTCGCTGTTGCCACGGTATAACTGTAGAGATGTCTTAGAGGTGTCAATCATCCAGCTGCTGACTGACTTGAGGAAGACTGGGATGAACTTCCATTACACTTTTAATGTATAATGCAGCAAATAAAACACAGGTAGGGATGTACTCTAGTTTTACGTACCGATTTGGCCTCATGCAAGAACATTAAACCATCCTTTTTTTTTTTTTCTGTGAATAGTTTTTAAGAATGAGTTTTAGTGAGACTTACATAATGCGGTAAACATATCTAGGCAGTAAGTATAAACATATCAGCCACAACATTAAAACCACTGACAGGAGAAGTAATAACTGACCATCTTGTGACAGTTCAATGTTCTGCTGGGAAACTTCTGGACCTGGCATTTGTGCAGATGTTACTTAGACATGTAGCACCCACCTCGACCAGACCAGGCACCCCCACCCCAAAGCAATGACACTCCTTCATGGTAGCAGCCAAAAACAATTCAGAAGTCTTAGCACAGTTGCTAACAATGTGTCATCTGAGCAGAGAGATGGAGAGGCTCATCTGGACAGAGACCATCTGTAAAGCTCATGAGAAAGCGGTCGCCATGCCGATATGTGACAAAAAAAATTACAGAAAGCGTGGTCTTACCTGATGTAGCATGGTAATCCCAGATGGCGCTGAGATGGAAAACATGATTGGACTGCATATTTATTCAGATTAAGGCATCACAGTTTAGACTTGAATTGTGCCAGGCGTCAGGACCGCCCGTGAATCTGCTCTTGCATGAGGCCGTTTGTCTTAAAGAACTCAGTTTTAAGCACTTTTAATGTATTTACTACTGACTGAACACACTTGAAACAAACTCTGTGTTTTGTAGTGACTGACTGATTATGTGTCTGTGTTGTTTGTTGTGGTCTTGTTATGTGTTTTCAGTTTTACTTCTGTTGGGACAGAACAAATGTAGACAACCTCGAAGGACCACTCGACCCTCTGGGTGTTTTTTTTTTTTTTATTAAAGGGTGCGAATAATCCTCACTGAAACCCTTGTCTAGTGATAATTTGAATATATTGATAAAACATAATGTACTCCTGTTTTTACACTTTACGTCAGGTCTTTTAATTTTTAAGGTATCCTGTGTAGGGCAAATAATTAACCAAGAGAAACTCTATATCTGTGACCGCTTATCCTGTCGAGGGTAGAAGAGGGCATGCAGGAGCCCATCCCATCTGGCTTTGAGCGTGAGACGCCCTGAACAGGTCAGTAGTTCATTACAGGGCTAATGCACAAAAAAGGCACTTGCATCCACATTTATAATAACTAATTAACCTAAATATAAATAAGATGCGTGTTTTTGACCTGGGGAATGGAAGCTGGAGCTGGACAAGAGGAAGAACATGCAAACCAAACGCAGAAAGACCCTAGACACGTAAAGACCCAGAACCTTCTTGCTGCGTTAGCTGCCCTGTCAGCTTACCGGGCTAGCACAGTGATATTTGGGACTTTTTAAGCTTAAAAAATTGTAATTTAACAGCTAAAAAAGCCCTGGTGCTTTTCCCAAGTGTCCAAGTTCTTCCTTAGATGGATCTGTTGACATTTGAGTTGAGAATAAACTTTAAGGTATCATAATGTTAGCTACCGAGCTAACCATGACATGGAATTATGCTACAGAATACTGAACACACTGAAGGACAGCTTTTTATCCAGCCATCATACACATAGTTGGGTACAGATTGAGTAGCCTGAGTGCAACAGATGTGAAGTTTAAGAGTGAAACTACTGAAAACAAAATGCAAATTTGCTTGCGTATATTTGGAAATTGATAAATCATCCTATAGTATCCTCTTCACTATATACACAGTGGCCCATTGGTTTGTTACCCCTGTATTTTGCTGTTTTTTTGTTTCTTTTGCAGCACTCAGACGCAGATGAACAGGTGTGCACTTGAAATGTGCTTTCAAGCGTGTAGGACAACTGGACATACTGAGTTCTCTTGCCACTTTGTTCTTCAATTCTTTAAATCTAGGGCAGATTTTTTTTAGTTCCAAAATTGAGATTTCCTGCAGACAAAACACACAAAGTGCCGATGAGTCATGATGTTTTGTTAGAAATTAAACTACCCTGCAGTTTTAGTAAGGAAGGTTGAAGAGGTTCGTGCATACAGTGATAAATAAATCATCAGGAGTCTGTTAGAAACCTAATTTGATGTTATTTTTCCATCCCTTATAAGCCAAATTTCGCTGTCTTTCCCTCTATACATTTCACTATTTGTAAGATAATATTCATTTTCACAGTGTGCATTGTGATGGGGTCATTTTGGGCTTTATGCGGTGACATTTTTAACGATTTTCTGAGTTTTTACAAACCAATCAGTAAGTCGGTTAATCGAGGAAACAACTGACTAAAAAAATTAAATAATCGTGCAAAAACAATTAAATCAGCGCCCCCAAGCCACTTATAATTGATGCTTACACATTAATGCACCGTGACAGAACACGTTTGCGTGATTATTCAAAATTAATTGAATTTAAATGCAGGAATCGATTATTTTTTACAATGTGGTACTAACAGACAGCTTCAGATTAGTTTTCTTTAAAATATTTTTTTCATAACCATAACATTGTTTCATCATCTCATTTGACGCTAAATAAAAACTACACGGATCATAATGCAACCTGCTGGCTGCTCTAGTGACGCCGTGCGGCTGCATCAGCGCAGGGCGCAACGCGACAGCTCGGTGGAGACGTTTCTGTTTTTTTCCGTTATCACCACAGCGGCTCTAACAGAGGTCCACAATGGAAACCAAACCGGTCATCACCTGCCTTAAAACCCTCCTCATCGTGTACTCCTTCGTGTTTTGGGTACGTAACCTTATATCCTTTTTTCCTATTTCCTTTTTTTTTAACCACCCTGCGGGGGACCCCGTTCAGTCCATCTGTGTGTGTTTTTTTTGTGCGTGATGAAGGGTTGGACGGTGCCAGCATCATCGACGGATTCATGCTGGTGTTTCAATAAAAAAAAAGATCGACCGATGTGGATCAACGGATTTATAATCTTTCTGTGTGAATTATATCGTCTGTGTTATGTAACTGAGGTTACGGTTACGCGTATTTTGGCAGCTGGGCGTCAGTGCGCATATCACACATATAGCATCACGGTTGTTGTCAGTAAGCGAGGTGGAGGATGTTAAGATCGCCGCAATGATCTGGATCTAAGGGCCCAGACTGCTTAATGTGGCCCGTTTACAGACCTTTATTTTTTTCCTGGCCACATAAATGTACGTTTTTATGGTCGTTGCTATAGATTCTTAAAGGGACCCTGCACCCTTGGTAGCCATGTAGCCCACAGCAACATATAGATACTAGCAGTGGTGGCATAAAGAGGTATTTTTACTTGAGTATTTTCATACCTCACCAAATCCCAAAAAGTAATGCTACAATATTTATCTGACAGCTCAGATTAAACACTGTTTATTTACAACGTATGGTGCACAGGAGTTGAAGAATGAAAATATGCAATAATTAGAAGTTGAATGAGCTGTTTCTTGATGTTAATGCACGCAGGCATTAAATTTAAACATGTAATCATGTAGTTTTTATTTTGTAGCGTGGCCACCGTTCTGATCTGATAAACATATATTCACTGGAAACAACATAATGAACTTAAGGTGGGAAAGTAAAAGCTATGTCTGAATGATTTTGCTATTATTATTATTGGCCGTCACTGGTGAAGGAACAGTTGTGTGGCATTTTAAATCTGTATAGATGAAAGCAGCAGAAGTAGCTTTAATTGTGTAAGGAAGTACTTCCAAGTTACTGTAGTGTAAGAGAAACACAAAATCAGCAACTCCTCAAGCTGATGAAACGATTGATGATTTCAAACACTTAAAATACTTAGCTCGACTGTTAAATGACTGCTGACACGGGACTGTCCTGTTGTTTTGTCTTCCTTCTGGGGCAGCGCTTTGCGTTGGTGGTGTTGTGTTGCACATAATCTGTTTTTCTTGCCCATAAATTGATCAGCTGGTGAAGAAGGCGTTGGGACGTATAGCGATAAATTTGAAAAATTGCACATGTTTTGAGCCACTGATGCTAAAACAAAACTCCAAACACATCCGGGTTTTATAATGTGAGACAAGAGAGTCCAAACTATTGTGTACATTCGTGATCGATAAATCATAAAGGAGGAATTTAACATATGCTTGGTGGTTTAACGTGACCGCATTGAAAGTGCTTTCATTTCACTATAATGCAATAGACAAGCAAGACGCGGCGACTCCTCAAACTGAAGGTTCAGCTCTAAAATATTAAATGTTAAACGACTCTTAAGACCAGATTAAGAAGCCGTTTCTGTAGTTCTGTCTTCATTTTGATGCTTTGTCTTGTGTTGGTGGTTGAATTCGTGACATATTTTCATTGTTCTCAATCTGGAAAGTGTTTCTATCCCGAGCAGTTGATTATTTGATGAAAAAGGGGTAAGAAAATAGCAACAAATGCAGAAATATGTTGCTTCAAACCTCAAACATATCTGGTTTTCTATAATGTTAGACAATAGAGTCCAGAGAATTATAGACAAGTTATAGACGAGTAACTTGAGGAATATTTGGCATAGCACATAGTATGAAGTAGTTTTACATGTTTAAGTGTGTGTGCAACCACTCCTTGTGTTGAGCAAAATGCAACTACATTAGACGCTCCCCACAGACTAACGCAAACCAACGCAGCACCACCAAAGCCTCATATTTTACCAGTGAGTCGAATCAATACCCCTGGAGAAAGCTGCAAATTCCTCCCTCTGATTTGAATTGATACAAAACCGTTCACAATGCCAAGCAAGCGCTATAGAACAACCCTTGAACGTTTCGAGGCTAGATTCTGCCCGATTGAAATTAATGCTCTTTGTGATAAGTGTCCTTGGGATTTGAATCAGCTGTCACTTGTGGAATCGGCTCAGCTACTCGGACTAAATTATTTTGAGATTATCAGAGTGAAATAAAATCTCTGATTCCCCGTTTGGCTTTTCACAGGTTAGGATTTTCCTTTGTTTACCGTTTGAATATCGGCTGAGCCTGCAAATTTTACTGTGTGGCTGAATTTAATACAGTTTTATGATATTTCTTTTTATCATAACTGCGTCTTATGGGCCTATTCCTGCCTGCTAGATTTCAGGGGAAAGAATATCTAATAAGAGCACATATGAGATCTATCTATCCATAATGTGTTTAGGGCCTGAGGAGCACTTACTAAATTCGGCTTAAACTTAAATTACCTCTAACTTTGCGGAAGATAGTTGAGCTCAGCCCTTCGGTTAAGATCTGTAGTCGTGAAGGCTCGAAAAGAAGAGCTGAGCTGTGCGTCTTCCTGCAATGCAGACATGAACCAGTGTCACGGGTATGAACTTTTATATTTAGTCCGGATTGGGTGCTCTTTTAGCACTGCCTTGCATCTACAGCGTCAGGTTTCAGGCGTCCAAAGTGCAGAAGTGTCTCACAGCCCAGCGGGTCTCCTGAACCCTGGAGGGGTGAAGCTCGGAGAGGACGCGCTAGCCCGGGATTTGGAAAGTGTGAGAGCTGCCTCCATGTCAGGCCTCGGTTTCACTGTCAGCAGCTTGTCGTGGCAAATAATGTCTTGAGTGTGAATAGCTGTGTTGCCATACTTTACAGAGAGATAGAGAGAGAGAGAGAGAGAGAGAGAGAGAGAGAGAGAGAGAGAGAGGACGGGGGAATGCAGAGCAGGTGGTGGAGTCTGTGTAGTGTCCTCGCCAGCATATTTTGTCATCGCACCTTCTGTTTCTTTATTAGGCAGAGGAGGAGGAGGAGGGAAGAGGAGGGAAGGGGAGGAAAGAGGGGGTGACCTGTTTTAAACTCTGTGCTGGAACCAGGGTGGCCGGCCGGGCATTGAATTTCAAACAAAACGTGCGGGGGTGGGTGGCGGTGAGAGGAAAGAGAGAGAGAGCGAGAGAGAGCGTCTGAAACTGTTTGGAATTCAGCAGCAGGCATCAAGTCTGTGATTCGCCCCTGTTCCTCGGGCTTGATTTCCCAGCTGGCTTTAAAATTAACACTTTAGCAATGACGAGATATTTGTATGCGGCAGCAGCTCTTTTTGGGGAGATGGAGCTGGGGAGTTGGAGCTGGGGGGTCGGGAGCAGGGGGTTGCATTTTATTTTTTAACGATGTAGGCCATAAACAGTGAGTACATCATCCAGAGAGACTGTACTCTGTGAAACAGCAGTCTGCTCTGTCTGTTAGAGCCGTGGTTAATAGAAACAATAGATATCATCACCGACAATTCCAATCATCAGCCTGCAGTCCTTCTCTTGGGCTGGGCAGAATGGATCGTATACATTAAGTTGCATTACATTAATTTCACCAGCACTTTCGTACGACCGTAGTAACAGATTACACTTTATCTTGCAGCTCATACTGCTGGATCTGTTTGTTTGTTGAACCATCAGTGGTGACCAGCCATCTTAACAAGTACCCTCACTTGAAGGATTTTAATTGTGGTTTAATTCAGTCATTTGTGCGTAAAAATGCCAGAAAACACAAGTCTGAAAGCATAAACGCGCTCTCCTCTTTATTGGCCAGTTGCGATCGATTTTCTTAATCAATGGTTGCAACTGCTTTATGGCACTATTGGATTTAAAAAAAAAAGGATTTTTGAATCCATGGAGTGATGAAGTGCCATTACTTGTTGGGTATTTAATTTGAAGCATTAGCCGTAGACTGCTTCCATCCATAAACCTGCCACGATGCATTTTTTTGACGAAAATCTGACTGTGTGAATGAATGATTAGCATGAGTTTAGCATCTTTTTGCTTAATTTGCTAAATGGCATTTATAAGTAAATAATAATGCAAATAATATGTTTTGTATTATTATGCTAAGGTTAACTAAGTCTGTTTCACTGCAGAAGATTTAATTAGGTCTGAGTGTAGCGCTGATAGCCCTGATTTCTTGGCTGACGTTGCACTGATCAATATTAACGAACGATGGGTCAAATTGCTACAGGAGTCGCTGGACGTGACAAACCCTGCAAAGACTCTTGTGATTTCAGCATCTTTTAGCTCATTGTTTTGATTTTATGAGCTGTTGCTGTGATGTTGCGTTTCAGTCTCCCATTTTCCAGTTTATGCTTGGCGCCAAATTGAAACCAGACACGTTTAGGGGCCATCCAGACGCATTTTGGCGTTGTTGGCGTTGCAGATGTTTTTATTCGTTTTGGCCTATCGTCCAGACGAATCCCGTAAATGCATAGCCCTAAAACGCACTTTTTTGAAACCGGGTCCCAGGGTGGAAAAATTCGTAAACGCACTTCTTGTGGATCAGTGTGGACAGGGGAAACCGGAGATTTTGGCAAACAATGATGTCATCGCCACCATCAGCACACCCCTCGAGCAGCCTTCCATCTCTTAAATCCCGCGAAACGTCTCATAACAATATCAACAACAATGGCGAACTACATGCTCGCGTTTCTAAAGCCGATTTGTAAACAGCGCTCAAGCTTTATGCACATGCTCCGCCTCTTCCTCTCCGTTTTTGGTGAATTTCTGAAACCGAAACAGCGCCACCTATAGGCCTGGGATATGAAGTAGCGTTCTGAGTCGTGCTGAGACGGATCCGTGTGGACGCAGATATTCTTAAAACAATGCCAAGGAAAACGGATAGGGAAAAGATTGTTTTGGTACGTGTGGACGAGGCCTTAGTGGTTAAGCTAAAAGAACAAGAAATAGGTGGAGGAGACCAAAAATGGAGCAAAAAAAGGAGAATTAAATATTCATCATGTGGCCTGAAGCATGGCAGAGTCAGTGTTAACCTTCTTCCATGTTTCTTAGAGCTATAAATAGTGCCATTTGTGCTAATACGACGATGCCACGTGAACTTTAAAGTTACAGTATGTCAATATGCAAAGAACACTTAAAACACTGGTCAAATAGCTATGACTGCTCCATCAGCAGTGTTATTACTTAAACGTTTTAGGTGACAAAACACACAAAAGTGTTAGGATTCATATTCTAATCATGAATTAGTGAAACTTTATCACAGATATATTTAATAAATAGAAGCAAAACAAAGAGAAAGATCCAGATAGACAATCATAGATAAAAATCTTCTGTAAATAAAACGCTTTTTTATCGTATCGGCATATAAATGCACGCGCTTTGTCAATAAATGCCCCTTTTCTCAAGTTTTATAGTCGGAAGAGGCTGCTTCTTTATGTGAATAATGTAAATACAAATAGATATATTAAAATTATATGAGGGGAGGGGGACAATGGCTGCACTTGCTGTTATTACTACATTATAATGGGTCAATTACTTTACCCTGTCTGCACTTTATCCACTTTATTCGTAGGGCCATGTTTACATCCTCCTTTGTTGGTTTGGGAAGTTTAAAACATTTATGGCATCGTTTTTGTATTCACTGTGTTTTGCTCTTTTTCCTTAAAAGTGTCTTGTTTTTGCACGTCATGCTGCTCGCACGTGTTTTAAATTGAATGAGTGTTAAGGCGTTGTTTGGTCTGACTAACAACTGCCCTTAATCTTCATACACCCAATAGATTAACCATTAATAAAACGTTATTGCCTTGAAGCTGTAATTTCAAGACACGGCTCATCATGAACTGCGTTTCCTCTTTCCGTGCGCCACAGCTGAAACTCGCCAGGCGCCGTAACGTTGATATGAAAATCAAGAGCTTTGCATGGGCAACTGTAAGCAATAAAGGACGCACGCAGACGCATATGCACTGAAAAACCCAGGTTAAAGAGGCACCTTCCAGCTTTGATCGAGAACTGCATACACATACTTCAGAACAATGCGGCAGGCAAATGACAGGGAGGCCTGAGGCGGGTGATTTGTCACGGTGCAGAACCTTTGTCCAGTCATTATGTGCACACCCTGGCAACAGGGCAAAGTGTAATATGTGGTTAACACTGTCATTAACCTGCGGAGAGTATTTATGAGTTACAGGAACGTGGCGGCCTCGGTTTGTTCAAAGACATGTTTATGCTCTTGTTAATGCTTTCGCTCTCATTTCTGCTTAATGTGACTGTCTGCTGATAGCCGAGTGCATCCCTCTCGTCAGTTTTAGAGGAGCACGGGGACATTTTGCACAGACGGCTCCCTCTTTACTCAGAGGGCCTGGCAGCGCCACTGCCAACGGCCTCCTCTTGGAAGGAAGGTTAGGATGATGAGTTGGCCCTGGCTGGAGTCAGATCATCAGCAGCCGTTCCCCACCCCGCTCTCTTTCCGCTGCCAGAAAGACATACCCAGCTGAGACACACGGCGCTTCAGCTGCCTCGTACAAGACGCTCTTTTATCCGTAGCCTTCATTTGAAATGCTAAGAGAGGCGCAACAGGAGGAAGCGTCTCGCCTCGGATCAAAGAGCTGCTTTGATTTGTCCTCTTTCCTTTTCTCTCGTTCTCTCTCTCTCGCTCGTGTGTGTGTGTGTGTGTGTGAGCGTGACCATATTCATAAAGCAGGTGATCGTCATCCCGTACTCTAGATAAATTTGTGTCTTCTGTCTCCCGTCTCCTCCTCCTTACTCTAATTGCTCTCCTTTCTTGTTCCACCTTGATCCAGTTTCTCCTCCTCCCCCCGTCGCCACGCTGCTAAAACACAACAATTGTATTATCGCAGAGGTGCGGAGATAAAGGCCCGTTCTCTGCTTTCATTCCTGTTCCTTTTTTCTGTCTCTGCCGCATCCTTCTCTCCAACCCCCACCCTTTAGATAACAGGAGCCATCCTGCTGGCAGTGGGAGTATGGGGGAAGTTGATGCTGGGCCCGTACATCTCTCTGATAGCAGACAACTCCACCAACGCCCCGTACGTCCTCATTGGCACCGGCACCGTCATCATTGTTTTTGGCCTGTTCGGATGCTTCGCCACCTGCAGAGGAAGCCCATGGATGCTGAAGCTGGTGAGAGGAGGCTGCGGGAGGAAGGGTGGGGTGTTATGTTGCAGGGAGAGAGAGAGAAGAGCGCTGTAGACGCTCATTAATTAGCCTCCGGTC
Source organism: Planiliza haematocheilus (assembly GCA_005024645.1). Taxonomy (NCBI): domain Eukaryota; kingdom Metazoa; phylum Chordata; class Actinopteri; order Mugiliformes; family Mugilidae; genus Planiliza; species Planiliza haematocheilus. Next base: position 880,037 of record SRSE01000940.1, on the reverse strand, counting down.
ACATGGTATAAGGAATAATGGATGACCTCTATCCTTTGGAGAGGGATGCGATATCCAGTAGAAGCTGTAGGGCACTTTGCTCAGTTAATGGTGGTCAAGTGAGCGTTTGAGTGTGTGTGTGTGTGTGTGTGTGTGTGTGATAGTGTGACCAATGATAAGTAAATGATATTAATCTGAGGGTTTTCATGCAAACTACGCAAATCTCCCACTTCCGTCTCCTCTCCCTCTAGTATGCCATGTTTCTGTCCCTCGTCTTCCTCGCCGAGTTAGTGGCAGGGATCTCTGGATTTGTGTTTCGCCATGAGGTCAGTAAACAAATCCCGGTGTCTCTAAGAGTTTCTCACAGTAAAGCGAGCGTGCGGGATTAACGTTCGCGTGTTTGGTTTGCTCCAGATTAAGGGAAACTTCCGCAGAACGTACACCGACGCCGTCCTGAACTACAAGGCCGACGACGAGGCGAGCCTCGCCGTTGATAACTTGCAGCACAGGGTAAGCCTCCGACACAACGCCGAGTTCAATCAACAGGAGTTCAGTTGACAGTAATGCTTATTTGATGAAGGAAAAGTTTTGAGGAGTGGGCCATTAGCTGTAAACGAATAATCTGGCGAAGAACAATTTTGAAGATCTGGATGGATGTGGTCTAACTTCTAACGAGCTGTGGATGCAGTAGGTCACATCAATTTCGTGCTGGAACGACAGCCGACAGCAGCAGAGAACGGAAAGTTTGCTAAGTGATTTGCTCACAGACAAGTTGTAGCCAAGGCTCAAATGTGGAGCGAAAGATACAGGAGCAGACGATCTGCGGTAAATAAATAGCATTAGATAGTCACTTCTGATTGAACAGCTGATAAATACGGCAGCAGAAAAGCACTGAATGTTTAACACGTTCGACAAAAAAAGATTAAAACCGGCAACAAATAAATAAATCCACTGTCTGTGTAGCCAAACAGTAGCTTACCCCATAAACCTACATTCCCATATCTGAATGCTGTTCTTAATGCTGCTGGATCCTGAGGCAGGAACAAAATACTACCGTCTCCATATGTTCCTGGAAACTACTGAGATTTTTTTTATTTTTTATTTTTTTTTGCAAATGAAAATCTGCAAATGTGACTCATCTTTTATGCTTTGCATCATCCGTAGCGGTGGCTTGGCTTGGGTCTAACCAGGCAGAAGGCCCTGACACAAAAATGCACCCATGCATTCAGATCTGCTCTCAGCTCTGTCTCGTTTCCTGTCTGTCTTTAGCTGCGCTGCTGTGGGGTTTACAACTACACCAGTTGGTTTGCCAGCGTGTATTACCCCTCCAACGGCATTCCCGCCAGCTGCTGCTTCAACTCCTCCGACTGCAATCCAGAAGACCTTCGCAATACAACCCTAGCCCCGAGCAAAGTCTACCACCAGGTCGGTGTTCCCTTCTCTCTTCCTGATTCTCACCTGTCTGAAAGACTCTAGTCGCATCTGACATGTCCTGCCTTCTCCGTACACTAACAACTGCCCCAGATATTCTCCCAGATACCACCCATCTTGCCCCTAATATGCACATATAACATGTCCCTGTACCCTCTGCGGACTAACCTTCCCCCTCTGTTTCAGGGCTGCTTTGAGCTGGTGACTTCTTTCATGGAAACCAACATGGCCATCATCGCTGGAGTGACGTTTGGGATTGCCTTCTCACAAGTGAGGGATGACGCATTCGCGGCATTTTACTGCATGAATAAACCATGAACACACTGACGCACGGAGGCATAATGACTGAAATCAAGCAAGCAAAAAGCAAAAAGCACAGTTTAAATTTAAATTGTCTGTCTTTTTTTCAGCTGATTGGCATGTTGCTGGCCTGCTGTCTGTCCAGGATCATCACAGCCAATCAGTACGAAATGGTCTAGCTGATGTGACGTGGCAGGTGAGGAGCGCTTAAATCTAATTTAGCTACAGGTTGTTTTTTTGTTTTTGTTTAATTCTAACACCCTAAACTTTGTCTTTTCAGGGAGATGAAGAGAAGACAAGACAAGGACACACAACCAGAGTAAATTCCCCCAAACGCTATCACGACACCTGAATCGGAATTTACCTCCCTCCGTCTCTCTGCCTGTTGATCTTAATGTAATATCTAAATGTATCTTATTGTAAAGCACCATTCCTTGACTCGCCGCAGACGCATCAAAGCTTTCTATACCACACATCTCCACTGCCGCTTGATGTAGAAGTTGCTCATTAGCACACACCTCGGATCAGTGCAGCCTGCAGCGAGCAGGTGGACCGGAGCCGACGGCCGCGTTGGGCTCAGATAGGTGAAAACTTGGCTTCTTTGTTGGTTGCAGCATGCTCCGCCGACCGTCGCCAGAAGACCTCTGCACATCTTTGTACAGAACGACATCACTAAAAAAGCTTGAAAGTAATACTTTAATAGATAGGTTTAGTTTTGCATTTGACTTTGCTGTCGCGCATCGCTGTATATTCCTATGGTCGTGGCATTTTGTGAAATGAACATGCGTGCTAAGGAGGATAATTTAAGTGCACAGGAAAAATAAGGAAACATGAAACAAAAGGGAGATTTGTCGTAGAGTATTTTTTGCAGTTTTTACTTCCGTTAAGTTACAAACTATGATGTCAAGTTGAACATCAGTGGAAGCTTTAGCCACAAGAACAATCTTTTCTTTCAAATGCCCAGTGAAATAAAATAACATATATACTGCCTCTAAATGCACCCAGAAATTAAACTTTGTGCATTTCAGTCAGTTTTATGGAGAAATTAGATGAGCAAAACGATCAAACAAGGACATTTGTGGAGTCTGAAGGCCCGGTCACACCGACTGTCGGTTAGCCTGTTAGCTGAGATGCTAATAGAGCGGGTACATGCCTGCACCAGGAACCTGCAGTTAACTCCTATGCCAGATTTATATATTATATTTAGTAAATATTTTTACTTTAAACAAATCTTACCTGATCGGGGGGACCACTTAGAGGCTAAACTGAACCTGGACTCAACAGTTTTACCGAAGAGAGGAGAATATAGCAGCTCTCAGCCACAGCCACATTCATTCATTCATCTTATGAAAGCGCTTATCCAGTGAAGGGTCGCTGGGGGGCGAGAGGCGGGGTACACCCTGGACAGGCTGCCAGTCTGTCACAGACAACCATTCACACTAACATTGGCACGTACGGCCAATTTTGAATCACCAATTAACCTAATGAGCATGTCTTTGGACGGTGGGAGGAAACCAGAGTACCCGGAGAGAACCCACACAGACACAGGGAGAACACAGAAAGGCCCAGTCGGCCCATGGATTCGAACCTTCTTGTTGCGAGGCTTCAGTGCTAACCACCACGGCACTGTGCCGCCCAGTTCTGCGTTCACCTATATATAAAAATAAAAGCTCTCTACTAAAAAGAATCAAAGCCCAAATGACCTCTGATTAGCCGCTAAATTTAACAAGACCAGATTAGACATTTGCTGTAAGATTGCTAATTAAGATATACCACGCGTCCAGAGCAGACAGATGTGAAAATCTAAACAGTTCATCCTTGAGTCCATTCCCATCTAGACCAACACTCCGCTCGCAGAGATAACCTACTCATTGCTGTGAATCTATTGAAATGAACTGATTCCATCCCAGAAAGCTGCAGTTTTAAATACAGGTGTGACTGGGCCTTTTCAGACTCTAAGCGTCTAGCACTCTAGCTTTCTTTAAGGTTAGCATGCTTCAGATTTGCGCGGCGTGTCGTCAGATGCAGGATCTGTTCGGAAAGGGCTTCATTTGAGAAAAGCTGTCATCTTGGGCAGCCTCTCTCCGAGCCGGGACGTTTACAGTGTCGAACCTGGTCATCGGATGAAAAGAAAGGAGAGATTTAAACGCGTGTGTACAATGGGAAGGGTTTTGGATCCAACAAGCGGTTAATTTGAAGCATGTGGACGCCTCAGTAAAGGTTTAGTGCTTGTTTTAGTCTAAGTTTAGCTTTAAAAAGATGAGGTGAAAATCTGCTGATCTCTAGTGATTAACAGCGAAGCAACACCTCGACATGTTTCCTTCTGGAGGAGTATAATGCCAGTGGCCCGTTGCAAGGACGGAACTCAAACGGTGTTCATGTAGTATTTACAGTATCCTGTGTAGTGCATCAACCTGCTGCCATCATCATCATCTCCATCATAATCATCTGTAGATATGTATTGGAAATGTAATTTATATGATGTTTCTCATTCTAATAATATGCTAATCGGTAGAAATGTCGTGTCACGGTTTTGAATCCACACTTTGTGCTGTTAATCTGTATTTGTTTAATAGTTTATAGGAAACTCGCACTGAAAAGAAAAAAACAGTTGTGGCCGATGTTTTGTTGAGAGTAACGCAAAAATTTAGACGTGTATTTATTATAGTTTGGTTTCGGTTTACTGTTTAACCAAGTGATTTTCTAGCTCTCTCTCAGTATGTCTGTGTGTGTGTGTGGTTTTATTTCTTTATCTCTGTAACCTTGAGTGTGTGTCCGCAAGAGAAAGAGAGAGTATAGACTTCCTGTTGTGTTCGGTTTTGGTCAGTATTTGGTTGTGGCTTTTCAAAACGTTACCGCTTTTTAAAGCTGTACATTTATTTAGTGAATGTATGTTTTCCAGCACTCTGAAGCTTATTTTACCTTCTCTAAACTGATATTGTCCTGTAAATACTAAATTGTAATACCATCCAGCTTACACATGGGGTCACTAGACACTCAAGAAGAATTGCACCATGCTGTCTACTATTGACTAAGTCACCATCAGTGGTCTTATTATCAATAAATATACGGAATAACAGTTTTGTGTGGAATTTATTCATTTCGGCTATTAACTGTGGGTGGCTTATGTCATGTGGATGATTTACTGATTTACACATCACCGCTTCTGTCATTCATTTGCAGTGTTTTTCATATGGAGAGCGTAAAGGGTGATAATTCTGGGCTTAAACTGGGACTAACTGTGTGTTAAACTTCGGGATTATTGGAACAAGAGGTCAGATTAGAGGTCAAATTATGATGAAACATAGCTATATGTAGGAATGAACACTTAAGACCACAAAATTATATAAAAGTAATGGCCTTTTGTGGTTTATACCTGAAAGCTAACCTACAACACAGGCCACTGGACATGTTTGAGATCTTCAGCTTGGTTTTAGATTATAAAGACAGAGATCTACTTGCAGAATTACAAAGATTGTGCACATTTTTGGTAAGTAGTATGGAGTCCTGGACAAATCAAGACAACGAGGAACCATGTTAAGTATTGATAAGAACATCTTCAAATTCAACAAAAAGGCCACTGGGTGGAATTAGAGCAGTTTGCACATTTACTAAGGATGCAAAAATGATTGAGTGTCCACTTTAGAAAACTTAAAGTGGTCAGAACATCAAACTCAGCACAGGCCCCACATCCAGGTCGTCTACAAAAACTGAATAATGAGACCAAGTTGCAGGTTTTAAATACTGACCTGGAGTACGACAGTGCAGACCCTCAGTCATCGATGGTAGAGCATCTAAAATAAATCGAAAAGAATCTCTGCAGCATCCCCTTAATCGCAGATGAGTATTGTACCATTAACAGAGCCTGGTCGTGTGAGTTTCAAGTGTGCACCACTCACAGATGTTCTTAATAAAAACTAAACTCCCCATCGGTCATTCAGAACAGAGCGCTTGTTTGAGTGGTGAAACGGCTTCGGGAAAAGTCAAACAACTCCAGCTGTCTGTGGTTTAGCTACAGAGATTGGCCAACATGTTATATTCTATTTCTAAGATTTTTTCATATTGTTAGGCATTTGGGTGGACGGCAAAAGAAGGATTTCATTGTGCATGGAAACATGTTTCTACAATGTGCATGTGACAATACACTCTTGAATCTTGGACAACATTTTTCAAATCTGGCAACCCAGAAAAAGACTGGAAAATAACTGTGACGTATACAGTGAGTCTTTTGCAAACGTAAAAATGACAAGAATTTCTCAGAAATAGATAGATTAAACATTTTTAAAACAGACATATAGCTTATATAAGTGGATTTATTTGCTTGTCCCATCACTGTAAACTCAAAATCAGGAGGCAGAGGGTCTAACCTGACCCGAATCTGGCATGAATTTGCAAAGTGCATAAACGATACGAAGAAATTAACTGCAATTCTTCAATAAAACGACGTGTTATTCCTAATTTGTGCATTTAACAAAAGCGACTTTCTCATTAAATTTCAGGTTGTTCATAATATGTTTTGGGAAAGGACAGTTTATTAAATGAGAACATTTTCATAATATACTGCATCAGAACACCTCGTCTTCACCTAATATACTGCGCTATTTACGGGATATTATGTTACTGGTCCGGCCTGCATGTGGCCCCTGAACTAAAATGAGTGTGACTCCACGGCTCCAGATATTTTCCGTCGTACTTTCTCTCCGTGACCAAGGTGCTTTTACACCCTCGTCCACATGATGGCGCTTGAGTATCAACGAAAAACGGAACCGTGGAGCGATTTTTTTTTTTTAAAGAAAATCTGAAGGGAAACCGCATTTGTGGGAGCGCTACGCACGCACGCACACACGCACACGTACGCACACACAAACGCACACACGAACTGCCGAACGCACACACGGGCGCACACACGAACACCCAAACGCACACACATCCTCTATCTCTTTCCGTCCGCCTGTCCTCCTCCGCTGCTGCGGGCTGCATCGGAAACAAAGCCGGAAAAAGCGGTGTGAAGACGGCTAAGAGAGGCAGCTACTGTACTCAGGCAGACCGCGCCAGCCAACGGATCTCGCTCCGATCTCGTTACGCAAATTACCGGCAGAGTGGCGCGGCAGTGGGTCCGCTAATGGAGCGTGCGTGCCGCTGGCTTCCGCGCACCGCCTCGCCCTCGCCCCCGCCTCCTCCCGACTGCACATAATGGCTTATAGGCTAGAGGGAGGCATTCACCGGGGAAGCGCTATTACTCACACGCAGACACACAAACACGGCCCGCGGAGCGCACAGACACGTTCGTGTGCAGCCAGTCCAATCACGGGAAGGCGAATCCGCTTCTATTTATCACTTTTATTTCTCGGAAGAATAAATATAACGCACATAGATGTTTTCCTGAAAATGTTGACAGTAACTTGACCCCCCTTTTGCGCACGGTGGTTCGGCGTGGTCGTGAGGGAAAAACACCGAGGTCAGTATCTCCCTCGACATCTACATCTGAACATCTCGAAACCCTGTTTGTGTCACGGTAGAAAGCACAAACAGAAACACCTGTCACCGTCCTACAGTTCAGCTGAACGGGCACAGACTGCTGCCTCCAAACCCACCAATCAACACCTCTTAAAAGGAGTTTAAACACAACGTGGACTGCATTGTTGTTGGCCCAGTATCCCAATAAACAAACAAATTACAGCCTCAACCTTTTCCTCAACATTTAAGTCTAAATGTTGCTGGAAATTGTCATTCCCTTGTAGAATTGCAAACTTAGAAACAACCGATAAACCAAATGTCAACCTTTTTTGTGTGTTTGCATAAAATATAATTGTATTTAAACATTAAAAAAAAAATGTCAAGTAAGCTAAACTCAGCAAGAAATTATTGCTGAATTCCATTTAGACATGCAAGCACAAAGGAATGGCAGTTATTTTGTACCTGTACCACGGTGCTCTTCCTATTATGGTATACCAGGACGTACTGTGTGTCGCTGTGAAGGAGGATTGTTCTCTGTTAGTCATAATCACAATCACGAACACCAGTGTTCAGTCTTAAATAATAATCAGCCAAAAAGTCTGCGTTCCTGCGGCCTTAAACATTTGAGGGAACCTAATTTGGGTTGAGTAAGTTCCATGATTTATGATTTAGAGAAACTGAACTTGAGAAACCTAAAATATTAAACTGAATCTACAGCAGCCTTATCAACAAATGATGCCTCCTTTACCAGCTTTTATCCTTCAGCCTGTGTCCAAATACGTGAAGTGAATGAATCTGACAAACAAACTGAACTCTGTTTAAATTTTGAGCTAATTGCTAATTGTTCTAAATGTATGTGAGATGTTTTAACCTCTAACCTGCAACAAACTGAACCTGGACGCTTGAATTAAGTTGTTTATTTTGTTTGTTCACTGATTGAGTTTTTAAATGCAGTGGCTGACGTGCACATTTCCAGAACAGTCTAAACTCAGAAAAAAAGGTATGCAGACGTTATCTCACTGTCATCAGTAGGAGTACTATCTCAGGTCATCTAGGATTAGTCAATGTGTTGTTTGTTCAAAGAGGAACTTGTGGCACTCTAGAGCAGGTAAGTATGCCGTTGTGCTTCATCAAGTTCTCCTCGTCACAAGAATAATTTGTTTTAGCGAAGATTACCAGCTTTAAATCATAGCATTAAGTGGCGCGCGAGGCTCAGTATAAAGAAATGTGTTTTCAAATGACAATTTAATCAGATTAAAAATCTTATTAAATCCATGACAGGAATTACTTTGACTGCTTTAATGTGATCTTATTATGAATTTCATTAAAAAAAAAAACTTGTAGAGGAAGCAGTTAGGCTTCCCCTCTTAAGCGGAGTTTATAACTCTGTGGGACATAGATGCTGTAACCTACCTAACGTAGCCAACGTGGGTGTGAGACATTTATACTTGTCAGTCTTGCTCAAACACCACCCAAACACTAGTGGGCGCTGTGTCTTTTTAGCCAGTCATCCTGCTTCACTTTTAACAATGACGACTGAAACGTTCGCAGACGAGTCGTACAAATGTTAGCCTCCTGAGTTAACCTTTCTTCGATGTGTTGCATTTTTATTGATCCAGAACAATTAGTTTGAAAATTGCGGACATGGAGAAGCAGCTGGAAATACAAAAACAGAAATGTGCTACTACTAAGCGGACCAATCACAGCTCTTGCACTCTGGGTTGTCGAACATAGGCCGATCATAGGCAGTTTAGACTTCTGCGTTAAGTTGTCACAGAGGCTACGGCAACAATGCAGAGCATGGATGGATGGACCTAGCGCTGTAGCTGACGTGCCCCTCCCCAGAAACGACAACGTGGCGCACAAGAGCAGTGATTGATCTGCTTGGCAGTAGCGTATTTCCGCTTTATTATTCTTCTCCATCTCCGCAACTTTCGAATTGATCAATAAAGGTTCAGTAAGATTAACCAAGGAGGTTTGGAGATACAGATGTTTGTGTGACTAGTGTTTGTTGAAATTCGGCCAAAAATTTCTGCTGAATTTTGAAAGTGAAGAAGGAAGTAGAATCAAAAATTAACCCGATTGGCAAAAAAGACACAGCGTTTAGGTGCCGTTGTTACAGAGCGAGCCAGATTGACGAGGCACAAGTATAAATGGCTCGCACCAGTGTTGGCTACGTGCGTAGGTTACGCCGCCAAGGTCCCGCAGTATCATATGAGAGCCTTTACATTTCTGGGGAGGTGCGCGTAAGCTAGGGTCTGCGTTGTCGCCATAGGCTCTGCGTATAAACCGCCTATTAGAAGCACACACACTCTCCTGCACTCTGCAGTGACGCCTCATTTACTACCTTATAAAGTCATACAGCAGGCCTGTCCCACTCCACCTGACTGCTTATGATGTGAGCTGTTGTTGTTCTCGCTGGTGTTGTTGATCTAATTGCCGTTGCCGCTTCCCCTTCAGCTTCCCCAATGAACACCCACACCCCTGCCTCACTCTTGGTTTTCAGCAACATGCAGTTGTGATGACAAGTACTAGAGTTCCCACTCAAGCTGCCTGTTCCTATAGCGCTGCGCACCGCCGCTCCCTCTTCACCACCACCACTACCGCCGCTGCCGCCATCTCCCCCACCCCCCACTTTCTCCTTCACCCTTTGAAGCCTCTGGGATGATGATGACACCCGCCGTAATCGGTGGATGCTCGGCTTCTGACATGACACACAATCGAGAAACCCTCCTGAACTGATCCGGGTTTCGTCGTTGCATTCAGGCACAGTACGTCCTCTGACAAGTGGAGCGGCCTTTCACAGGAGAATAGAGGAACTCTGCGAGGTGGGGCCCGTGATTGACAGCTCTGTTGAGAAAGCAAAGCCAGCTCCTGTTTCTATCTGATCTCTACTCAGCAGCGGTGCACATTTGCTCTGCTGACCTGCTTCTTTTTTTTTTCTTCTAAGTGGATCCGGGCTCAGCTAATCTTCAGAGTGGGGTTAGGACCAGGTCATTTGTGTTTGTGAAGCCCTGCATCTAAGGCAGATTTGGGACTGAGGGGAAGTGGGACAGTGACCAGCCCTCTAGTAGAGGTGGAACGCTATTGATTACAATTACTCTGCATTGTTTTGAAAGTGGTTGTCCTGGGGATTCCCTTTCGTCACAGATGCGATACGAGGAAACAAAATGATGGCTGAGCCTCTGATTACCCTCTGATGCAAAACTATAAAAGTCTTTGCGTTCAGAGTATTAAATAATGGGTATCTGTGGAGACGTTCTTATGTAACATGACAAGCCGGTCACATTTAGCGGCACATAATCCATCATCCGGCTGTCTTTTTGTCAGAAAAAGGCGGGGTTGGCATTCTACCGACTGACCGTGTCACACCGGCTGCACTGTTTGGATCTTTGACAGCGAGGTTCGAGAACACACCTGAAACTACCACTTACTGTCATAGGTGCTGACAGAGGGAACAAAATGGAGAACTTCAACGTTGTCACTTGGAAGTACGACATGAGGAGTACTTCGTATTCCTTTTCGAAATTAAATATTGCAATATATAAGAGCCGTCGGCCTGTGTCGGATAGGCGATAAACTAACCTATTTTTTTTGTGGCGTGTCCTTAAGTTTTCGGTAAATTTAGCACGTTGGATGGGAAGCAGGGCAGGTCCCTCTGATTCACTCTGATTCACTCTACAAGAAAGGAAGCTAATGTTAGGAAAAATTATTCACCTTAATTTTTAGAATGACATTATCATCTGGAATGAAAAAAATGTAGGCTATGATCAGCACGAGCTACAATGGTTTCTAGGTCTTTCTAGTTGGCTAGTCACAAGGTTATGTTGTGGTTTTCCTAGAGGCATTTCGTCTCACACGGGTGCAAACCCACAGACTGTATAAATATGGACAACGTCTCTCCGCTTCCTTGCGTGGGCCAAACTGACGCTATATCCCCGGGGATACGGGCAGTCGGTTTGATGTGTCCAGGCCTTAAGAGTTTACATTCACAAACTAGAAGCAATTAAAGTAAACTACCAGCTCCACCTTTGGCTGATTGCACCGTCAAAACACTGCATACATGTTTAGCATGCGTTATCATCCTGCAAGGAGGCATAACAGATAAATAAAACTTAGATTCAACTTTTAAGTGGAGGTCTTTAAGCTGTAATGGAGTTTTTGTTTAGGTGTTTCTTCCACTCACTATGAAGTGTGGTAAATAGTTCAAGTTGATGATAGTTTGATGAATACTATAAGAAATAAAGTCTAAATTAGCTCCACCTCAAGCAGCTATAAGATCAAAATGTTACTTATAGGTTATGTAACGCTCTATCGGCATTGTAAGCACTATTCTTCTGCTGCTTTTGCTGATATCACCGCTGCCGCTATTGTACCCCAACACTGATACTTCTTCTTCCACCACTGGCTTGAGGGTGGGGTGTTGTGACCCCACCAATGTTAAATAATTAAAATATACAAGAGACACACAAAGAGGAGAGACGGAAGTAGGATGGGACAGAGACAGAGAGAAACTCATTCAGCAGGTTTTACCATTCATATTCACAATCTCCCCATTCTTGCTTGGCAACAATTTTTTGGCGCTGATTCATATGCTGACTTCGAGAACAAACTGTACACGCATACTACATGTCTCTTCCTGGGCATGTAGTATCAGTAAGGCCACATAACAATGCCAGCCATCTCCTCCCGCCCTCCTTTATATCATTCCTATGAGCCTAACCCTCAATGCAGCGTTAATCTATTTTAAGACTTTGGTGTGGGACACCTCAGACACGTTTTAATTTAATGCACATGGCAGGATTTATTTAATGTTGATAGCCGTACAGTGAAAAACATGTTTGTGCAGTTTCACCTTGACCAGAAGTGTTTACCCAAAGCTCAGATTACGGACTGAGTCATCTCACCAGTGCAGCTAATGCATGAACAACTAATGGAGGGCTATTTCTGTTGCAGGGGGAATGGGCGAGGGAGTCCCCCTGTTTACCGGCAGCTGAAGTGTGGAGGAAAATCAGCTATCCAACAGCACTGCTGGAAACTGGCTGGTGCAACAGTTCGGTTTTAAGTGCAATCGGAAAAATCCCACCAGCCGTGTGAAGTTATCCCAAGGGAACATTACCAGGCAATGTTATATTTCAGCTACTGCGAAAGCGGTAAAGAGTAAACTTGCTCTTTTATGTTTTCATTACATATTCCGTCACTGCAATTGACATGATTGGAGGGTTGCCACAAGGATGCAGTTTACGGAGACACTCGCTGATGTGGCATCTGTTAGTTTGCAGAATTCCTCTACAAATTCACTAATTTATCTTGGATCCCTGTTTTTATTTGTGTCCTGGGAAGTTTCACATCTTATCCCTAAAGATAAGAGTAGTAGCAGTAAATCAAGCTTTGAGGCGCTTTAAATTGAGTGATTGAGTGTTTCAATTTTATATGACTTTGTGCTGCTGTAATACATTGTAGAGGAAAAAAACAGTGTGTCTAAATCAGCAGCAGTTACTTGACAGTTTTAACATTTGAAGATATTTCAACAAAAAATATGAGACGACAATTCGTCCACGGTTAATGATTAAATAAAACATTCCCAGGCACTTTTTTGTTTCACTTTTGACTATTTAGGACCCATTACAAAGTCTACGTCGGGCACATTTCATACAGGATATCTAATTGAATAACGTGGAAAGGCAGGATGACAGTGTTATAGATCCATGAACATCTGAGAGGATTTAACGCAGCGTCTATTGACACCAGAGGCCTTCTAGTCTATGGTTAACACCAAAGCTTAACGGATCACCACGTGTGGTTTCTGTTTTCTCTGTGTGAGGGACGCAGCCTCAGACCCTGTCATTGGTGAACGTCCACTTGTCCCGCCTGCGAAACGCACAAGTCCCTGCGATTGGCCTCCCTGGATGCCGGAGCAGTGGGCTGATGGCTCAGTTGATGAATATTCATAACACCGGTCAGCCCCGAGGCCTCACCCAGCTAGACCGGCTGACTCGCTCATCGGAACAGAATGTGTGATATGATGATGTAATGTGAGCGACTTCTTACACCGGAAATCAAATCATAGAGAGGGAACGTTTACCGGACAGCACGCTGCACGGCAAGTACAGCTCGGGACGAGGTTCTCGCGCGTAAAGCATTGCCATTAGTCATCTTAAACGTATAATGCATAATCAGGGGATTTGTAGCTTCTCTGAACGTTTGCATCCTGTTTCCTTGTTGCTATCCTACTTGTGAACTTGTTGCCACTCCTCCTTGGCTGAAAAATGTGCCAAACCTCTCCGCTCTGCTCTGTGTGCTATTTCAGGTCATTTGTCTCTCGTTACACTTGGAGGAACTCGACAAACAGGTTGTAGGACCGCCTTCGTACTGCGAAACCACCTGTACGGGTATATAAAGAGCTCCTGGCAGACAACTGGGGAAAAGAACGAGAAGGGCACAAACGTTTAACGGGAAAACCCAAGAGCCCAGAATACACCAGCGCAACTCGCCCGATACACAGGACAGCCAATCCACGCTTCAGCTGTCCAGACAAGCCGCCGCTTCTTTAAGCCGATCAGCCCCGGAACAAAGCAGGGCACTCACAAAGGAGATACTCAGACAAGAAACTCGGATCTTTCTCTTTTACTTCTGAGAAACCTCTCGCCGAGACGATGATGCAGCAACTGCCAGAGAGCCACAACCAGAAAAACTCCCTGTTTAACGCCATGAATCGCTTCATCGGCGCCGTGAACAACATGGACCAGACCGTCATGGTGCCCAGCCTGCTGCGGGACGTTCCGCTGGACGAGGAGAGCGAGATGAGCTCCCTGAAGTCCGACGTGGACGAGGGGGACATGTACAGCTACTACCAGCTGCTCAAGTCCATCCGCACGAACATCGAGTGGGGCGTCAGGTGCGCCGCAGCCGACGAGATGCGCAAGGAGAGCATGAAGATCACACGCACAAACTCCTCCGTATCCGTGTCATCCTCCGCGTCGATGTCATCCGAGGAGGAGGAGGAGGACGAGGAGGACGAGGATCTGGAGAAGCAATTCCAGTTCCACCTGACCGGGCTGCAGGGGGTTCTCTCCAAGCTGACTCAGCAGGCCGATACACTCACCAAGCGTTACAAGAAGGAGATTGGCATCGGTGGATGGGGCCAGTAAACCCAAAGAAAGTGAAAGACTTGGTTTTTATTGCAGTAGCTCAACTGACTTTTCTCACTATGCCATGTTGCTGGTTCTATTTTCTACTGATGACATTTATGGATAAACTTATGATGGTAGAGAAGAAGGCAGCCTCCTCTGTCTACAAGCCTACATGGTGTTGGTCTACTCTTTGGTATTGACTGTAGATGTGTTGATCCTGAAGAAAGCATTTGTGTACTAAGTTTTGTTTTGCACTCTTAAGGTGTTGTACACATTATGCCTCACGTGATACGCAAATGAAACATATTTAAGCCGTTATTTAATGCATATTTATTACCTCACACTCTGTATGTTCGAGAGCCAAATGTTATTTCAAAGTTGGAGAAAAAAGTGGGCCGTGTCCCGGCAGGACCTATCATTCGGACCACCCCTGTGAGGGGGAATACTGACAAAAGATTCATCATCCTCTGTGTGATGCTGATGATGTTAGTGAGTTCAGATGATGATTATTATTATTATTTTTCTCTGTACAACCATTACTCCTTTCACTCTAATGAGTCTTGTGTTTTCAAAAGCTTGGAAGGAGGCAGATGCTTATTGTAGCTGCCCATGATCTCCTAATGTCCTACATGGTCGATGAACTGGAATCAACTGATAATTCTTCCGCGAGGAGAATAATGAGAGTTTCCATGAGATGCATTGTTGTTGTCGTTGTCATTTTCTGTCATCATGGTATTATTTTTTTTAGGTCCATCTGTCAAAGCTAGCAAGTGCTTTTGTATGCACCTTCTGCACTGTTTTTATACTGTTAACACGTGTTTGTAAAATAAACTTTTCTATAAATGTACTCCATTTGTTGTGTATTATATTCATGAGAAACAAAATAGATATTTTATACCAGAATCTCTAAAATATAGCTAAAAAATATTGTATTTGGAGATTTAAAGGGTCAGGTTATCCATATAAACTGATAAAATGGACGATAACAAGAAATAATCATGAACAATCATCATAAACAGTATTTTCTGAAATCTTATCTCTGGAATACAATCAACTTCCCCCCAATAACTCTATAAAAAGGTGTTTTTTGTAATAATTATCACATACTGTAACATGCAGGGCCCGGCAATGGACTGGTGACCTGTCCAGGGTGTACACCGCCTCTCGCCTGATGACAGCTGGGATAGACTCCAGCACCCCCCGTGACCCTTCACAGGAACAAGTGGTTACAGAATGAACAAATGAATGTAACATGCAGTATTTTGGGGAAACAAGTCTGTATTTTTACATTATTTCAAGAGAGCACAAAGGCGTGCCATTTATTCTATCTGCATGTGCTATTCTATGTAATAGCTTCGTTTTTTTTGCACTTAAGTTAAAAAAAGAAAAAGAAAGAAATAATAGATTCCTTTCATTGTTCTCTGAGTAACTGACAGTGACAGCCTCAAAGGCCACTGGGTACAGCTGGGGTTTCAGTGTCACAATAGGTCAACAGAATGCAACACACCCACTTTCCACTCTGATTTTCTCTTTTGTTCCCTCATGCACACGTGCAGAACAGCCACGACTCAAAATCCTGCACAAACTCCTCATCAATAAAGTTAAAATTCCCCTTGAGTGGAAAGACACTCGATGCAGAAATAACAAGTTACATACATACATTAATTTTAGTTAACCAGTTAACTTAGAGGCAACTCAAAATTAAAGTTTAATTGCTGCGGTCACAATTATAGACTCTAGTTGTGAATGCGGTTTAAAATAGCCTTACTGAATTAAGTGTATTTACGAAATATTTTACTTTGTTCGTGTTCATTCAGTGAAACACGAAACTCGTCTTGAAAACGCAGATGAAATCTATCAAAGGGAGCCGTTGTCTGCAGACACATCTAAACAGACACGCCTAGAAAATTCTTTCTTTTCTCTGATTCAGACTGTTTACATGCAGTGTGGCAAATGATGACCATATTTAGGATGAAGTCAGCAACTGTAAATGAGCTTCCTGGTTTCTTAATAAAGATAAAGATAAGCTTGTTACAAGAGGAATGCCAGAGGCTTCCAGTAAACTGTGTTGTTTTCACACCCATAGCCTAGATGTAGTAAGTGTAAATGTAATTAAATGTATATTATTATAGTCTATATACTAATATCTTGCTTAAATAAAGTTACATCGGACTTGTTGGGATGGCCACTCAGGTCAAACTCTTGCCCTTAGTCAAGGCTTCCACTCAATCGCGAAGCTGGCCATTTTTGTCCCTTCGCGCACACTGTAGGAACAGGAAGTACAAGAGAAGCTACAACAAAACAAAAACACGTTGAGGCGAAATTGTGTAAAATAAAATAAAAAATAAAAAATTGTCGTGGCACTCAAAATGGACACTCAGAAAAACTCAGAATCAGTCGGTAACGATTCACGCTGCGTATTTTTTAATACAGACTCAGAAGACTATCGATGCGTAAGTACCTAACGTCTGTGTAATTTAAAGTTTTAGCTTTTTAGCTAATTAGCTAGTTAGCTACATAACGGTACACTGTTAGCTTAGTTATTCTGGTGCTTTGCTAGGTGTGGTGGATAACGTACCCGACTAGATTTCTGCTTATTGATTTATCGATTGATAAGGTGATAAAATAGACCCCTGTTACTTAGATACTGAAGCTAAACTCTTAGCACACTTTCTAATGATGAGCTAACTTTTCTCTGTTACATCTGTCAAGCTGGTTAAAGCTAAGTGGCATGGCCAGTACCAGCTCCACGTGTTCTAGCTAGTGTTACACATTTTTAATGTAACAAGGTGTGTTTCATATTAGATGATAGCTTAATATTGACTCTCAAGCCTGCGTGTTGCTGTTGATGTTAGCTCTAATGTTAAAGAGAGGCTAAAATAACATTGGTGCAGGTGTAAAGTGTATAACTGCATGTAGCTTTTATGCCATTGCTTCACTATATTTTTGAAACATTACATTTATTTAACAGCAGTGGTTACCAGTTACTTTGCAGGTTATTATTTTCCAAAAAAAATTAGTATGGTATTGCTGGTTTTAATAATTTACTGGATTAACACATATTCATTCCCGGTCAGTGCCCCTAAAACAAATCTAAAGGTTTATATTTAATTAAACTGCGTTTTTAATGGCAGTGTTGAAACAGAAGTTGAATCAAAAGAATGTGTCCCTTCTACAGCAGGGATGTGGCACAGTTGCTCCCATCCTCATTAGTGAAGCTCTTTTGTTTGAAGTTAGTATTCGTCACATACACGTCTGCTGTGTTTAACCTACTCAAATGTCCACACATCACTCCACTTCTGTTCCCACTCTTGGCTTTAGAAGAAACCAAACTCAAGGAAAAATGATATTTTGCCCTAGTAACCATAATAGGCTCAATATCTTCTCCAGTAGTAACGCAAGCATGTAGTCCACCATTGTTGTTGATGTTGTTATGAGACGTTTCGCGAGATATAAGAGGTGGAAGACTGCTCGAGGGGTGAGGCGATGGTGGCGATGACGTCATCGTTTTCCAAAATCTCCGGTTTCAACTGTCCAGACGGATTCACAAGAAGTGCGTTTTCGGATTTATCCACCCTGGGACCCAGTTTCAAAAAAGTGCGTTTTAGGGCTATGTGTTTACGGGATTCGTCTGGACGATAGGCCAAAACGATTGAAAACATCTGCGTTTACGCAAAAATGCGTTTTAGTGTGGATGGCCCCTTAGATACTAGGACTCTGGTGCTAGGCTACTCAGAAACTATTGCTTCTTCTTGCTTCTAATAGGCAGTTTAGACTTCTGCGTCAATCTAACGCAGTAGCTACGGCGATAGCGCACAGCATACGCAGAGTCTAGCGCTGTGGCTGACGTGCACCTGCCAGAAATGTAAGCGACGCGGTCTTCTTGGTAGTAGCGCATTTCCACTTTAGTATTTCCGGCAGCTTCTCCATCTTTGCAATTTTCCAAATTGATTGTTTTGGATCAAGAAAGATGGAAAACATTGAGGACAGGTTAACTGAGGAAGTTCGAAGATACAAACATTTCTACAACTCGTCTTCGGCTAAAGTTTCAGTCGCAATTGTTGAAAGGGAAGCAGGAAGTAGAAACAATAAATTAACCCAACTAGCAAAAAAAAGACACGGCGCCGGCTAGTGTTTGTTTGGCGCTTTTAGAGAGCGGTTTGATTTGCGAGAATGATTTGCACTGGCATATGCTCCGTATGTAGGTTATGGCGTCTGTGTCTTGCAGTACTCTGGTAAATCAGACTCCACTGTAGTTCAGTTTGTGCAGTCAGTAGCTATCATATAGAGCACACTTTCTTAGACTACTCCAAACACACATGTTTGATGATTGGACAACAACATGAGATTTGCCGCTTCGGACGTATCTTTTGCATGTTTGTGCAACGTAAACAGTTTTTGCACATTCCGAATATCTCACCATTGTGACAGTGTTGCACAACTAATTGCACCTTATATTCCGACCAAACTCTACTCTTTTGTGCATAGTACTTGCTTATTTCATTTATTCCTTTTCTATTCTTCTATGCAAGTTTATTTCCTCTAGTTTAGTTGTTTATTTTATTTTGAATGGAACGTGAGAAGTAAGAATTTCATTGCTTGGTGTAACCTTTGCCGCGTGTGTGACGATAAACCTCTTGAAGCTTGAATCTTGCATTGTGCTGCTGTTTGTGTAGTTTCGTTCACTAGCAACAGGAGTCCTTTACATAACGCAATCCAATTGCCAAACAGGTGGCCCTTGTGTCGTCACGGTGTAGATTTGTAAAAAAAAAAGAAAGATGATTGATAAACCTTTCAATACTCGCATTATCTGCAGAGTAACCTAGTTAGAGACTGTTTAGACCAGTTGCGCTTAGTTGCTAAATCAAGGTTGACATGTGCGTAGCAGATAAGAGACCAGAGGCAAAATCAGTTCTTGTTTCTGGTGCAGTGAATGTGTTAGCGTGAGTAGTGTTGCGTGCCAGCAGCATCAGGCTCCAGGTTGCCTTCAATTTTCTCAGCTCAGCTAAGTTGGAGGAAGAATGCTGCAGTAATGCTGTTTTGCCTAGATCCATTTTCTCTCTCTTTTACTGACAAATAATCTTTCACAACTGCAAACAACTAATCATAATGTTTCGTAACCTAACCCTAACCTAAATACAGACGGCTCACCTTAGCTAAGTCGGCTATCCCAGTTTGAGTTTTGCTTCAAACTTTGATAACAAAATCACCATTAATTCATCCACTGTTTCTTAATGATTAGGGCCAAAATGTTTATACATAATCAAAAGTAAAAGCGCTACTGAATCCTGCGCACAGTGACACATATTTTTTGCAATAATTGTACCCACAGTTAAGCTTGGTTTATAATCCTGCAACAGATCTGTGTTGTAGCCCATCGTTCTGCAACTAGTCTGTTGTGTAGTTGCGTAGAACTGAGTGGTTTAAGTTGGAGTAATAAATGTTGAACTTTTACTGAAATCGTTTCAATGTAGACAAGAGAGATGTCTCGAAGTGGACACGCAAACTCAGGATCGTGTTTGTCCAGCCGCTGACAGACCTGGACGAGGAAACGTATTTCAGACCAGTCACAGGTGTTGTGTCATTGTGATGTATGGTTTTTCTAGAGCTGCTCGTCCGGATTTGGTGTTGGCTCCTGCGCACTTTACATCAGTAAAGTCAGATCTGTTTTGACTTCATTAGGCTCCCACTTTCAGTATTAAGTAGAGATAGTGATCTGAATTCAACTCATGATAATACTAAATATTGACTATGAAAACCATGACACACATGTTTGTGTGACCTGCAAACCATTAGGAAAAAAAAACCCACAAATAACTTGGGGGGGAAGGCAAGCGCTTTGCAACACAGTGTGTAGTCTGAGCCTTTTTAACATTCCTGCAGCGCCATGTTGGGAGCCATGATTAAAATGTAAATGTAATTAAAACAGTAATAAACAGGTAAAAGGCCTTAGAGAATAAAATGGCTGAAGAATATGCCTCAATGAATAAGTGAATAAGTACTTTCTTATTGTAATTTCAAATGCTAAAAAATTTCAGATTTTGTTCAATACATTCAAGGAAAATGGTTCATTTTTTAGATTTTTCTTCTTAGCAAAAGATATGTGTCATTTCTTTGAAGGCAACGCTTAACGCGGCAGCGCTTTCCCGGAGGTGACGATAGGTCATCAGACTGATCGAAGCTTGTTGTTGTGCTGCTCTGATTATGTGCAGGATTGTGAAGCCCTGCTCTGTTTTGCATGCAAGGCTACTGCTGGCCCTTTCTTTTTCCCCCAGGCTTAGGGAACCGACTCACACATTCTCATCATACCTTCGTTCTTTTTCTTTCCTTTCTTGTTTCCATGCACGGCCGCTGAGATCAGTTTCGGGTTGCATGCTAGCGTTAGCAAAATATGTAGAGTGTCAGGTTCCAGCCTTGTTAACACATCTACCTGCATTTCATTTCACTCAGCTGTCATTTAACAGCCCTGTTAAAATAGGTCGAATATATGTGGATGTGACATTCATAAGCGTCGTGCATGTCCTAGTTGTCAGTGCGTTGCAAATATTTATTATTTTATTTGTGATGTAGGGCTTGTCTTGTCGTTCTTTTCTTCAACTCGCTCACGTCATTAAATGCATGTGCAGGAACACACAGAAGAAGACGCTTAAACAAATGACAGTATTGACAACCTGGTGGTTTCTGAGCTTGTGATTACAATGATGACAGCACGCTATTGTGTTGTCGGCTAGTATCCACAGTGCCTTACCTATAACGAATACAGTACAGGGAGTAGTCATGACTTGGGTAATCACTTTAATATGTTATTTCTATGATTAGTGGATCCGAGCCTTGGTCTAATGAACTGCTTCTACTTTACAGGTGGTGATTTTAACAGTAAAACGAGCCACGGGAACCTTCTCCCTAATAGGATGGTGAATATTTCTTTGATTTCTGTCTTTCTCAAATGATATTTTGTCATAAACTCTTCTTTAATTCCTCTTACTTACAGTACAGGATTGTGCAAATAGTGCAAAAATAATCAAAAATAATCAGTAGTTTTAGTTACCTGGGCTTAAAAACTGAACTGATTCTTCAGGGTATACTTGCACAGATTTGCAAGGTAGCAGGCAGATTGTTTCAAGCCTCTTGGAGAACGTCCCGCAGTTCTTTTGTGGCTTTAGGCTGTCTCAACGTTTTCCTCAGAATCCCAGACTGACTCAGTGAGATTTGGGGCTATAGTATATCCACAAAACATCCTATAACTAACTAGCCAAGTTAGGGAGAACTCCACAGTGTAGTAATGCTTGGTCTAAAGAGTAAATCTAAAACCATTCCAGCTCAAAAAGTGAAGCAAGAGGAAACTTTTAAGTCATCTAAGATTTCCTCAGAGCTAGTCAGCTGCTGCAAACTTCTGTGGTACTCTGAAGAAAGTATTCTGATCCCGGCTTGTTTGATAGCTCGATAACGGCGCGTTAAATAATCGGCGAGTACAATTAATTAATTATTGAAGCTGATTTAATGGCCTCCACTGGATTATGCAGTAAAACTATTGATCTTTTGCAACAAAAGTTGGAGCGTTTGACTTGCCAGCTGCAAAATTCACTGTCCCTGACATCAAAACGCATCACGTCCCTGAAGCCTTTGTTTCGGTGATGTACTGGTTGGGCGAGTCCGGCCTTTAATTAGCAATTCGGTAATATCTGAGTATGACTGATAACACAGGATGTCTTGTAAGATGACCTTGATTATCTTTTTCACAATCGATGGTGTAATAGATTTTGAATACTAACCTCAACAGTGTAATCAGACCTTTTATAGGAATCTTGTGATAAAACCGTCTCTGTAAAACATTCTGTTCCTCTTCTAAGATGCTTTGATTGAGCTATTTTAGTCTTTGAGGGCGTGGTGTTGTTTTTTTTTTTTGGCCACACCCTCCATGTCCAAAGTCTCTACTTCCGAAAGTGATAAGCAGTTAATATAAAATGCTTTGAATAGCATGATATGACATAATTTGTATTGAAAAGGCAGATTAAATTAAAGGCTTTCTGAGCAGGTCTGTTTAATTGTAACCTGAACTAAAGCTGTCCTGATCCTACCATAAAGCTAAAGAATATTATCAGAGTACGGTACAGTTAGAGAGCAAGAGAGCCCGCAGTTGTGATGATGTATAGACGCAGTAATTGGCCTGTAATGCTCGACTTGTCGCCCTTGCGATTAGAAAACCTCACTGTTGTTTTTCATCTCTCTCCTCAGCGTCTTCATGCTGTTTGTGATCTGGCTGCTTCGAAGGTATCACTCTGTAGCCCAGGTAAATCTGCACTGCACTAAACTGCGCTGTGCGTTTCGACGTACCTTTCCCATTTCTGTGTGCTCCGTCGCCACCGGATATGTGTTCAGTTAGCCGTGGCAAATCTTAGGCATAATTGAACCCAATTAAAATGCACAGATTAATGAATTGTGGAGTTAATTGATTTATGGTCATTCGGTTATAGCGGTTGCCGCCACTTCCTCCACTCTTTTTTTTATCTAAAAGGATTTTAATTTTTCCGAGTTAGTATTTCTTTTTAGTGTTTCCTCTTCTTCTTCTTCTTCTTCTTCTTCTTCTTTTCTTTTCTTTGAGTATTCAGTTTGTCCAAATGGTTTTGTGGTTTTGAAGCCAGTCCAGCAGGTCTGTCAGGTTTAGCAGCACTGCACTTTATCCTCCTAATCTAAAGTAAATGACAGCTTAACATGGAGCTCTGATGGATCCTATTACCTCAGGACCAGGTTGCCGAAAGCGACCTCTCGTCTTCCTGCTCTTCCTCCCCCTTCTCATCTTCCTCCACCTTCCTCTTGCTCCAAATAAACCCCCCCTTCTTACGTTCATCCACTCACAAAGGTTATCTGTCAGTCAATAGTCTTTAGTGCACTCAAAGCCCTCTTACGCTCCCTTTTGCTGTCTCCTCCTCATCCTCCTACTCTGTAGCCTTGGCAGGGTCACTGCTGGACACGGACTGATAAAGGGCAAAGTTTAGCCAGTGTGCATCGCGGCTTCAGAAAAATACGTATTAATTCATCTAAAATGCAGCGAGTTTAGGCGCAACAAAGTGGAAATAAGGAGCCTCTTTCCTTCCTCTGTGATATTTTCACTGACTTGTCACCAGGGACGGCGTATGCCAAGCTGTCAGCCACATAAGTGATCATTTGAGCTATAATTTGCCCTTCTCTCTAAGTGAATATAAATGCACTGGCATTTTTACTAGGGATGTTTTGTTAGAGAATCCTTCTTCACGTCTCCTTTTTTTAATTTTCACCGCACAGAAGATGATTCTTAGCCTGACTGTGGCCGCCTTCTTCGACAGTGTAGCATATGTCATGGTGAGTCAGTCTTGTCTGTTTCATTAGACACACGCACACACAGTCGGTTTTTATTTTTTATTATATATTTTTTTTTTTTTGGATGGGTTGGAAAAAAATAATCATCCTTTGCTTTGCTTTGCTTTTCTTTCCCTCGACAGGGTGAGTCCCATCCGGAGGGATCTCTTTGTGACTTCCAAGCCTGGTGGCTAACGTACTTTGGTAAGACAAAATCTAATTAATTGCTCACTGGCGCAATTTGCACAATAAAGACGAGTAAGCAGCAAAAGAAAGAGGAGAGATCCAACAAAGACATCTGATGAAGAGCTTGTATATCACTGTAGAAAAGAAAATTCCTTTGTCGATTCGTTTTTTTTTTT
Organism: Planiliza haematocheilus; assembly: GCA_005024645.1. Taxonomy (NCBI): domain Eukaryota; kingdom Metazoa; phylum Chordata; class Actinopteri; order Mugiliformes; family Mugilidae; genus Planiliza; species Planiliza haematocheilus. Next base: position 856,039 of record SRSE01000940.1, on the reverse strand, counting down.
TGGCTTGGTAACAAAATGAGCGTTGACGTCCAGGTAGCTGTTTCCAGGAGTAGAGAGTGAGCTTTTGTAATGTTTAGGGGCCTTTTTTTTTTTAATCGGGCACTTCATAAATCTCTGCTATTAGTCAAACAGCTACCAAACCTTTGCGGCTATATTTTTTTAAAAAAGCGACTTGGTGCTGATGATAAGGTTAAAGAAGAACTACTGTTTTTTCACAACCTGGATATTATATCTGGGATAAAATACGACCGTTTACTCACCCATATAACTTTTGTCGTTAGTGAGATATTTAGATCTGTTAGATCTGCGTATATCCATATAGTGGGAGTGAATGGGGCACCGAGACGCAGCTTCACAAGAACACATTATCTGCCACAAAACTCGTTTGTTTCACCAATATTTTGTTATGATACACTAGTGCTATTCCCCGTTGAGTCGGGAGTTAACTGTTATCATCATCCGGGGTCTGTAGGTCAATCTAGTAGCAAATTACAGGTAAACAAGCTGACCTGGGTGCGCGTGGCGCTCAGTGATGAGATCATCCAGGTCAGAAGACATCATCCGGGGTCTGTAGGTCAATCTATGATGATAACCGGTAACTGCGGACTCAACGGAGAATAGCATTAGCGCACGACAACAAAATATTGGTGAAATGAAGAAGTGTCGCGGCAGATAATGCGTTATTTAGATGCTGCGTTTCGGTGCCCCATTCACTCCCACTATATGGATATACGCAGATCTAAACATCTCCCGAAAGACTACGAATTAAACAAAAGTAATATGGTTGAGTAAACGAGTATTTTATGCCAGAAATAAGATCCAGGTCGTTCCAGTAGTTCCCCTTCAGTAAATTTCTGATGTGATCTTACCAGTTTATTAGGTACACTAGTGAAAACAAATGTATTCTAAAACAAGAGTAGCTTTATAAAGGTTACGGTTTTCAGCATTTACTCAAAAAATCTCTTGATTTAACTGTGTTGTCATTAAGGAGGCTGTGGTTTGTCGTACTGTTGAATCGTATTGTGTCATATCAACAAATGTCTGCAGTGTTCAATTTAGTTTAACTGCAGCACAAACTACGTTCACCAAAGTGATCGTGCTGTTGAATTACCACCTTTCTTACGCTGTTTCATTGTAAACTAAACTTTATAACAGCCTTGAAGGGCGATATACTGTTATATTTACTTAGTTTTCACCGTTGTGGCTAATGAACTTGCGAGGGAGTGTATGTTTATGGTTATACACTTTGCGTTGCCTTGAACACTGAGTTTTTGTTTAGTCTCTCTCAAACAATGGGTTGGTACTGTTTCACATATCTTCCTGTCTTGTATTGAATTAATTGCCACCCTGTTTGCCCTGTCCCGGAGTGTTCTCAATAAAAGGAGGAGGAGGAGGAGGATATATTTGCTGGCATTACAGCGGTTAAACGTGCTCAGTATTCACACGCCCATACAAAGAATACCACACCCGTATTGATGGTGTAACATTTGGGAGTCAAGCACTGTCCTGTATAGCGATTGGCCCGCTGCGACCTGTCAAGCGTACCGCCCTCAAACCAGATGCCTTACTGTCTCGTCACCGTCTCCAGTATAAGGAGATCATTTTCCTCCAATGACAGCGCATGATTCCACCTTTTCATTTGGTGTAATCAGGCGTATCTACAGGTCGTCACTTTAAGGGGAAGTGAACGATTTCTGTGGGATTCAAACGGCAGCGCCTTGGTTGTATTTGCATTGCTGGCATTTGCGGCAATTACAGCTCCTTTAGCCTTAATTAGCATAAGGATTCTTAGTTAGGACTGTCTGCTAATACGACACTTCACCAGGCTCGTTTTATTGGTCTCGCTGGCACACACACACACACACACACACTCAGACGGATACACGGTAATGGGCAGTGAGTTAGTGCTGCAGTGTTGGTGCGTGTCACCTCGGTTTATCATGAGGATGCTCACGCTGAGGACAAACGGCTGTACATAAACACCAGCTGAACGGGCACTTTGTTCTGTTGCAAAGCGTTCGGGCCTTGTGGGAGCTGCACAGCACACGGCTCTGCTTTTAACTCCCGCCAATAAAATTTTATGAAATGCGTTTGAAATGGGGAGGGGAGGGAAGATGGTAGCGGGGGCAACGGCAGGACAGGTGGCGAAGCAACTAGAAAGCTTCGGCCGCTTTCTAGTTGCGTAAGATGCGTTTGGGGTGACAGTAATAGTGATTTATTGTGATAATGACAGCCGGCTGTCTTCTTTCTTAGCTACCGCACGCTATTCCCTGAGGTTCCTTAAATGCGAGAGGTGTGTTGTGCACAGTATGTTTGTGCATGCATGTGTGGGTGGTGTGTAAACCTAGTACGAGAATCCATCATTATGATGAGCAGCCCTGGCTGTCCAGTCAACACACACACACACCCACACACACCCCCACACACACAATGGAAAAAGGTTATGAGGGCAGAAAAAGGGGAAGTTAACTTTCTAGATTCTCACCCGTCTCTGTAATATACGCTCATTTTTTTTCCACTCTGCTGACTGCGCCTTCCTTTTCCATTCTTTATTCTTCCATTCAGTGTCTTTACACTCTCTCTAGTCCGCTCCTCGACAAAAAACCCCCTCCCACCCTCTGCATCCCCTTCACCTCGCTTTCCTCCATTTTTTTTCCCTTCCTCTACAGCCCCCACTCGTGTGTTATCTCCCTCCGCTTTTCCACAGTTCATCATTATCTCCCTTTGAGCTCCCACCCCTCATCCATCACCCTAAGCTACAGGTTTCCCTCATATTATTGCAGAATGGGCCTTCATTTATCAAAAAGTGCGGCGCGTGCACGTGCGAACACACGCGCGCTCTCATGCATACGTGTATGCTTGGACACACATTTGCAGGTGTTTGCTGCGTGGTGGCGAGCTGTGTTGTAATTTGACCTTGATGGGTTTTTTTTTTTGTGTGTGTCTCTGCAGACTGGAGCTCCTTGGCCTGGGTTTGTCTGATCACGCTGAACCTGTACCTCAACCTGGTCAGGGAAGTAAGCACCAAGAGATTTGAGATGTAAGTACGAAAGTATTTTCCGTTTATTCGTCCACCTCTGTGTCTCGCTTTGAAATTATGTTAGGTACGGTATCTTTTTTCATTTCGGGCGCTTCTGCCTCGGTGTGTGCGTGCATGTGTTTGGTCTGCACGAGCATGTGTCTCCCCACAGAGCACTGACAGGCCCCTCCTCCTCCTCCTTTTCTGTTCCAGCCAGCCGACACTCTAATTGAAAAGGGAGCGTGTGTGTGTGTGTGTGTGTGTGTCAGCCGTTAAGAGTGTGTTTGCGTGCGCCTGTGCACACCCATTTTCACGCTTTGTGGCTCTATGTTTCTGTCGCTCAAACTCCCATGAGCACCTTCCACGGCACAAGTGTGAATTTGCCTGTTTGTGTGTGTGTGTGTGTGTGCATGTGTGTGTGTAATTCTTTTTGCATTTTCAATGCCTAGCGCCAGAGCGTTGTGATAGAAACGCACAGTGTAACAAAATGTACGCACTCTGTAGGCGGAAAAATAAGAGGCAACTCTGCTCGCCGCGTCAAGTCAATTGTTCACGGTTGTATCCTGTGGACGCGTTTAGGTGGGCACAAGCCGTCCCACGTTTGAGCGGTCGGGTCATTAAGGGAGGTGCACCACCCCCACCCCCCATGGGAGTTTTCCTGCATTGATTAGCAATAAGCCAGACAATTTAATGGTGGTATAACTCACAAGAAGACGGCTTTATGTGTGCAGAGACGGGCCGGGCTGGGAGGCCAAAATCAGCTTTCCTCACAGCCTTATCAGCCGCACACCTCCAGAGGGAGTAAAACGGGAGGAGGATATGTCTGTATTTTTTTCGGCTGGTCACACAAGGGGGGTAAAAAAACACAGCGCTTTAATAGGTTAGAGCGAAGCGGGGACAAGTGCGAGGCTGCCGCGTATTGACTGCACGCAGATAAGCTGTATGTGTTTAGGCAGGCGGGTGTGTGGCGTTGCATGCATGCACAATTACCCCGCGGCCCCCGAACACAACCTCCCACCCTCTTGTGTCGCACTTGCACGAGCACACACACACACACACACAGTGACGGCACAGCGTGATGGTTTATGAATGAACAAATCGCCATAGGAGATGGAGAACGGCGGCTGGATGATCTAAGAATGATTGAAGCGGATGCAAGAGAGGGTAGGAAGAGCGCGTGTGTGTGCGCATATACGTTTTTGTGAAGTAAAATTTCAGGCAAAGTGAATCTGGAAGAGAAATGGTGATGAACCTGAAGACAGAGAGGGGGTAAAAGAAAAAAAAGAAGTAGTGTGAGGCGGTGAGAAATGAGATTGAGCCTCCAGAGAGTTTTCTATACGAGCTCGCATGTACGTGTGTGTGTGTCTGCACATGTGTGTGTGTGCACGCGAGTGTGTGAAATGCAGAGCGCATAGCAGTCCTGCTGTGCCTCATTAAGCCCATGTTGCGCGCAGCTCCGGACCTCGTCATCTCCCTGTCAAAGCCCCGCGAGTGTGCGCTGCGGCGCGTGTTCTGCTGCGTTTGTGGGTCTGTGAGCTCTCGACATTGATTTCCTGACAACCCCCGCGCACCGGTCGTCACGCCATTCTCTGGCAACACTGATTTCACCGTTTCCCTCCCTCCTTCCACCACCGCCGCCGCCGCCACGCAGGCGCTCTCTCTCATTCTCGCTTGTTTTCACGTTTCTCTCACACTTCCTCCCGCGTTCGATCTAAGCCCAAACTCTCTCCGGATCCGTTCGTTTACTACGCCGTTCCACCGCCTACTACTCTGTTCTATTTAAACCAGCGGCCATCTCTTTCTGCCCCGCTTCCCTCACCGCTGCCTGTCAGAGGGGGGTCGGGGGAAGGGGGGGGGCGGGTGTACAGTGTGCCCCGATGGAGTGACAAAGTGGACACGTGTGTGCGGCGCACAGCTCGAGCCGGATTGAGTGTGTGTCAAGCGTGTCACCGCTGCTCGATTGACCGTACTTGGAACAAGTCAGGGCAGGACTTCCACTCTATTGACCAGGCAACGCTGTACGCTCTATAAAGTATCGACTCCCACACAGACGCCCAAGACACTAGAGCGCACACCTCATCTGTCCCGACGCACACACATCTTAGAAGGCACTCACTGATGGTGTCATTTTTCATTGATGGCTACTATGCTCCTCTCAAGCCTCCTTAACCTTCCCCCCTTTAGAAGAAGCCTTTTTTTTTTTTTTGCGTATATTTTGTTTATGCTCAAATTCTGCACTTCACAAGGACCTGCTAAGTGAGAATCTGCATGCCGTCGGTGGTGTTGATGCACGTACTTCCTCTGAATATAATTTTTTCCTCAGCAGTTAGGGTAATTATGGTTCATATTACCATGAGTAATTGGCTGTCTGGCTGTATAGACATTTGTCTGCACCTGAAAAATGACCCCGATGCGAGTGCCAACAAAGGGATGAAGTGAAGAAGAAAAGAATTGATTTATTTATAAGGCTTTTTTCTCAGGGGCAGAGCTGCCCGCTCTCTGTGCTTATAATGAAATAAATGTCTGCCTTTTATCAGGTTGTACCATCTGATGGCATGGGGGGTGCCTTTGGTCATGGCCTCTCTGCCGCTGTTCAAGGGTTACTACGGCCCCGCGGGAGCCTGGTGGTGAGTACAGCCAAACCGTCCAGCTGCGGTGTCATTTTTTTGTTTTGTCAGCTAGTGACAGTGTATTTTCTGCCAAAAAGTCTTTCCTTTAAAAATAAAGAGCCACAGCACTGGCCTCATTGCAGCTCTAGACAGCGTCCTACCGTCAAAATAGTTTGTGTGATAAAAATAGGCAATTATCAGCGAAGCTGATCACAGTAAAACGCCTCCTCACGCTCTCCAGGTTCTTAGGGTGAGTAGAAAAGGCATCATTTTTTTTGGGAGTAGTTAAAAGGTTGAGGAAAAGGGGAAGAGGCCGAGGAGAGGAGGCAGTGGAATGAGAATTGGGACAGAGTCTTAATCTCCGGGCTCAGCTCTCTCGTTCCACTCTCGGCTTATTAATAGCTACAGCTGCACAGCTCTTCCCCTCTGCAGTCACACAAGTCTCGCTTCCGCTCACGATCTGCCTTTCCTTTGTAACCCCCTCATCACTCTCTTTCTATCTCTCTCTCTCTCTCTCTCTCTCTCTCTTTCCCCAGCTGGATCACAAACGATCACGTAGCCTGGAGATTTGGGATGTAAGTAGACCCTTTCAGCGCCGCCATCAAAGCTTCCCCCCACTGGGGGAGATGGGGAGGAGGAGGAGGAGGGCTGTCTCTGCGGGGAAATGTGAAGGGTTGCATGTCAGGGGAGCCTACGGGGTTTTTTCCCTCTTGGTGCAAGGCCAAGAAGTGTGTGTGTGTGTGTGTCTGCGTGTGTGTGTGTGTGTCTGTCTCTGCCTTGTCAGATTTAGGGGAGTTGCTACACTGTGTATTTAAGTGTTTAGGACGGCTATGAAGGATTATGCCTGTCTACTGCTTTCTGCAACTGGCCCTAAGTCTGCGAGGGCTCTGCCAATCCCCTGGTGCAGACACTTAAACACACACACACGCACATGCACACAACAACACTTCGCTATGAGCCAAGGTAATCGTGTTGCTGCTCGCAGCATCAGCAGGGAATCAATCTTTTTAAACAAATAAGCACGCGCACACACAGAGACAGACACACACTGACAAACACACACACACGGAACAACACATAGCTATCAGCTGTGCTAAACGAGCCCGTGTCTCTTTTATCAGTGCGTCTCTGCTCCCTGGCTCTTTCTAGTTTTCCACGCTGTCGTGGCCCAGGGGGACGAGCCGCTCAGAGGATCAGGGAATCTTCATTAGCTCTAATTACATCAAACCAGGCGAGAGATTAGAGGCCAAGGCAGCAGACGTCAAGGAAAAAAAAAACACACGCTCAAATACACAGCCTGCCGACGGCTTTTAAGAGGCCAGAGGTTGTAGCGTTAAAGGTGAAAAGGGGAAAAGCGTTGGAGGGGAGACATACGGGGGTACAGTTAGAGGGGCAGGGATTTACTCAGCAGGGGAAGGAGAGCGGAGCCGCATAGACGTACGAGACGGAGGGGAGAGGAGCCGGAGAAATAGATTGTCCTCATCTCTGCCCACGCCCCGTAGTGTGTCTTCATCAGAGTTCAGCGAAGCGCGCCGACAGAACAGAGGAGGCAGGGGAGGTTTCAGAGGAGGAGGAGGAGGAGGAGGAGAGTGTGAAGGGGGATGAAAGAGGAAGGAGAATGAAAAGCAGAGGACGGCGCTGTGTGATGGAGGTGCAGAGTTTCAGGGGTTGAGTCAGCAATTGGAAGCGCTCAAGCTTAGCTGAGTCACCGCTCTTAGAGGTCCCCGTCGGCGCGTATCACAGGCCCCAGTCAGACCTACCACTGAGACGCAACGTTGGAAAAATTGAAAACTCATAACAGGATATTTGCGTTTTTGGGAACGGGCAGTGTTATCAGTCCAGAATGAAATACATCTCAGCCTTTTTCCGTTGGTAAAAGAACTCTCATGGTTCCCAGTGGATGAAGCCTTATAGCTTTGTCGATCTCCTAACTTTTCCTCCAGTGCCACCATGAGGTATATGTTTGACTTTAACCGAACGGTCTTAGCAATAAAGCTTAAGACGCTTGATAATAAATTGTTATAAAGATGGTGAATTTATCCAATTAATTATCAGCAGATGTCTGCTAAATTAATAGCCTTCCCATCGGCCTCAGTTGCCCGTGTCTGAAGTGCTTATTAGCAAATATTATCCTGTCAGCGTTTTATTATGGCAAACATACCTGCTAAACGACAGTGTGTGCGCATGTTAGCATTAAACGCAAAGCACTGTTAAACCTAACTGCAGCCTCGCCGAGCCGCCATCGAGGCTGTCGATTCCTTTCGACTTTCACATTAGTGCATCCAGCGAGACACAACCTTCACCCCACACACCCTGCTCCTCCTTCGCGTCTTTGTGCCTCGGCCTCTCGCTCTGTCTGTCAGGTTGTCCGTCGCCGGGTAAGTGGTCGAGCAGGTAGATCGTGATCTTTTACTCTTGCAGTCGGATGCTGTGGGTCAAAGTTGACAGCTCCCGCGTCGACGACTCCCTGCCGTGCTCTCTTCTTCTACCGAGCGTTTCAGTCGGGGCTCCTTACGTCCGAGCCTCATTCTTCACTTCAGAGCGGTGCCGGAGGGAGGGCCGGGTCTGAGGCAGAGTGATTGAATTTGTGCACGTCTGTGATGATCTTTCTTTCTGCCACTTTCAGGCTGTGCACTCTTGCTCACTGTTGTCTCGTCCTCAAATCCCCCCCCCGTGGTTATCTGTATTTCTGCCCGTCCTTCCTTAGTCGATCTATTGGGTGCAGCCTCTTTGCTGTTCCTTTCATTCCCACCGTGACCTTATCCCTCCCCGCCTTTTAATCACCCGGAGCGTCTTTCTTATTCCGGCTCTTTCTGTTCCTGAACGCCAGTCCGACGTCATCCATCCACCTTTGCATCTTCACCTCTATTCATCTCGTCACTTTTATCATCCGCTGCCTACTCTGAATATCTCTCTCTCTCTCTCTCTCTCTCTCTCTCTCTCTCTCTCTCTCTCTCTCCCTCCCTTCCTCTCTCTCTCTGCTTCGATTTCATTCTCTCCGTCTCTCCTTCTCCCTCTTGCCTCTCGCTCTCTCTCTCTCTCCGGGTAGTGCTCAGCTGTAGAGCACAGCGGACTCTAATGGCAGATCATTATCATGCTAATTAGAGCACTTTGTAGCTGCCGCCCGTCATTCTCTCCTCCACACAGCCCCCCACACTATCGTTAAAAAGGCCACCCCCCCCCTCCTTTCCCCTCCCCGCCAACCCGCCCACCCCCCGGCTCGTCTTTCCATCATTAACGGGACGTGCGCTGGCGTAATTGGACGCTGTTTATTCCGGAGAACGGGTTATTAAATCACACCGAGGTGACGCTCGCGCAGGTCTCCCATCAAGCGCTTTCATCATTGTCCCGTGGCATTACTGAACCTGATTGGGCGCACACGTACAGTCACACACACACACACACACACACACACACACACATGTTCAAAGAGAGACAGCATCCTTTGTATGTTGACGTTCCCTCCGAGGCGTGGAGGCACACGAGCTATAAAGACGCCTTTCGCAGTTTCCCAAACTTAAAAAAAGCGCCCGCCGTGTTAAATTCCCCTGCCAATAAAAAGTTTAATTTGATAACGCTTCCAATCCTCAGGCATGGAAGACAAGCATGGGCAAGCTTAAATTAGGCCAAGGACCTAGTATTTGCCTCCTGAGATACTTCTTTAAGATGCCAAGGACTTTTCGGGCACCGTGCTGGCCATTTATTCTCTATCTATTTTCTTATGAAAGCGCGTGTCGGTGTATTTATATGTCAGAGACCGGTTCCGACTTCCTTTTTGTTTTAAATGTCAGTTGAGCGTTTTTCACCCGGATCATGATTAGCGCAGTAATTACTTTGGGTGGCCTTCCTCTCTACACTATCCAATATGTTTGTCACGTAGGTACACTTTGCAAGTGCCAGGTGCTCAGGAGGCCCCGGGTGTCGCACGGCGTAGTTGCGACTGCCGAGAGTTAGCGAGGCAGAACAGAGAAGTGGTGGCCAGAAACCTGTCTATCAAAGTGAGACAAAGACCTGTTTCGTGATTACAGGGAAAGGTTGAAACTCCTCAGAGCTTACATCACCTCCCAAGAGGTTGCGTAACACAAGGCTGCCATTCCAACAAAGCCATCACCCCCATTTACCTTGCTCGTCTCGCTCTCCTTCATCCGCTGGAGAAATGCTTGACATACTATTGTCCCACGCCTCCCCTGATTGGAAACTCCTCATCCCATAGGAACGCTGTGCATTTTCGGTATTTTGACTTTGCTGACTTTACCTTTTGTTCTCTTGTCTACCTCTGAACTCGCTGAAACTATTTGTGGTCACGTCCAGAAGTGCTTAGTCAGGTTTTTTTTTCTCTGTGCTCTCTGTGTACTTACTGTGTGTCCTCTACAATCAGCTATTTATAATAACGTTGTTCAGCGTCAGCGATTAGAACAGCCACACCTCAGAAAACGGTGTATGACTACTGACAGACCGTCACGTCTTAAGTTGATATAACCAACATCTTATCAACCAGCAGCGTGATTGCAGTAGATTTCATCTATGACGGAGCAACATTTTTATCAGAGTAACTGGTGAAATATTTCCTCTCTGTTGCTCTGTTTTGGTGTCTTCCATTTCTTCATCTGGCTTAAGCTGCTTGACTGTTAGCAGCTTGTTTCTGGATATTGGTGCCTTTGGGCTAACATTTTTGCAGAAAGCAGCCCGCTGCAACTTAAAAAAACAAAGCTAAAAGATCAGTGAGACTGAGACATATTTTTAAAGCTGCTGACCAGACGACTAAATGATGAGCTATAAAGCTCTGTAAAGGCGTAGACGCCCCAAACCAACATCAAAGAACTAGCGCTGATGAAGGCTGACGAGATGAGACGTCGCTTCGCCTGTTAATTGGGAAAAATGTTGCACTTGATCACACCGCAAAGACGAGAGCCAACGTCCAACTATCGCGGACATTCTGCACCGAAGTGACAGGATAACTCTTCGTACCAGCAGGCAGCAGTAGTCTGTATTCACTACTCAATAAGGGAACCTGGAAGGTTTTGGACTTATAAGGAATCTATGAAGAGCTAGGGACGTCATACAGGAGTTCACTAACCTTAATCATGCCAATAGTCTTTAGTTTCTTAGGACAGTGACTGTGTTTTGCACATATTTAGTTTAACAGAGAATATATATGTAGGAATCATGCCAAGGATGACTAAGTACACGCTATTCAGCATGTGAAGACAGTGAGCAGGCATTCATGTACAACACATCACCTCGTTTGACTCGTTTCTATAATAAAATCCTAATGAAATCTGCATTTTTGAGACATTTTGGACATGTGCCTTAAAAGATAATGGGTTATCTTATTAAAAATAATCTTAGGTATTTAAAAGTGCACGCCAACTCATTTTGGTGACCATTTTTGGAGAAAATGTTCCCTGCCACTGCTGATCTTACTGCACTGGAAGTGGTAAAGAACAAGTTTTGTTTTATCAGCTTTGATTACAAGTTGTGGTTGACAAATCTGTTCTTGTACTCTACCAAATGCACGGTGAAGATAAGCAAAAAAAAAAACCTTATCAGGGGTTGGTGATAATAACAGTATCGTCAGCATAGAAACAGGAAGTTGAGTCTGGATGTTGAGTTAAAAATGTAATATCGGGAATTATCAGTATCGGGATTTTATAACCGATGTTTGTTCTGTAGGCTTCAGCATTTCCGAGTCTGCATGAACGCAGCATGGGACGTTAACAGGCGTGTGCTTGATGACGTATAACAACAACATGCTAGTCTTGTAGGTTGCTCCGGAGTTATACGCTACATTTGTCTTCCTTGTTTTGATATTGTCTGTAGTGTTGTTTGAGGCACATTTTATCTCTAAAAACACAAAAAATAAATGAATGGCACTTTTTTCGGTAACTTATTTTGCACAGACAGTGTTTACATTTGAAAACCCATGTTGCATTTATGTTTGCATCCAGTGGGACATCGCAATAAAATTAGGCATAATGTGTTAATTCCATAATAGGTGACATATTATGTTGTTACCTGTAAAGACATATGCATATATCGGTATCGGAAATTAAGAGTTGGGCAATATCGGATATCGGCAGAAAAGCCAATATCGAGCATCCCTAGTCTGGACCATTCTGTTCATCATTTGCTTGTCTTCCCCATTTCCTCTTCTTCTTGTGCATTGGTTCACTGAACAGCCAGTCATAAAAAATAAAAAAAAAAAAAATAAAGTGCAAGCGGTGTAAAACCTAAGCCCAGAGATGCTAACTGACTGCCGGATACCACCGGTCGACCTTCGGTTTGGTCCGTCACAGCCTCAGAGCTGAGGAGAGCAGCATACAAGGTGATAATTTGGTGCAGATTCATTAACACAACTAATCCCTTCCACGTTACTTTAAATATGCAGTTTACTTTATATTCTCCTCGTAAGCAATCTCAATCTCAATCTGAAACATCACCCGAGAACAGCCTTGTGTCTAGGTCTGCACCAAATCACATTCTACTACAATACTCCTCTCAGATTACGGTCCTGCCGTGAGAATCTTATTAAATGAGTGTCTGTGATCTTCTGTCTAATATGTTTGGAAGGCCCTAATATCAACACATTGGACACCTAGTATGCTATTACATCCTATTATGTTATGAATTCCTTTAGGATAAATGACATTGTGCTTGTGCATTAGAAATTAAATTAAATCCTTTGGGCTTATTTTCGTCATTGGATAATTTTCGTGCGATATCTATATTTTTCCTTGGCCTACAGTCATACCTCGTTCCTCTTTGTTCCTCAATGACAAGAATGCCAAAGATACAACCACCGCAGTCAAAACAAAAGAAATTGTCTTTTAATAACATTGCTCATTTGGCGTTTTTGTGTTGATGGTTTCTGTCTGTGTTTTGCAGATGGTACGTGCCTCTTTTCAGCCTCATCTTCCTTATGATCTGCTGCTACGCCAGGATCATCTGCGTGGCCAATAAGAGAGTGAGTGCTCAGCATGCGTTAAGCCAAGGACATCGACATCTTAGCCGAATCTAAATGCACGGGGAGGAATAGATGATCTCAGTGGAGTAGAAACTTAAAACAAAATCGGCCAAGAGAATCAACAAAAATGTGCTTGACTGAAGCTGTGTCGATAATATCAAATTATGTTCTGTCAGTAGTAGGGATGTCCTGGGACAGATCCAGGCATTTATTTAAACGATCGGATGGGATCGGTATCGGGCTTCAGCCGAGCCCGATCTTTTGTAGTTATTTATTTTTGGTGTGCCACAAACCAAAACCAAAACCACATCCATGTAGCGTCAAAGGTTCTTCACCCTCTTCCGTTTTAAAGTCAGTTGAGGGATTAGCACTCCATACTACCAACAAAAATAAAAAAACTGCATACGCTTATATACGTACATATCAAGTAAGCTGCATTTAAAAAAGTTTCCTAGAAGCAGCATCAAGCCGAAAAATACAGACTTCATGGGCCTATTTCTGGAGTAGAGAACACAGGTTTTTACCATCTGTTGGAGCTTCTGCATCCAAGGGGAGCTACCCTCTCCTCGCTACATTAGCTTTGACAGCTTTGACTCGGATCAGCTGATAGTGAATATTAAAAGTTCGGTATTGGATTGGGGGGTGCAAAAAAAAGAAAAAAAAACTTGATAAAGATGTCTCTAGTCGGTAGTTATAACGTTGGTTACGTAGATTGGTGCCTTGCTTTTGCAGATATGGGGATATTGATATATTTTTGGGTATATTCTGATGGGGCCAGAAGCAAATAGTTTAGACAACATGCCAGCAGTTGCAGCTTGGCTTCGTTTTCTGTTTAAATAGATTTGGAGAGGACTTGTCTGACTGCTTTTTAGTGAAATTACCATAGCAGGAGCCGGTGCTTACGTCAAAACTACATCGCAGTAAGGCCAATAAGCTGTTTGAAGCTTCTGATTAGTCATCTCTGGTAACCTTTTGAATGTACAAATATGGGCAGATATGGGTATTGTTATTCTACTGGGAATCACAGTCAGAAATTGCGAATCAAAACTAAATACATTTCATTATGACCATAAATAGAATGTTTTTGCTGGTCACAGATAACGGCAAATAACATCCCAATGCAGTGTATAGATAGCCCATATTATAATTTAGTGAGACGCAGTATAGTCAGAAATATTCTGCCATTGACTTGATCCAGCTATTTTACATCTCTCTCTTTTTTTATGTTATTATATATTACTACCTTGGGCCTTTGTTGGCTGTGCAACATAGCTCAACAAGGACTTTCTGTACTTGTATGATCTGCATATTTCTGCATATTTAAGATGTTTTTATAACCTCCAATCAATCAAATGTTCTTGGTAAACAGCCAATTAACTGATTTAGCACCATGGCTTTTTATTGTAAGACTCCAGTGAGAGCCCCAAGGCGGCATTTCACGTAGTTCACATAGCTGCCATTCTCCAGATCTGACGACACCCAACACCGCTGGAGCGTACCGGTAGACCTGTGTCGCAACAGTGTGATGTTTCCGATGTGGTTCATCGAGTGCAAAACCAGAGCGAGCCAGATCCAGGCCGAAGCGTGAAGTGTCACCGTGAATGTTAAAAGTCTTGGTTTGGGGCAGCGAAGTGAACGATGGAGAGAGGCAGATTTTGCAGATAGCCAGGCTGCAAAAAAAAAAACGACAGCAGAGACAGACGGGAGGTAGCTGAGGGGCAGAGAAGGGAAAAGAGGCTACACAGCTCTTTATCATGACTGTGATAAAGAGAATGAATGAATAAAGCTGGTTTTCAACCTGCATCTCATAACTTATTCAGCTCACAGCTTCAGCTATCTCTCCTTCTTTCTGTATCTATTTTCCAATCTTCCTTATTTTCAGCCATTTTTTTCCCTTTTATTTTATTTTTTGCATACAACTGTCTCTATTCCCACTCATTTTCTCTCTCCCGCTCTTTTCCTTTCTCCCTCCGTGTCTTTCTCCCCCTTCACCGTGCCGTTTTGCTTTCTCTATCATATTTATGAAGAGCTCAAGCCTTATCTCTTTTCAGCTGCAGGCTGTCTCACTTGAAAGAATTTCAAAGGCTTTGAAAGCAGGGTAGGTGGCGACGCAGCGGAGAAAAGGATAAAGACGAAGAGGCTGAGCGAGGAGAGGTGGGATGTTAGCTGGACGGAGAAGTTTTTTTTTTCCCCCCACTTCCCAGAGACAGACGGGAGACGGTTGGGGGAAAGATCATGGGTTTACCAAGTCCAAACCATTTACACCGGGCTTATTTTGAACAGCTCGGAGTGACTGTGTGAGCTCATCTTAACTAGAGGGGTTTGAAAGCTAATGAGTCATTCCAGGCCACACAGAGAGGTCTGGGAGCGTGGTTGTGTGTTTATTTTATGGATGTGATTCGTCCATGCCCACTCTTTTCCCGCTAAGCCCCACACCTCACCACTTAACTAGCTAAACTGGTCGCATTTCAGCGGCGTGGCGAAGAGAGATTGCAACAAAAGGAGACTGGAGACGTGGCTGGAGCCTAATGATAATGCCACTTATTATCAGTGTTTGTTGATTTTGATGGATAGCCGCGCTCCTCCGGCCAGCGGAGGGCTGCTGTGGAACAAGCTCGGTCTAATGACCAAATGGCTGCGCAAACACACGACGGTCACACATAGATTTATAATGACGGTCACGTCAGCGCCGAGAAACCATGGCAACATTGAGTTAATAAATAGCAGAACAGAGGAGCTGTTAGTGCATATTGTTCACGCTGCCTTTTTGTGCACGAAGCTCACACAGGGCCTCCAGAGATTTGTCTCTGATGTCTTGGGTTACGTAAACCTTCTGGCTTCCTACAACCCCCCCACCCAGCCACCCCTATCTCACCATTATGAATCCTACTCTTGTGCATGGGTTCGTGTGTGTGTGCGTGTATGTTGACATTTTCCCGCATTCCCCCAAGAGAGTACACAGAGGAAGAGCAGCAAGTATTCCCACGTCCTTTCCGGAGATCTCAGATTTGCCATGTTTTCTTTTTGGTTTTTTTTATTCCCTCCCTCCCTTTTTTTTTTTTTTTTTTTCAAAAAAATAAATTCTCCTCCTGTTCTCGAGGCCCTTTGCCTTGTTTTCTTCTTCCTCCTCTGACATACTGCGTGCACTGAAGCCGATCAGTTGTTGCGAGATGCCGGGAGCTGTTTAAGTGCTCCACTCAGCCTCTAAGCTCTGCACTCTGGTGCGAATTGGGCAATTTGGCAGGGCTGGGTGGGAAGGCAGAGGGATTTCGCGTTGCTGTGATAGCCAACGTGAAATTTGTTCCAGCTTGTCGCACAGGCACTGACCTCTAAACATGACGGCACTCCTCTACAGGAAAGAAGGAAAAAAAAAAATCTGATTGAAATGATGAAATCACTACAGTGCACTTTCGTTAAGCAATTTCCCTGACCCCTTCTTTCCATTGTGTCTCTTTTCTGCACAGATGCAGTCATGGCTGGGAACCTTCAACCCAGAGAGGGAGAGGCGTAAGGTAATGCTCTGACCGTCGCATTTCTTAACACACACATATACACGCGTACGCTCGGGAGCGTGAGGATTAGAGTGTCTGCAAGATTAGCGCTCGCCGTCACGCTGGGTAGGTGTCTAACACAGCAGGGAGCAATTTGACCTCTTGACTCTGCTCCTCTGTGTGTGTGTGTGTGTGTGTGTGCGTGTTTACATAAATGTGCGTGTGTATTTAAAATTTAATATATTTGGAGGGGACGGAAGAGCACAAGAGAGGATAAACATATTCACTTCAACAGACGTCAGTTTGTCACCACACGGGGTGTAGGAAAATATAAAAATGGAGAAAGAGGATTTGGGAAAGAGCTACCCTGGCCTAGCCTAAAGGGGCATTTAGCTGATTTCACACACAAGGGTAGGGTCGTGCTAGATTTGTAAAATCCGTTGTCCGATCACAGTTGGAATCTGAAGTTTTTATAGTTGTTCTGAAGGGGCCGCACTGGGAGGTGGATTTACAGCCAGTCATCACAGAGCACGGGGAGACGCAGTACAAATTAAATTTGGGGACAGTGCCACATGTTTCCTGAGAGTCTCTCCTGGAAAGTGTTGTTAGTGTTGCTCTCAGCTGTTCACATGAAATATTACAGAAGTGTTGGGGAAACAAGTGAAAGACTCGAGTGGGAAGTGTTTCACAGAAAGTCAGTTGCGTTAGGATCCGGTATGTTTGGAGCTTGGAGCCCCCACTTGGGACTGAAACGTCTGGATAGCTGAGTCTTCAAATTTATAAACTTATAAATTACCCAGTGGCTTAATTGTAAACTGCTGGTTCTAGAAAGTATTTCTTATACGAACTCACTGGCTACAGAGAAGAAGTTGCACCTTCTTGTTCAGCTGTTCCCTCAACATGGTAAACCTTTACCTCCCTGTGCGTTCAAACGCTAAATCAGTGGTCAGTGAATTAGTGTTAGTAATCCCTACTGAATAGCAGCAATCCCTGGCAGTCTGTCCTTGCCCCACCGCCCCTCCCACACCTCCACTCCGTCCTTGTGTCTCTGCCGTGCGGGGTGAGGTGTGGAAGGGCAGGTTAGGGTTAAGGTTATGTAGATGCTGCCCCTAAGTGGAAGACATAATTACTGCACGATGAACCGGCGTAACCCTCACCACTGTCATGTGCATGCATGAATGTGTGGCAGCAGCTCAGACGCTCTTCATGTGGGCTAATTGCTATGTGTAGCACAGAGTGTAAATAAGTCAGCAGTGGTTTTTATCACACTCTCTCTTCCCTCGCATTTCTCTTTCGCCATTCGCTCTCCTCATTTCCATCTGTTTTTTCTCTGCCTTTGCGCTCCCTCTCTCTCTCCCTCTTTCTCTCCCTCTCTCTCTCTGTCTTTTCCCCGTCTTTCTCTTTCCCTCCCTCCCTCTCTCTCTGTCTCTCTCACTCTTGTACTCATACCCAGCACGAATAAAGCAGCAAGCCAGGTTCATGGACATGAATATTTATGAGAGTTGATGCACGCACTGCGATGCTTTAAAAACAACAACAACAGCCTCCCAGATTGTGCTTGCCAAGCCGGGCGAGCTCTGGTTCATGGTTGCACGAGTTGTGTGTCTGCGAGTGCGCAGCAGCAGCAGGTGTAAACTAGAGAAAACGATTCCTGCTGGGTGTCTGAAGACCGCTGGCTCTGGTGATTCCCGTCGAGTTCGCTGCGTCTCACCTCCTTCTGCGCCTCACATGTTCTCTCAGTGTTTCTCTGCGTCACACGCACGTACACACTCGTCAAGTTTGGAGCTCACACATGTAGCTCCCAGAGTTCTTGATCGTTTTTTTTTTTATCTTTCTGAGTCAGCCTGGCACCGTCCGTCCCCCTCCCTCTCCACGAGTGTGTGTGTGTGTGTTTGTGCATCTGGCTGGAGCGATGACGTACGCAGCTAGTGCTGGCAGTTATCACGGCCGTAAGTCACATGGTTGTGACCCATCTGTGTGCGTGTGTGTGTGTCTTGAGCGATTTGTTTTCAACCATGCATGAACACACACACACATATTTTGGCCTTGCAGCAGCGTAGGTCAACAAAAGGATATTTGGAAGAGGGTTTTTTTTTTTTAAGCCGTCCTGCGCGCAGACCTTTAAACAGCCTGGTCCCGTCGTGCAGCAACAAAACTGGCTGAGCAAACAGCGAGCTGCTTTTTTTTCGTTATCTTTTCAGGGTGTTTGTTTGCCGATCCACGCAGGCTTTGCTTGGAGTAACGGTGTGATATGTCTGCTTGTGTGTCTGAATGTGTGTGTGTGTGCTCCTCATTGCTTGCCCCCCTCCACCATCAGTTGTTATTGTATACGTTCTGTTAGAAGAAGAACTTGCGAGGACAGTTTGTCCCTCAAGGGCTCTTTAACAGGACATGTGGTTTTGACAATACACATACACCTCCTTTTGTCTGGATCAACTCTTAGACAATCAGCAGTACAGCGCTTGACGGTGCTTTGTGAAGGGATGCTTCTAATCTTCAGCTGTTGTTGAAAACCTTTGTTTGGGGATTTTTAGAAAATTAGGCAGTTAAAGTCTGTCCGCCCGTCTTTTCTTGCTTATCCGGGTCTGGGTTGCGTGTGCAGCAGGGAAGTCCAGACAGGTCTCTCTCCAGCCATTTCCACCAGCTCCTCTGGAGGAATCCCCAGGCGTTCCCAGGCCAGACGAGAGATATAATCCCTCCATCGTGTCCTGGGTCATCCTCGGGGCCTCCTTCCGGTGTGACATGCCCAAAACACCTCTCCCTGGGGGCATCCTTACCAGATGCCCTAGCCACCTCAACTGACTCCTCTCAACGTGGAGGAGCAGCTCATTACCCTGTCTCTGAGCCTGGCCACCCTGCGAAGGAAACTCATTTTCATCCGCTTGCTTTCACGATCTCGTTCTCGACCATTACCCAAAGTTCAGGACCATAGATGCGCCTTTTGGCTTGGCGCTCTCTCCCTTTACCACGACAGACCGGTTAAGCCTCCGACGATCCGCCTGTCGATCTCCCGCGCCATCCTACCCTCACTCGTGAACAAGACCCCGAGGCACTTGAACTCCTCCACTCGAGGCAGGACCTCCTCCACCCTTTTCCGACTGAGGACCGTGGCCTCAGACTTGGAGGTGCTGATCTTCAACCCCGCCGCTGCACACTCGGCTGCGAACCGCCCGAGCAAGAGATGAAGGTCGTTGTTCGATGGGCGGTGAAAGTATTTGACTAATGAGTTGGTTATTTCAACTAGTTCTTTCACAAATTCTTCTTCATGTCAGTTTAAAAGCTGAGATTGAAAGTATGAAACCAAATGTGTGTGCGGAAGTCTATTTAACCTTTAATTAACTGTCAAGAAACAGAAGAGCACAAGGGAGGATAAACATATTTACTACAAGATACGACAGAAAGTGTAGGGAAATAGAAAAATAGAGAAAGATTTGGAAGAGTTAGCATGACCTAGCCTAAAGGGGCATTCAGCGGATTTGTCCCACAAGGGTAGGGTCACGCTAGAAAAGACCTATTTGTGAAATTCATTGTCCGATCACAGTTGGAATCTGAAGTTTTTATAGTTGTTCTGTAGGGGCCCACACTGGGAGGTGGATTTACTGCCAGTCATCACAGAGCACGGGGAGACGCAGCACGAATAAAACTTAGCGACATGTTTCTAGAGAGTCTCTAGCTGGAAAGCGTTGCTCTCAGTTGTTCACATGAAATACTGTTGGTGAAAGATATGAGCAGGAAGTGTTTCTCAAAAAGTCAATGCTGGATCAGCATTAGGATCCAACATGTTTGGAGCTCGACCCCCACTTGGGACTGAATAGTCTGGATATTTGAGTCTCTGCAGCTTTTATTTTAAATGTTCTTTTTAAAATCCCAAACTTATAAACATTACACAAACACAATCAATTAAGTGGATTGATTGAATTGCGCACAAAAGACACGAAGCGAAAGCACAAAACATTTAGAGGTCAATCTTCTTAAGCGTGGATATTTGCGTTAATACTCCAGTAGTAAGCGATGAAAAGGTCTTTAAAAATGCTTTCTAAAATGCGTAATTTCTCTCCCAGAAAGTCCTTGAAAAGTCCTTGGGTTTGACGTCGAAGCGCCTTCAGAAAAACCCGACGCCATTATTTTTAGAGTATGCTTTTTCTCAGACGAGCGCCAGCGAGCGAGCGAGGGAGCGGAGCGAGGGTGAGTGCCGTGGGTGGCGGAGGGGGTGGGCGTGCTCCCGATAACTGTCTGTAATCTAGCGCGTGTCATTAACGTTGGGACTGCTGCGCCCGCTCCACATAATTACGGTTTCATTCCCCTCTGCTTCCCGAGCAGCGTAGGGGCCTCTGACACCGGAGGACTGTGATTAAAAACACGAGGCACTTTACCCACACTCTTCCTCCTCCTCCTCCTCCTCCCCCTCCGCCGCCACTATTCTACGTCCCGTCTTTTGCGCACGGAAATTCCTCAAATGCCTGTCTCTACGACTCACCTAAATTTCATCTGAGATTACTTGGCTCCACGCTGTCTTTTTAAAGCCTTTTTCCGTGTAGCATCCTACGGGCTTCTCTTTTCCTCTTTCCTAATGCGACATTCCTCCCAGTACACACACACACACACACACACACACACACACACACACACACACACACACACACACACACACACAATGACACACACACGCAGTCGTGAGATGATAATAGGCAGATCTTGACGGGGCCGGTGATGTCAGAGCTTCCCATAATAACAGACGCTAATAGGGCTAAGCTCGGTGTTTGCCTGTGGGTTATGCTGTTATAGACAGTGATGTGGAAATACGACTGGCCTCTGTTTTGTTGATCACATACAGCCAGCGTTTGTTACGCGGTGGAACGATGGCTCTTCAACACACACACACACACACGCGTGCACCTCCCTCCTTCTCGCCGGCGTGCACCCACACGATAAAATACCACCGGATTTTCATTTGAATTGTTTAAAATGCTTGCGTTAGAGCTTGCACGCCTCGGGGTCTTTCTGGTGAGTAATTAATTTCCAGCATGTGGGGGTAGAGACCAGAGCTCGTGGGCCTGCCTCCTGGCTCCGACTATATGTGTGTGTGTGCTGCGTGAGAGAAGGAAGGAAAGAAAGGCTTTGCGCTGGCTCGGCTACTGCGTCCTAGCCTAGAGGAGGAGGAGGAGGAGGAGGGGGAGGGGGGAAAAAACAGCACAGCGCAGAAAATCGATCCAGGGGCCGCGCTTCTCAGCCTCTTCCGGACGCAAGAGTCCTCCTCTCCCGGGAATTAGATAACGGCTTGTAAAAGCTCTCCACCGCCAGGCTCTCCCCCTCCTTGACTCTCAGCTGCTTCTGCTGCGGCTGCATCTCTGTGTCTTTCTGCCCGTCTGCCTGTCTAGCCCGCCCGCCCGCCTGTCCGCGAGATATTGAATTCATCCCCTTCACATTACTGTAAAGTATTAGCGTCTAGTTTAATTGGAATCCCCATTTCTTCTCATAACTGTGTGGATATTGCGTATTATCAGCAGGTTAATATTTTATTAGGTTTTAATTGGCCTTTGTTGTTTGCCTCAGTGCTCTGATCCTCCAGTTAAGACGCCGACTCTGAATGTGTGAGATACGAGGACAAGAGTGTTAATGTGAGCATTTGGTTTCTCTGCACGGGTCAGTAGTCAGCTTCTCTGTCCTCCAGGTTTCCCTGGCCGAGGAGATCAAGCCGCTGAAGTGGTATCCCTCCGTCTACCTGCTGGTGTCCATCTTCCCCCTCATCAACAGGTAACACACACACGCAGGCGCCCACCTGTATGACACGCTGTGGATTCATTTACATGCCACCTCGTCTCAGCTACCCCGTCACCGTGCTCTGCCTTTCCTCCGTCGCTCTGTCTCATCTGAACTCTCTCGAAGCCTTGCTCTCTCCGTAGCCGTGCGAACGCTAGCGGAGACTGTGTGATGGACGCATAGAGCGTTTTATTGGCTTTTATAAAACCAGGGCTTCATCGGCCGAGGGTTGGTGGGAGGAGGCGGGTGGTCCAGTAAATGATAACCCCGACGCTGTTATTACTCCCTTCCTCCCCCCCCTCTCGCCATTTCCTTCCGCCTTTCATTTGCCACTGCCCCCCCCCCCCCCTCTCCTCCCCTCCCCTCCCCTCCCCCCATGCCGCACGAAACCGGTGTGATTGACAGGTCAGGGTTACTAAGTGATTAGCTGCAGCGGCTCTGCTTGTCGCCACGGCGATGTAGGCGGAGACACAGGTCAATTACAGGGTCAACGTCTTTCAAAGGCTCCGCTCAAACGCTGCCCATCCCCCACCCCTTCTCACCGCCCCCCCTTACCCTTCCCCTTCTCCCCGTTCACCTCTCCATCCATTCCAGTCCTCCCCTCATCTCCTCCCTCCCGTGCCCCGGCTGTCGGCTGATGAAGATGACAAACTGCATCCTGTGCTAACCCCAACCCCCCCCCGCTTTTTTTCCCTCCCTCCATTCACTCCTCCCTTCCTTCCTTCTATCCCTTAATGTCATTTTGTCTTTCCTTTCTCCCTCTTACCCTCAAAAAGTCTTTGTTATTGCCCCCTTATTTTCACTCTTCCACGCTCAGGCTTTCCATCTCGCTGCTTCTGTGTTTTTATGTCACCCCCTATCCTCCTCCTCCTCCTCGTCCGCCCCCCCCCCCCCCCCCACCCCACCCCTCACCCCCCCCATTTTCCTCCTCCACTTTTCCTCTCGTCAGCCACACAAAGCCCTCTCTCTCTCTCGCCCGCTCTCCCTCTCTCTCCCCTCTCTTGAGCAAATACGCTTTCGCTCGGCTCCGCTCTGCCTTTCTCCAGAGAGTGAACGAGGAGAAAACGGGAATGAATTGCTCTCTCGTCGTCGTCCTCCACCACCTCCTCCCCCTCCCCCTTCCCTCCTCCCTCCTCCTCCTCCCCCGTTCAGCAGCGCTGGCTGTATATATCTCCGGCTCCTATTAATTTGTTAGCCTCCCCTCCCTCTCCACCCCATCCCCTACTCACTCACCCACCTCCCTCCCCCTGGCTCATATCCTCCTCCCCTCTTTCTCCATCTCTCCCTCCTTCCTTCCCTCCCCTCTGCTGAGTGCTGGAGTGTGTAAAGTGTTTGTCACGGTGCCGTGCCGATGTCGCTGTGCTCTGCTTCCGCACGGCAGACAGCCTCGGCGTGCGCGTTGTGCTGTGTGTGTAGCGTGCGTGTGGGTGGGTGGTTGGTTTTCGTGTCAAGGCGAATGTGCAGTCTCCGCTCGTTGCCGTGTGTGTATGTGTGTGGGTGCGGCGCGGTGCACGTGTGCGCTGTTGTTTGTCCGCCTCAACTGGAGTGTGTGCGCCTTCGTCTGCCGATGAGCGTGTGTGTGCGAGTGCGTGCTTGTGTGTGCGTGTTTTTATTTTGTGTGCATGTCTACCGTGTGTGCGTGTGAGTGTGTGTGTGTGTGTCTGAGTGGGGGATTATTTCTATCTGAGCTCCAAAGCCTCCTAAACAGGGCTTAGAGAGACGGCCCAGGGCAGCAGCTAAAGCCGTCGGGTAGAGCTCTCTCTTTCTCTCCCTCGCTCGCTCCGCACCCCTCTCTCGCTCTCTCTCTCTTTCGTTCTCTCGCTCTTTCGCTCGCTCTCGCTCTCTCTCGCTCTCTCTCTCTCTGTGCCATTTCTCCCTGCCCTGATCCATCGCGTTAATACACAGACACTCCCACACACAAACACACTCTTGTTTTGGCCCTCATCTGCCGCCGCAGAGACGCACACACAAACACGCACAGTCGCACGCCACACGCAATTTTAATCTGTTCCAAATGCACACTGGTAAATGTGTTAATTCGACACCAGCTGTTGCGAATTGAAATGGGAAAGCGCTCCTACTTTTCTTCGCCCGCGCTTGCACACACACGCATGGACAAGCCATTATCCATCATTTTGCCGTACACATCTCTCTCGCTCTCTCGCGCTCCCTCATTCACTTGCCCTCATTTGGCTGCACAAAAGTAGCACCAGACACTCACACCTTCGCACTTATCCCTCCTCCTTCTCCTCCCCTTTCTCCTTCTCCTTTCTCTCGCGCTCTCCCACTTCAGTCTCTCTCAGCTCTTTTTGTGTGCATGCGTGCGTGCGTGCGTGCGTGCGTGTGTGTGTGTGCGTAAGCGCTGCCTGGGCACGACTAGAGTTTTCACAGTCTGCTTCTCACATCGCCTCCCCTGTGTGCTTTATGGTGTGGGTGTGTGTTTGTTTACAAGGCTCGTCTAGATTCCTACTGTGCGCGCTTGTACGCTTGTTTGCATAAATAAGCCCTCTCTTCGGAACCTAGCCGCCGATTTCTGTGGCACGTCGCGGCTTGATGTGCGAGCGCTCCTCCCGGACGACCTGCTCCTCTTTTACGAGGACTTCTTGCTCTCCTCGCGCAAACACATCCATTTGGTCTTTAAATACCAAGCGTGGAGAAATCGGCCTCCCGATTCAAAGCCCTTTTTCCCCTCCCTCTTTTTTTTTCTTTAAGGCTTTGTTTAAATGCCCTGACTCCAGTTTTTAGTGTGTGCCTTTGAGCAATCAGCGTTCGCCGTGGATTGATTGGCCCTGGCGGCAGGACTTGAACCGGTGATGCGTCTGTACCCTTGAGTTCACCCTGTCGCTTTAGGACGTAGCTCGCATCCTCCTAGTTATTCTTGGTTTCCCTCGATGCTGCGTGTGGGTTTCGTGGTGTGTATAGGCCTATACTTGCTTGCAGGGGATTTTTTTTTTTGTATGGGCTCCCTACAGCGTCTAAGCCCCCCCCCTCCCCGCCTTTCTCTAGAGGAGATCTGATTTCCCTGCTCCAGGCGAGCAGCGAGAACAAGACAGTGTGTGCACGCATCTGTGTGTGCTTCAGTACGCGCCCGTGCTTTTGTATGCGTGTGCACACGCACAACCCGGGCCAGGCAGACCTTCCCCATCTCCGTTCCGCGCTTTGAAAAACGAGGGAGGAAATCTCAGAGCAGCAGTTATTATTCATCCCTCAAAGAGAACGGGGAGGAGGCGGCGGCGGAGGAGGAGGAGGAGGAGGAGGAGGGGAGGGGAGGGGAGGGAGGGATGGATGGAGGGAGGAAGAAAGAGAGAGAGCCAAACGGGAGGGATGAAGGAGGGGTGGGGGATACATTAACTCTTATCTCACTGTATTTGGCATTCTGCATCCCAGGATGCGCTCTTTTTCCCCTTCTCTCTTTCTCGCTCCTGCTTTCTCTTCCCTTTCTACACGGCCTTTCTTCCGTTTCTCGCCTCTACGCATCTCGGAATATCTTGCATTCAGCGCTCATGGATGTGTGTGTGTGTGTGTGTGTGTGTGTGTGTGTGTGTGTGTGTGTCTGTCTATGTGTAGGCTGGTGTGTGGTGTGCACTGTATACCCCAGCTATCTTTTGTGGTGTATTTTGTTTACTTGAACAAGTGAGCTGATGCTGAAAGGCGGTATGCAAGGTTCCAAGTCTCATCTTTATTTGTTTGCAAGCCTTCTTTATTTATCTATCTCTTCACATTCAATTTATTGTATGAGTATGGCGGCATTGGCTTCTTTGCACAGCTAAGTTTTGAACTTGATGGCTTCCAGATTTAGGACGCAAAAATCTACCCCCGTTTTCGTGTCACTTTGATCTTTAGTGTTTAGCAGGGGACGCGACAGACTCCAGGGGTTTGCCACCGTTCAGGGTTGGTTCTGTTTCAGCGTAATTTCACACTTAAGAATATTAAGAAATCACCTAGAATGACTGCTCTGATCACAAGATTAGACGTTCCTTTTGTTTTGACATTTTATTTGACTTTATTTACTCACAGATGATGTAAAGCCTTACCAATCTGAGACGTCTGCGGTGTCAGGAGTCATGCTCTTTGAACACTCTGATTACCAGTGTGATAGCGTAGCCACATGTGGCCGCATGGCCCAGATAATATTTGGTGGATATGTGACCATGCCTACTGCGTGTGTGTGTGTGTGTGTGCGCACATTGGCGCTTTTGCGTCTCGGGCCGTGATTGGTGTGTGACTGGGGACCGAGAGGCACACAGCCATTCGTCTACCATTGAGCAGCGGTGATGCGCCGCTATTTATCCCCATTTAGTGCGACAGAGAGCTGGCCTACAGGGCTGTGTGAAGTGCACACACACACACACACAGGGCAGGCCAAGAATGGACGCACACACACAGGGCTGGCCAAGTATGGACGCACACACCAAGACTATAGATTCAGTATTATAGTGGATATAGTGCGGTTTTTATGCACAAAAACCTGTGTTTATGTAAAAGTCTCACTTATATACTGACATAGAATGGAGGCTCATCTATATTCCCATTTGTTCCCAAAAATATCACATGAAATGTTTAGCAGTTGCTACCATTTGTAACCACAGACCCCTGTTTTCTTAAATTATATTGGAAAAATTAAGATAATCATCCATAGTGTGTTTATTTTTAATACTTGGATGGGAATACCTCGAAGGCAATGGCTTCCTCGAGTCTGCAACCCATAGACATCGCCAAAGAATTGGTTTTCTCCTTTGTGAAGCTTTGAGAGACCTTTGCTACAGCTGTCGTCAGTGGGTGGTTTCTGGGCGGTCTTTCTGCCTTGGATCGGGTTCAGGTGACTGACTCATTCGTTGCAGAATTTCCTGTTTCTTTACCTTCAAAAACTCTTGGGTTTCTTTCTCAGTGTGTTTAGGGTCAGCCCCCATGTGCACCGTTGGTGTGCTGTTCAATCATCTTTGCTTCGTTTGGCCTAATTCTTCTGTCACATCAGAAGTCTTCAATCTTCTTCTGTCTTCTGTCACATCATCAATAACCACTGGGGCCATTGGAAGACACGGATGAGCATGCCGTCACGCTGCCTCCGCCGTGTTTTACAGATGATGCTGTATGCTTTGAATCAAAAGCCGAGCCTTCTCCATTTTTTCTTTTTATGTCAATCTGGTATAGATTGATCTCAGTTTCATCTATCCAAGGATGTGATTCCAGATGTGCTCTGCTATTTTTAAGACTCTAATTTGGCCTTTTAGTTATTCGAGCTTATTAATGGTTTTCATATTGTGGTGGATCGTCTATATGTGCTCTTGTGAAGCCCTCTGTTCGTGATAAACTAGGATAATGGCCGCCTGGAGAGTGTTCTTCACTTGGCAGGATGTTGTGAAAGGGGTTACTCCTTCACCATGGAAGGGATCCTAAAATCATCCCCTGCTACTGTGCGTCATGGACATCCAGGCCTTTTTATGTTGCCAAGCTCACCTGTGTGTTGTTTCCTTCTCAGAAAGTACCAAACTGTTGATATGGCTGCTCTTTCTCTCGCATCGAGAGCTCCTTGGACCGAATGTTGTAGATTCACAGCAGTCGCCTCCTAATGCAATTTTACAGCTGCTGAGTCAATTGTCTAATTACTTTTGGTCCCTGGAAAGAAGAAGGGAGGTACTTATTAAAGCATGATGATCCGCTGACGTCTCGCAGCAAGACAGGCTCCGAGTCTGAACCTGTCGGCCGCCTGCGTGGAGTTTGCATGTCCTGCCTGTGCGAGTTCTCTCTGTCTGTTCCAACTCCCTCCCGCGGCACGTTGGGTTAATTGGTGATTCCTAATTGTGCGTTGTAAGCGTGAACGGTTGTTCGTCTCTGTGTGTCAGCCTTGAGATCGACTGGTGACCTGTTCTGGGTGTGTCCAGCCTCTCGCTTGACGGCGATTAAGGTCGCTTCTGCAGCCGTCCAAAATGAATAAATAATAGTATTTCGGCGTCCAAAAAATATATATCAACCTGTTTAAGTTCCCTATACGCATACTGATCATATAAGCCATAAAGAGGCATCTATCCGTGCACAAACACACAAACTACATACATCCTTATATGTGGATTCATACATTTATGCGCATGCATATGGAACACACACACACCCAAATGCTAAAGGAGATACGAGAGCACACGCGCACACGTTCAGTGGCGCATGCAAACACAAACACATACACACACGCACCCACACAAACACACACACCCCGTTCCCCCTCCCTCTGCTCTTTCAGGCACGTCTTTAAATATTCATCACTCTGGCTGCTCTGAGAGTGCCGTAAACGCTGCCTCACACTCCAGGGAATCGCTAAAGCCTACTCTATCATCTGCTCTCCCTCCCTCCTCTCTTCCCCTCTCTCGTTCGCCCGCTCGCTCGCTCGCTCGCTTGCTCGCTAGCACACATACATACACGCACACACACACACACACACACACACAGGCACACACATTTCTAGCCACAGCCTCTCACAAGGATAAACTCACGTGCACAAACGCTCGGAAGGCACAGCCAGTGGCATCAGTGGACGCACAGACACATGCAGGTACATGAATCAGACGCAGGGGAACACATACGCGGCGATGTGCGATGAACAGATTTTGTGCGTGCGCGTGCGTGTGTGTGTGTGCGTGTGTGTGTGTGTGTTAACTGGCTCCTAGCACAGAGGGCTGAGCGGTGTTGTGTTCCAGGAAACAGGATGTCTCTTTGTTTGGGTTTTATTCTGTTGGTGAACGTTAGCCGCTTTAGTCCCCCGGGGTCTGCGTATATGTGTGTGTGTGTGCTGCGCGCCCTCTTCGCGTCCCATGCAGGTGTGCATTTGTCCGTTTAAGTAATATTAATTCGGTAATCTTCCCGTTTTTGCATAAAACAAAAAATGCACGCGTGTCTGCGCACCATGCATGTGTGGGTAAGTGTATAATGGGAGTCATACCCTTTGCAGTTATCCCTACGTTGACCTCATGATCAAAGCAGATTATGTTCCAGTTTCAATTGTAGTGCACATGCACGAAGGCGCACTCATACACAATGCCGACCATGATTTATTTAGGCGCCGTTACACTGGAAAGAAGATTCACATGTCCCGTACTTATAGAGTTACCCCTGTTCCTACAAAAATAAAAAATAAATAGTTCACAAACATTAGAGCTCTGTGCACATTTGAATGGCCGATCACATGTTTTCACTATACAATGAGAAGTCTGTCCTGGGTCAGCCAACATGGAAGCAGCATATCCACAGGTCAGATTTTTATTTAAATGAGTGTTAAGCATTCATTTAAACAAGCAATAAGTACTTAAAAAACAATTACAATACATTATTCATGACTTTGTTTAAATTTGTTGAGAATTAAAGCCGCAAAAAATCTGATTATGTCTGAAGGATTAGGATTCTACTAATTCAGAACTAAATAAAAAGGCCAAATTATCAGGAAGTGTAATTGGACTTAAATAAAATGGGGCTGTCTCTAGTTAATTTTCACACTGTCTGTATCTGTCTGACTGTCTCTAATGTTGTTATTAAAATTGAGTTTCTCTAATTTGACCTCAATTCAATTTCGTCTGATTTCAAATAAAAGCTTTAAAACGTGCTGTACGGTGATCACCGGGGCCGGTCGTGTTATTTTAAAATGATTTTTTCAATACATATATATGTATATGTAATTATAGATCTAAATCCTCAACTGCTGTGAGGCGTAGCTGCAGTAATTTTGTCCCTTTTAGTCAGAGAAAAGTTCAGATTTGTTGTCAGCAGTGGCACCACAGGCAGCGTGAGGGCCTTGTTTGGGTACCGTGAAGCATGTGATTTGTCTGGAGGAGGGGAAAAAAGAAAAAAAAGAAAAAGAAGAAGTAAGGCAGTCAGTCATAGAGAGGAGGAAGTGCAATTGGGTTCAGGATGACTTCTCTGTCTGGCCCTCCTCCACTCCTCGGGAAAGAGTTCTTGCCCGAGCTGTTAAAGTGCGTTTCACCCACAGCTCTCAGAGCGTTCGGCACAACAATTAGAGGCAGACGAAAAGGTGAAAACTCGTGGAGGGAAGGAAGGAAATTGATGGCTAGAAAAGGCAGTATAGATTGTCAGGGTGGGATATTAGAAGAGATAGTGAGAGGCGGCGAATGAGGGATTTTGGAACCTGGAGAGAGAGAGACGGGTTCAAAGAGTGACTGACAGCATGATAGATGGAAGGTCTGCATAAGCGAGCGAGGCTCGGAGACGCCGCACGAGTGCTAATGATTGACTGCACGCTTACAGGTGGTAGCAGACTGAGACTCGAAGCTACGTACGTCTGCGTGAGCGCTTGTGTTTATTGTTGCTGACCATTTGCTCCTGATATGGTATACACAATATCATCCCTGTTGTGAGACTCGCTCGACTACGCCGCGCACACAAACCCTGACAAACACACACACACACACACGCACGCACAGCAGCTCAGCCAGGCATCGCCCGCAGCCACACTCTCCTTCCCACCACTGCCTCCCTCATTCATCTTTCATTAGCCCGGCTCACACAGGAGAAACAGCCTACCACCGCCGCCTCCCCCCCCCCCCCGGCCTCCTCCTTCTCAGCACGCCTCCACCCGTCTCTCCGTAGCTCCCTTCTCTCTATCTAACCTCCTCGCCTTTTTTCCCCCCTCCGTCTTATCTCGGCTTCTCTCGCACGTAATCTCTTTTGTTTGTCTCGCTCGTGTCTTGCAATCTGTCTTTTTGGATATCTCTCCTCCTCCCTCTCTTCCTGGCGCTCTGCCTTCTCTGCTTTTTAGTCTTTTTCGTTCAGCCTCACTCCTTCACCTCTTTGCCCTCCTCTCTCCTCCTCCTCTTCCTCCTCCTCAATCGCTCTCGGCCCTCGTTCCCCTTCGCAGCCTCACATTTTCACCTCTTTATCGTGTTCTCCCTTCCCCTTCCACTCTCCCTCTCTCCTTCCTGTGCAGCGCCGTTTCTCTGACACTCGTCTCTGCCCACCACCGCCGCCGCCTCCCCCCCCCCACGCCCCCCACCTTCCTGTCTCTCTTTCTCTCCCTCTCGCCTGCTCTCTTTCTTCCTTTCATTTTGCTCTCCGTCTCTCCCTCGATGGAGGGGAAAGGCTCTTCGCCTCTAATTGCGGCTGTTCCGTTGCCATGGCGCGTGTTGCTCGGCGCTGCGAGGTGCTGTCTGTGTGTGTGTGTGTGTGTGTGAGTGTGTGTGTGTATGTGTGTGTGGCAGGCAGATGATTGCTTGCTGCCAGCTCTCGTTTCCCGGACGCCGATCGCGTTTCTTTGCGGCAGCAGGGAAAAAAAAAAGAAAAAAAAAAAGCGACGCCAGAAATAGCCCCCCTTCACACAGACCCACTCACTCTCACCGCTGCGCTGTCAGAGAAACACACACACACACACGCACACACGTAGGCAGACGCACACACAGACACACATCCACTTCATTTCCTCTCCTTCTGACATCCTCAATGCATGTGACCTAGGTTATACCGTATGTAGACACCTTTTCACGCATGCACAGACTGCGATGTGCGTTTATGCGTATCTGCATGTGTCCGACTTCCTCTGCGTGCATGCATGCGTGTGTGTGTGTTTCCTGCGTCTCTCAGGAGGTTGTGTGGGGACTCCTGATTTATTTCACCTTTAATGGGAAGTGAAATGAATGTGAGCAGCAGCTGGTCTGGTCCTCGGAGATACCGCGGTAGGCTAACCCAGAAAACAGGCAGCGTCGCTCTGAAATGGTCCTTATTCTGACAAGCGCCAGGACACGCCACTCTACGCTCCACTAGGTGCACTGTTGGTTTTATTTTAAGCTGCATTTAGACATTTAGTTGACACCCTTACCCAGAACGGCTTCTGGTAGGTTCTCATTACAGCTTCATCTGCAAACTCTGGCCAACCCAACTTGTGGTTTTCTTTCTGTCACAACTTTTGAAAGGGTTGTTGGATGATGAATGGAGACAGATTAATGGCAAATAAACCTTGCAACCTCACTCTGCGAAAGAGGATAAGAGAGGATTATAACCAGATTTGTGGACGAATCTCCATAATCATCTTCTGTGCTGTTCTCTTGCAAGTCTGGGCTTTTATGGGAAGAAACTGCTTATTTCTCTACCTGCTTAGTTTGACAAAGTGCCTTTGTAACCTGGAATTTAAATATGCAACAACTTTGACATTCAGTGCATAGATGCTCGGCGATACCTAACATTTTGACTATACCTTTGCGCATTTTATTAATTTAAATATACTTTAGAAATGTCATCTGCTTCTTTAATTCAAATGAAACCACACTGACATATCACAACCACAATTTACTGTTAGGGACGTCCCAGGTTTGTGGCGGAGCCAGGCATTTTAAATGCATCAGTATGGGCTGAGATGAAGGCAATCTAAATTTTTTATTTAACTCTTCTTTTGTTTGTTTCCAGCTGGAAGGATTATGTGGTTGCACGGGTAATTGACCAGATGCAAGTTAAAATATGTTATCGCTCTTCTCTTCGTGAAGATCGCTGTATCAAAAATCCAGTCAGCCGACTCTTATTTTTAACCAGCTTCAACGGCCGCATTAGCAGGTAAAAATGACAGAAGTTGCTGGCAGCAGGTCATGTAAGCTGTCACTAATTAACGTTATTTCTGCCAGTGACTTGGTGGCAGGCCAATATAAAATGTATCTGCTGTCTTTCTCCAACATTTCTTACCACCAACACCAAATTGACACCAGCTGATAGCCGACGGACTCCAAGATTGCCGCTAACACCGCAAACAGAATATTTCCTACTGCTGCATATTCACGTTAAAAGATTTAATTACTGCTTTGGTACTGATCTTATCACCTGCCATCATCGCCAATCAAAAGAGTGTCTGCAAAACAAAACAGTTATTTTTTTTTTGAAGGAGCTGTCGCAGTGATCTGTTAGATGAAGAGCTGCATGCATCAGGCTGCACACTTCCAACTCTCTGTTACCACCAGTTACTGCACGTGTTGCCAAGTTAGCCAGGACTTCATTGTTTTGTGATACTAATTTCATAGTTTTGAACTTTATGTCTCAATATTCCAGATACATATCTTATCAATCAACATTGAGTTGGGGAAATTACATTTGGACACTTAGATGCAGATGTAGAGAAGTCGGTGCAGGGATACAAATGCCATGTTGGTCGTGTGTACTTGCTTCAGTAAAGATGACGTTATTTGCGTCTTGGGTAGTCAACATCTAATGAGATATTTTCTTTATACCCTTTCTGCTGGGGCCTCAGACTCAATATGCCGCCTACCATCTTATTTATGACATTACTCATCTAGTGCTTGTTGAACACTTTCTTTAAACTTACGAGAACACGGAGCCCAGTTGCATCAGTTTCAGTCATTGTCTGCAAATTTTGCAATTGGTTGTGGAAAGGGGCCGTGACTAAAACGATCGGCCGTCTCGATAATCTCAGCGGTTGGGTTTTTGTTTTTTTTTTCTTTTCCAGTTGAGAGCGAACTTTTTATACATTTATTTTGCATCTCATGAGAAATAACTGCGCTTGCCTATCAATGGCACCCAGGTGCTTTTCTTCTCTTACACTGTCCTTAAATGTGTCCAGATTAGATTTATCCATTGACTTAACCATTGACTTTCCAGTACTTTAACTATCTATCATTGAAGGAAACTCTCTTAAGGGGTAACCCTGCCCATATGTTTGATGTTTCTCCTAATGCCAATAAATCCCATTACAAGGCCTAAACCTGCTAAAGATTTCTTCTACAGTGGTGCCTGTGGATCCAAAGCCTGGTTATTCGTCAAACAATGTTTAGCTTCTTTTGAGACAGGCATTTCTTGTTCTTGTGTCTTAAATACCAATGTGTATCAAAAAAATATTGAAAAGATATATTGAAAATATTTCAAAAACTGTGGCTTAAGTGTCCTATTCTGACGTAGCCTGTCCCCTTCTTATCAGAATAGGAGTCTGGTAATGCCCCATAATGGATAGTGTTTCAACCGATGAAAAACATACCTCTGCATGCAATTGAATGGTCGTTTAACCATATGGCGTTAATTTAGTGCCAAAATCCATGTGCATAAAAACCATAATCAGCGCTCATAAAGACCACTCTCTGCACGCTCGCCGTCAATCTAGGCGCGCTCGCAGTCTCTGTATACACGCTCTGACATCTCGATCCACAATCAAATTCTGCCGCCAACTGCAATGATGACCCGCCCTACTCTGCCTCGGATTGGCTCTGACCTAGAGACAGTAGTGGCCAGTCAGAAAGAAGGGGGGTTGCGGGGCCGTCTACTCAATGCCCGCCCCCAAAGTGCCAAAACTCAGCACAGGCGAGCGAGCAGAAAGCACAGAGAGTGACAGCGAGCGTATACAGAGAGACCACGAGCGCGTATGCAGAGATTGACGGCGAGCACGTAGAGAGTGGTCTTTATGCGCTGATTATGGTTTTTATGTGCACGGATTTTGGCACTAAATGGACGCCATACAACCAATTGTAACCATTAACTCCAACGTGCTCACATTACGTTTATGACAGTGTTGGGTTTACTCTTTTGTCCATCACCACATAAAGCCTGTGGGTAAGTCCAGATTGGCTCCCTGGCTAATAGTGCCCTACTTTCTTAGGAAATTACTTTTAAGGCCACGACGCTCCAAGCCGACTGTTGGCTGTTTGCCGGTGTTAGGGAGCATTTGTCGCTCTAGTTTTTCTGGTTCATTCGCACCGTTGCCACTAACCGGACACCTGCTGGCGTCTTTTCAACCAGTTCAGCGCAATGAATGGTTGCGAGTCAGTCACAGAGATATCTCTGAGTGGCTGAGAGCCAACCGGTGCACCAGAAGAGAGGCTGAAGTGACGAAAGTAAATTTTTCATTTTCAACTTTCAGATACACAAATATGTTCCCAATGACGTGATCATCTAAAGCAGGATGAGCACGATTCAGGACAGACTACTGCCACCTGCTGGTAGGAAGAGTTACGTTTATTCTCATATGTGCTAGCTGGTCATAACTGTAGTTGTTACATTTGTTCCAAGTGACAAGAGTTGTCAGTGTTGTGTTTGTAGACCTTTAAACTAAATGGGCCTTTTTTCCCGATTTGATCAAATTTACTGTTTGGTGTATTTTCCTGAGTTGTAATTGTGTTTGTGATGTATTGTTTCTTCGTGGTCATGTGCAGAAGTCCCAATATTGGCGATCTTGTTGAGAAGTGATTAACGTGAGAAAGGGTACAAACCCAGCGGCAGTCGTGCTATTGCCAAAGATTTCACCAAATCATTATCATTTTAAATAACTGGAAACAGATCTAATCCTCAGAAAGTGTCAGTCAAGTAGAGATGAATGACTAGTCTCACGTAACGCCTTGTAACCCCAGTACAACAGCGGTTCTTTTTTTTTCAAATGCTTGTTGTAGTCTTTTTTTTTTTATCTTCCTCCCTGCGGGACGCAGACAGCCTGGGGATGACTTACCCGACCCAGAGGTCAACCACCTTGGCCACTTAGTTCACATTGCTCACTCAACCCTGGAACAACACAACAACACACATGCAGAAAATGCCATGAGCTGTGCGCCGTTTGATTCTCTCTCTAATAGATCAATAAAAGACATTAGCGGCAGGCTAACCCAGCGAGCAGCGCTAATACAGGGTTAATCCAGGGTTAATGGCTGGGCAGCGTCGTTCTCGGAGGCAGCCATTTGTTCTCAGCCTCGCCATACAATATCGGGTTCTTCTTCTAGACATGCCCCAAGGTTTGCAGGCACGGGGAGGGAAATTGAAAAGAAAGGAATAGTGGATCATCCTCATGAGTCGAGATGAAAATGAGATATCCAGGTAGATGAATGCAAAGAAATGGGAGAGATATCTGAGGGAGGCCGTGCCGCGTGTGGGGAACGTGCGCGGAATAATAAAGAAGATTGCATGGCGAAATTGTGGTCAGGAGAAAGCTGGAAACTCAGATGAGAGAGAGAAAAAAAATGGTGAGAAGGAAAGGAAGGGAGTTGAGCGCTACACATCTCCCTGTCCTTGTAAAGTGCTGCGTGCTGTCGAAGCGGCAGCCAAGAATGTGTCAGCCCAGCCGTCTCACGCTGCCTAATGGGCTCTTAAACGCTGATATAAAGCTCACTCGCTCTTTCGCCCTCCCCTTTTTCTCTCTCTCTCCGTCTCTCTCTCCCTCCCCCCCCCCCCCCTCGTCTTCTGCCTCTGCCACTTGCTCTCATTACCTCTCGTTCTCACCCTGTCCCTCACTCTGTCACTCACTTGTCCTCTGCCTCTCTTTCGCTCTCTTACCGTTGCTCTATCAACCTCGCGCTCTACGTCTTCCCCCCTCCCCCTTTTCTGCCGTTGCTGTCTTCCTCCGACTTCTCCTTCAATTACTCCATCCGCACCTCTGACGCTCTCTTGCAGGTTGTCTCTTTATTTACAGCATTTTTTATGGGTGAACTCAACACTTCTCTGTCTCTTTCTCCTCCACCAGGCTTCATAATGCCTTCTACCCTCAGGATCCGTCCTTCCCCCTCACCCTGTTGCACGTCCTGTCGGCACCGCTCCATGGCTTGGCCAACGCCTTCGTCTTTGGCCTGGATAGGGACTGGTGGAGTTTGGTGAGCCCAACTGGCATGCAGGTACAGAAACTGCAAACGCACACACATCTATAGCCCCCGTTGAGTAAATACAAAGGTAATATTTCCACAATGGTCATGTTTGGTCCTGGTAACATTTTCGTAATCCTTCCGCCAACGTTGAATTGTGTGGAACAACTTAAGTTTCATTCAGTCAGCTGTATACCAAGTGATCAATCAACATTACTGGCTAGAGAACATGTATATGCAGTCAGCAATGTCATGGATTGTGCATATGAAAGAAGTTTTATAGATCACTGCAGTGTGCATTTACTCACGGGTGGATAAAGCCCAACATTCGTTGAGTGAAAGGCATACAACTCAAAGTCTGAATTATTATTTTTTTAATTTTTCAGTCTGTGCACGCTGGAAATGATGGAGAATATTTTATGTTTTTGGCTGGTGTGTGAAGGAGAGGACCTCGATTGTGTTGGTTGTCAGCTGAATTAGAAGCACATTTAGAGGAAGACTGAAAAAAAGCTCTAGCCTTCTACCAACTACCCAGTGTTTACAACCAGACAAAAATACACAAAATCATCCATGTGTCCTTGTTGGATCATTTCTTGGTGAGTTTATTGCTAACACTGTAGATATCATTATCAGCATATCTGCTACATCAATATGTCTCGGGCCCAAACCGTCTGTTACCGGACCATAATGACCAGAAACTGGAAGGCCAAATTTTCAGAAAGCTGACCAATAATGAATAATAGACAACACAGTGAGGAAATTGAGTTTTCAAGGTCACCAATCTCATTGTCTGCTAAAATAATTGTTCAACCATTGGGATTGATTAAGTAGCCCGTGGGGCTCTCAACAATACACAATTGTCCTTTTCTCCTTAACTGAAAATATATGACCGGTGTTGATACAGCCAGATTTGAGAGAATTTTGGAAGCTGGCTTAATTTCATAGGCTGAAACCTTGTAAAACAAGAAATATATAATTATTAACAATCAACCGTATCACTGGAGCAAGTCAAAAGGCGATATTTGTGTTCTGTTTAACCTTCCCAGGCTCCTTTGGAAGGGAAATAATGGCTCAGTGTGGTGTTTGGTCTGGGGCTGCAAATGCATTCAGAACTACAGCAATTAGATTAGTTTTGTTAAATACTTTAAAGTATCTTTCTTTTTTTAATTTAGCAAAATTATCCAAAGCACTTGAGCATCTGTGTTAAACACCAAGTTCCTCTATTGGCCCTTGACAGTACTCGTGGTGGGCGGCTGTGTCTCAGGTGGTGGAATGGGTTGTTGATTGCAGGGTTGATGGTTTGATCCCCATCCCCTCTATGTGCCAGAACGTTTATGGGCAAGTCATTGAACCCAAAATTGCTCAAGATTGCAGGTGGGCATCTTGTTTTCTTACAAAACAGTAGACATAACAGAATAGCTTAACTAGATTTTTACACAGTATGACAAGGATTAAAGATTTATTTGTTAATACTGCACGTTTTTAACCACAGAAAGACTCAATCGACTCATTTGTCTTTTCTGCGTGTGAGACTGGTGTGACTTATTTGTTAGTTGGCAAATGAGTCTAGCCACTTGTTGAATGCTGCTCACCCAGTTTACTCTTTGCATAGCTATGACGTGGTCTGCAAGATCCCGCAAAGTTGGCACAGCTGACAGTGTCCGACTAGTGCCAATGGTGCGAGACATACCAGAAAGGCTACGACGGTCCCCAACAGCCAGACACCAGCACAGTCGGCTTGGTGTGTCATGGCCTAGAAAGTAATTTCCTAAAAGCATAGGGCACTAATAGT
Organism: Planiliza haematocheilus; assembly: GCA_005024645.1. Classification (NCBI taxonomy): domain Eukaryota; kingdom Metazoa; phylum Chordata; class Actinopteri; order Mugiliformes; family Mugilidae; genus Planiliza; species Planiliza haematocheilus. The sequence continues at coordinate 817,861 of SRSE01000940.1, read as the reverse complement.
CTGGAGGCCAGGCTGGACTTCCCATTCTCCAAAAGATTTAGTAGGGGAAAGTTGCTCTGAAGTCTTTCATTTGGGAAATGATTATGCCCAACCAAAGAATTTAGTCAGGCTTTATCCAGGGATTGACAAAAAAGTGAATGTAACGTCTTCTTAAGCATCATCTGAGCGCTGTGGAGTTGATTTTGTTCACAACAAAATAGCTATGATTGATTATATGCAGATGATATTTTTTTCTCTGTATTGGATGAAACATGGTCCATAATGAAAAACAAATTAACAGTTTCATATTCTGATAACCTGGCTTCACCAGGTTAGGACACTATAGTTACAGTTTATTTACGACTGTGCATTGGTGCACATTAGTTTTTAAGACATGAGGACAATTAACACATCATCTAATGTAGTTGTTTTATTTCAGAAATGTCTGTCTAATGCTTAATTCCGGATTTTATGTTTAAAACCTTTGCAGTGGACAAGAGAACAATGATAGACGTTGTCAAAAGTGTGACGGTCACAACCTAAGAGAGATTTAAACTATGCTGAAAGCCCATCTCACCAGTCTAACCACACAGTTTTCAGTGAAAATTGGTTTCGCATTCTTCCCGTACATCAACGTTTAACCCTAATTCTATTGTACTGTGTTAGATTTAGCTTTTTTGGTTCCTCAGCCGAGCATACATTTGGTTTCATTTCCATAATTTGCCTCCAGATCTTATGCCACAGCCCAATACATAATCATTATACTTAAACACACACTCGTACAAGTTTCAGTCGCATGCAGAAGACCCAAATAGGCTACACAGCTCATGTAAATGGCTCCATCCATCCATTTGAACTGAAGTGGATCCATTAGATGGGTTAGACCGACAACTGCTCAACAATTTCAACTGTGATTGACGGAATATTTATTGGCAGTAATCTTGCTGGTCCGTTTATCCCTTAAATAAATGTTAAAAACTCCTCTAATTGATTGAATATTGCGAATTTGCTTAGTAGATTATTCTACCTTTGGTAGAACAATTATAATGCATTAAAAAACTGTTCATTAATGAATCATTAATTGCAGTCCTGAAAATATTGCTTGTGCATTTTAATCTATTAATCACTCTGTAATAATGTTGGATTTAGCAACCCTAATAAAAGTTTAAATGAAGTGATGTTCCAATTCTGTGAAAACTCAAAAAATGTGAAAAATTATAATTTGCTTCAGAATTTGTTATTAGACTATTTAACTTCCCACATTGACTGTCACAGGTGTTCACGCGTCACCTATGCAAAAAAAATAATCGTTGGATCTGGTGCCAAAATTGCAAATCAGAAACTTTTTTTTTTTTTACATTTTGACCACAAACCTCATTGGTTGAATTCTAATAAACACCACAATCAATACGGGCCTCCGCAGATTTGTCTCAATCTGCAAACATTGACTGTATCTTCAGATTCGAGCCAGAGCTGATATTGAACAGCATGCAAAAAAGAAGATTCCCTGTGGTCTTTGGTTCATGTGTACACACGCAAACACACACACACTGTCACCTACTCGGTATCACCAACCACACTGATAACGGGTCATGAGCACAATGTGGAAGAGTGGAATGTGTGGTATGACCTTCAACCCAAATGTCAATGTTGCACTGCGGTGAGTGGAGAGAGAGACAGCGAGACAGAGGAGGGAAATGGAATCTCAATGTGTTCGTAAATCACAGAGAAAATGCTGTTTGTGTGCGTTGGAGAGAAAGAGGAAGAAGGTGAGAAAGAAAACGGCAGAGAGAGAGAAAGAGAGGGAGAGAGGGAGAGAGAGAGACAGGCGGCGGCGGCGGCGGCGTGTGTGTTCGTGCGCTATCGTGACTAACAGCCGGTTGTTATTCATCTTGGCATGTGGCTCCCAGCAGCCCCCACACATCAGGTGTGAGATTGGCGGGGGAGAGGAGGGGTAAGGGAGAGAAGGAGGTGGGGGATTGGGGGGGTGGGGGGGGGGTTGTAACAGCGTCAAAACATTCCTCTCTCAAAGCGACGAATCTGTGCTTTCGCACCAGACAGACCCCCCCTCCTCTCCCCCCCTCAGCCCTCCTAACCCTGACTCCTCGTGCTCGCTCGCTGGCTGTCTCCCGTTCCGACTGTGTTGCCGTTTGCCTGCGGTGCATTTGCATGATTTCAAGGGTAGGCTCCGACTTTTTTTAGTTTTTTTTATTTTTTTATTTTTTTACTTTTGAAGCTTTTTTTCGTGCGCTACTCACATGCCAAATGTGCTTGGAAAGAGTTGTCGGTGGCTGTAATCATTCCTCATCTCCATATTGGACCTCTAGTGATCCGGCCCTTGTTTTTATGAGTCGTGGGGGGAGAAATCAATTTGCATAAAGATCGTGGCCACTATCCTCTACGATTCTGATTAATGTACGGGTGACAAAAATAAATTGATCCGTTGTTAACGTTACAGTCTGACCTTGCTATGGTAATCCTTCAAAGAAAGCAAGTGTTTAGCCTGTTGCATTTTGGTCCACTTTGATTCTGCACCTGTAGCTCCAGAGTTCTTACCAACAGTGATTCAAACAGGTGTGGCTGGTAGTTTATAAGAACTGGATGATTGTTCTCCCAGTTTGCTAGGTTCCTCTTTCCGTCTGCATTGGGTGCTTTTGGACGAAACAATGATGGGACTCTCTGAGGGTAACTACCAAACGAGGAGCGTCCCTTGACAGAGTAAATACCTCAAAGGGAATTTTTTTGTGTGTGTCATTATCGCACCACAACCAATAGGGACCTTGGCGTAGCAGGCCGTTTCGTTGGCATAGCAACATCTCTTATTTCTTCACCAACCTACAATAACGATGCATAGTCTTTAGAAAGCCTGGACTTTTCAGTGTTTTGATAAATTCTTTTATGTTAAAACCTGTTGTATGTGCAGCTAGCGTTTCGCCATTGTTTTCCATTGGAAGTCCATCTGGCTGGCGTATTCATGTGCTCGACCGATCGATGTACACTTATATCAGTCAAGGTTCCTCTTCTGCCAAGAATGTACGTACCTCCAGTAGGAGCTAAAAACACCTCATGAACGGAGCCATAAGAGCTTCACTTTCAACAATGCGGACTGATGGACGAGTCACACAGATGTTTGTATTGCTGAACTTCCTCAGTTAATGTTTCCTCTTTGTTTTTTATCTTTATTGGTCCAAAACAATCAGTTTGATAATTGAGGATATGGAGAAGCAGCGGTAAAAAGCGTGGTAAAGCGTAAATACAGCACTACCCAGCAGACCAGTCACAGCTCTTGTGGTCTGCATCGTCGTGACTAATATCAGAGGTTGCGCTAGACTGACAGTGTCATAAAAATCCCGTCATAATCTATTTTTCCCGTCACTTTAACTTTTTTTTTTAAAATGATAATAATAACATAGTCAATAGTATTTAATTTCCATGCGCTTTAATTAATATTCAGTAGTGGCAGAAAAAATATTCGGCTCGTATAACCGCCCATCAAAGACGACTCAAAAATCATGAAAATAGGCGTCTATTTAACCGGCTCAGTTGAGCCCTACCACGTTTGATTGATATATAATCAATAAACGGCACCAAACAAAACACACCAGCCGACTTGACCACTAGCAAACTAAGGCACTCAGCCACTCACTCACTTACGCACAATACGCAGAGAAACGAAACTTAAACGACTCATAACCGCTACTCGTGGACTCAGCAGCCACACACTCTGCCAGCAGAGAAGTGAAACTTAACCACTTAACTGACTCTTAACCGACTCTTGCACTATTAATCAAGAGAGACAAGAGCCAATTAATATGCTCACTCGCCACCAAGTGGTCAGGGGTGTGAATTGCAATCAGTCAAAATGACGGGAGTTTTCTGTCACCGAGCACGTGAGGCTACAGCGTTAGGGTCTGTGTAGGATCTGTGTAAGGTCTAGGCTGTCGTCGTAGCTACGGCATCAAATTTACGCAGAGGTATAAACCATGCGTAAGTATGGTTAAAATGTTTTGTTGTTTTGCTGCAGATCCGTTTGCAATATCACAAGTGGCCACTGGGGGGGACCAGAATGGCAACAATACGGGGTGGTATTTAGATCTCGGTTTATTCCCCATTAGTGTTTGAATTCCATCGCTGATAAATCATTGTAAATGAGGACCCTCGCTACGTAAAACCTCTAAAACGTCAAGAAAACTGCTGCTAGCAACCTCTACCACAGCTTCCATGTCCGGCTGAAAACGACATTCCTCCGCTTTTATTAAACACTTAGTGAGATCCACTTCCATTCATTGTTCATTTTCAGGCACCAGATACCAGCATGTTTCCAAATTGTAGCTGTCAACGTTTTTTCAAATAATAAGCGCTGCATACTCCCACACGTTTTCTGTCCATTCCTCGTTCAGTCAGACAGTGACCTTTAAGACCAATGGGCCTAACTGCCAGGCTGCCAAAATAAAAAATGAGTGAATGCCTTGGCATAGTGCTTGTGCATGGGAATAAGATCCTGAGAAGATGACCCCTTTTTCTGTGGATTGAATTGAGAATCAAAGCACGACACCAAAAGTCAAAATCAGACCAGATAGGTTCCTGGAGGTTCCCATCCCAAGCGGTTTCTTCTTAAAGCTACAACTAAGTCATCTAAAACTTTGCAGCCTCCCTTGGTTACAAAAGGGATGGATGTATTAAAGCAACCAGTTTGTTAAGTAGCACATACGCACATAGTTGGATTTCCTTTCTAATCCAAATTACTTTGATTAACCTGGTTATTTGTTGCATGTAAACATACATCTTCTTCGCATCTCTTCCTTCACCTAGTCCTGTTCTTTCCTTCTTTTCTGCAGCCGTCTCTTCTTCCCTCTCTCTTGCTATCTCCATCTCTATCTCCATCTATCTGTACTCTACGTGTCTCTTCCCCTGTCTCCTTTGTTCCCTGTTACAGCATTTTTGGCATTTATCTCTCTTACATTATTATTTTTTTTCCCTCTCCTTTGTGTAGCGTCTCTCTCCCACCTGTGTACCCCCCCTCCTCCCACCCCCCACCCCCCACCCTTCCCGTCCTCTCGCTCCTTTTCCTGATATTGATCTGCATTCTAGCCATACAGCTGAACCGCCTGTGGCTCTGCAATGAGCTCACATCTCACTTCTTCTTCTTCTTCTTCTTCTTCTTCTGTATGTATGCGAGCGCACACGCAGGAAAAAGCTGCAATCTCAACCCATAGTCAGTTAATTTAAACAGGGAGTGTTTATGTGCGGCGAATGTGCGTGCGCGTGTCTGTTCAAGCATTTTCAGGTCATTTTTTTTTTCTGTATTTTGGCCGGTAACCATTGAAACTGTGCATCACAGCTGTCATGTATTAAGGAGATGGGCAGACAAAGCCTTGTTACTCTGCCGAGTCTCAGCTGGTTAAACCTCCGCTGAGCCCCCCCCTCCCCTCCTCCCTCCTCGTCCAATCCACCCTCTCTGTGATCATTTATTCTGTGTTTTGTACAGTATTCCCTTCTGGCAGCTCTGCCAGCATTCACAATAAAAACCCGTGCAAAAGGTCCAAATGCGGCAGCACATCTGGCCTTCAACCAGTCAGAGCCAGCTCGCGTCTCTCCACTTTTCAATGCTCTCTCCTCTCTCCGGTTCATCTTCACCTTGCTGATGCTCACCTGCAGAGTAGTCGCGACCGCCGTCACATGTGGCGGCTGTGGGTCAGCAGGTAGAACAAGAGGGTTGGCGTTTTCGACCTATATAGCACGTGGGCCGCACCGAGCCAAGTTGGCGTTTGATCATGTGTGCTGTGTGCTGTGTGCTTGTGTGAGCGAGTGTGTAAATCTGACTGTAATGTGTAAAGTGCTTCGAGGACCAATAGGTAGAGAAGCGCTACATAAATACAAGCCATTTACCGTTCACCGTTCACATCACCCACATTCACTTGAGTGCTTACCTTTTCTGAGACTACGTACTCAAGAGCATATTTACATAAAAAAGTGAATCCTTTCTCCAACATTTATAGGAAGTATGAAAAGGTTCGTGCTGTTTGAACACATGTAATGTTGCTCTTCCCGTTCCGTTCTGCACAGCAGACAAAAAGCACTTTTCTAGGTTTCAGGAAATGTTAACAAATTTTCCGGATTAAAAAAAAAATGTTGCAGGAGAATCGTTTGATGCAATACCACACATGGCCACTGGGGCACACCGACTGCAAGGCTGGGTGACGCCACGTTATCGTGCCATTCAATGCGTTTGTTTATTTGTTTGACTGCGGATGTCGTCTTCCTGCATAATCCGTCACCTAGCTACACAGCAGTAACAAATAAAACCCTGCACAGTAGACATCTGTGCAAAAAGTCAGAATGCGTTACCATGTCTGGTCTTCAACCGGCAGGAGACAGCTCACGTCACTCCACTTTTCAATACTCTCCTCTGGCTTCCTGTTCAGCTTCAATGTACTAATGCTCATCTACAGAGTCGCCACAAGCACATCACCCACCCACAGTTGCCTACCTCTTCTGAGAGCGTATTTAGCATGTCATTTACATACTTTCACCGGACCGTTATTTTTCTCCTGTTTTCATCAGTTGATGTTCGGGTGATGCACATTTTCTCTTTCGAGGCCCGTTGCTCATTAAAGCTATATCACATTCTCTGTTTAAGTAAGTTTTTTTTTTTAATTAACTTAAGTGGAAAATGAAATCAACTGTGCTTCAGTTTGAGGGGAATTAAAACAAGCATTGATGATTTGTTCTATCCAGGTTGTCGCTCCCTCGTCTCTGAGGACGTAAACATTTCTCACCGTCTGTGGTTTGGTGGGGAATTAGTTTAGTTGAGGTTTGTTTCACAATGAATGGCAGGCGTCTCAACCTGTTTTCTTCTGTGTGTGAATCACCGGCTTGGTATAGAGATGAATGGCCAGACTGGGGAGAAAACGTTTCATTTCAAACCTTACTGGTTTAGTCTGATCTTACTTTCTACACGAGGACAAAGGTTGTGTTCTAATACCGAAACTATGCGTGTGCTTTCTAGCTGGCTCTGCAGTCGCGGCTCTGTGACAGGACTCGGATCGGAGAGTACTACCCCGGGGCGGTGCGCTACACACAGGCTGACCTGGTCGACCTCAGCGATGACGACGACGACGACACCAACGTGCTCTTCTACTCCCCTGACATGACCCTGAAAGACCGAGGGCCCTGAGAGGGAGCGGGAGACAGAGAGGGAGACAAAAGAGGTGGAGGAAGGAGCACAGAGGAGGGTCACAGCCAGAGAGAAACGGATTAGAAACCGAGAGGGAGGGAAAAAAAAAGGAGGTAGGGAGAGAATAGAAGGGAAGATTGGGGGGACAGTCAGGCAGATAGAAGCCGGAGATGAGCTGTCAGGTTCCATTATTAATCCCCATCCTTTACTATTTAATATCCTAAAGACACACACTCCACACATACTGAGCAGAGCTTCAGCTCCCTGCAACACTACTATCAGAAAGAAGCAGCGGTGGAGGCTCTTAGGAGCCAACCGAATCCCAAAGGTCTTGAAACAATTTCTCTGTGCGCACCATCTTCTTGGTTCCTGCGCTCTGTAGCGTGTTGGCACGGCAGAAAAATGAAAGAAAGGAAAAAAAAAAACACAAAGGACTGCTGAAAGGCAATCATAACAAGGTGTGCCTTTAGCATTCGCAGCAATTACCTTTTCACTTCTCCGCAGGAGATGAGTTGAAAAGCAGGCCTTTAAAAGCACCCTGTGTGTCAGATGTAAAAGCATCTAGATCTACCCTGAGATTGATCCCCGTGCTAAACAGTTTTCCTGCCAATAAGAGAGGGGTGGGTGTACAGTAGAAGTACTGAAAGGGGTTTTTAAAAACAGGCAGGATGACTCAGTAGGGCAAATAAGTCCCGAGGCACCAGTGTCTCCTTCCTCAGACAGTATTTATTTTATGCCTGTCTCTTTGCATATGACACTTCTGTTGTTGCAAGTTCTGCACAAGTACTCTTCAAAGAGTTGTTTTTGTATTTTTTATGAAATCCTACACTTGTTTGCTATACTGTATTTATATCAGATCAATGTACTGTAAATATTTAAGTGTACACTTTATTTTTGTACGTGCCTCAGACCGGAGTGTGAAGAAAACGCTTCTCTTCGGTCCAAACCTGCTGCTCTCATGTGACAGTCAAGCCCAGCCCGATTCAATACACAGAGCCTTATGAACGACTAAAAAAAGAAGATGGAAAAAAAGAAGAAAAAGATGCTACTAGTCAAATGAAGAATCGCACAAAACACACACACACACACACACACACACACAGACTCGTAGAATACTGCTCGGAAAAGATGACACACGTGGCAACCCACGGTGTAGCCTTTGATGGTTTACGATCGTACGGCCCCGCGTCGCTCACAGTGAGGGGACATATGCGTGAGGCGTGATTGGCAGCATAATAGAGTCACTTTCTATTCAACCACAGACCATTTGGTTTTTCCAATACCTAGGTGGTTTCATTGTCGTCGGTGCTCTCTGTCAGCTGTCAGCTTCCTCTCTGACAGGTTAAACTAATGAACCCACACTTGGCCTTTTCTAGCCTGGAGTTTTTTCAACTTTTTCCTCCCCACCTGGGCGTCGGTGACACCAGAGCGCAACTTCAGATTGCGGTTCACAGAGTCCCACCACTGTATATGACACGCTCGCACTGCGTGCCCCTACACCCTCTTTTGGCGCTGTTGCTGGTTTTACTTGGATGTGCACTCCATCAAATAAATGAGCAGGAGAGACATTTCATAACAAAGCTGAGACTGGGCGTGTTTATTTCATTTTCACTTTGATGCCATCCCTCATTCCACTTCGCCGAGCATTGGCTCCTGAGAAGTGTTTCCCAGTTTATGTGCGTGTGCGTGCGTGTGTGTTTATGAATGTGCCTTTAGACATCCTTCAGACCTTAGCTGCTTAAATAATGGATATTAATTATTAGTCGGACCCTGCTAGCCCCCTGTCTGTCTCCAAATATGGTTAACCGGATTTTGATTAATGGAATATGCGCGGCATGTCCTCCAGAAAACCAGACTTCTTCCTCCGCACACACACACACACACACACACACACACACACACACACACACACGCCGCTCTCCCACAGACGCTTGAGCGTTTCAAGCCCCGCACCCCCTTCATATAAAGATCCCGTGAAATAAGCGAATCTCCCTGTCACGCAAGAAGAATTATTATTCCCCCCTCATATCGTCGCATGCGCCGTAATTGGATACAATTTAACACCCGCGGCCCACGGGCATGTCGGCAGGCGCACTGCCTACTATTAGCTCGCCTCGCCTCGCCTCGCCACCCTATCATTTGTCAGATCTGTGTTTGTGTGCCTCTGGTGCTTGTGTGTGTGTGAGTGTGTGTGTGTGTGTGTGTGTCTGAGCGTGTGCGTGTGGCTCGAGAAACCGGAGCCATTGTTGGAGTCCGGCCATGACCTAGCTGTGACGCACAGAAACGGAGAGAGAGGAGAAGTGGAGAGAGGGGAGAGGCGACAGCGCAGCAGCAGCAGCCAGACGCTGAAAAACAAGCCGGAGCTCCGTCACCTCGGAGCCAGAGAAAGAGAGAGAGCGAGCGAGAGAAAGAGAGAGAGAGAGAGAGAGAGAGAGGCCTGATGGGTGTTTGTGTGGCTGCTCCTCCGCGCAGCTTCCACCGGGAGCCCCGTCTGCTGTTTATTAGAGCTCCGGCTGTATTTACAGGCACGGGTGTGGGGGGAGGGTATAACCCCTCCTAAACCCAGCTCACCCGCTGCTTACAGTAAAAAATAAGGCTGGAGAAGGTTAATGGGGAGATTACAGCCTGCCTGCCTGCCTGCCTGCCTGGCTGTTGTCTTGAAAGTAAAAAAAGAAGTTGCTGCGCAGCCCTTTACATCCTACATAAATTTGCTCTCCGCTGCTAATATGAGAAACGAATGAGCAAATATCCCAATCTGTAAGTGTTTACAGCTTCAGGATTACGTCTGTAGGATTATCTCAACATATACTGCACTGCCCTTGAACCGATGTGGTGGGGGGTTTTTTGGACGACGGCGCAGCTCTAAACTTGTTTGTTGGATATAATTGTTCTCGTCTCTCCCTGTGATTTTCCGACCACAACAAAAACACAGAATATGCTATCATGAGAGATATCCCGTAATTACTCCCGTGGTTCTCTTGGGGCCCGTTTCTTGTTTTGGCAGATGACGGAGAGCGCTGGCTGAACACGAGGAGTCCCAATCCGGAACAAAAAACCTTTGATTTGATGCAGGTGATAAGACCGGTTACCTGTTCGGGGCGTACCCCGCCTCTTTACCAGTGTCAGATGGGACAGGCTCCAGCCACCCTGCGACCCCTCTACAGGATAAGCGGTAACAGAAATCAGCCCTGGTTAAATGCAGCCAAACCAGTAAAGTGGGCTACCTCGTCAAAAACCTCATGTGCCGTTATTGAAGGGCACCCAACTCTCAATGATGGGCTGTGAATACCAAACATTGGTCTGAAGAAAATTCAAGTTTTCAAATGGAAAAGGACCATTTACATTGTTGTACATCTAAATGAAGAAATGCCAATGTATTTGCCAATTTCTACCAATTTAGGGTTGTCATTTCGTGTGATATTCGTCCATTACCCTCCATTCATGTTCAGGATTTACACTGAAATGATTAAATATCTTGAGCAAATTGCCACCAACCAAACTCGGCATAATTAAATAAATAAACAAATTCCACATTTTGTTATGCTATGTTAATCTAACGAGGTTTTTTGGTCGAATCTCCATATATCATTGTCTCCATTAGGGCTGCAAAACGTTGTTGTCTTTTACTAAATGCCAAATTGGTAACACGGTCAGTCGGTTCGGTTTGTAAATATATGTGGTCTGACTATCTCCGACTAGCCATGAAAACGTTTTTCATATACGAGACCGTGGAAGACGTCGATCAATAATCGATTCTAGCCCCTTTCAAAATACTGTGTAAACGTCTTCCATGTGCTGCCATTCTGATTACGGCACGATCCCTTTTCGCTTTAGCCTATAATATGAGTCATGTTCGAGTCAAATATTCTGCCCAAAAATCTGGATCAGCTGTGAAAAAAACAACACGTTTATGTGTGTGTAATTGCGCAATAACGCCCCCCCAAATTTCCAGAAATGTCACTAAGGACCTCGTTGACTGTGATCCCGTCTATATTTGTAGCTATCACACGAGAATCGTGTGTTAAATGTCCCCATTTCCCGGCGCACTGCCTGCTTTCAGCTCGTCTGCGCCGCTGCTGCTGCTGCTGCTCGCTGCTGTTGCTGCTGCCTGAGCAGAGAGCAGCAGCGAGCGGCGCTTCAAGCGCTGCGGTCCGGCCTCGAAAGAGTTAAATTAATCTCTTTCTCTTCCCTCGCTCTCTCTCTCAGCACACACACATACACACACACACACGCACAGGCTGCCACCGCCCCAGATAACAGAGGGGCGCCTCTCCCCAGCCAGCCAGCCTCCGCTAATCGCAGTGGCAGGAGGGGGGAGTGGAGTGCCGGCGGCCTCTCACAGCGCTGGGCTTTTTATTGACGCTGCCTGCCTGTGTGTGTGTCATCCGAGTGTGTCTGTGCGTGCGCACGGCCGTGCGCGCTTGTGGGTGCGTGTCGGAGCTATAAAGAGGTGTGTGTGCGTTTCCCTCGGTGTGAGCCTGTGTGTCTCGTGTGTCTGTGTGTGTGTGTGTGTGTCTGAGAGTCGGTGTGTCTATGTGTGTGCGCTCCCCGCCAGCAGCGGAAAGCAGGGAGAGGCGGGGAACTGGGAGGGTGGGTGGCGAGGTTATGAGCGGAACTCGACAGAGGCCGACAGACGAGAGAGAAGGAGGGGAGGATGAGGGAAGGGAGGGAGGAGAAGGAGGGGGGGAATCTTTCTTGTGCTGCGCTGAGAGCCGCCACCGCTTCTCCTTCCTCTCAGATAAGGTTCGTTTGAAGGTTTTCATCTTTATTCTCTTAAAAAAAAAAAAAAAAAAAAAAAAAAAAAAATGACGCGTCTGTTCATCGCGTCTGCCCGCGCGTTTTGGAAAGGGGATCGCCGTTTATGATCCCCAAGGTCGGAATAAGACAAGTGTGACTGATCACATTGGTTATTTTATGTCACGGACCGACTGATTGATTGCATCGATGAATTTAGCTGCCTATTGATTAGGGCTTAATCTATAGGTTCATGTCTCTCAGTGCTCCAATTATTGGATGCGCTCTCCCTCCCTCCCTCTCGCTCTCTCTCTCTCTCGCTCTTACGAGCAGCAGTGTTTGGCTCGGAGCCACGCTCGCCCTGCCGCGCCAGGCTGTAATTATCCCCGGTGAGGCCGCGCTAACGCAGCGTGGCGCGCCTGTGGGGAACCGGTTAGCCCTACAACACCGGTGGGGGTGGGGGGGTGCGTGAATGTGCGTGCCAGCGCGTGCGCGAGCGCGTGCGTGTGTGCGTGGGATTGTGTGTGACAGCAGTAGGAGAGACGGAGAGCGAGAGAGAAAGCGAGAGAGCGTTGCGCTGTGTTGATATTTCAGTAGCCTGTGTCGGTGCAATTTCAAGTCCTTGCATGAACCGGAGTTTTGGATTATAGATTAGACAATTGATTTAAAACACTCGCAAAAAGTCACCATTGATTATCATAAATACACAATGAGTCCACATTAGTTTTAAGGTGAACAAAGAATAATCGGGAAGGTTAAAACGTGTGTGTGTGTTAAGTGTTTTTGTCTTCGTGTGTGTGTGAGTGTGTGTGTTGCAAGCATAGATCTATCGATTGTACACGTGCACATGCCCGAGCTTGTGTGTGCTCGAAAGTGTTCAGGCAAGTTTCTGTGTGTGAGTTGCAGTAAGCGATCCATAACGATCTGCAGGTGGATTGTGCTGATTAGTACCGGCTGCTGTGGACTGAGCTGCGTGCAAAGAGCTTCCTGCAATCTGAGCCTGCCGACTGAGTTTGTGTGTGTGTGTTGTGCTCGCTTGTGTGTTTGGCAGTCAGCCCTTTCAAAAAAAATGTGTGTCAGGACTGTGTGGTTTCGTATGCGTGTGTCTCGGTTATGAGGCATGTGTGTATGTGACAAAGCGAGCGCCGAAGGTGCGCGAGTTGATGGGAACTCACCATGCAAATGTATATGTGTGTATGTGTGTGTGTGTGCGCGCGCGCGTTCCTCGGGGCGCTGCTTCAGTTTCTGATTGCAGCAGCAGATGGCTGGATCGCTGTGACCTCCCAGGGTGCGGCACTTTCTACCCCAGGATGCATCCCTGTGTGTGTGCGCGCGCATGTGTGCGTTCACGCTGTTTTGGTTTTTACAAGAAACGCACACGTATGCGTGAATCCCCGACGAGACATAAAGTGACACTAATCGGATGCGATCGCAGTTTTGAGCGTGTTTTTCCGTCACCGTTATCCCGTGTGAGCGCCCTCAAAGGCACATGCTGTTCCTCGGGCTGCCTTTTCGAACCACAAAGTTCACACACAGTCATAAAAAACGCAGCCATAAAACGGGCTGCGCTCGCTCTCCAGACCTGTTTTTGTCTTTCTCCCTCAGACTCCCAGCAAAGGTGTTCTCTTTTTTTCTGAAGCCACGGCTGTGTGTTTTTGTGTTGAGCTCCCAGAAATTTGGTTTGCCCTGCGGTTTCTCAGAGCAATATTCATCCTAATCCAGTTTTCTAGTGAGTGATGGAGAGAGCCGCTTGCCTTCAACGCCCTCTGAGTCAGAGCAGGAGGGAGGAAATGAGGAAAGACTCTGTGTGTGTGTTTTGACTTATGTGTTTCCAACACCACTCTGACCTGATTACAGGTGCGTGTGATATTAGCATCATTCTGTTTTAACTCCTGGTGTGTATAATCTTCGGCATTTAATAATTATCTTCCTGAGAGTCTTCTTTGGGACTGTATTAAATAAAGCAGGGCCATCGGGAGATAAAAATCTGATTTGGACTGCGGTGCATTTAAAAACCTCCCTGCTGACACTTCTGAAAAGTGGCACATGAAATCTCTTTATAGGCCAGCATTTACTCAGTGCAAACGGGTCGTTTCAGTAGAAGCTAACGGGGTTCCCATGTTGGATCCTACCTGCCTGCTAAAATCTGGGCAGCAGCAGCGAAGGGGGGGGCATGTGGCGCAATGTGACCGAAGGTGTTGAGCGTGACTGACCCACTACCAAGGCCAAAGATGGTGGTATACGTCCCAGGGAAATACAGTAAGTGTTGGCGTATTTATGCAGGCAAAACGAAAACATTTCAGCAGAACCAAAAGAAGTGCTGGTTGCAGCGAACACCTGTGTGCTGGTAGGATGAGGGCACTCTGTTGTCACGCTGTGGCTGCTACGTCCCGGCTCGAGGGTCACGACAGACAAAAAAAGCTTGTCCAGCCAAAAAGCAGCTGTGTCTTCTTAAGCTGAGGACACACTACAAGATATTTTGACAGATTTTACCCACGGTAAGTCTGCACTTGTTGGTGACAGTTGGCACAAGAATCTGCAAGTGTGTGAGGGGAACAGACCCGATCTCAGTTTGAGCTGAATCTGGAACCAATCAGATTACTGACCCAACTGCAAACCCTGCCAACAGCCTATGATTTAAAAAAAAGAGAGGATGCAGGAAATAGCATCAGAAGATGGCGGAAAGTACCAAGAATACCAAAACAACGACAGCGGCGAACTGGGAGAGTGGTGACAAAGCGAACCACAGAAATGAAGATTAATCGAGCTGTGGCAGGAGCACGAGTGCCTGCGTAATGTTGGTTGCAGTGCAAACCACAACTGTCGCTCTCGCAAGAGTTTGACGCGTTCACTTGGATTTAGCTGGCTTGACATGTAGTCTGTGATCCGTCATCAGGAGCAGTTGTTAAGGGTGTGATCCCCAGTCTTTCAGTCGTCTGCTGGAGCCAGTCTGTTAGTGTGTTACTCCTGGTCTTTTCAAAATCTCTAAAGACTGTGAAAGTGGTGTGGAGCCTTTCAAGCACGCCACCTCCTCCTACTGATTAGGACAATTAAGCTCATGAACCACCCAAAGACACTTGGTGGGTGTGCACAGGGGCAACATCTCCCCCCTGAGAATGAATCCTCCAGGAGCCCTAAACACAAGAAACCACATACACACAAGAAGCCTCTCTGCAATCACGCCAGATCTTCCAGTATATGCGAGAAGAGATGCACCTTCACACACGAGGATTGCACAAAACCTCTAAACTGAAGCAATCGAGGCTCCACCAGCCACAAAACAAAAAAGATTACCTCACAAAATTACCACAAGCACCGGTGAGCTGTTGACACCACAACCCTGTAGTTGTGTTAACTTATTTTCTCGTCATCGAGAAGCCACAGCTTTTTAGGTTTGTCGGGCTAAAGGGCCTCGGCTGAGAGACGCACCGGGTCGCCCGTGTGGCGCAAAAGTAAAAGTCAGACCCGCGCGGTCCAGTTCTGACGCTCACGGGTCGGCATAGTCACCCTGACTTATCTGCAACCATGATGTTCTGATTCCTTTCTATCAAAGCCAGCATTAACTTCTTCAGGAGTTTGTTCTACAGAAGCTCGTCTATAAACTCTTGCCGTCTGCCTATGACCCTCTCGCTGGCTCACTTCTTTTCCCTTCTTGGGTCACTTTCGATAGGTACTGACCTCTGCAGACCATGAACTCCCCACAGGAGCTGCTGTCGTCTGTCCATCACAGTTTGCACCTTGTCAAAGTCCTTCAAATCCTTGTGCAGTTGTCCTGCGCCTAACACCAATGTGGAGGACAAATTGCTCGCCGCTGGCCTAATATGTCCCACCCACTGACTGCTACGATGGAAATTAGATAATCATTGTTATTCACTTGACTAGTGATTATGGTCAATCAGTCATAACGTTATGGCTCATCAGTGTATTTTGTCTTTTCATTAGGCCACAGCCTTACAGTTGAGGTCCTGGTGTAGCAGAGATAAGGTCGAAATGTTTTGCCAGACATTTCTGTGTTTTTGTTGTCTTTCTTTTTTTTTTGCAGGAGCCGTCTGAGCTCGAACCCCTGCTGCACCGGTGGACGCACATCCTTCAAACGGACTTCAGCGCTCCACTATTTGAGCCAAATTGATTCCGAATGCCGCCTTACTGTGTCAGGTAACAGCATGGAGTCATCGCTCTTTCAAAACAGACACAGGAAAATACGCAGCTAAATAGTGTGTCTGGTTGTATCATATGCGGTCATAAAGAGGAAGGAACTGATCAGAGGTTTACCCAGCTGAGACTCAGCAGAGTAACCAGAGTGAGTCTGTCCCACTTCCAGCCAGATGTTGGCGGAGATGCTTCATTTTATAGTTCCAGAGAGGAGGAGTGAGACGGGATTAAACCATTTTCCTATTGATTAAACATTTCAGTGTGAATGGAAACAATCTGGCGACTCCATTGTGCATGAAAATGTTTTCACACAAACACTGCTTTCGGATTGTTAAGTGTGAACGTAATCGTCTCGTGGTTTAGCAGCTGTGGCGGTAGTGGGCAACCCTCAGTCATGAAAGGTGGAGTTTAATTCTCCTTGGGTTTATTAAAGTTTGAAGAAAACTTTTCTGAGTCACTTGTCACTGAAACTCACATGCATGATAGAGTTTCTGGAGTTTTGTCCAAGAGGAAGAAGAAGAGGAAGAAGAAGTTATTGGCGCGTTCCCTGCATGAATGCATTCAGCTTCTTCCTTTCGCAGAGAAAGGAAGCCCTTCTCTCAAATCCTTGAGCCGCTGACTTCAAACTTTTGAACAGTTTGGCCTTCAAGATGAGTTTGGATTTAAACGCGTCCATATGTGAGTGTTCTTTGCGCTCTGTGTTTGTTTGTGTATGACCGTCTGGTTTGACTCCTACTTTGAACAGCTGTGGCAAACGCAGCCAGACCCTCCTTTGCCAAGTCTCCCTCTTTTTATACTCCTACTCCGCTTCTCTCTGTCTCTGTCCGTCCGTCTGTCTGTCTACTGGCCTTTCTCTCTCCACGTCCGTCTCTCTCTCTCTCCCTCTCTGTCTCTGTCTCCTGCACACATGCGGGCACGTGATGCACACACCTCAGGCTTGATATTCATAGCCTCCTCCTCCTCCTCCTCCTTTACTTGACATGGGAGCCTTAACAGATGTGCCCCGGCCTTGAGCTGCCTCCCCCTCTCTTTCTCTCCGTCCCTCCGCTGCCTTGTGCTCCACACATTTACCTTGTCTTTAGGTGAGAGGAAGGGACGGATGTGCCCTTCGGATGTAAATTGCTGTTCAAAAATTGTGACCAAGATTAAAATTTTGGAAGCAAAGAAAACAATTTAGGGGTAGTGGACGGGTAGACGAATATCCTCTACTTTCTAGGGCATCTTAAAGATTTGGATTTATATTTGTAAATATATATATATTAACACACATATATACATCTCAACTACACATTTAGAACAAAAACACTTCATTTAATATAAAACTATAAACATTATAATGCCCCTCTATATTTCTAGATAACTTTTCATTTTCTATCTATCTATCTATCTATCTATCTATCTATCTATCTATCTATCTATCTATCTATCTATCTATCTATCTATCTATCTATCTATCTATCTATCTATCTATCTATCTATCTATCTATCCATCCAGCTAAAACCCCGTCTATTCTTGTTTTGGAGTTTCAGCGGAGCTTGTGTGTGTGTGTGTGTCTGCGCGTTTTTGTGTGTGTGTCTCCGCTTGTGCGTGCGCGCGCAGCCAGTGCCGTGCGCTGGAGGCTTATGGTAATTGCGGTCTCCCGACTGGCCTTCTGGGTAGAGTCTGCGCGAGTGGGAGTGGAGCGAGTCGCTCGGTCTCGGCAGCGTTCATCCATTCTGTGCGGCACTCCCCGTACAGCTCCGTGCGTCCTCGGTGCGAACCGAGGGCTCCTACCGGAGTGTTGTCTGCGATTCTCGAAGAAAAACGCGGGACGAAAGGCTTCACGGAATAACCTTCAGCGAACCTCTCGAGACACGGATTCCGCTGTTGGAGAGGACATGGAGTGACGGAGAAGCGGGAGAAAAGGGCTTTTTCCGAGGACGGCGTGCTCCGCTGAAACCCAACATGGCGCTGCTGCGAGGTACGGCCGAGCTGAATTAATTTCTCCGCGAATCCGCCGACCTCGCCACCTGTATCCTTTGGGGGCCCGGGCCAAACGGCGCGTTGCTCTCAAAGTAAAAAGGACCTTAGCGGATTTTCTTTGTGGATTTCTCTCTGTCCCCCTTTTCTCTCTCAGCGCAGGATCTTTTTTTGTTGCTTTCTGGAAACCCAAGTGACATTTTCAGCTGCAAAAAAGTCCGTTTCAAATATAGAGCAATGGATGAGAGTTGCCTGTAGACAATAGAATAAAGACTGAGAGCTTTATATGTGACACTTTTTTTGTTTCGTGACAAGTGGATAACCTGTTAGACACTTTTAGTTTTTTTTTTTTCCTCTGGCCGGGATCGTCTGTCTCCAGCAGACAGGACCGTAACCGGGCTGGTCTACGTACGCACGGATCGCTTGCCCTCCTAGTTAACTTGGCAAAACAGGAAAAAGGCGTGAGTTGGGGCGCTCGGACCGCGGTTGGAACTTGCACCAATTAACCAGGTGAGGCAATCAATGACAAATCGGAATGTATTTTCGTTATCATGTGTCTGTGGCGGTGAGAAATCCCCTGCGCGAGGGACAGAAGATGTGAGGCGCTCCGATTCTTTAATAGTAGTGTAACGGTAAAGATGCTTTCAATGAGACCCAGTGTTTTCATGTGGCGTGTTTTTAATCAAAAACAGTCTCCTTGTGCGGTTTGATCCAGACCCGATAGTCCGGTGTTGTTGTGCGCAGAGACTGGGAGCGGATCGGCCACTTCTAAGAATAGCGCATAGGGTGGTCTTTGTGCGTTTCGGCGGGGCAGTGGCATGTGGTTGATAAATAACACACGCACACTCGCACACTCACACAATGATCCAGCCGTGAGTTTGGCCTTTTAACAACTGTCCTGTCAACCGGACGGGGGTGAGAAGGACGTCCCAGAGATGAGCGAACTTGAAAGTGGCGCCGATCACGACGGTGAATATTCAGGCTTTTCGCACCCCGTTGTGTGACGAGGAGTGTGAGTGCCTGTGGGGCGATGGATGGTGGTGGAGGAGTGTGTATGCACGCGTGTACGTGCGCGCACACGGAGCTTCTGCGCTAAACAAGGTTACGGAATCCAGCCTCGCCCTGCCAAAGGCAAGCGAGCGGTGCTCCGTTTCTACACAGTTCAGTTCAGTTGGAGGGCATCCCCGCGGTGTGTGCGTGTTGACAGCTGAGTGTGTGTGTGTGTACGTGTGTTTGTGGGGGAGGAGAGGGGGACTTTGTTTGGACAGAGTGGACGTTGATCAGTCTTCTCATCTGTCCACAGGATAGTGTTGGGGAAAGGTGCGGGGGTGGTTGAGAGGGGAGACGGGACGCGGGACTGCACCGCTCACCTTCCTGTCTAGTTGATGGAAACCGCTTTGGCATTGTGCCATCCCCCTCTCCCCCTTTCTTTCTCCCCCCTCCTCTCTCCCCCTCTACAGGCGCACACACACACCGTGTCTTGCAGGTGTTCTCTTCTCGGATATGACTTTGCGCTACAGCATGTTGTCATCCACTCTTGCACGCAGTCTTGTTTTGCGTCTGGGCTTTTTTTTCCCTTTTTTTTTTTTTTTTTTTTTTTGCATTGCAGGGAATAGTCTTTGCGCACAGAGGATCGATGTATCGCGCCTGTTAGGACTCCCGTCTCCCGGAGCTCCGATGCGCTGCTCTCTTGCAAGGAAAGAGCCTCGCATATGACTCTTTCCTTTAATTGAAAATACTTTTAAAACGCTTTACGACAAAATTCCCCTTCTCTAGACGAGCTTCATTTTGGCTCGCTTTGAATCCAAACGACTCATTTCTACTTTACCATAAAACAACTTTAAATATTTATTTCTTTGGTCACCCTTCCTGCACCGCTGTGCGTGACAGCAATCAGCAGGAAACACTTCTTCTAAAGTTGCCGCCTAATTGAAATAAGTGCTGCAAGGCATGTTGGATGTGGTCCAAACGGAATCGTCTAACGATTCTTTAACGCTCCTCTGCGGGCTACATAATGTGCGCTTCTCATCCAGCAAATCGGCACTTAACCGATATATTTGTTTCCTAAAAAGGACCGCATTTCTTCGTCGCTCGTGAACGACACGAATGTGGGTATGCCCTCCTCCCCTCCCCGTGCCGCCCTGCCTGCTGCCTGTCCAGGAGCCGCACGGGCACTAATTAGGGGACGCTCTCTTAGGACGATCGATGTGCCTCATATTGGCTGGCTCCAGCTCATTGACGAGCTTAGTGAGGGAAGCAGCTACTAAAAGACCACTTCAGCCCCCGGCAGCCAATCCTGCGCAGGATAGACGGTAAAAGAATCGCTCATAACGCAAACGTCTGCTCGGCAGGTTGGGGGAGCAGGACCTCGTGTTGGGACCTTTCGAGGGAACAGAGCAGGGATTAACCGGTGGGGGGTGGAGGCTACTTGAGCGGGCTTTGATGCAGAATAAAAGCTTTGCTGTATTTAAATGGACCGCCGGTCTTAATTGGTACGGAAAGGTAAAGGGACACCTGGAAAGATCTGAACTTTAAATTTGATCTCTTAAAGGATATTTGGAGGAGTGGAAATTATCTGAGGATTAGGGACAACGATCCCAAAGAACACGGCTAATTACTCACCTGATGGCGTATTATTAGGCTGAAGCGATCCAGTTTGTTTTGCTTGAAATAATGAATTGGATGGAGACTTCAAATATATTCAAGAAGTAATGATCTCAGCTTTAGTCTGTTTTTTTGTGAATCCCTTTGTGCCACGGTGCTTTTTGCTTGATGTTGTAAGCCACAAACTTTGATGACTACTAAGCTTCGTTTTTTCTCTCTGTAATGGTCTGTTCCGTCTGTGGCACACCTTGCGGAAGCCCAAAACAAATACTCCACATTTTGTGTGGGCCGAGTTTATTTATAGCGTGCCCCGTCGGACCGTTTTGCGCATCATTTTTCCGCCGTGCGCTGTGAAGTCGGCGTCGGACTGATCTGTTTTCCAGGTGCTGGAACAGAGAAGGGGGAGGGCTGCTTACCGTAGATTTGACATACTGTTTTCCCTCTCTCTTTCTTTTCACGGGAGAGGACTTCACACTTCTTCCACAAACAGTGTTTTATGGCCCGGGCCCATTAGCCCTAGTTGTTAAAATGTTCAATTCAGCGGGGCCCCAGGCGGAATAGGATTTCATTTTGGTGCCTATTTTATTCCCTAGAATTAGTTTTCTAAAGCGCAGAAAATGTTTTTCTAATCACATTCACCTCCGTCAACCGAGGGACGGGTTTTAAATCATCTGAGGTAGATTTAATGAAAGCGCGCATGTTTCAAAGGCATCGGAGAGGTCATTTTTCTACTGCCGTTTGAGGAGAAATTCACAATTGCTCGGCGTTTAAGGTTGCGTGCGCGCTGGTGACCAAAGTTTACCTGAAGGCAGCGACGGCCCTGGGCCTGCCGGAGCTTATATTGTCACGCTGATTGATGTGTGACGGTGGATGTGTCCGCGTGGTGCCCCGTGAGGGCGGCCGGGACGATCCGCTGCGTTTAAGAGAACAGAGGCGACCACGCCGCCTCCATTTTAAACCCATTAACCTCCTGTTTGTCCCTTTTTTCTAATCTGGAATCAATAGGGACCACGCGAGGAGTATTACTCAGAGGGAGAGCATGTCGATACAATCACGGGGCCACTTTTGCTTATCAGACGTAATGTGTTGGGAAATAGTGGGGTAAGATTCGTCAAAAGAAATTCGCCATGTTCTGTTTTATAGGCAGACGCGGGCACGGGGGCTGTTTTATTGTTGTCGCGCTTGTTTTTTTCCCCTTTTTTTTTTTTTGTCTCTCACTCGCGCCTGGATATAAAACAACAGACTCGTCGCTGCCGGCGCTGCGCTCGCTGCTAGTGCGAGAGGCGTGTGAACAAAAGCGGAGGCACGGCGGCAGAGAGACGAGGAGAGATCGGTTTTCCAGGCGCTGCGCAGCTCCCGGAGGAGACGTCACGGTTTGATTGAAGCTATGCTCCGTGCTGGCCTCCCGGGACCTCGCGATGAAACGGGAGAGCCCCCCCTCCTTCCTCCTCCTCCTCCTCCTCCCCCTCCCCCTCCTCCCCTTTCCCTCCCCCTTTCTTCCTTCTCCACCCGCCTCTCCCTCTCTCTCCGTCTCTCGCTCTCTCAGCGCTCCACAAAGCTTTTTGTTTCGACGAGGTCTGGAGCGCACGGGTCACTTCCCCGCAGAGATGTGTCGGCCCCCAGTGCTGACGGTCAGGACGGAGCCACATCACATTATTCTCCACTCCAGCAACTGTCTGGCATATTAAAACCGATGTTTCTGCAGCCGATTGCCCGCGGATGTTGGTTTAAGTCGTGGTTTTAGACCTCGCGTTTGTTAATAAGGGATAGGAAAGGCAATATTTGGACGGGGTTTCTGATAAATGTCAGACGCAGCGACTTAATGTGATACGAATACAGGGACTGTGATTAAATCTCACTATGATTGTGCTGACCCCTGCCTGGCCTATCGGAAGATTGATTTAACAGCAGAGTAACGATGACACACCTCGCCTCCCTCCTCTGAGCCTCTGCAGGCACGGTCTTGATCAAGCCTCCTCGTTTGTTTTTAGACATCGGTGCCTCGGGCATCTCTGACGAAATCCCGCAGAGTCTTGGCAGCGCAGCAGGGTAATAGCGATACACCAGTAGCCTTCAAAGCAGGAATGTCTTATCTGGTGTCTGAATGGAACTTCGGAGTTCACGTTGGCTGCAAAGCTTTTGACCTCGAGCCGGGAGTCCGCATATAGGGTCCACATCACCGAGTATGTATAATTTAGTAAAGAATTAATTAGCATTTTAAAGACAATTACTCTGAAGTGCCGGGTTCAATCAGTGCATAATGTGACATTTAAAAATCTAAATATATATATGTCATAGGTGTAAAAGATATCTCATCCTGATTATACATTTGTTGTCCGTATCCTCTTTACCAATCATGTCTCGTGTCCCCGTAACGCACGGTGTAGGGGCGGTTTTAAAAAGTGCTCCATAAATAAAGTTTCTTTTTGTATTTTGGTGCGGGGCCCCTATGAAAGGCGATGAGCACTTTGGTGTCATGTGTTTTCCAACACATGAAAGCAATGCCCCCATTTCAGAAACGTCAAGAAACCTCCGGTAAAAACGGGCCCACTCGTGCATGCGCATCTCTATTACAATCGGGTCCTTTGGTGGCATAAAGGGCCATTTAGTCCCCATTTGGCCCGGGATGAATAGAGCCAGTTCAGCAGCCGCCGCCCGGGCCCTAGTGACAGCACAGGGGGACTCACAATGTCCCCGTTGTTGCGGGCCGTGCTGCCGAGGGGGGCAATTGAACCGTGCACCGACTTGCATGCGTCTGTGCAGCGGCCCGGGAGGCCGCAGGGGCCCCTTGTTTACAACTCGGTCGCTAATAATGTGACAGCTGAAGAGACGCCGCCATCTCCTTCCAGCTCTGCGCTCCACCGGCGGCGCGCTCCCTTCCCTCCGTGTCTCTCTACAGCGTTTATCTCCCCCCCCATCTCTCCCTCGGTGCCCCTCTGTTCGCTGCGCTACAGCTCTGTTAAATCTGAAACCACGATGAGAAACAGCATGTCAGCTTTCCGTAGACTGCACCGAGTCTACGTTCAGATGATCAATTGGACCATTTGGCACGCGTCGGCCTGATAATCAATAACAATTAAAATTGGGCTGGCGTTCTCTTCCTAGCTTTTTTTCTCATTACGACGCCGGCTGTTAATGGTGGTGAGAGTGTGGCCTGAGGCGGCGCAGGCTACTTAGTGGCCGGGGTCCACGTTCTCTGTGCGTTTTCTCAGATTTGTTCCCACTGATTTCTATTTTGTTCGCCGGCGGTGTGCGCAAAATTCCTTTCGTTTTGGACATACACGCGGTGGTGTGTGTCTGTGGGGTTTGTGCGCGAGTGTGTGTGCGTGCGCGCGCGCGCCCGCATTTAATCCGTGTTTATCCCCACCCCACCCCCGTTGCTGCGGAGATTATCCTGCGTCACACTGCATTTTTTTAGAGCTGATCGGAGCTCTGCGCTTCAGAGAGCCTGGCAAAGCTCCAGGGACAAAGAGCGAGAGGGCGCCTATACACTCGGGTTATACAGAAAGACCCACATTCCCGGTTTCCCGTTATTCTAGCGAACTTGAAACGAGGCAATCAGTCCACATAGACGGGACGGTGTCTGTTCTTTAAATATATATCTGCGTTTTAGTCCGCTTACCAACTTGCAAAGAGAGACGAGGCTGATTATGGTGACACACACACACACACACAGAGACCAACGCAACATATTATTTCATGTGCGTAACCGCTGCTGCGTTGCACGGGGAATAGAGGCCTCAGCCCTGGAGGAAATGATGAGCGGAGCCGGTGTTTGTTCTGGTGCGCACACCGCGGGTCACGGAGAGTTCAAGTCGCTGTCATCAGAAACAGGAAACAAAGGAAAAGACGGAGAAGCGAGTTTGTTTTTTTTCTTCCCTACTTTTATCAGTCTATCCCTTTGCCCTTGCGCCTCTTTGAAGACAAAGCATGAATACAGGGCTTAGGCCAGGTTCCGCTAAAAAACACCCGGTGGTTTTCTGTTTAATGGTGCGAGTCCGGGCTGCGCTCCAGCGGTCTGGTTTATAAGCGCTGCACCGACCGCTGCGCTCCCCCTTCCCCCTGCCTGCTGCTGCTGCCGCCGCTGCTGCCGACCAGCGTGATGGATTGGACGGCCGTCGGGAGTTGTTTGTTGCGCAAACTATTCTTAGCAGCGGGGATGGGCGTCAACACTCTGCCTTTTCCTCCTTTCCTATCTCCCGCCTCCCTCCTTCTGCGTCCTCCACTCACAGTATGATATTATGTCAGGATTTCTTCCCAGAAAATCCTCAGACACCATTTGGCTCCTAATGCGAGACTATTAGACATTTGATAGGCCTAACATCTTAACGACTATATGATGTAATGTGAAATGTAAAGTACGCCCTCAAAAACATCTCAAATATAGAAGACGGTTTAAAAATTAAAATCGGAACATTAATGCGCACACATTCCCCTCCCTTTTTAGCATTTTAATAATAATAATAATAATTATAAATTACCAGAATGACGATAAGACTAATGAAACTTTTTTTCTGGTGCGTTTTGGCACAGCTTAGAAGAAATTTCAGTGTGCCTGCCGCAGCTTGCAAGTTTAATTCCCAGCGGCACATGCAGTTTGCGTCAGGTGATTGACCTTGGGTCCTGCAGTCCCCCATCTTGGCTCGACCTTTAATGGAGAAAACAGGTGCCATTTTGCAAATATTCGGCCATCAGCACAGCGTGAGTACGCTGCGAAGTAATAATATGTCACAAGATACCGGAGGAGCTTGAACAAATAATTACTTTTTAAGTTGTTTCTCAGCTGTGTTTTTCTCTTTCTTCCTGGAGAAGCAACAGATGCATTTTTCTGCCAAATAGACATATTTGACTATTTCGGCGGTCGTGTTGAAGCTGAACAGGAATGCCCATTAACGCTTGAATATCTAGGTTTGAATGAGGCTTAATCCTTTATCGTGTTCAGACTCATTGAGCGCCTACCGTTTTGTGCAAAGGGAGCCGCTGCGCGCGCGCGTGTGTGTGTGTACGTGAGAGACTTAACAGGAAATGGGAGTTACGTGATTCGTCAACGATGTCTGTGCAAGTTAGTGAAACGCATACACGTGGTCGTGCACACGTTCTGTTGCACTTTTACGCACACACCGTTTCAGTTCCGTCAGACGCGGATGTTGTTGAAGCAGGACTGGCCAAGGGGAGCTGTTGTAGAGGGGAGATGGGGGGGATGGGACGGAGAGAAGCCGTTGTCGAGGGGCCCACAGCAGGCTGATTAATGTGCCCCGGGTCACGGCAATAAAAGTGGCGTGCCAGCGGCGCGGCAGCGAGGCGCAGAGGCGTTTCTCTCCAGTGATCGAGGAGCCGAGTTTCTCTGCTGCTCTCAGCACCGCAAAGCTTCACTTTTTCTATTTAAAGCCGCCTCTCTCTCACCGTCTCTGGGCTCATTCCTCCGCTAGCTCTCATAACAGGGGCTGCGTTGCAAAAAAAGATAACTCTAAAGACTGAATTAAGTCATCATTCAAAATCTCAAAATTTCCTTTTAAGTAAAATCTTCCACGAGGAGCAATATCTCCACATTTCCCCAGTGTTTCATCAGTTTTGAGAATTTTTGAAAAAGCTTCTTGATGTTAGGCAGCCCACTCCACTAAGACACAACAAAATGTAGATTATTTTTAGTCATGTTTCTGTTTCTTGTTTCATCTTAAGTCAGCACCTAACCGTTAAAAGCATAGGTCAAGTAAATTGATAACCTGATTTGACACCCTGTTATGCTGTAGTGCTTTATAGAAAATGTAGGTATAGACGTCTAAAAATGAAGGTCCTTTAAACTGAGCTAGTTTTATTGATGCTTATTGTTATTACCTGCACGATTTTGGTAAATATTCATACCTGTCCTTTTATATATTTTTAAACGCAATCCCTAGTTTTTGGGGGGAATTCTGTGTAGGTGTCGCCGTCCTCCTGCACATTATACTTTTGTACGTGTGTTCTGCTGTGCGTATTTGTTGATCTGTGGCTCTGTGTTGGCGGGTGGTAAATGGTCTCCCACTGAAGTGGTCTGTGATGCATAATCTTCCCTCGCTCGGCTGGCTGAGGCAGCCGAGAGAGCAGGTCAGAGAGGGCACAGAAAAACCAGTGTGTGAGGAACGTGACTGAATAGACGCAGCCCCACATTGCACGTCTAGCCCACAGGGTGCGCAGGTCGGGTATTACGGGCAGGGGGGGTGGGAGGATAGGGGGGTGTTGACAGAGGGGAGGGGAGCCCCACACAGCGCTTTCATCTCCAGCGAGCACTCGAGCGGACGTGCCATTATGTTTTTTTCCGTTGTATTTTCACTTCTGTGTGACGCGGATTCTGTCCTTTTAATTCAGGTTTGCGTGCTTCACTAATTCAAGTATCTGTAACACTTATTTACCATGTTTGTTTGTTTTTTTTTCTTGCAACTTTTCTAAGCTGCTTTTTTGGCAGTGTTAGCGCCACATATATGTGGTGTCTGTCGGTGTGTATATGGCAGAGCCAAGGCACTGACTGCTAACTGTTTGCTCATCTCCGCAGGGCAACATCTGTTCGTGATGTCGATGCTGAGGCACAAACCAACCTGGAACTAAGACAAGGGAACCACATCACACAAAACATGGCAAGTGAACGAGCCCGTCTTTAGTGCCCATTACACTCATTTGCCATTTTTCTTTTTTTGGGGGGGATTAGATTTCTTTGTTAAAACACGCACATTTTTGCTATTGTTGCAGGTGGATGCAAGGTTGACGCCCCTGGCAGCAATGGGGCTGGACCGCGGCACTCTGATACACGATAGTCTTCGTCTCCATGGTGGGGTTGTGTATCAAGGGATCAGAGCACTGCCAGCAGAGAAGAGCCGAGAGACATCCTCCCTACCACTCGCTTATAACAGGGATGGTCTCCCAGAGCTCATCTACAAGCCTGATGGCCCTCTGGACAGTCGTAAGGCCACAAATGGATACCTTGGCCTTTATAAGGGCACACACCCAAGTCTCCACAAGCCTGTCCTGGTTCCTGGAGCTGAAAGTCTCGGCATGGAACGCAGGGTAGGGCCTGGAGAAAAAGCATCTGAATTGGGCTTGGCAAGTGCTGCTGGCAGCTACCTCCGCATGCCGTGGCTCAGCCCATACCCTGAAGCAAACATGTATCCCTTCATGGACACATCCAAGTATACAGCGCTAAACATGTACAAAGCGTCCTTGCTCAGCCAACCCAGCCACTATCTCCCTCAGCACCTGACCTACTCACCTCTGTGTGCAGCCCAGGGAGGCAGTGTCACCCCGGCTGCAGCTGCCTCTGCTGCTGAGAGGCTTTATTATATGCCCCCCTATCCTCCTTCACCCATCTCTTCTCCCCTGGTGGCGCCCCCTATGAGGATTCCTGCAGTCACAGTGGCCCCCACATCACTGGTACACTGCCAAGACAAGGGGCTTGGTGTTGCATCTCCATTTGCACAGCAGCTTCACCAACCTTCCCCTCATTCTCAGCACCATCAGCCTGCTATAGACAGGGATCGTTCCCCAAGCAAGAGCAGCCGACCGAGCAGACCTCCCTCCAGGAAGGGCTCTAACAACAACAACAATACCAATAGTACTAGCACTAGTGGCACCAGCAGTGGGAATAATAGTCTGCCCGCTGATTCTTCTCCTCATGTGTCTTCTCGCCTTCCCCAACCTCCCCCTCCTCCCGGTCATCATGACAATTCACTGGATTTACAAAGGCCAGTTGCCAAGATAGGACAACCACCCACCTCCTCCACTTCTTCAATATCTGCCTCATCCTCATCCACACAATCCATTCCTCTTTCTTTCTCTGTTAGCAGCATGGCATCAGAGCAGCCCTCTCCCGCTCGACCCAGTCCCCACAAACATAGGCCAAGAGACGGAGCACCTGAGCACAGAAGTGCAGGGGTTGAGAGAAGACCCAGCAGGTCACCGTCCAAAGTCGGCTTTGAGAGGCCAGCTCACCAACCCCCAACAACCAAAGACTCGGGAGAGAAACCCTTGGATTTGTCTGGGAGAATGGAGTTCGGACTGCCTCCCAATGGGTTCCCAGTTAAGATGGACACTATGGCGTCAGGCACACGTTATGGACATCCCCCTAGCCGAGAGCTCCTTAAGGAGAACTTGTCCCTTTCTCCTTCCTCTCATCCTCATTCTGTTGTCAGCAGCACTTCTTCAAAGGTCTCAGAGAGGCCAGAGATGATCAGCACTTTACACTCCTCCTGGGTTGTACCGAGCCCATCTCCTTCTCACACACAGCACACACCAGGCTTGCCCCCGTCTCCAAGGCCTAACACAGACTTGGGCCTTTCTCAAGCCAAAGGCTCCTCTCCCTCAGTCATCAAAAATAAAGGTCTAGAGAGAGTTCTCCCTCAGCAACGTAGCTCATCCTGTCCGAGGATAGGTGAGCCCAACCATAATGTTTCCTCCATTCAACACTCTGGCTCCTCTATGGCTAGTTCCAGGGCTCTTTCTCCCAAACCTAATGGTGAGTGGGTCAAACATAGCCCCAGGCAATCAGACCATCCACAAGCTGTGGGCCACCACACAGAGGGAACGGAGAAGCCCTCCCAGACCACTAAGAGGAGTGAAACAACCCCAGATGTGTCATCATACAAGAGGGCTTGTTTAGAGAATGGTCACCCTCCTGGCCACCTTTACCTCCCTCAAAGTGAAGCCTTTCTGAATCATAGCTTAGTTTATGCCAACAGATACTTGCCCTATCCCATCCCAGATGGCATGGCTCTACACTCTATTCCACTAACGGGAAAAGTCCCAGTGTACCCTCACCCAGCATTGCTGGGCAGCAACAGCCTTTACCCATCCCATTTAGTAGCAAAACACCCTTTACCCTACCACAACCTCCCAGCTGGTCCAGGGGGGGAATATCTGACTTATAACTCACAAGAGATGTCCCATCCCTTGATGCAAACGCACCCTGACAACAAGCTGCCAGAAAGGGCAGATGCACCACTGAAGCCCCGGGGACAGGAGAAATCCCGGGGCGCTGTCGACGAATGTGGGAGCCACAGAGATCACAATGTTGGGAAAGAGATAGGTGAAGGAAACCAAATAAAACCTGATAGGGAAGTAGGAGGGCAAGGGCAGACTGGCAGTCAAAGCAAACCCCTCCCTGCAACACCCAGAGAAAAGATTGTCTGCATTGACCTTGTACACTCAGACACAGATATTGAGTCTACCCCAACAATCCACAAACAGCCCTCTGCTGAGACCAGCTCCAAGGTTAACCAAAATGAATGTTGTCATAGTAACCAAAATCAGACAAAGACTGAGTATGAGCCAAATCACCAACACCACCTTTCCCATACTTATCCAGCTCACTCCGGACAGAACCCCAACCTAAAACCCAACCACAACGATAGACAGTCAGAAACTCCCTTTGGGAAAGCAAAGGTTCTCCAGGACACGGGCTGTCCTGGAGTCACATCTAGCACATCCCCCGTGTCTCCGGGGCACGTTGCCCAAGCAGAGGAGGATAGCTCAGATGAACAAAGCCTCAGCCCAGACCCTGTAGACCAAGATCAGAGCACTTTGCGCTGCGCCCGCACGTCAGGGGAGCGCAGCTCTGGTAAGGACAAAGGGGACAGGGGTAGTCAAATTCCCCACCTTATCCAGCACTACGCAGATGTGGTCAAGGAGTCAGACCGGGAAGATGTGTGCAAGACAGAGACTGAAAAGGAAGACAGTATTGTTGACCTAGGGGAGTCTCAAGGAGAAGGCGATGAGGACGACGAAGAGGGTAGCCAGACTTCATCAAAAGCCTCTCGTAGATCCAGTCTGGCCAAAAGGATCGCTAATTCCTCAGGCTACGTTGGCGACCGCTTTAAATGTGTCACCACTGAGCTGTATGCTGACTCCAGCAAGCTGAGCCGCGAACAGAGAGCCCTGCAGGTAAGACCCGTCATATTTGTGAGTCTGTATATAAACTGTACGTGTTGTGTTGGGTTAAAGTTGGAGGTGGGCTGGAGAGAGGTCATTATAATTAATGTTTCTTAACTGCAGACATTTCAAACATACCTTCAATTCTAACATCCACACGGAAATAAATCCCAAAGAGCCACTGTTTTTATTCCCTTGCTGCAATATTCAGAGCTGCCTTTGAAACAAACCCTGCATGAAATTGGCATACTCTGCTTTTACAACACTGTACAGAATAACGGTGCTGTCATGCTACTGTTCTGGCCATAGGTTTGATCTTCCCTTTAGTTTATCATTGTCTCAGTGAGTTGGTGCAAGGCCAGCCGAGGCCCTCTTTCAGGGGCGGGCAGTTCAAAGGTTAACCAGGGCTGCCATCTCTGAATGTTGATTAGTGAGCAGCCATCGCAAAGGTTATTTCTGTGCGTGCGTGTTTGTGTGTCTCCGTACGTGCTTGTCCTTGTGTTACTGCCCTGGGGCTAAAGCATGTGTTAGTGCTGACTGTGCTATAGAGACCTATACAGTAGTTTCAGTGCATGACTGTGGCACCCTCACAGTTCACACTGCCTTTGGCTATGCTTAACCCCAAGGTTAGGGGCAGCGGAGGGCTTGCAGTGTGCTTAACAATCAACAGCTGCCCTCTTTGGGGTTCCTCTAAGGCTTTCTGCATGTCCCCAACCACGATCCACCCCCACCCCCCCTCCCCGACCCACCTCCCTCTGATGGCCTGCGCTGCCCTGCCTGGTTGCTGTCCAAGGTCATAATTCTCCTCACCCCTAATTGGCTAAAATATCCTGTCCCCTAACACGCATCACATGACATCTATAAACACACAATTACAGCGATATCCCCTACACTTGGCTATCATCCACTTTCATTTATATATATATATATATGCATATTGAGCTGTTCATTATAAACTCTTATCTGTGGGGTTCCTTACGCTCAGTGTTCAGCATAGAAACGCCAAGAAACCCCTCCGCTATATTATCCACTGGCTCAGAGGCAGATTTGTTAATAGGTTTCACATGTCTGTCTATGTTGTGAATGAATCCTAGAAAACTGTGGTTTTTGTCGGTGTCAAGCTTGTCAATGTACAGCTGCAACACAAAGCTATCAAACACTGTATTTCTGGACAAAATTAAAAGAGCGAGCTAAAAAATAAAATAAAAATAAATGCGTGCTACGAATTACGCTAGGAACGTACACGTTCTTCCACTTTCCAAACGTTCAGAAATAATTTGATGGTTTTGATGCAGTGTTAATTGACCTGTTGAGTCACTTTAATTTGATTGTGTTATTTTGTGGGATTGTGGCTGCCTATTGTGTGTGTAAAGAAACATGTCGAGAAACATAACATAAATTCATTAAGAAAAGATGAAATGCTGGACAGATATATTGAGCCCCCCCATTCTAATTGCTTAGATGGAAGTCATATCACGAGAGGGGAGTAATATAAGTCAACCTGCAGCTAACTGGGAGGTCAGTTCTTTACATTTCTTATCACATCTGCCTCTGATGGGCTCTGTCTCCTTTGTACTCTGTTCCGCTGCACACTCCTTTTTTTCCCCACTCCCTTCTTTCCTCCTTTTCATCTCCTCTCTCTCTGCCTCAGGGCTTAGATGTATATGTTTCCTAGCCATGTTTATGTTTCAGGAAGGGAGATGCCAGGACTTTTAAGCCCCAGAGCGCATGGACTCACAGTGGCTGCAGTAGTCTAACCTGTGTCTTGATGCCATGCTTGTGATTTACCTGTCCTCCTTTTTGTCCTGTGTGTGTTCGTTTGTGCGTGTGTGGGTTTAATTTCTTTGGCATTTTCTTTTTTTTTTTTTTTTTTTTTTTTTTAAGACAAAAAGTGATTTCTGATGCAATTTTTTGCTTCTGTAGCTGTTGAGGCCAGGTTGAGGCTTAGAGAGGTGTGTGTGCGAGCGTGTGCGGCGTGGGCAGATGATGAGTGGTTTTCATGGGTTCTCTCTGCGTTTCCTTGTGTGTGTGTGTGTGTGTACGCGCAGCGGGCAATGATGCGGTTCTCGGAGCTGGAGCTGAAGGAGAAGGAGGGCGGCGGTGTGTGTGTGTCTGCCTCGGCAGCGGCAGCAGGACGGGAGCTGGCAGACGGCCAGCGCAGAGAGCGAGCGCTGGAGCACTGCCAACACACCACCAGGCTGGGAGAGAGGGAGGGTGAGTAACACGGCACCACACACACACACACGCACGCACGCGCACACACACACTCGTGAGGCGCACACACTCAGACACTCTGGCAAATGAATGCCAAAAAAAAAAAAAGTGGACACGCATAAACAATAGGTGCACGTACGCATTCGCTCACATGCACTTGCAGCAAATGCTGAGGCAAGACCGGGTCACTCTAAAAAAAGACGCACTCTTCCACACGCACATACGGACTCGGCACACACTCTTACACAAGCTAGGCAGCGCAAGCCAATGAGCGAGCAAGGGAGACGGAGAGGGGGAGTTTTATTTTCAAGAAGCCTTTTGTGCTTATCTGTGCAGAGAGACGATGGAGAGGGAGGGCAAGAGGAGAAGGAGGGGCAGAGATTGCGTGAGTGAGAGAGAGGGGGGAGAGAGAGAGAGAGTGAAAGCAGGGGGAGAGTTAGTGGGTGAAAGCGGATGGGAGAGCGCAACGGAAAGAGAGGGGGGGGGGGGAGGGTGAGGGGGTAGTTACATTGGCTGGGAGCCCAGCTGTGTGTTGGAGCGAGGCCGCGGCTGACGTGTGAGCCTAATTATGGCATGGAGAGAGACGGAGAGCGAGCGAGGGAGTCGAGGGGAAAGAGGGAAGTGCGGGGGGGGGGGGGCGAGTCACGCTCTGTGTGAGAAGGGCGTGGTGCGGTCATGCCGCGGGGGAGGACGGAGAAAGAGAGGAAAAGCGGGACGGGAGTCGCCGTGCACAGCGAGCGCACAGGATGTTTTCTTGCCTCTCGGTGCTGGAAGCGCGAGCGGCTGCTGCACTGAACCATCAGGCCGCTGGCTCGGCTCACATCAGATTAAAAAGTCTTTACCCCATCAAAGTTTTACTGCCCGTCTTTAAAACAGAATAAAAGCTGGCTGGTGTTTAACTGGCATTCTCCCTCTGTCAATCCCCCACCTCGTCTCAACCCCACCCCTTGTTTCTCTAATCGCTTTTTGTCTGTCTGGTTTGTGGTCTCTGTCTGTCTGTCTGTCTGCCCTTTCATCTTTTTGCTTACTTTGCCTACACTCACTCTCTTCGCCCTCGTTCTTCTCTGCCCCCGTCTGTCTTCGCTTTGCTCAGGTGTCCGGCCGACGTACACAAACAACAGAGTTCCAGTCCTCCAGAGGTGTGGGGGCCAGAGGGAGCCTTTGTCCCCAAGTCATGCTCTCCACGATGGGGCCAGAGGTGCCGGCCAGGGAGGGCTTCAGGATGGGGCCCGGAAGTCGATGAGGGAGCTTGAAGAAAGTCATTGTATGCCTCCCACTTTGACACCATCAAAAGGGTACGCCGAAGAGCAGGACGGCTCTGGGTTTGGTGTCACCAGGAAACGCCCACTTGGCCCCAAGGTCGAGCCGGAGGACTTCGAGAGGGAGGAGTACCACCCGGAGAAAAGAGCCAAACTTTCGATTGGTGAGAATTTCCCAAACACGCCTCGTCACCCACATATTAAACTGCTCTCCCCTCACTTCGTCTGCTTTCCACGTATTTCTAGAATCACCCCCCTCTCCTCATCCTGTGATGCTAAGCCTAGTCTTAGTCCTTGTTCCTTTAAAAAAAAAAAAAAAATCTGTTCCGTTCCTTTTGTCGCTTCCTCTTTCCCAATCAATTCCACCTTAAACCTGCTCCGCCGCAACCCCTCGCCCCCCCCCTTCCCGCGCTCCGTCCCATGTTTCGCTCTGTGTGGCAGCCAGCTCTGAGAAGTGTTTAATCCTGCCTTTGAGCGCAGTGCGAGGGAGAAGCGAGGAAGAGGGACAGCCATTCTCTCTCTCTCTTCTTTCAGCTCTGCCGTTCCTCCGCTGTGCTTACCCACCCTCTTCAAAGCTGCTCTTTTCTTCTCTTTTCATCTCCTTTCTTTTTTCCCCTCATCTGTTTGGGTTTCCTTTTTTTTTCTCTCCTTTCTTTTCTTTTTTCTTTTTTTTTTTTTTGTTGCTGGCGTGCGGTATTGTGCTTGCTCTTCTCTGCACACTGGCAGACGAGTCAAATACCCGTCCCCCGTGAATTTCAAGGGGGAGAACCCTCCCTCCGTCTCTCCAGCCTCCATTGCTTTGTTTCTCCACCCGACTCTTGACTTCTCTCGCCTTTTACTCCTAAATCTGTCTACTTTGCATCCCGCTCCCGGCCTCTGTGCGAGTTAAATGTGCGGCTTAGATGGGGTTTCACCAACCATAAGAATGTAATGATTAATGGCCTTTGTACTTTGTGCTCTGTAGTTTGCATGTCGGATAATATGCATGTAATACAGTAGCCTTGAGCGTTGCAGACGGCTAGCGTGGCGTATTTTTAAAGTCTAAAAACCATGTGTCCGAAATAAAAACTTGGACGAAAAAACTCTTAAGTTGCCCTCGGTGCACTTCTAAGGCTATCTAATGGGAATTTAATGACCTTTTATAAGACTATAAGACTTTTAAATTGTTGCATTTCAAGTTCTGCGTTTGCATTTTCTGCAGATGAGAGTGAGTTGGCCAGTCCCGACGAAGACGACGACGACGACGAGGAGGTGCGGAAACTCAAGGTCTGCATTGAGCTCAAAGGTCTGCGACTCAGCAAGCCTGCCGCCGGTGCCACCTCACCCGACAGGTTCCAGATCAAACAGGAGAAGGCGTGGCCCCAGCCGCGACTGGTAACCCCAGCCCAGACCCCTCGAGAGCGCAAGGTCAGGGCCGGCGAGCTTGAGGCGCAGAGAGCCGAGATCAACAGGAAATGGGGCTGCGAGAAACTTCTTAATGGTAAGAATGAACCACCAGCCGTACAAACCGCTGAGTTCAGCTAGGGTAACGGAAATCTATCTTTGGCTCACGTTTCACTTTCTTGTTGAGCAGCCTGTCTTTAGGGGATTTCCCCAGAGCCGTCAGGGGAGGGCAGAGGAAATGAGGTAGGGGATTCTTCCTCCTGCCACGGGAAAGGTTGGGGAATCAGAAAAAGGGAACTGGGGACCAAACAGCTAAAAATGCAAGCGATCCCTCCCCACCTCCTGCGGTTTTGGGCTTTTTGTTCAGCTGGTCTGCAGCGGGCTCCGTGAGGCCGATGAAAGAGCGACGGGGGGAAGTGGTTGGTGGAGATATGCGTGGGCAGGTGTAGTGTGACTAATGTGTGATCAATGATTTTTTTTTTTTTTCCCTCTCAAGACCAGTCACAAGGAAAAGGCGACTGGGGGATTTGTAGGAGGAGGAGGAGGGAGGGAGGGGGGGAAGGCCTGTCTTATTAAAACCAGGGCTTTCCCTTATTCATGTGCCCGAACGGAGGCAGAATGTGGCTCAGAGGAAAGCGGAGAATAAAAGCGCAGGAGAGAGATTAAAGGAAGTGACTAAAGCAGGGGACATTTTGGGTTTATATTTTCTACAGAAACCAAAGGCCTTGATTGGCCACTGATTTATTTCTTCTTCCTTTTTTGCTTCCACCTTTTTTGGATAACGTCACCCTGGCAACCACTGGGTTTTACAATGAACGCAGTTATTCCGCTGTGTCACGGAGTATCCGTAATGACACGTAAAGTACTCAAGTATTTAGCAAGATGTGCAATTTCACAGCCTCCGACTCATTTAACGGACTTTTTGAAAGTTTTGTTCTAAAAGTTGTATTGCGGCATGGATTTTATACAAAACCTCATTCCTGAGCAGATAGAAAGGGTTCGCAACAATCTTTAGGGTAAATGTATTTTCAATAAGCTATTAAAAAAAAAAAGCATTTTATTTTGACATTGTGGTTTCAAGGGCAGTTATTTTAATTTTTTTTGTGTGTGTAAATACGTGCTATAAGAAGCCCAAACCAGACGGTGCCACATTTGTTTAAGGAGATTACTCCTAGCAGTGTCCTTGCTGCAATGAGTAAGTGCACACAAGTCACTGTAGGGGTGTTTATGTGAGCCTGCATTGTGCGCGAAAGTGTGCGTGTGTTTTGTGTGTGCGCGTTTTATTTTTTAAATTTTTTTTTCTGGGCGAGCAGGCATGCTGTGCTCCCAGACAGCTCTGTGCGCTCATTAATAAACCAACAGAGGGTGAGAGATGGCCTTGCAATACCTTCCTATCCTCCCCTACCACTGAGCTCTCGCACTCCCTCACTCTGCCTCCCTCTTTCCTCTCTTCCCGCTCCAGGAGTAGCCGCCTCTCCCCTTCCCCCCGCCCAGCTGAAGGACAGAGCGCACCCACCGAACCCCTTCTCAGGTGACCGCGGCCTCAAGGAGCCCAGAAGGGGGCCCCCCTCTCCGGCCCCGGAGCCGTCCGTGGGAGGCGCCCCTCCCCTCAAGCCCCGTCGCCATAGTGACACGGACAAACCCAAGGGCAAGCGGCCGTGCAAGACCAAACACACCAGCCAGAGGGAGAGGGAGCGGGAGCGGGAGCGGGAGAAGCGGAAAGAGGCCACACCTAACAGCCCGGGCCAGCGTTGTGTGGCTGATCTGGGAACAGCTGAGGATGACAAGGTGAGCACTGATAGGGTGTCTGGCCGCGATACAGGCGTCTGGATGTTTGCAGCAGCGCGGTCTGTTTCAGTATGCCTGTCGGCGCCTCTGATTATGCAGCTGGGAAAGGGAGGGAGGGAAGGAGGAAGGAAGTATGTTTACAATGTTTAGAGGGCTGCTGGAGCTTTGACCTCCTCGTGCCCTTAGCGACTCCCCGCGGAGCCCCCGCATGCATGTGTGTTTGTCTCTGGCCTTAATTGTCGAACGTGTGTCATCGGTGTAGTTTCGTGTGTAGGTGCGTGCCAGGGATGTGAGTGTCTGCGTGTTTGCGAGCATTCCTGACAACAAAACCCTGAAGCAATTATACATCACACTCGGCCCCTGCACACACGTCGGCAGACACACACACACACACACACACACACACAGCGAGGAATGTGGCAGCTACGGGCGAGCATACGAAGCGCCGGAGTTCAAAAGAGGAGGGAGGAAAAAAAAAAAAAAGCATGGGGAAAAATTGAGGGGGGAAAAAAAAGAGAAGGCTAGTCGTTTTCCGCCCGCGCCGCTCTCCTCCCCTGCTCCTCCTCAGCCTGACAGCTGCCTCGACATGGAATTCCACCGAGAGGTCACGCACTCCTCGCGCACACGCACTCACACAAACACACACACACACACACACACACACACACACATATACACAAAGGCAGGCAAGCAACTCCCTCTCTGGCGCGTTGCGCTCCGAGCGCTCTGTTGGTTTAGCGGTTAAAGGAAAGTGGCGTGCCAACCTGCAGTGTTTGGGGCGTGAAAGCTGTGTGTGTTTTTCACTGGTGCATAGTGCGTCTTCCAAACACAATGATCATAGAAAAACACAGATGTTGCACGAGGGGTAAAAAGAAAAAATATCTATTTATAGGTGGTATGCTAAAGAGGTAGCTTAGAAAAAGTCATGTGAGGATAAGACGGAAGAGAGTTAACTGGAGGCTTTGGAAAAAATAAAAATGAGATCGCGGTTTTCTGGATTAATTTTTTTCACCACTGTGGTGAACGGTTACTAATAGCAACACTTAATTCATAACGCTTCATTAATTTAATTTGGAAAAATGTCCACGTGATTGTGCACGACTGCATCTCCCTCTGTGTGTGTGTGCAGATGAATGTGGTATCCTGCATGTGCCCTTGAGTGTTCCTCTGTGTGTGTGTGTGTGTGTGTGTGTGTGTGTGTGTGTGTGTCCCGTCTGCTATGTGGCGGTGGCTGTAACGCTCTCTCCCTATCTCTCACTCTCTCCTCAGCTGAGTGAGCAGCGCGGCGCTCCGAGGAAGAGAGCCGCCTCTCCTAATCATTATCCCTGCTCTCCAGTGAAGCCCTGCTCCCCCACCGAGCAGCTCTGTCCGCCCTCCCTGCAGCCCCAGGCGAACGGCAGAGCGGGCGGTGTTCCGCCAGAGGTGGCGGGGTTGCACAGGACCCCCCCTGCCGAGCCCTCCGCAGTGCGCCCGATCCCGCCGGAGGCTCGCCGGCTGATCGTGAACAAGAACGCCGGGGAGACTCTGCTCCAGAGAGCTGCGCGTCTCGGCTACGAGGTAATAGGCTTCGCTCAGACTCATCCTCCCTCCTTATCTCTTTCTCTCTTCACATTTGACACTCTCAGGCTTCATCTCCTCCAAATCTCGACTCTCTATCTTCTTAAATTGAGCTCATTTTCACCCCCTATTTTCTTACTGTCTGCAACTCGAATTCTTCAAATTCTTCTCCCGCATCTGTCCCATTCTATCTTTTTCCAGCTCCCTCTTTTGCTTTTTATATCATTTCCTTCTATTTCACCCGTGCTCGCGATTTCTTCTTCACATACTCCATCTTTTTCGCTGCTCTCGCCTGCGACTCTCTCTTTCTCTCTCAGGTTTCCGCTCGCTCCCTCCCCCCCCTTTCCTCTCAGCGCTCTTTTTCTCTTCCTCCCTTTGTGACTCAGATTGTCGTTGGCACCCCTCCTCCTCCTCCTCCTCCTCCTCCTCCTCCCCTCCACGAGTGCACACACACACACGCAGACACACACACACACTCTCTGCCTCCCCTCCTCTCGCCTCGCTCCGCTCTCACATCTCATTAATTTTCCGTGAGGCGAAGTGTGACACACACACACGCAGGCGCACACACTCGCGCACGGGCGTGCGCAGGCAGCATGAGGGATCGGAGGGATCATTATACGGAGACTGATGCTCGCTGCCTCTCTCTAGCATCGGGAGGTTTTTTTTTTTTTCTCTTCTCCCCTCTTTTCTTTGTGTGTAGCTGCCGATCATTCGCCGCTAAACCAGATCCTCTCATTCTGCGCGCATACGAGGCTTGTGTATATTCTGCTGAATCTCTCCGCTCCCTTTGCGCTGAAAGCTTTTAATTAAAGTTGGATGGCCCGCTGTCTCGTTCTCCCGTATCCCTTGTGTTTCCGCTTGCGAGCCGTAAACGTTTCCCCGCCGCCGCCGCCTGCCGCCCTTGCCGACAGATTTTTACAAATTGATTTATTGATCTAAGTGGTTTAATGCCACTTGAGGTGTGGATTGTCCTGCGTGTGTCTCTCAATCTCCTAATGCTGTCTTTGTGCATGCGTGTGATCAATTTTATCACCAGCAGAGGTATTTTCACAAAACTGTAAATAGGTGTGGGTGTCTTTTGTTGCTCATTCATGAGTTGGCTTTATAGTTGAGGGTGTTTGTCGGACACATTTATGATGATGAGATGAGTGTGTGTGTCAGTGATTACGTGTGTGAGGCTGAATGGGAGAGAGAGCGAGCAAGAGTGTGAATGAGAGGTAAGCACTGGGAGTATAATCGCGTTCTAATGGCCCTCTAATGTGCCGTGGTGACTGTGGTTAGCAGAGGCGGCGGCTGTTTTTCTCCCTGCCTCACACACACACACGCGCACGCACACACACGAAATCACACACACACGCACAGGGTGCAGCGCAGCAGCAGGGTTCAGTCAGCCGTGCTGGAGAGAAGCTGGCTCGTCTCTCTGATTTATGCGTCTCTCTCGAACGTTTTTTTTTCCCTCCCTCTCCTTTTTTCATTCCCCCTTCGCATTTTTCCCTTCCTGCGCTCGGCGTGTGGAGAGGGGAAAGAGGGAGGAGGGAGGAGAAAACCTGAGACTACACAAACAAGGCGCTGACCGCTGCGCAAACAACACCACCACCACCACCACCCCCCCCCTCCTTCCTCCCTCCCTTTCTTTCTCTCCCTTTCTCTCTCTTTTTCTCTCTCTCTCTCGCTCCCTCGCTCTCGCTCTCGCTCTCTCTCTCTCTCTCTCAGGAAGCTCGTCTCTCACTGCCTGTGTGTGATAAGCCTGGGGCAGGCCCCTGGGGCTCCCACACACACAAACACAAGGACGTGCGCAGAGACACACACCAATTTATGCATACCGCCTCGCACACACACACTTGCATACAAGCCCGTAGATGCAGAGAGCGCTTGTCTCACGCTGGTGTTTTAGCGCCGCAAGCTCTGGGCTTATCACACACAGGCAGAGAGATATGAGGGCCTGTGAGACAGCGGCGCACACACACACACACACACACACACACAAAAAAACGCCGCTCACATGCTGATTATGAGCACGCAACGAAACACCCGTTCTGACCCAATAAGCACATGCACAGGCATCTTGACGTGTTCGTCTCCATATGCCGCGCATACAGAGACGACGCTCCGCGCTCGCTGCTGTCACACCCCCACACAGACCTGCACATGCAAATTGACAATCACCTAATGCACGCTCAGACACGCACAACCTACACGCTGAATAAAAGCACATACGGGGGGAAAGCGGTGGCTGCACGCACGTGCGCAGCCTTTTGTGTATAAACCGGCACATGCAGGGCGCAGAATCGCCTCACGCACACATGCATGTAATTTAGCACTCATGCACTCGTCTGTGCCGTTCCCGGTGCTCGGCCGACACTGTGC
This sequence comes from Planiliza haematocheilus, assembly GCA_005024645.1. Taxonomy (NCBI): domain Eukaryota; kingdom Metazoa; phylum Chordata; class Actinopteri; order Mugiliformes; family Mugilidae; genus Planiliza; species Planiliza haematocheilus. The sequence goes on along the minus strand of SRSE01000940.1, from coordinate 776,790 downwards.
ATATTTCATGTTCATTTAGTTTTGCAATCCGTGCCTCTGCACATGAAAGCCCACTCTCTCTCTCTCGCTCTCTCTCTCTCTCTCTCTCTCTCTCTCTTTCTCTCTCTCTCTTCCTCCCTTCCTCCCTCCCTCACTTCTCTTTTATTCTCTCGCTCTCCCTCGTCTGCCTCACTCGCCGAGCATTTGAAATGGTAATGAGGAGAGATTCTGCGGATGTCTTCATCCCTCTCCCTCTCGTGCCGGGGCTCGGGGCCCCTCAGCTCTGCCCATAGAAAGCCCAGATAAAGGTGCAATCTGTCATTTATTCTCCTCCCATGAATCACGTCTGATTTTCAAATCCATGTAAGATCCAAGGAAAGAGGCTGGATTGCACTTTTAAGTGCCCAGTTGGACCAGTGTCTATGATAGCACTTCAGCTGCAAGCCGAAATTGCTGTGATTGCCGGGTTTGGTTGTGGAGATGAACTCTGACACACATTTCCACCTTTGACCAAACGGTCTCAACAGAGCTGACCTTTGAGACCCACGCAGTCCAAAATATGGAAAGCTGCCAGACTAACCCTCATATTTCCTTTTTTCGGAAGCAAAACACATTAATTAATAAAAACATCACGAAACGGATACTTAGATAAATTTTTACCCAAACGCCTCTTCTCTAAAGCATCGTACCGCTTCCACAAGCTACCCACCCAATTTAAATTCATCTGTGCCATAGATTTATAGCCAGCCTTTCCATAATTTATTGAATGTGTCTGTTTCCAGTCTGAGCAAAAAAAAACCTAAATCTTCTTTATCTTGTGAACATTTTTCATTATTTCAACCCAGTCCTCCACTATAGGTAATTCTGTCTTTAGCCATTTTATAAAGCTTTTGTTCATTATCCTAAATTATAATAAACTTGTCAAGTTTAGTTGAGTTGGCGCGCTTTCTGACTAGTAGTTAGCTTACTGGTAGCGAGCTAGCTAGCCTTCAAATGCCGCTCGTGAGCACGTGGTTATGTCTTGAGAAGTCGGGTCCAAAAAATGCTTTGTGTACAAGTGGCATCGAGGCTAGCAGCTTAGCAAGTTTACAAGCAGCTAATTTACTTAACTTTATTATATTACAACAAAAACGCTATATGACTTGACTACCATATGTCAACTGTCTGCCATTTTTGAAAACGTCAGCAAACACGTCACAACTGGTGAAAATAACCAGACACGAAGTTGTGACCACCACAAGAGGTCGCTGTTCACGAGGAGTTAATTCGCAAACACGCTAAATAGGACGCCATGTAAAGGCAGCGTTTGACTGGCTGGCACCACCTCTGAGGTCACACCGACACATATTCGGTTAGTAAATTATTTTTATTAATGCGTATATTTAAGTATAAGCATTATACGTTTTAACTTTTAAGTTTGGCCGTGGCAGGCGCGTGCGTATACTGCGATGCGTCGACTTTAAATACCGGTGATCCCTGTGTTTCCCCCACCACAGTAATTAACACACACACACACACCCACACACCTTAACGCGCGAATTCAATCATCGTTCGCGTTTCGCTTGTCTGAGCACGCACCAACTTTACAGCTTAAACGGCGGACTCGATAGCGCGAGGGAGAGCCGCGCGTGCCGTGCGAATTCGTGTGCGCACATCTGCTGCGAGAGGCGAGGACTCGGAAGGCTGTGCTGCAAGGGGTTAAATGTCTGAGTGATGCATTGATTGCAGGCGAGCGCAGGGAAGCATTCTAGAGAGGGAGATTAGAGGACGAAGGGAAAGAGCGAGAAAGAGAGAGAGGCGAGCAAGCGAGCGAGGGAAGGGAAGGGAAGGGGGGAGGGGTGTCTCATTTTACTGCGGAGGAGTGTGTGTGTGTGCGTGTGTGTGTGTGTGTCTGGCGGGAAGCCGGGGCTCTCGTGCTAAGCTCCTCGCTCTCTCCCAGCGATATTAAACACGGCTCCGGAGGTTTAGCGCTATACGCCTCCTCCACAGCCACACGCACACACGCACGCGCGCGCGCGCTTAAACTCGTCAGCGGCACAAAAATACACGCATCTGCGCACACACACACACAGGCGGCATATCAACGCTCTGCCCGTCAGTCTGCCTCTAACACTTGCTCTCATTCACACACACATACGCGCGCACACACACACGCACACACACACACACACACCCACAGACACGCAGCTAGTGGAATCCCCCAGAGGGGAGCTTCAGTACAGCGCTCCTGAATCTCTCTCCAGCAGGCAAACAGAGCGCTGGCAGCGAGAGAAAACCAGTTGGAGCGTCTTCCTAACCCCCCCCCCCCCCTCGCTTCTCCTTTTTCTTTTGCACTTTTTCTTGCTCGCACTTGCTCACTTTTTTCCTCTCGATCCTGCCTTCCACCCCCACCCTCCCCCACCCCCCCGTCCACCCCCTCTCGTGACAATCTCTCCTTCCTTCCTCCGCTCCGGCCGTTCTCTATCACCCCTCCGCCGCCCGCTGCACCCCACCCTTTCATCTCTTGTTATTATCAGCTGCAGCCCAGAGGACGGCCCCAGCAGATTTCATCCACAGATTCATTTATCTGTCATCTGTTGGGGTGTTGCCTCCTCTCGACCCCCCCCCCCCCCCCCCGTCCTCTTTAACCCTCTGCTCGTCCCTCTGTCGGCCTGTTTTTTCTCTCCGCTGCCTGCCTTTACTTCCCCTTTCCCTGCCTCCATCCGTCTTGCGCTGAAAGAGAGAGTGAGAGAGGGAGATAAACACTTGGACTAGATGGCAGCCTAGAATTAGCATAGAAATGGAAGTTTGGAGTCATTTCCCAGGTTCAGATGAGCAGCTCTCCTCCCCTTGGCACAGGACTGTTAGCGGGACAGAGTATGAATGTGTCTGGATATATTAGTCTTACACACACACACGCGCGCACGCACACACACATACGCGCACATATATAAATATACATATACATTATTTGTTTCTTCAAGGGTCAGCAAATACTTAAAGCCCTGTCCCGCACTAAGTTGCGTATCTTCAAAGACCCAGACACCCGCAGTGCTGAAACACTGTCTGGCTCGTACAGGCCTTATATCAACATCACAGTGCCAGGGTGCTTTCTATCTCTGTCTCCTCTCTGTTTAATAGCAGCAGACGCTGCTCCAGTCCAATAAAAACCAGTCTGACTGCTTGGTGCTGGACGCCTAACTGTCACAGCCCGAGACCAGAGAAAACGCTTCCAGCTCTTGAGCGCCTCTATCAAATCTCTTTGTTCCGCTTCCATTATGCTGTGTTCAGAGCCCAGCCATTGTAACTGGCTGCCACAGAGGCGTCCAGGCCCAACCGTGGCACAAAGACGCGCACACACACACACACACACCCGCACGAGCATGGGGAGGATCTGGCAGGCTAAATACAGTTGAGTCACACTTAGTCTCCTCGATGTGTTTGGCGCCAGCTCCAGCATTATGGAGCATTTGTGTGCGAGCGTGTATGTTTGTCCGGCACAGGAACACACTCAGTTCCTCCTTTCCCTAATTTCTCTCCCACAGGAACTGTAAAAAGGAAGGACTGTTTGCGTATGTGTCTGCGCTGTCTGACCTGTGCGTGTTTGGTCTCGCAGTGCTTGTTTTTTTTTTTCACAAACAATCTCACGCGCTAAACCCCCGTTTCTCTTTCCGTGTTTTTCTCCGTTTTCAGGAGGTGGTGCTGTACTGTCTGGAGAACCGAGTATGCGAGGTGAATCACAGAGACTACGCGGGTTACTGTGCTCTGCACGAGGCGTGCGCCCGCGGCTGGCTCAACATAGTCCAGCACCTGCTGGATTACGGGGCCGACATCAACTGCAGCGCACAGGATGGCACCAGGTAAACACGCGAATGTGTTTTCTTTTCCACCCCTACGTGTCTTAATAAAGCAAACCATAGCTCAGTCATCAATTATGTGACCTAAAACTGAATTTCTGTGATTTATTGTAGATTATTATACAAGAGCAGCGATTTGACAGATTAGCTGCAGTTTTCATTGCCGTGTTATTAAAATTTACAGTAGGGGGTCTCTTCTAGGAAACTGTGCTCAGGTCTTAAAGGAGCATTATGTAGCAGCTTTATTAAAACCATAACAGATTTGCAGTGGCTGTAGTATTAGTAGTTTTAAAATGCACGGTATGGTAAAAGTATCGCCCACATGGTGATGATGGCGCCATGTAGGAGACGAAGGAAGCTGGGTTTGGGAAAACTTAAAAAGTCAGCATTGTTCCGGTAATCCGTAAAGCAAACGTGTCTTTCTGTGCCTAGACCGATCCATGACGCTGTGGAGAACGATCACCTGGACGTGGTGCGAGTCCTGCTGTCTTACGGCGCCGACCCCACCCTGGCCACGTATTCCGGCCGCGGCCTCCTCAAGATGACCCACAGCGACAGCATGGAGCGCTTCCTCACCGGTAAATGTGACTTCCCGTGCATGAGAGATTACACGCAGACACAGAAATGCTGCTGGGGTTTAGTTATTAATGCCCCTGGAAAAACGCAGCTGCTCGGCACGCACATGCAGGAGAGTCGTTTTTTTTTTGTTTTTTTTTTAGGGGGGAGGAAAATGAAAAATGGCTCACAAACGCACGAGTTTAAAATAAGTAAATTATAAAACCACCTGCGTTAATGTTGTTTTTTTTCTCTTTATTAAAATGATAATTTTTTTTTTATCGCCTACAATTCACACTCCTCCTGCATTTAAGTGCGTTGCAGCGGGACGGAGTTTCACCTTTCGTGCAGCCGTTAAATTTGAATATCAATGTGCCTTTAACCACAGCCTATAAAATCACATATGCTAAAGAGGAGGTAAGCGCTGTGGAGATGAACGGATTTTTTGACGCCACACACACACACGCACGCACACCAGCGAGTACACGTCAAGGTGGGGCGAGGGTAAACTGTTGAAAAGATTGGTCGCTGACCCAGCCCCCATCTTGGCTCATTCACTGTTTGCTGTTCTTTCAACGCTCTGACCTCTGTGCAACCTGTCGGCGTGAGTCCCCTTCTGTAAATCCTCATCCCGCGCCTCCCAACAACAGCGAGGCATGTCCGTCTCTGTCATCCCATCTCCCCCTCCGGCGCCTTGCCCCCCACCGCCCCCCCCTCTCCACCCACCCACCCCCACCCGTCCCACTTCTCTCCCCCCTCCCCTGACCACCTGTTAGACAGGGAGCCTCAGCCCGCTGGGGTGCGTGCTGCTGCCTCTGAGCTCCTCTATCTGGTTACTTAGCAACGGCAACTGTGTTTGCTCAGCGTACGTGCGGAAATGGGCTTCGCTCTGGCTAGAGACTCTGCTTTTGTATGCGTGCATGTGAGCGCCTGTCTTTTCACAAGGCTGCCACGCTACAGTCTGACGTGGTCTGTGTGCTGTGAGGGCTCGTCTGAATGTTTGTTGGTGAGTTGAGTCAACACAAGTCTGTGTACAGGAGAAGGAAATGAAAGCATACGCAGGCACACGCTTCCTCTGTAGCCAGCTGCTTAATATTACCAGAACTAGTTCAAACCTGGTGCCCGGGAGACACCCGAGGCTAACAAGGAGACAGACGCAAGGAGACGCGATCTCCGAAAAGGAGGAGGAGGAGGGTGAAATTGAACAGGTGGCAAAAGGAGGTTGATGCGTAGACGGCTGGAAAAGGTGGTGCTGAATTTTGAAAAGAGCGTGGACGGACGGATCGATGGCGAGATCGAGCACCGGAGAAAATGAGTGAGCGCGAGCGATTGCTGCCCTCCCTCCACCTGGTCCCACTCATCTGGAGGCCGTTAATCCCTCCAAACACACGCCAGACGCCCCACGCCTCAGCGCTGGCACAAAGCCCAGCTCTCACTCTGCAAATGTGTGTGCGCGTGCTGAATACACACTTTGCTCTCGCTGTGTGCGCTTATCCAGCTCCCTCTGCTTGTTTGTTTCCAGCTCGCTCTCTCTCTCGCTCGCTCGCTCGTCCGCCCGCCCGCCCGCTCTCTCGCTCTCTCGCTCTCTCTGTATATGTGTGTGCGCACTCAGCCACTGTGTGTGGTTCTTGTTTGATTCCTGGCAGCCGTCTGCAGCCCTGCTCTGAACTGAGCCAGCTCTGACCCAGCGGAGACAGTCACTCTCCTCCCCCGTGGTACAGCCGCTGGCCCCTGACCATCGGCCCCCCCTCCCCTCCTCCCCTTAAACATTTGCTCTGTTTGTTTCTCTTTTCTCTCTTGACACCCCCCCACTCCCCCACTCCTCCTCCCCCTCCTCCTTCTCCTCTGTTTTACTGTGCTCTTTATCCATTTTTCTGCTGTAGTCTCCAAGGGCAATTGTATTTGCCTCGTTGCTTGTCCCCAGGGCTCTGGCTCTTGAATAACAGGCTTCGCTCCTCTCTTCCCTCCATAGATTATTTTGCTGACCTTCAGGGCCGCTCGGATGACGACCCAGGGCTTTATTGGGAATTCTATGGCAGCTCTGTGTGTGGTGAGTACTGATCAGCTCTCTGCGTGCGTCCCTTAGTGCTTACAAAGTCTTTATTTTTAAACATCATCGATGTCCGCGCAGCCCCTCGTTTCGGCAAGGCGGCTTTACGGCGATCTTTAAAAATGATCCGTGTGCGTGTCTTTGATGTCTCAGAGTCTAGCGAAGAGGGCGGCGTCTACGACATCCTGGCAGACCCCCCAGGCCCAGAGGACGAGGAAGAGGATGATAAAAGGGAGGTGTTTGAGTTTGAGTTCTCCGACCGACCTCTGCTGCCTTGCTACAACATCCAGGTGTCCCTCTCCCAGGGGTGAGCTTTGATCTAAAGAGCAGACGCAGCCTTTTTACATTTCCACCTCTCTTGATGCTCATTCCTAAACATTACTCTGTTTTCCCCTTCAGGCCGAGAAACTGGCTGCTACTGTCCGACGTGCTTCGCCGGCTGCGGATGTCCGCTCGCGGTTTCCGACAGGCTTTCCCCCACATGGAGGTGGTGACGGTGGCCGAGGCGGAGTTTTACCGGCAGGCGTCTCTGTCGCAGCTCTTCTCGTGCCCAGAGGAGCTGGAGGGCTTCCACCCCGACAGCAAGGAGCTGCTGGACCTGGTGGAAGACAGCGCCGAGCTGGCCGCCCTGCTGGGCTCCACACTGGAGTGTCTGGACGACCGCTGGGACCACCCGGCAGACAAACTGAAGGACAAAATCAAGGCCATTGGCAAGTTGGGCTCATCCTGACCCCTTGACCCGCCGAACCCTGACCTTGATCTTTACCGACTGCAGTTTGCTTTAGAACCGACATGGGGTTATGATGACATGCCTTAGCCCGACCCTTAGTTCCTGCGCTTCGGCCCAACTCTGGACCAGCACTGGTGCACTGTACAGATAGACTGACCTACTGGCTGACTGGGCTGCTGAAACGTTTCCCTCCGTTAACTGAGGATCAATACATTTGTGACTCAATAGACTTAATAATGGTCTTATTTTTATAAATTAATATATGTATAAATAAATAAATATATATATATATATATATATAATATCATGAGATTGTTTTGTTTTTCGGATGTTGCTCACGACTCCTCTCTGAAAGATTTTGTACGGCAGCAGTCGTGTTGTCAGCGACTGGACGGAGTGTGTGAGCGCGCAGCACATCGTGCATGTGTGTAGCTGTACAGAATAGTACTGACGCTGTGCTATTGAATGTGGTATTTGTGTTTATAGGAAGCACATGATGTCCTGTTTTTTTTTTTTTTTCCTCTTCATCCTCTTCTCCTCAGACTTTAGTGCTCGCTTGAGCCTCAGGGGCTATTTTGTTGTATTTTTTTTTATGTTCAAACTTTGCTTCCTGTTTAGTCTGTAATTTAACATGCAAAACTACAGAATCGTTTGTATAATAAAGTTTTAAGATAATGTTGATATTCACCCTTCGGCACAGAGCTTGTATATAACGGGGAGGCTACTGCAGTAAAGTAATTTTTGGTGTGTTCATTTTTTGTTTTTGTTTTAACTTTGTAATTAAAATATCTCATAATTTGTATTTATATTTTACAAAAGAAGTTGCTTTAAAATAAATATACAAACTGCAAGATGAGCCCCGCGTGCCGCTCCTCCTTGTGTCTCCAATAAATTCGTTTGAATTCTGAGGATTTTAATGGGTGCTCTGTCAAATTCAATCTTCGTGCCTAATTAAACCTTTAAGTGACCGAGGTGTGAACGCCCAACACGATCCTACATTGCCATCTTTTGGAAAACGTCAGTACTGTAGGTGTCGTGCCGATCCTTGCTGCACCCACGAGAGAACGACCTCTGCCAACTCCTATGCTGCAGCTGCTGCGTGCAGAAAACCTGGTGGCCTGCAACGCCCCCTAGTGTACAAATCTGCAAATGGAACAAACTGTGTTAATGGAGGTAAGCGCTGAACTTTGTGTGGGTGTTTATTTGGAAAAGTGCACCACTTAATTACAGCATCAGCCAAAATAACAAGTGATTTAAAGACGGTGATTGTTCTTCGTATTCTTGTAGCCATATTCCAAATTGCTGAACCGCTCCTATAAGGCCTGATGAATCTTTCATTCTTCTGTGACGATGTTGTTCATAAATTATTAAAAAACATTTAAGCGGAGCCACACTGCTTAAACAGCTCCTAACGTTTAGTCGTCTTTTAGTAATATTTGCCAAAAACAACAGTGCCAAACCTTCATAGAAGAACAAGGGCACAAAATATCACATTATCCTTCATATATTATAATTTTCACTTGCCATTGTGTTTACACAATCCTGTTTAATCAAAGTACCAGAAACTACTCTGACACAAGTAATTAACGCGAGGACATGCTTGAACAGGAGCAAAATACGTTAACGCCTAAAGAATTGCAACCGCTAAAAGCCGACTGTCAGACGAAAGGTGGCTGGTGGGGGCTAACAGGCCTTTCCTGCACTCCTGCAACCCATCTCGAATATTCTTTGAGTGTGCACGTCAAACCTCTCTTTCATGAACGTGTCCAATCAGGCACCGAAGATCTGGATTTACAGAGGTGCTGGAGAGGAGAAACAGCAGCCTGCGAGGAATGCACGAGCCGGAAAAATGATGACTGAAAGCAGGTAGAGTTCAAACTAAATTCCCAGCTGCTCTGTATCTGCAGAGTGAGTACAAAGAGATCCATTTCAGGCTGCCAAAAGTCAAAATTCAGGGCTTTTTAGTTGAACCACAAGCTGACGACGGGGCTTTAGAGGGGGAGGCAGTCTGGCTATTAAGGCTGTAAATAAACCTGCGCAGAGAAATGCTGCAGAAAGCAGACTTACGGTATCATCCGGCTCAGGGGTCATCTTCAGGCAACTCTCAGGGTTTACCAATAATGTACTCGTTTTGTTTGGCAGCAGCAGCGGCTCTATGGAGTCTGACATGGCCCGTTTCACACATCCAGGTAACAGTGTCAGGTGTCAGTCAACTGAGATGCTGAAAAATACAAGTTGAGCCTCAAAGAAGTTTGTTTCTCATCCCAGACACTGAAGTCATGTCCTGAGGCAGAAGGTGTAGGAGGGTCACACTCGGTATGAACAGCTCCACTCTGACTTCCCTCTTTAGTGAACTGTAGGATGTAATTGCAGATTTGAAGGCTTGCCTCCGAACATAAGCGACTAATAACCAGCTATTATGGTTTATAAATGGACGCCATTGAAGAGGGGGGGAAAAAGCGGGTATAAGTTTCATTGCAGCGTAGATATTAGTAGATATTACACAGAATTACAGTGCACGGTCGCACCTGCTCTACTCTGAGGGATTTATTCCTCCTAATTGTCAGTAAAATTCAGCAGAATGGTGCAAAATAATTGCTCCTGTGCAGCGGAATTTTCTGCATTATTAATACGCTCCTGAAATGCAATTGACGATTTAACTGATGTATAACGTATGAAAATGTACAAAAATGAAGGTTTAATCCTGATATATTAGTGCTGATCCAGCTGAGCCATCCCTCAAGATGTGAACTTGTGCTTGATTTTTTTCCCCATTCATTCATTCATTCATTCATTTATTCATCTTCTGTAACTACTTATTCCTGTCGCGGGGTCTGCTGGAGCTTTCACCTCTACAGAAGCAGGGTACACCCTGGACATGTTGCCAGTCTATCACAGTGCTAACACAGAGAGACAGACAACCATCCACACCTATGGCCGATTTAGAATCACCAATTAACCTAATGAGCATGTCTTTGGACAGTGGGAAGAAGCCGGAGTACCGGAGAGAACCCACGCAGTCACAGATTAACATGCAAACTCTACACAGAAAGGCCCCAGTTGGCCCATGGATTCAAACCCAGAACCTTCTTGCTGTGAGACTCAACGGTAACTTCCACTGTGCCACCCCATTTTTCATTTCAATACTCTTATTTTAAGCCAAGATATTTAACATTCTCTCTCTCTCGTACTTTTTTTGATGCGGATCTTGTAGTTTTGCAATAATTTGCAATAAATTACTTTACAAGCAACAGAAAACTTCTAGACACTAGAAGACTTTGGAGAAAATGATGAAACACAACATAAAGTAACATCGTGGATGGACCTCAGACTACGTCAGGCATGACTAAACACTAAAATCAGTGAGCAGATTGTTCACTGAGCAACCTTACATTGGGCCATTTCCTAAACAAACAAATAATAAACCACACTCAGTACACAGAAAATCCATAAAGAAGTAGAGGTAATTAAACCAGGCTGCAGCCAATGATCATTTTCATTGCTGATAATTCTATCAATTATTATTTCCATTAACAAATTAAACCATATTAACCCCAATGCATACATTTCTGAAAGTGATGAGTTTCGGGCGGCACAGTGGAGTGGTGGTTGGCACTGTTGCCTCACAGCAAGAAGGTTCCAGGTTTGAATCCATGGGCCGACTGGGCCTTTCTTTGTGGAGTTTGCATGTTCTCCCTGTGTCTGCATGGGTTTTCTTGGGGTACTCCGGCTTCCTCGCCCTGTCCAAAGACATGCTCATTAGGTTAACTGGTCATTATAAACTGGCCATAGGTGTGCATGTGAGTGTGAATGGTTGTCTGTCTCTCTGTGTTAGCCCTCTAATAGACTGGCGAGTCGCGACCAGTCCAGGGTGTACCCTGCCTCTTGCCCAGTGACCCCAGCTGGGATAGAACCTTCACAGGACAAGTGGTTACAGAAGATGAATGAATGTGTTGAGTTTCTTTTATATCTATTCAGCAATCCAAAACACAGACTAATTTAGATTTGCTATACTACTGAAAAAAGCAGCAACTTGGGGAGCTTTTTAAGAACGAATATATCAAAATGAATTTATTAATGATTGGTTTTACCTGCTCCAGTTGAATACCTGAACAAGCCATCAATTCTTGTCCTACATCTACACAAATCTAATAAAAGTAAAATTCAACCTTCTGAATAAAAGATTCAGCTCTGATAAAACAGCTGTTTATTGCGTAGGCTATACATTACTTATTTGGTTATTTCAATCTTAAAAACAGGCTCGCCCACTTCATCTGAAGTCATACCTTCTTGCTGAAGAGAGCCATCAGCTCTTTAAGCTCTCTTTTATCACTCAAAGAACGAATCTCTTTCAAGTGATAGATACTGTCTCACCTGTACTTTATTTTTATCTTTTTCTTTAAATGGGTATGGTGGAAGTTGCATATCTATATTTGACTGGAGCTGCTGCAATTATTTTTATATTTTTACATATATGGTCTTTTTGTGCATGTATGTGCTTGAGTATTTGCTTGTTGCTGTGTGCCATGTGTGCTTCCAAACCACATTTCCTCCATGATAATAATAAAGTTGAGGTTGCAAATGTATTTCTGGGCAAATATTGTTACCATCATTCAATTTATAAATTATAGAGGTAAAGAAAAAGTATACCTACCTTGAATGCCAGAGTTTAAAGTCCATGGTCGTTGTTTTAGTTTGCAGGTATACAAGAACTGGAAAAAGAAACCTCTGTGAGAAAAACTTTTACACATGGAAGACTAATAAGGAACATTAAAAAGAATGGAAAATAAAGGTTATGTGTTTTCACTTTTGTTGTTACATTAACTTTTAGACAAAATGCACTAGTTCTGGTCCAAAAATGGGTTCTTACAGGAAAACGCGAATTTGTAAGGAATGAGAGTTGTGTTAAAGAAAACATACAATTGCAAGAAAATAAAACAAAAGCTCTACATTTTGTCAAAAGTAATGCTAATTTTGTATATACAGTTGTTTGGTGTGTTGATTCAACCAAAATAAGCTTTGTTTTTTTTATATAAGGAATTGTTTGCAGATTAATATGTCAAGTTTCTGTTGATGTTATTACTTTAATAAAAATATATGAGCCATTAAAGCATACGAGGCAACAAACTTTATCCAAAGAGATGAGGCATTTAGCTGAATGCTAGCATTTAGCTGAATGCTAGCCTTTAGCAGAGCACCAGTGTCCCTGCACTGCAGCGCAAGCCGGCCCATCATGCTTTGCGACATCGTGACGTCAGGTCAGCTGACAACTGCTGTAGCAAGGAGAAAGATGTCGCTGACGAACTGTCGAAGGATGGAGGCTATTTTTTCCGTCGCGCTAGTCCTCTGCTCCCTTGTCACAACTGGTAAGAACTGTACAACGATAGATTAGCATTATTCACATTTAGGCTGGCTTTTTCTGAACTCTGTTTTAGCGTTTTATCGTCGCGTATGCGCTAGATTTGCTAGCTTTGCTAATGACAGTTCGCTAATCGAAGACTGGAACCTCGCTAGCATTGCGGTACAGCTGGCTTCTTATATTCTTGTGTTTGGGCTCTTTAGTGGCTATGAATGGGGTAAACTAATCTGTGGTCGGGTAATTGATGAGTTTGGACACGAACGACAGGCTCAACAGTTAAAGCGCATTACTTAGCTTGTTGCTATCATGACTTCAGCGCATTAGCAAACTACAAGATAGCAGGGAATGCGTATGGTTTTAACAAATTCGTCGAGGCCATGTAACATTAAAGATAAATGAACATTTATGTGTGCTTCCTTGTTTAGCTTGTTGCTAATACCCAGAAGCCTGTGCGGTCATGTGACACCGGTAGTTCCTCTTTAGCATTCATCATCTGCTCCCTGTCACGAGTTCATTGCCTTCATCCCCGGTGCTGTGAGGTTAAAAGGTTATCTTCACTAAACTGCTACTCGCCAAAATATTAGGAACCCTAGTTATATTGTTCAGTTTAAGGCGAAGCAGTGTTAAAACGTTTTTAATTCAACTGTATGGCCACTTTGGAGCATGTAGTTTGTGGTGCTGTTACAGTGTATGTTGCGTTTCTGTTATTTCACCTAGACCACTGACTAAAATAGAGTTCACAGGAAAAAAATCACAGGAGCACGTTACATAGTACTACAAACCACATCCTGCAAAATGAAAGCACAGCTGAATCAACAGCTCTCTGAGCTATTTTTAACAAATGATGAATACCATAACCTCAGTTAAGCTAAGATTTAGTGCAGGACTGATATTATATGTTATAGTGCATTTTGTTTTCAACAGGGCACCTAATGATCTGGTAAGTGAGTATAGAAAGCTGCTGTTTTGTTTGCTGCAGAGTACAATTAACATATCTGTGTTAGTCAATTGTTGCATTAGAGTGATAAAAATCCACATGACTTCTAGTTTAAGGAGTCACTTCTAATTGTAACCCTAAGGCCGTGATTGATTATTCCTAACATAATACACACACTACAATTCATTTTGTTTCACTACAAGGCCGTTCTGTCACACCGCGCTACTTATCTGTTCCTCTTCTTGATTTGATTGCTTCACAGTGGATAAAATCACATTGAGAAATTGGGTTTATCAAGACAAAGTCACGGGAAGGGCACTACGTGGCAGATAGATGGTGATTTGAATCACGGCATCAAAAAAAGAAGGTTAGGGTAATGTTTGTTTTCTTCTTGAAGTATCTGTGCCATAATTTTACCTTTATTTTTCCTGACAGGTGTCCATGGAGACAGCTTGACTGTGCTGCAGGCTCCAGAGTTCGTATCCTTCCAGAAAGGCGACTGGCCAGTGTCTGGAGAGAAGATCCCCGACCTGGTGGCTTTAACCATGGGTTTCTCTGTTCAAGAGGTGATTTCTTGTTTAAAATTATGCAGTTTTAATTGTATCTTAACCTCGTTATTATGCCAGTTTAATGTCTGCAATGTGTGTTACTTTGCACAGGATCTCTCATGGCCAGGCCTCCAGGCAGGTCCTCTGTTCCAGCGACCCCGGGCTAACATCCTGGTGGTGGTGAGAGGAGTCGACAGCCTGGCCCTGCCTCACAGCGTGTCCTCCTACCCTTTGGAAAACGTGAGTCAGACCATTTCTGTACATCACATTCATGCCTTTAAATAGAAAAGGAAGCCTGCAGTGTGGTTTGAATCAGTTGGTTTAGTTTGCCATTGAGTTCTTTTCTTTTCTTCAGCCCGTACCCTTCACCCTGGATAGTGTTGCAGAGACTGTACACTCTTTGTTTGCTGAGGACACCCCTGTAGTGCTCCAGTTGGCCCCTAGTGAGGAGGTAATAAAAATATATTGACACAGAACAAGGATACTTAACCATCTCTGACACCTCTTTTCTAACATGTTCAAATTCTGTTATATTTCTCTCAGCGCCTTTATATGCTGGGCAAGGCCAATGCTGTGTTTGAGGACCTACCAGTTACCCTGCAGCAGATCCGTGCCCGTCTGTCCCAGGATGGCTCTGTTCTGGCTTCTCTGCCTCTTAACTCCCTCAGCAGAAATGCAGAGGTCAGTTTCTAACAGTGTATCATTTAAACCTGCCTTTTGTTAGTTGTGTTTCTACAGAAAATATAGGATATTCCTGCTTAACCCACATTTATCTAGGTCTTATTAACAAGGAAAGTGTTGTTTTGTTTCTTAGGCGGATTTGCTTTTCCTGTCTGAGGTCCAAGTGCTGCATGATATCACAGCTCTGGTAACTCATCCATTTCTACTGGACATTTTTTTTCTAAGTTAAATAGAGTAGTCTGTCAGGTCTAACTCAGATTTCTATGTCTTCCCTCTTGTAGCTGCAGAGACACAGACATTTGGCGAAGGACCACTCCCCTGATTTGTACTCGTTGGAGCTGTCTGGCCTAGAGGAGCTGAGCCGGGTTTACGGCCAAGACTCTCCTCAGTACCGTGACGCCACAGCCATTCTTGCTTCTGTGCTTCAGAAGGTACGGAGCATTTCTGAAAAGGTGACCCGATTTATTCAACCGGAATTTAACCTTGTGTATGTATTTCATTATAGTTCGGAGAGGATGTGTATGGTCTCTATGGAAACAGTGCTGTGGTGGAGGTTGTTACAGTGAAAACCTTCGAAGCTCCTTTGACCAGGAAGTCTCGTTCGATCCTGCAATCCCAACCAATTGTAAGTCTGAGCAACCGATTCAACACTGTTTCAATGAGCTATTGTAATGTCTAAGGATATTTTCTATATGGTTTATATAATTTAGGTCCAACTAAATGTCAAAAACACATTGATTTTATGCAAAACAATTTAACTGTATGAAGACGATGAAGAAGGTGAATCAAAACCTCTCTAGAATGGTATGAGCAAAACCAGACTGCATCCGTTTTGGCTGTTCCAGGCACTGTGATAAATAAGCGACTATTTGAAATGCTCTTGTACTGTGTGCTGTGTGCTGTTTTATGCTTTCTCTTACCTTTATGATAAGTGAATAGTGTGCGTAATATGATTCTAGGACAGGATCCATTTGGTTAAATGTCACAAGATGACAGATATGCAATCTTTAGGCGGCCTTCAACAGCACAGACGACTCCTTCAGGCAGGTCATCAGAGAGACAGCTGAGCTCTAAAGTTAATGTTGGCAGTTCTATAGTTGTCAGATGGAGGTAACTGTTTAAATCAGTTGCGAGGGCAATGGCAACATGTGCACAGGTACCCTAACATGGGTTCGGATCACTGTGCAGTCATGAGAGGAAAGAGGCCCACTCTGCTGCAGTGGCGCTTCTAAACACACTGGATTCACAGTCTTCACTTAGAGAGCAGTTGATTAAGCTCTGGATGTGGTGCTGCGGAGCTCTCTGACTTTGGTGGTTTTGAAAATGTTTTCCAGAGTAACCCGGGCAGCCCTTACAACCTGGCCTATAAGTACAACTTCGACTATGCAGTGATCTTCAACATCGTGCTGTGGCTGATGATCGCTCTGGCTCTCGCCGTCATCGTCATCGCTTACAACCTGTGGAACATGGACCCAGGATACGACAGCATCATCTATAGGATGACCAATCAGAAGATCAGGATGGACTAACCATCAACACGCCTGCTGTCCCCTCACAACCCTCTATTTGTGTTTTTGTGTGAGGTATTGTTTATTGGAGGGGGGGGAGTTGATGATGATGGAGGAATAGTGTTGTATTGAATCACCTTTTCGTTCACAGCTGGCATGATAACGGACAAAATATATTGACATTACAGTAGTGGCTCTATTGTTTGTCTCGCATCAATATCATCCTCCACTGGTGTACACACTGAACAAATTCAGACTTCCTCCCTTCAGCTCCACAGCTCTCATCATTCCTTACAACTTCAACTCCTCACTAACTCATTTGTTTCCCCTGGTGATTGCAAGTGTATTTTCTTTTGTATAAAAAAAAACATATTGTAATGTTATGAAAGAATGAAGTTTGTTTTGTTTCCGTGTGAAGTTGTTGTGTTTGTCTCTCCATGTGAAACTGTTTTAAGTTAAATGAAATCTATGTGTATATATTGAATATGAAACAGATGTAACTGTGTGAGAAATTGCTGTGCGCTTATTGTGAAAAGATGTGTATGGGTAGGTTTCGCTGTGCTTCTGTTCCAAATGACAGATGCGTATTAGATTACATAAATACTTGATCATAATGTTGGTTATTAGGATTGGATAAGGATAAATGAAGCTCTGTAAATTGCATTAAATGCCTAACAATAAATTATTACATGGATTACCCTAACCTGCGTTCACTTTGTCATCTTGTATGAGAAGTCATGTTTCATTTTAGATTTTTTTTTCTTCTTTTTTTAACTGGCAGTGGTTCATATGAAACCGAGAGTTGGGTATGTGCTGTTGAGTGCAGAATCAGGTGTCCTACACCAAAACAACAATGACCTACTTGTGACAATCTAATGTTCTGCTGGGAAACTTTTAGACGTTTATGTTACTTAGACATGTACCACCCACCTAGACCAGACCAGGCACTCTCACCCAATAGCAATGTCCTTGATGACAGTGCCCTCAGGAAGGCCCATGTCCATCCTCTGATGAGTCACAACTGTTCTGGAGGCACAAGGGAGACCTACACAATATAAGGTCATAATGTTATGCCTGATCAGTGTTTATCATCATATATAAAATCCCCCCCACAAAGACAACAACTATGTTAAAACTTTATATATTTAATGATTTGGGTTCATTCGGGTAAGAAGATTCAACACTGGCAGCTGCTTCTTAGTCTTCATTGCAGATTGTGCGCATGTGCGGCTCATGTCAATCGCTTCTGTATATAAACATTGTCCCCTTACATATACGTTTCCTGTTGCGTAACAGCTCAGCCAATCAGAATGCAAATCCGCGGTGTAAGCCCCGCCCCTTGTACTATTCTCGACATCCTATTGGTTGTGGTCTTTTGTAACGCTTCGCGTTTTTAAATAGACTCGGAAAGCGGTGAGTGTACCAGACAAGTTTAGACCGTTAGACCAACTACTGACTAAAACCGGAAAAAAACAATGGTCTGACTGCTGATAAAAGGTATTAATTGCTTGTTTTTTGACTGTTAACCTGTTGTTTGTTTGTTTGTTTTGCGTATTTATATTGAAAGGGTACATGCCAGTATGATACATTGATGTTTACGTTTCCTTCAGCCTTTAGAAACGAGTATAAATGTTAATACTTATATACCCTTTGCATTTTGGAGTGCTGTTTTTTAAATTCATTTAGTTTGACGTGTGTATAGTTCAGATAACAAATTTGTTTTATGTGGGCTCAGGCAAATATTGAAGACATCCGGCTTGTGGGAAAACATCATCATAATGGTCCTTTAAAGCTCCACATGTGTTTTTGTATTTATGTACATTCATGTTAAGTTCTTCTTTCACATCGCAGCTAGCATCTACGTGGTGAGAAAGATCCGGGCCTCTCTTGCTGAAAGAGAGCAACAGGAAAAGCCCATCATCACACCATGTAGTGCTATTGGTAAGACAATGACCACAGATGCTACCACAACGCCTACACGGGAAACGAAAGTGTTAAAACCAGAAGTTCAGGTCTTGCGAAAATGTTACCTATGCATTACTGGTTAACTAAAAGTACTCCCTTGATTTGTTATTTGAGATTTTAATGACTTTAAAGTAATCTTGATTTTATGACACCAGCTGTTTACCGTGCTTTGTAAGACCATTATGTCACAAAGTACATCCATGAGATTAGGGGTATTAGAAGTAAAGACAGAGTATCTGTTATGGAAGAGCATTGTACTGATGCACAGGTGTTTCTGTTTTCTATGTAGCTGGAAGGAGAGAGGATGCCCCAGTTGCCGCTCTGAGCCCGGGACCTGATGAAGGTGTCGGAGCAGCAGCAGGCGTGGGGATGTCCTCGGAGATGGCCGTGCAAAAATGTGGATCCTCCTGACGGAAGAATTAGGCTGGAAATTGGGACTGTGGTCAACTCAGTGGCAAAATACAATTTGTTCTTTGAGCATTTTTGCACTTTAGTTCGATAATTTACTCTCAGGGTTGATTTCATGGATGTGTATAACCATCTACATAAAACAAACAAAAAGAAAGTTTTGCCAAAAAAGCCTGTATTTTGAAATACAGATTACATTATTCCAGTATTTTTCAATGCCCACGTTGTATCCAGTGACCAATGTCCAGCCCAGGATTA
Organism: Planiliza haematocheilus; assembly: GCA_005024645.1. Classification (NCBI taxonomy): domain Eukaryota; kingdom Metazoa; phylum Chordata; class Actinopteri; order Mugiliformes; family Mugilidae; genus Planiliza; species Planiliza haematocheilus. The sequence continues at coordinate 757,976 of SRSE01000940.1, read as the reverse complement.
CACATTAGGTCTTTTCACAGCCTACATTTTGGCTTTCTAAGACAGCAGACAATGCACTGGCACATGTTAAATGTGATGCAAGCATTTATGTTATTAATCTGGTTAGTCAAAATGTTCTCTGTGAAAAAGCCCAAATTTAAGTACTGCAGCGTTTGAAGGCAAACTCACCAACCTCTCTCCAGGGGCTGAGTGGGCCTGATGTTTCTGCAGTTACATCAACAAAGAAAATTACTCTTCGATAATGATGCGCTTGCAATATATATCTATGTATAAGGTTATTAGGTAGATGTTATGAACAAAAAGGAACTCTTGTATTTTTGAGGTGGTTTTACAACTAATATACCTCTCAGGAAAAGCACAGGTGTATTTAACAGTATTAATGGTGGCTCAAATCCATTTAAGTGCCTCAGTGAACCATGCCAACAAGGAAGCATGTACATTAGCAAGGAACACCTAAAGAGAATGCACAGCTCATTAATGTTTGTTATTAATTACACCTGTGATTTTCCTTACTTTAATCCTGCAAAACTGTGTGCTGTCAGCATGAATAATATCATAATAAGAACATTATAAGAGACTGAACATGCTTTAAATCTGCTATGAATGTTACAACTGTGTTCCTGGTTTTGCTACGGCTCTAACTTGAAAAATTACTGACATCCATGCATGTACTGCTAATAAAACATATATCCTAATAAACTCGTGGCATTCTGTCATGCTTTATTCTCTTGCCCTAACTAAGTCTGCAAGAATATACTCATGTTGCAAGACTATAGTCAACAACTTATAGCGATGCTAAAAACTATATGCTAGTTAGCATGTTGTCAAGTTAATACAAGTTAATAAGTTCATACTTAAACAAGTGACCAAAGGGCAACTGTGGTGTAGTTGTCTTGGAGTCTGAGAGTCTGGGACTGTGGTCGACTCAGTGGCAAAATACAATTTGTTCTTTGAACATATTTGCACTTTAGTTTGATAATTTACTCTCAGGGTTGATTTCATGGATGTGTATAACCATCTACATAAAACAAACAAAAAAAAGTTTTGCCAAAAAAGCCTGTATTTTGAAATACAGATTACATTATTCCAGTATTTGTCAATGCCCACGTTGTATCCAGTGACCAATGTCCAGCCCAGGATTACACATTAGGTCTTTTCACAGCCTACATTTTGGCTTTCTAAGACAGCAGATAATGCACTGGCACATGTTAAATGTGATGCAGGCATTTATGTTATTAATCTGGTTGGTCAAAATGTTCTCTGTGGAAAAAGCCCAAATTTAAGTACTGCAGCGTTTAAAGGCAAACTCACGAACACATTTACTGGTAAAATATGATAAGATCAGTGCTAATTCAACAACAGGATTGGATTTGGTGAGGTTGGTTTTATAAACATTTTTACAGTAATCAAGTAGTTTAGCCTTAGAGCAGACTAAATGCTTTTTTCCTTAACTGAAGCAGCCTTGTCAGAGTGTAATCTTAGTCAACTGGACCATTACTGTCAAAATAGTCAGCCAAATAAATATCTGCATTTACTCAGTTATTGCTTGTGTGGTTCATTTTGTGATATGCCAGGTAAGAGTGTGTCATATCTCATGACTAACTGCCTTATCTCCTTTTAACAAGGCATGGTCTAGTGTTTCATTAAAAGGCAAACATGAAAAGGTAAATCACTCAGAAAACCAGTAAGTCCTAAAAGAAAAAGGAAATTATAATTTTAAATGTGCTTAAGATCAAATAGATCTTGAAATTCTATAATGTATTTACGACTCAGCTGCTGTATTTCTGAACGCTATAACCCTACTCATTGCTTTTGTTAATTTTGTAAATCACTTTTAATTAAAAAAAAAGATGTACTGATGTAATAATTGATTGATTTGTAAAACATCCGAGAAGACGTTTTCATTAAAATATCTTATAATGATTTACTTTGTAAATAATTTATTTATAGATTAATTAAATCGTAAAGAAATGTATACTGTCTGTAATGTCTTCATACCATGAATTGGGCGCGGGAACTACTCGCGGGAACAAATTGTAAACAAATGTTCCGGTTTTGTTTTTTTTTCATCCTGGATACACTTCCGGTGCTTGCCGGATGTTGCTAAAGAGGAACGTACCGACTGGTGCAAACCTAGATCGGGCCCTGGAAGATGTTTGCAGTCTGTGTTTGCAAGGTGCTTGGGGAGCCGTTCGTGGAAAAATAACTTTCTCCATTTTACCAAGACTGGCTTAAATTGTGTGTGCATCCCAACAGAAGGTTAGTGTTAGCTTTGCTTCATGTAGCTAGCATTGTGGACAAAGTATACCATTAGTATGGCTATAACAAGGCTAGCTCTGTCGGCTAGCGCTAGCTAATCAAGAGTCCTCACTTTTTGTTGTGGCCAGGAAGAAAAATTCAACTGAAAAATCAAACATGTGGCCACTGAGTGTGATATGCATGATAATAATACCAGTGTTTTGTTTAAAATGAGTAGTGATCCTCTGTTCAACACAAACATCAGCTTCAGTGACAGAAAGCAAGGTGTTGCTCGCTAAACTGGTGCAGTGTGTTAGGTAAGGTTAGCAGCAGAGTTTTGTTATGTTAACCCTAGAAAGCTAATAAATAAATATGCAGAGTCCGTTCACCTGATCTGATTTCTCCATGGTGGCTTATGCAGATATGTTTTAGTTATAACAATCAGCAACCAACTTGGCTAAGCAGCACTTGGCTTTTAGTTTCCGTTTAGGGGGAAACTAAAACTGAACGGTATTTTTTTTTATTGTCGGTGCAAAGGTATTCATGAAGGAGTAGCGTTGCATGTCATTTTTTGTCATTATTGTTAACATTTTATTAGCATTTGTTTGTGTCTTCCTGTGATGCATTCAAGAACCCCCAGTGTGTGACTCAACCAGCCTTTACATATACTTCTTTCAGTGTTGTTTGCTGTGCCTTATGAAATGATGGAGCAAAGAAGCGCCTTAACTATTCCATTTACTGTTGACAAAGATAAACAGGTATGTGTCATTTATGTTTTAGAAAACTTTGACAGTTTTCATGTCATAGATATTATCTTGTTCCATTCATCCCCATCCTGATACAGTAGCGATGCTTGCTTTCTAGCTGCTGTCGTAACAGGTTCAGCTCATTGTAAACTGGGATTGTTAAATGTCTGCGCTCTGGCTTGCTTTTGCGCTCACTGCATTCCTAAATTATTTTGATCGGTACGCACGTTCTTTGGTGCAAGGATGAGCCACTTGTCTGCATTTGGGATGTTTTTGCATAATCAGTGCTTATGAGCTGTTACAAGGGCTGCTATTTCAGGAGAGAGACAATGTCGGAGTACAGGAAAGACAGGAACATTGTCTTACACTGGCTAACATTCTCTTACCAAGCAAATTCAGAGCCACAAATTACATTTACCATCATGCAGAGAGGCTGCAAATCCACTGAGGATGTGATACTAGGCTACAGAAAATTGACTTTAATAAATGAACCATTCTTCCAAATAGTCGCCCATTCATTGTCAGGTGATGGACATGTCAATTAGCTGAAGGGTAAAGGAGCTAACTGCTGTCCATAAGTTCATTAGAAACAAAGAAAACGCACGCACGCTGCTTTAATACCAGTCGGACTAACAGCTGCAACTAGATGCTTTGTAAAAATACAATCATAATCTCAACACGACGAATTACAAATCAGAAGCTTTGCATTTTTGCACCTGCTGCACTTCATAAACTTTTGGTTGTCATCACACGAACATGGTAACTAATCACCCCATTAGATGGAAAATCCATTCAGAATCCCCATCACGTGTCTGTCACCAGAGACTGGAAAGTTGGAGAGACAGGTACGTCAGTTTGGCTCCATCTCTGACTGACCACATGGACAAATGTTACGTTGGTAATGCGGGTCTTTCAGAGTTATTTTCAGCACTAACACTCTTGTCTTTCCCCGTTCAAAAAGGTTTCCTGGACTGCGCTTACAGGTTGCAAGTCCAAACTTCGTAATTCACAACACAAAAATGGATCCATGATGTCTGATCACAAACGTGCGGCTATGATCACATGGGACGTTACCAAGTAAGCACCTGTCAGGAAGACAGTTTGGATTTTTCTCTGGGCCACTGATTACAAACACATACAGTATCTTGCTTCTGTACATCAGTTGTAGCTCATTAATAATATATTGTGCTTCACATCCGTTTTCACTGTATTAATGTAATCTCTTAAGCTGCCACTAGATGGGGCACTCGAGTTATGCTCAGCCATAACTGACCACATAAGCCAGGAATATTGATTAGCAACGGATCAGGGGATAAATTCCCTCTGAATAATCCAGAGTATCGCATATACATTGAAATTGTCTATTAAGTTAAATTAAGTATTAAATTGGTACCCGAATTTGTACTATATACTAAAATATGTTTACAGCTCAACTACAGTTTTAAAGCTGCACTCCCTGGATAACATTTTTATTGTGCAGCATTATTCCACACGTGCCATCCTTATATTTAAAATCTTAAGTGTTTGGAGAGCTTTAAAAGCGTCATCACTTTTCGTGCTTACACCGTTTGTGTCTGTATGTTTCTGATGCAGCAACTAAAACATATTTTAAGTTTTAACTTACAAACATGGTGCAAGTATCGGTTATACTAAAACCTGTTTCTGTGTTAGCTGTGTGACTAATCATCCCTCTGTAGTCAATAGAAACTGGTTCAGTTAAGTCTTTATGGTCTTTTTAAAATGATGCACCATGCCTTTTCAATTATACCATTGTTATCACACAACTATATGTCATGTTTGTGTGTCAGAGTTCGTCATTCTCCCCAGGATCGTCTCAGTCTGACGTTTTTAGAGACATTCCAGCAAATGTGAAACCATGGTCGCTGAAAGTTTTAAATTTCAACATTTTCCTGTATGGCAAATTTTGCGTAGTGCAAAGTTAAGGCCAAGCTTATCAGGACCACACATGTGGCTTATCTACGGCGGCCAACCCCTCCCTGTAGATCAGCTGGTATACATAAAGCCACACGTGCAGCGATGGATGAGCTTTAACTCAGAATACTTTCGTTGGTCGCAATGTTGCGGAGAGGTCGCTGCTCAAGGAAGGTTGTGAATAAATATTCCTTGTCCCGTAGGAGGAAGCCCCTTCTGATCCTAACAGATGTCTTGAAGACCGATCTGGGCAAGGAGTATATGGAAAGGATAAAAAATAGTCCTGCCGGGTGCAACAGAGAGCAGATGAGTCAGCGGAGGGCGAGTGGCCGGTGCAGGGAGGAACCTGTGACCTGCAAGGACGCTCAGCCCAGTCAGAGGGAGACCAGGAGTAACAGCACCAAGAATGTAACGCCTAAAAGCAACCAGAAGACCACGTCGTCCTCCTCATCACAAAGGTAGGAAAATATTGTTAACGGAATAATAAAAGGATCTCGGAAAAGATCGTTCCAACTCCCACATCCTTCCGTTTCCGTTGTTGACATGCAACCAGTTAGCTTAGCACAAAGACTGAAAGCAGATGTAAACCTCTTGAAGAAAACATGAAATCATTACCAGTAACTTTCAAACTTGTTTTTAATTTTACAAAATTAAAATTAAACATAAAAACATTTTACAAAATTAAAATTAAGCAGTAACTTCCTTGAGTCTTGTGATAAACATTAGGTTGCCAGGCAACCAGCAAAGACTGAAGGAAGTACCAAACAGTCAGACAGAAATAAGGGCAACTTGTTTACTCCAATGAAAGCTTTTCAGAGGTCACATTACTGAAGGACACCCTAATTTCACTGCGACTACTAAACGTTCTCCTGATTGATATGATATGTTTAATTACCTGGTGAAAACTCCTTTCTCCTTCAGTGACTAATCCAGAAACTCTGAATATGTAAAGTTCTCTCACGAAATTCCCACACATAATTAATTAAAGTCTGTTCTTAAGCCAGACTCATGTTCCTGTGTGGGAAGTGCACCTTCTCATTAATGTAACTAGACAGTCGTCTGGTCTCACATGCATTTCCTCTTCCATGTCTGTCGTCAGCTGGACAAGCACAGAAGGTTCTCCTTAGTTCTACCTCCTCCACACGACATGCTCAGATGTCTTCTCTGTGTTTTGTTTTTTTGTGTCTGTGTGTGTGTGTTGCGGTGATTTTATTAAAACTAAAACTGTTGTACATTTATTAACTTCAGTCAACGTCGTTCGAAGCACACAAAGAGAAGAACACAACACAGCCGACTAGCCTTCGGGCGGCGTGATTACAGAACGATGCCAAACACAGCGACGCACGTGCATCAGCGCTTACAACACCGAGGGCCACCCATGCAGGCTACGTAGGCGCCGAATAGACGACACATGACACTTTTTCACGTTGCGTTTTGCAGCCGTGTTTCGCTTTAAAACTTGTTGCTATTTTTATCCAGAAACGGAGAAATCTCGTTTGATCTGTCTCCTTGTTTGTTGCATGCGATGCTGCATAAGCGAGAAAGATTTGAACTCAAACAGGCAATAAAAATGCCAACGAACGCAGACTGAGGGATTATTTATTTGGATATTTTCATCTATTTGTTTTCAAATAGTTTAAAGACAAATAGCTTTTTAATGGAGTTTGGCTTTGCGAGCTTTTTTCCAGGGAAGAAGACGTTGTTTTTTTTGGAGTAGTACCTCACAGACTGAGACTCAACATCAAAATGTGGTTCGAATTTAAATATTTTCTGTGTATGGTTTTGTTCAATTAATTTACATCACGTGGCTTTGCTAAAAAAAAAAAAAAATGCAGCGTAATCTCAACCTAGCGTGTTCTCTTTCATGTCTTCAGGTCAAGACTCAGGAGAAAACTGCCCAATGCTGACGATGAAGAGGAGAAAGAAGACGGCAGGGACGTCGAGGAGGTGATAATAGGCAAGGACAACGGAGAAGACGACAAATTCGCTGAGGTTGTGGGTAAGTAAACGTGAAGAACGCGGGCGAGTTATTGATCTAATGCTGCTCCCCACCTCGCTCCTACTCCGCTTTGTTGCTTTAACCTTGAATGAATCATTGATCTTTTTCCTTGGAAAGCAGCGCTCCTCCCATTTTCCCACTCTCCTTGCTGTTAGGTTTCTCCCAGATGTCTTTTAATGTCCAAGCACAGGAGCCACAATAGGATTCTGCTCCTTAGTGTTACTTTTGTGCTGACAATAGTGAAAACCAGCAAGTTGTGAGGTGAACTATTGCTCAACACAAGTGAACTTTGAACACGGAAAAGTTCAGCGTTCACTGAAACCATAGCGTCATTTCAAGTCTGACTATAGAAGACCCTTTTTAAGTGGTCACTACAACCAGACGGAGAGGTTTATAAAATCTTATTTGATGCATTTAAAAGTCGTTGCAGGACATTTCTGTATGCTGCCAGCGCTGTGTGTGTGTAATTTGGCATCATGTGTTGATCAGTGTTTGTCTCCTTCTTACAGATTGTGGGTTGTCAGTGAGCTGGGAGCCCACGGAGGATACAGCAGACTGTGGTGAGTTCACGCCAACCAGCATGAGGGACAGGTGGTCGGAGCCAGAGAAAGACGTACAGCACTGCTCGGTGAGGGATTTATTTTTATTTTTTTGAAACTATAAATGTTACGAAAGAATGACTTAAACAAAAGCCTCATTATGTAAACACGGCGGCAACTTTTCACATCAGCCTCGTGTTGTTATTAGACTATTAGCCACTTTACATAAAAGTCTGGATGGTTATCTTACTAGGTAACCACACCACTTTCCATTTATCATCTAGAAAATGCAACTAGCAAATAATCCAGGTTTAAATATTGGCACAGAATGCTTTACTGTTATCAGACTTTATAACAAAGGCAGCTCAGTGTATGTCTTGTGTCTGTCAATTAAATGCAAACTAGGCAACTAAAATAATGCTGCTCCTATATGTTTCCAGTGACTATACAGCAATCAGGCATAACATTATGACCACTGACAGGAGAAGTGAATATCATTGACCATCTTGTGACAATTCAGTGTTCTGCTGGTAAACATTTGGACCTGGCATTCATTCATGTGGATGTTACTTAGACATGGAGCACCTACCTAGACCAGACCAGGCACCCCCACCCCACAGCAATGACACTCCTTGATGGCAGTCATCCCCAGCATTTTGGAAGCACACCTGGCCTCCAAAATGACTAGATCGCAAACTGATCAAGTATCTGTGGGATGATCCACAGAGGTCCCTCCCCTCAAGCCAACAATTTTCTGTTGCCAGACTCCACAGGACACCTTCAGGAGGCCCATGTCCATTCTCTCATGAGTCACAACTGTTTTTCAGGCACAAGGAAGACTAACACAATACTAGAAAGGTGGTCATAATGTTATGCCAGATCGGTGTATGGCTACAGCCACTTGGCTTAGAACAAAGACTGGAAACAGGCCTGTCGTGTGATCAACAAATTTCCCTGAACTCTCTCCTGACAAACTCTTTTTGCATTGTAATCTCAAAACATTCAAAAAAAGCTTTTAATTTACGTATTAGAATCAGTGACATTTCCCCGCAGAGCTCTCTGCGTGCTTTTACTTTGGTGTCTGGTCACATTGCTCAGTACTTTTAAGTTTGCAGAGTCTGTCTGGAAAACAAATGTGTACCAACACTGTTAAAGCTCATCAGTTTAATTGCTAAATAACATCTGGACGCACAAATCCCTTCCATTCTTAAGGGTCGTGCACACAGGAAGAGACGAGAGGATGTTAATGAAATGCAGAGTGTGGGTTTTGTGACGATAGACAGAAAATCCTTTGGCGGCACAAGCGAGCAGGTACCAAGCTGAAGTAATCTCACATTTGTGTTGACGATGAGAATCTGATGACACAAGAACAAAGCTCCCCAAATGTTTACCACTAGGAAATTACTTCACGACCACCAAAGTCTCCATGCTGATAGCAGGCTTAGTGTCAGGTGAACCCGAATGGAGCAACATCGGCGTTGTTTTGATTTCACATAGACAGCAGTGACATCAAAAGGGTTTGCCGAATCCATAAACCAGTAATATATTAATGTTCGGCTTGTTTAACTTGGAAACATCTGGGGTGGGAAATATACAAGAAGCTTACCTCGGGAACTAGAGTCAGAACTAATGCGCTGTGTTTTGTTTAGCCTCAACAGAAGAGGAAAAAGAAGGATTCGGGGACCCACTGCAATGGAATGAGCACCCCAAAACGTCGCAGAGAGAGTGTTCTTCGCCTCACCGGGGAGGAGGGGAGAGATGCAGTGCCGGCCCCTACGCATGTTTGCCCGGAGGAGAGTGTGGAAGACGTGGATTTGGAGAGCCTGGACCGCTGCATTGTTCAGTTCACAGTGGGAGAAGACGACGGGACGCGTCTGGTCCCCGTCGTCGGCCCCGGTTTGGAAGCTGAGGACTTCATAAGCAGCCCGAGACTAAGCGTGTCGTCCAATCATGACAACAGAACTCAAACGGGCCCCTATGAAGCAAGTGAGTACCTGAACACAGGAGTCAGATGAACTTCTACAGCGTCACTGTACTGCAGATTTTCTTGTGCAGGTTAATGTAATTTTCTATGAGCATTTTAACAGATTTAAAAATAAACACATACAGCGATCACCCATAACATTATGACCACTGACAGATGAAGTGAACAGCATTGACCATCTTGTGACAATTCAGTGTTCTGCTGGTAAACATTTGGACCTGACATTCGTTCATGTAGATGTTACTTAGACATGTAGCACCCACCTAGACCAGACCAGGCACCCCCACCCCATAGCAATCCTTGCACAGGCACACACACGAGAACAGTTTAGGAACAACTATGAAAAACGGCACAAGGTGTTGACCTGACCTCCAAATTCACTAGATCCCAAACTGATCATGTATCTGTGGGATGATCCACTGAGGCCCCTCCCCTCAACCCATAGACCTAAAGGCCCCCCACTAACAACATCCACAGGACACCCTCAGAAGGTCCATGTCCTTTCTCTAATGAGTCACAACTACTGTTTTGGAGGCACAAAGGAGACCTACACATATATTAGGAAAGTGGTCATAATGTTATGCCAGATTGGTGTATAACCTATTATTAAGATGTAATTTTATAGCCTAAAAACATAAACCCCACTGTTGAAAGTGTTCTGCTCGTGCAGCTTGTGTGTCCTCAGCTGAGCGTCTCTTTTTAGATTTACTACTGTCCTCACTTTGCTTCAAAGCCATTTTGCCTAATGCTCGTGTTGCAGTCGTGCTGTCCAGCGACGACGAGGAGAGCAGTGACGCGTCTCGACGCAGCAGCCAAGCCATCCGTGCACTGGTCACCGTGGAAGACGCAGTAATTGAGGCACAGAAAGCTGCTGTCGAACACCACAATGTTCCCCTCATACAGGACATGCAGGTTGGTGCTGGATTCATTCTGCTTCGAAACGCCAGAAATACGTTTCACTAAGGACCTCAACGCGTCCCCGTATAGGCATGTTACTCTTTCGTTTCCATTTCACACACAGAAAACAACGTCTAACAGGTTGTTGAGTTAATGGGTGTTTAGAGGCATCATGCAGGAACCTAAGGTTTTACATCACCCCAGAGTTTCCTGCTCTCCACCTGCGAGCTGGTCTTCATCTGTATAACAGACACTTAGTCTTTTGTCAAAGGGAGTAGAGATGAGTCATGCACATGAAGGATTTTGGGACATAACCAAGCAGAAACCTCCAGGGATGAAAACTGAATCAAAAGTGTTAGGAACAGTTCCTCAAATGAGGCTGGTTCCAAAAGTGAGTCAGTCCCCGTAGACCTCCATGTGAACGTGTCCAGCTTTACAAAAGAAACAAACATGTTTACAAGAGTTCATTGTAAAAAGACTCACTTTTAACTCAAGTTATGTTGGGGCAAAATCATTCATAGTTAACGGTGCGGCTGCTTTGAGTGACAGGTGGGTGCACAGTTTGAAAGTTTTCTACTGATCATCAGTTCCACCCACGCTTTAATTCTTTAGCCGTGAGTTAAGACCCCTGCCTGGGGGTCGCTTTGCCATCAATCGGGAAGCCTCGGCCTCCCGCGGCTGGGGGCTTTTCCCAGGCGGCCTCGGCGGAGTCACGCGCCACGTTGCAAGTCATGCAAGAAAATAAATAACGTCCGTGAACAGGGGGCATAACTCGTGGGGGCTTTTGGATTTGTGTACATGCACAGATGAGAGGCAAGCAACGCGAGAACTGCACATGCTGGCTTACGCACAAGACAGGAGCTTCATTTAGATTAATTTTATAGCGAGATACCTGCATTTAATCAGAGTTGTTTACTGTATGTTTGACTCACAGTTCTTTTTCTCACTGTAACAAGACTTGAGTCAGCCACCGCTTGTTATCACCACTAGATGGCGCCAATGCGACTTTTTCTAATCCTTTACACAGTGGCTGTAAAAACTAAAAAGTATTCAAACTTAAATAAACATTACACACAATTCTTATGCATTGTGCACATGCTGTGTTTGACTGTCTTCTTTTTTGCAATAACTTTGCACCATTTTCCACAAACTCTATGTGTTGCAGATAGTACAGGTTGTTCTCGAAGAGGGTCCTGTGCCAACGACACCTTCTCCCATGGACTCCTATGTGGGGGTTAGCTTCTACACCCTCTACTGTGGGGATTGTAAAGGCAAAGCAAATGGAAGAGCCCTGGTAACCCTAATAGCCTTTTGCATTTGGTATCCACGGCTGAATTTCAGTGTATAAAGCATGTTTGTTTTCTCTCTTCACAGATAACAGACACAAATATCATCATCCCATTAAAAGGTAATGAAGGATACATTTATATATGTATACATTATTTATTGTCCACACTGAACTTAAGTATCTGAACTTGTTCCGTGTTATCTGGAATATAATTTCTTGATCAGCTTTTGTGATCACTGTGCTCGTGGTGACGTAAGGCTGCGACCTTTGCTCTGGGTTGTTCTAAACGTTGACACAAAAGGAACCCTTCTCGTCCGGTTTTAGTCGGGCCGCCTGGACGCCGTGCCCTCCCAGCTTAGAGGTCTATTTCAGATAGCTAAGTGTGTTTGTGTCCTCGGATTAGGCCCGCAAGACCCCCGTACACTTTCACCTTTGAGCCTATCAGTCGCCGCTTCAGGGAACTAAAGTGGTTGTTCCGCGAGGTTTGATCCCGGCTTTGTGTCTGCGGCAAATGTGTCCGTTTTAAAGAAGATGGGTTGAAGGTCGGCTTTGTGAAACATTCTGGAAAACCATGCAGCACACACGTGTTTAGATGCATTGTATAAGCGGCGAGCACGAGTTATTTTCTTTGGAAGACCGAATGACAGAATACCAGTTTACCTTTGCCTCATATAATCATTTTTGTTAAAATATCAGTATGCAGTGTGCAGAAATCTTCCTGGGTGTGTGTGCATGTTAAGCTGAAAGTCATGCATCAGTAAATTAGATTGCAAAACAATAAGCACTAGCTGGTGCAGAAGCAACAGTGAATCCTCACTTCAGCAAAACTTTTCTTTTAACTTTAGTGGTAAAATCAAGAACATAACAACGTCCATCATTTAATTCCACCACTGGAAGCTATTACTTTAATCTGACCTCCTTTTTTTTCCTCAGACACCAGCGAGCAGTTGGAGGTGATGCTCAACTTTGAGCGAAAGGAGCTGAGGAGGTACAGTGTTTGGGAGCAGCACGAACTGGAGGCACGGGAGATTCGCTTTCAGGGCGAGGACGTGCCTTGTCCCGCTGCCGTGCTGCTGTTATGTGTGTCAGAAACTGCTGCAGCTGCTGCACGGCGGGAGCTCTCCACGCTGTGTGTCGAAGAAGATGGAGCCACAAACACTGGTGAGACCGCTGGAAGAAGTCACAAAGCCGCAATCTAGTCTAAACAAACAGAAGGGCCCATTTTTAATGGATGCAGACTCTATTTCTTCTGAAATGCTGGCAGCGTTGTCAAGTTTATGAAATGGTTTTATATTGTTATGTGTTTCGTTTTAACAGGAAAAGCCAGCCCATTTATCCTGCTGACTCTGAGAGATCCCCTGGAAGGAATGGAGGGAGCTTTATTGCGCTCTTTCCTGGACCTTGACTGTCTCAGCCATCTGGCACGTGAGCCAGCCTATGTGACCGATGGCACAGACAGTGGTTTGGACCTCACGTCTCCTGTTTTGTCCCTGGACGTTAGCATAGATTTGATTAAGAGAACTGGACTGGATGATCAGCTTCTCTCCACACTGGGCTTGCAATGTGTCGACCCTGCTGTGAACATAGATGAGGAAAGCTCACACTCTGACAGGGACGTACTGCCGCCCTCCCTGCTGGAGGATGATTCACAGAACGAACCCGTCCCAGAGCTGGAGAAAACGGCTGACCTCAAACCAAAGGAGGATCAGAAAGAAGAAGAGGTTGAACATCCCTCTGATGTAAGTTGTTCACAACTTGCACTCATGCAGAACAAATCAAGCGAGTTGAGGCCGGTGAAAGAGGGTGGTCTCGGCTCGCTTGCAAACTCTCCCGGGTGTGATTTGTTGGCAGCGACACTGAACACAAATGTGATTTTCTGGATATAAACAACCTCGAACATCTTGGTTACATCCAGAAAACAAGTACTTAAACCACAGAGCAGCAATAAAGGAGCGAGCTTGCTTACACTGCTGGTGCTTTTAGTAATCGAAATATTCCCTAAAATTATGAACAGTCACAAAACTTTCCAAGCACGTAGGTTTGAAGACCTGTCCGAACTTTATTTCAATTACTCTGAACATGAACATAAAAAGGCCTCTTTAGGTTTATTTTATATCCCCTGCTGGGGGTCCTGACACACAAGCTGAGAATCACTCTGCTGTAATTTCTCCATTTCTTCCCACAGAAAATAAAGGAGGCGAAAGGAGGAGAACCCACTCCTGTGTACACACTGTGCCACCGTAGAACCAAAGGATCCTACTCTGTGTCGATGTGTAAACCGAACTCCGACTGGGTTAAATTCAAACATCAGGGTCTGCCCCACAGGCGAGTAACCTCTCATTAGCATCTAGCTACCAGATTAATGGCTTTGCAGTCAACTCTTAGGATATTAAAGCAGTTTTAAAGTTTGAGATCCGTCTGATACAAGAACACTTGAATATGTAACTGTCTGCGTCTCACTGGGAGCATTTTTTGTTGAAGGTCAGAGTAAAACTGAGTTGGCAGCACTGAATTTTAGATTTTAAGTGGGTGCCAATGCTAGATCTGCATAAAGGGTCAGAATCTGACCAGCTGGCATACACTGATCAGCCACAACATTATGACACACCTTGATCCCCAGCAGGATACAGCCTGACACAGGCAAAGACACACAAAAATGATTCTGAAACTGTTTTTGTGTGCATGCACAAGGTGTTGACCTGGCCTCCAAATTCACTAGATCCCAAACTGATAAAGTATCTGTGGGATGATCCACAGAGGCCCCACCTCCCCTCAGCCCATATGACCCAAAGGCCCTGATGCATAGTGTCTGGCACCACAGGACACCCTCAGAAAGGTCCATGTCCATTCTCGAATGTGTCACAACAGTTTTAGAGGCACAAGGGAGACCTACACACTATTAGGAAGGCGGTCATAATGTTATGCCTGATCAGTGTATATACAGCAAAGTTTCTCTTGATGCAGGCTAATGCCTCAGCTCTATCATCTACTGTCAACTCTTCTTAGGTTGATCCAGTTTCCTCCTCCTCCTCTGAAAGGAGGAATCACTGTTACAATGGAGGACCTGCAGTGCCTTGACAGTGGGCAGTACCTCAATGATGTTATCATAGATTTTTACCTCAAGTACGTCAACACATTTTTTTTTAAAAAGGCTTCAGATTGGCTCATCTTACTTGGGAGTTGTTGTTGTTTTGAGACGCAGCTTTGAATTGATTGTGTTTTTGAACCAGATACCTCCTCCAGAAATCGTCTGCTTCTGTGGCCGAGCGGTCGCACATCTTTAGCAGCTTCTTCTACAAGCAGCTGACACGAAGGGACAATGCCAGTGAAGGCGGCAGCAGTGACTCGTAAGTAGCACCGAGTTTTAATAGAAGCTAAACCGCCGCTCGGGCTGTTTAGCAGAACAAAGCATGTGTATTTTGGTCGACACGGTTTACTTAGAGTTGCAGACCAGGTATCTCTTTCTGACACAGCTGTCAGAGGCAGAGGAGGCACCAGCGTGTGAAGACATGGACTCGACATGTAGACATCTTCAAAAAAGACTTCCTGTTTGTGCCTGTCAATCAGGAGTAAGTTAAATTAAACATGTGAACAGTTGTGTTGTTCAGAGTGTGTTAGGCAGGTCATTAAATACATCACGTTGCTCCTTGTCTCTGTTTAGAGCCCATTGGTATTTAGTTGTCATTTGCTTTCCTGGACTGTTCGAGCCCAAAATTGAAGCCTGGACGGGTCCAAACTCGGGAAAGAGCAACGGTGGGACGTGTGAGTCACAAGGTCAAGATAAGGTCCAAGGATGCAAACCCTCGAATGATAGCACAGGAACACCGCCTATCACAAACCACAGAAACAGTGTAGACAAAGAGACGGGTATGTTAGAGGACGTGACACATGCCTCCATTGTGGCTCTCTGTAGCTTTAAACTAAATTGTGATTGTGGTCTGCTTCATGTTTTAGAAAATACTAAAGAAGAATCCAACAAAGACCCTCCCCTTGGTCCAGTGGTAAGAAATAATTCCAGTTTTATGCTCATTGGAAATAGTAACAATATTTATATATTTTATTTTTCCTAATTTGCTCTAATTCCGTGTCTTTTTGTAGAACTGCACAGAGCTGACGTGTCAGAATAAGGTGGTTTGTAAAATGTGAGTTTTGCTTTTCTGCTGCCGTAGTGGCTACTTGACATGTGCCTCCTTCAAGGAACCGTGTGCATTGTTAATTTATGCCCATTTAAACTTACATACAATTAAAAATGTGGACTGACACTCTAACTTTTTCTAACTCTTTGCAGGCCGTGTATTCTTATCATGGATTCCCTCAAACTTTCCCTTCACGAGCGAGTCTTCAAACTCATACGGGAGTAAGTGTGGCACTTAAAATCATTTGGCCTCCAGCTCTGAGTGTGTGTGGTGATTATTTTTCTAAAATGACTCAAATGTGTCTTACAGCTACCTGCAGTCAGAATGGGAAGTCCGTCGTGGTTCATCTAGGGACTTTGGTCCAGATCAAATGAAAGGCTCATACTGCCGCGTCCCTCTCCAGGACAACAGCAGCGACTGCGGCCTCTACCTGCTACAATATGTAGAATGCTTTTTGAAGGTAAAGACTTGAATTGTTCTCACAAGCAAGAATCAGGAAGCGCAATAGAGGGATGAGTGAAGACAGAGGATGGATGTGCAGGTTGTCTTATCAGGCTAGTTAAATGCTCCTTGGTGTTGGTGCAATAGAACATTATAACAGCTGGTGTCTCTAATGGATCTGCTTCAGAACTGAGAACGGTGCTGTTTTATGTGTGCGTCATGACTTTGGCACACACGTTAAGTTATTAGTGATTGATAGCGTTTGTATGTTTGTTTTGTTCTAAATTAATGAGGGAAAACTATGCTGACGCAGGAGCACCCTTGTTGACTATAGGCGGTCTCTAATGTGACTCAGGAGACATGCGTTCACGCTACCAAAGGAATGTGGACACATGCAACCCAAATGTGAGAAAGGGATTAGACAGAAGGATGAATAGGTGAGAAGTAGGGAAAAGAAGGCAACTGGTCCTGCTCCATGTCCTTACTTAAAGGGGAACTACTGTTTTTTACAACCTGGACCTTAGTTCTGGCATAAAACACGGTAATTTACTCACCCATATAACTTTTGTGACATTTGCATTTGTTTAGAAGATAATTAGATCAACATACTGTATATCCATATAGCGGGAGTGATGGGGCACCAAGAAGCAGCCTCTAAATAACGCATTATCTGGCGCGAAACTCGTTCATTTCTCCAATATTTTGCTATGATACGCTACTGCTATTCCCTGTTGAGTCCGGAGTTACCTGTTATCATCATCCTGTAATTTGCTACTGGTAGTTTTTTGCAACATGGCTGAATATTTTTCCAATTCTGAGGTTGTGGACGAGCCATAGCAGTAGCAAATTACAGATAAAACAAGCCGGTTGTCACGGGTGCGCGCTCCGTTCAGAGATGACATCGTCCAGGTCAGAAGACATTATCCGGGGTCTGTAGGCCAGTCTACATACCGAAAGTCCGAACTCAACGGGGAATAGCACTAGTGTATCATAACAAAATATTGGCGAACTGAACGAGTTTCGCGGCAGATTATTATTTATTATTTAGAGGCTGCATCTTGGTGCCCCTTCACTCCCACTATATGGATATACACTGATCTAATTATTTCCTAAATGTGTGCAAATGACACAAAAGTTATATGGGTGAGTAAACGACTGTATTTTACGCTAGAAATAAGGTCCAGGTTGTAAAAAGAAACAGCAGTTCCCCTTTAATTTCATCTTATAGCATGTTCATAACAAGTAATTGATTCTGTTTCTTCGCTCAGGATCCTGTGGTGCACTTTGACCTCCCTTTAAACCTACAACGATGGTTTCCACGTCAGCAGGTGCGGAGGAAACGAGACGAAATCAGAGATTTGATACTAAACCTCTACCGACACCAGAACCTGGACAATAGACATTCGAAGCAGGTCTGCAGCTGAGTGCGTCCCCAACCCTGTAGCCATTATTAATCACTGCTCATACTGAGCGACAGACATTTCAGCGAGAAGTGAAAATATTTCCTTTGAAGTAGATTTTCATTTTATGCATTAACTTGAACACAACATGTGAACCTTTCACTATTTGTAGGTCCTGTGAGTGAACAAAGCCACTGGCTAATTTAAGACAAACTTAAACGTGTAACTGGACTTGCAGACGTTTGTACACCACAAGACTTTTTAATGTTTGTTTTTATGCGGCTAGATATTTTATAAAGAGGAACATTTGTATTTAATTTTCTACGTAGAATCGAAGTCAAACCAAATATTGAGTTTACGCGTAACAGTTGTAGTTTGAAGACCAACATGGGGAATGTTTAGTTGAATTTCTTTGCTTCACTGAAATTTGTTATGTGTGACTAATAGCTCAGTTCTTTCAAAGTCATTCTCATTTTGCCTTTGTGTGCCTGAGGACACCTATGCGCAAAGAAATTCTGCATTCTGTTATAAAATGTCATTGGAGCCTAGGGACCGTGCGTCACTCACTCGTAGAGTCATCTCAGAGAGGAGGTGGCAGTTTGTCACCTCCTCCTCTTTGCCACAAATCTGAACTCTTTATGCCACCGTGTGTCTGTCATTCTCTCTGTCTTTATTACACAATCCACTATAGACGCAAAATAATACTGAGACGCTGCAGTGTTTGCTCACAAAAACACATTTGGAGATCTTACTGACTCTTACTGTCACTTTGCATAACAAGATAACCCTCAATTAGTATTTGAAAATTTTCTTGACATTAGCTGACCCTCTAAGTTTGCGGCTGCTGTAATGTAAATTACGCTTCAGTATGTATCCATACATAGATGGATGTGTGTTGTGATAGTGTGAAGAGCCTCATTTTAGTAACGCCTGTTTGTTTGTTTTTTTAATTTTTTATACTTACATCGTGAGGAATCGATATGTTCAATATAGATACAGTTCTCAAAAAGTGTTGAAGTATGTTTTCACACACGTGGCAGATCTTCCCTACTGGTACCTTAGTTTCTGTAGGTTTTCCTCTTGTTTGTTCAAATGTTTATGTCTCTTGACACTTCCATGATGCCCTCAAAGTGACCATTTTTTGTTTTAGACATTGTGCTGGATGAATGTACAGGAGCTGAACCCAAAATGCATTCGGTTTCAGTGGTGTAATAAAACTTGGTACAGCAAAAATACATTGGTTATTCTGTTGTTGTTTTTTTCCTGCTTTTCCATTTGAAGTGAGATGGTTGGTGTGAATACATCCAGTATGGAAAATATTGCAAGTGTTATCAGCTGGATAAATCTTGGTGTGTTGCTCTGACTTCTGAACTTTTTTCCTTTCTGGTTTTCCATAACAGGATGAACACTGCATGGTGGTTTAATCAGACTGTGTCCTCCTATTACACAAAAACATTTTCAGACAAATACTTTTGTCTGAAAATGGCTTTACATTGCGTTGCTTGCCTGTATAATCTGTGCAGAGGGTTACATGGTCGGCTTAGGTGTATTTACCGTCTCAGTTAGCCAGATCCCCTCACACTCTGCCCCAATAATCCGCCTTTCGTTGGTTGCTCCGCCATTTTGTCAACACAATATCATCTATAAAGTTTATATTATGCTAAGCCATCTCAACTATCTGCACGCACTGTTGTTTATGCTGATGTTGAGTAGCGTCGGTGAGGGATGTACAGTACCTAATCTGTAAGTAAACAGCCAGAGTAAAGCCATGTAGGCCTATTTGGCTCCATGATTTCAGTTTACAGGATCAAACACTCAGTGAGTTAAACATAGACATTACTGTTGGGTTATTTGTCTGGATGCCTGTACCACGTAGAAGCTTATGGGAAATAAAATTTAAAACCTCTTTCATATTATTTGTAATCAGTCCTCTGGTAGAGGACTTAAAGTAAGCATGGAGCTCCTCAAAACACTGGCAATAGCTTCCATTTGTGCTTTTAAAAATGATTGGTTGATGGCATGGCTCCAAGAATGTCACTCTATTTGTCCACCACTGTGGTCAAGACAGAAATCTCTAAACAAATATTGGATGCTACATTTTGTGGAAGCACTTAAAAACCCCCAGACGATTAATCCCCCTGACTTTGTGCTTTCCCTGGTCAAGAAACACCACAGTGAAGCTGACATTTGATTTTTGAAATATCTAAGGTCTAAATAGGATCAGATTACTAAAGTGATTTTCTTTTACATGTATTCTTACACCATCATTTCTAAATATGTCAGAACATCCAGAACAGTTAACTATTCTGGATTTTCACAAGATTTTAGGGATAACAATAACTGCGTTCATGCGTTCAGTTTCAAACTGTACAGATGGACAAATCATTTGTGACATCACCAAAAAGATCCCTGAGGAGTACTTTGTACTTTTGAAGCTCAACATGGTCTCTCTGGCCGTCGCCATCTTGACGATGCCTGAGTAGAGAGCGAGTGAGAGTGAATATCAACCCCCTACAGTTGTCACGAGTGGGAATGTCATAGCTTTTGACACCAAAACCAGGCTGTAAATATGTTTAATTCTGCTGTAAAGTTGTGTAGTTTAACACAGAAGTCTGAGGCGAGTGAAGGAACTACTCTTAAGCTTTGAAGCTATGGTGTTTTATGTCTGGTCACTGGTCCAGTTAACATTTCCACAAAGAAGAAAGGTAAGAACTGTCTACATGCTAACTACAATACACAGCTAGCTACACTAACTGCTTGCTAGCCTTTCAAGCTAGCAACTGAATTGTTGTATTTAGTCACAGATGCTTTGTCCAAATATTAAATTTTTCATTTGAAACTGTCAGCTAAGTGTTCAATTAATTCTTTTTCAGGGACACTTGTATTACCAGAGTGACATTTTTGGTAATTTCAAACATACTGTAGCCTCTTCAGGGAGGTGATTAGTAAATGTTAGCATGCTAATGCTAAACGAAAATGCTCCACAGTTTTCTTTTTCTTCTGTCTTTTTAAAATTATGCAGAGATGCCTTGTTATAACCACACAAATTATGACTATTAGAACATTTCCAGAGCAAATTTGGTTATGGTTCACTTCAGCATCAACCCTATAGAAATGGACGGCTGACTCTCTAGACATAGTGAGAGGATTTCAATTGCTCCTTTTGTGTATGAGTGGGGTGGATGATTAAACTATGTGTATGATATCATTTGTCAATGCACTTATTTAAATAGCCTGTGCAACAGTTTGTATTGGGTGGGTAGCAGCTAAAATTACCATCTTTCAACTGAGCGACAAGGCTTTTCATTAAGAATCAAAAGTTCCTTGTTCCCAACCTCCCCCATATTTATCTTCTGTTTTGATGCAACTCTTTGCTTGACATTGGTTGTATGGCCTTGTTCTCTGTCCATGTTTCTTCCACACCAACCGACCTCCCTTCCCAGTTTTGCTCCAGTAACTTCTTGGCGAGCTCTTCTAAAAGGCTTAGAGTAAACAGGATTAGAGAGCATTAAAAAAATCCCCCTCTCTCCAAGTGCCATCTGCCTTTTTACCTGAGGCCACGAACTATCCTCACAGTACCATGGAGACACACCTCTCTTCAGCCGCAGGGGAAAGCAAAGAAACCAGGACGTGATGGTGTTTGTCAGATGGTTTCTGATTGGGGTTCTGCTTTTCTCTTTTGTGTCTGAGGAATTCTGAACTATGCAAACTTGTAGGAAGTTGTCCATATTGCTTTCACGTGACTTGAGGGGAACTACATATCTGCTTGATCCTTTCCCGAGTCCAAGGATTTAAACACAATCACGGATTTAACATGAGCATTGAATCTTGGAGATGCGTTTTCTACTCTGTTGCATTCAGTTTAGTGGTGATATTTTTGGATATAAGGACAGGTAATGTATCAAAAGTTCAAATCTTATTGCGCACTTATAATCCAAAGCGCAGGCAATTGTTAAGTCATAATTTTTTGTTGGTACCCTAGATGCAACACTGGAAGGTTCCTCGATGGGATACCTGGGCCTGCCTTACACTCAGGAGCCTGCGGTGCTTCCACAAGTCATTCGTGTATCAGAAGTCAGGGCGGTTCACGAAGGCCATGCGGTTATCTCTCGACGGAAAAGGAACATCCTTTTCCCCAGTGGAGTCAAACTGTGTGCACAAGAGACTGTTCAACAAGTTGTTGCAAACCATCTGAGCTACTTTCACCTCAGAGGTAAGAGACAACATAGACGACTTTAGATCTCAGTGAAGTGTAGATGATTTTTTTTTGCAAAAGAGGTGAGGGCACACCAACAGATATTAATGATTTTGTTCAGTCGTCCAGTCCATGCCTTGCTCTTCATGTCCATGGTGTGCAAAAAAGTGCAACTGATCATTAGGCCAGGTTGTTCATCTCTGCTGCATCTAGTGCAAACAAGTCAGTCGACATCTGTGTGGGCACTTGTAGCAATTAGGACTCATGAGATTTGCGTTTTTAACAGACTGCGGTCTACTTACAAATTGTAAAGTGTACAGGAGTGGGATGTACTGTAGTATCATACTCCAGTAACTTGATCTACGTGGTCTGCCTTTTTAGAATAACTTTATTACTTGTCTTAAACTCCAACTGATGCAGCCAAATATCAAAACTTAGGATATTTTGTCAGCTTTACAGATCTCTCTCTGGAAATGCAAATAGACTAAACAATGTACATTTGTGTTGACTTGAATGTAATTGGAGACTTACAATAACAAAAATAACAAAAAACTGCTCTACAACACAACCAGAGATTTATTGTGGCCCATTTTGTTTTTGTTTCCAGTCAAAGTCATGTTGATGTTGAGTTTTTAAAGTAGAATTTTTCAGTGGTTATTCCTTTACTCACTGTACTCATTTCATTTTTTTATCACTTGGATGCATCAACTTATCATCTTATCATGAATTAATTAAACTAAATATAAGATGTTGTTATATTATAAACAGTTGTGCATAAATGATAAATGTATATACAAGAATTTATTCAAACAAATGGTTTTGGTTGTATTTGAGTAAAGTGACTCCTCAAACAGATGCATAGTGGGAAGTAGCGTTCATCAAAGAAGGAGTGTTCATAATAGTAAACATAAAATAGACAGTTTTATCTGCAATTGCCTTAAAAAAACATTCTGTAATGTGTGTGTGTGTTGGCTGTGATCAAGGTGTGATACCTGTAAGTGAGCTCATGAGCTGCTGGACTCTAAGACAAGCTCTGTGCCAGTTTGTGAAAAGTTGAAGTTAGTTATGTAAGATGGATTTGGATGTGAACATCGGTGTCTGAGGTCTCACTGACAGTGTTGATCAGAGAAGACGATTGGACAAGTGCCCAGTCGGCTGACTCATGAGAGGCAGTTATGTCATGTCGTCAGCGTGGCTGACATAGGCTCAGAAGGAAATAATATGTACGCCTGACAGTTTGAATTAATAATAACAGCAAACAGTCACCCAAGGAAAAATCATTTGCAAAACATCACTAGGGAAGCAAGTCCTACAGCTTTGGTTATTAAGGGGTGTCTTTCCCTGGCATCACCAGTGTGTCAGGAGACCATATGGGAGGCTTTCAAGATCTTCTGGGACCGCCTCCCAGAGCAAGACGAGTACCAGAGCTGGATGAGCCAGTGCCAGGAGGGCGCGGTCACCGCACAGGATATCGGCAGCTACTTCAGCCAATCAGACGAGCATCAGGCTCTGGTTAAAAAGGTAAGTGGGTGACGATTAAACCAAAGTCAGAACAGATCAGTAAATGACTCTGCTCATTACTTTGTTTTCCATTTCCAGAGAATGTCAACACCCGGTTTGAAAAGGTAAAAGAAACCCTCCAACTTTAACCCCCAGTGTAACATTTCAAAAATACATGTCTTATCTCATTAAGCCTGTATGTGTCATTCTTCCTACGATCTGTAGTGAGCCCACCATATCTTGGCAGCATATGTGCAGGTAAGGTTGTCAAGACTCTTTCAACCTTACCTGTTCATATTCCCACTCATGACTTCTCTCATTTATCTGTTTTTGGAGTCTTGTGACCCATTGCATGACGTCTGTGTGTGTATATGTGTGTGTGTGTTAGACTAGTATCCAAGCTCAGCTGTCTGTTTGAGTTTCCTCTCTAAAGGCTAACAGTATTTGCAATATATCATCTACCTTTTATTATTTTCAACAAATCCAGTCAAAGGACAAAAACCTCGCGCTGAATTCATCCCGTCAGCACGTTCTGCCTGAGTAGTTGCAGCATGATAAAACACATCATTGTTTTATCCATAAACCATTCAAAATACACAGAGGAGCTATTACACTGCATTTCTCCCCTGTACGGATTTATAAGCACAATACAATCATAAATCAGAGCACTACAATGTAATTTTAAGCAGATATAAGACTTTTGTTATCAATTAATTTGAATGTCTTTACGGTATTTACCTACCAACACAGGGCAGCCTATTAAAAACCATTTATTAAATGTTGTATGTAGCTCATGGGAGCTGTTAAAGTATATTTTTCCATAATATTATACAGATCTTAGCCCCAAGCGTTCTCAATTATGTCAGCACTATAATGAAGAGAGAGGAAAAACTGCATTGTTTCTGGCTCCGGTAAATGTCATAACACACAAATATCCGACAGTAAGCCTGTTTTAATGTGTTGTAATAACTAAAGGACTCGGTGCGCAGGCTTTCACTGAGACTTGTTAGTACCAAACAATATAGTTGGAGGTGAAATCTTAGTTCAACCTTTAAACCCTAAACCCTAACCCTTTAAATCTTGTGTTTTGTGCCTTTTCGTGCGACTTCAGCATTGTTAAATCATTCCTCTACTGCTCCACAGCACCCCAACACCAGGCACAGCAGAAGTCGCTGAAGCTCCTGAGCTCGGTTAGTGTCACTCCTGATAACACCGCGAGGTTCACATGCTTTCGTTTAATCTTCTTGTGCTGTTTCACTTTCTGTGCTGCGCCTCTTTCCGTGTGTCCGGTGTGTGCGCTTGGCTGTAGGCCAGTTCTGCCTAAAGATTTAGAATGAACCCGGGGTCAGGACAGCCTAATCGGCCACCACGGCGCACGGCAAAGGTTTAAGCTCACATCCAATTCAAATAAAACAACAATCCTTTCTTACTTTTTTACCTTTTCAACCATCCCAGAAGACGTAGCTGGAGGAGAAGACGATACAGCTTTGCCAGAGGTGGAGGAGAGTCCAGTGAGTGTAACGCACATATATGGATGTTTTACTGGTGTGTGCGCTGAGCTACGAGTGTGACTGTTCGCCTTTTTTTTCATGTAACAGCTGGACAATGACATTGCCGTAGAGCCTCCCACGCCTGCTGTGCTGGAGCAAGTAGTGGAGATGAGCATCCTCCTGACTGGAGAGATGTACAGCGATGACCTTAAAGATCCAGCAAGCCTCCACTACCAAACGCTCAGCAGACAGCTTGCTGAAAAGGTTTGTATCTCCCTCTAGTGCTAATGAATCCAATATATCTACTGGTTTACAGTCTGTGGCTGATACATTGTTGATTTCAGGTTAATAGTGGCAGTAGAGTAACCCCAAGTGTGAGGCCTGGTTTTAAAACACATCCAGCTTTTAAGGCAAATAGTTGTTTGTGGTGAGAATACAGCTTTATGAAACATCTGGGGAATAGATAGACTTTTGCACATGCATGCGTTTGCACCAGTGCTCACCTTTGAACGTAACCGCAGCGGTTTTACAGCTAGTCGGAAAATTAACTGCCTCTTTTTTCCTGGCAGTCAGCTCGACACATGAATGCAGTACACACACACACACACACACACACACACAAAAACATATACTTGTAAATAACAACATTCTCAATTCGAGTCTTTTCTGGATGCTAACCTGCTTTTTTTATTGTCCGTGGGGATTTGCTAGACACATTAGATCTGCAGACACCTTCACGTGCCAACACGCGCCGCACTCACGCGAGCTCACATGCCTTGGAAAGATTAAAGCTCCATGTGTGGTGTGGTGTGGAGTGGAGTGGAGTGGAGGGGAGGACATGATAGTCAATGAGCGAGGAGATGGGAGGACTGGAGGACAAGTACGCAGACATAAGGCTCTGGAGGCCTATTTGCGTGCTTCTTCTTCTCTGTAAAGTTAAATTAACTGGGTCAGCATGTCTGTGTAACAGTGTTTGTATTGTTTTTTTCTTGTATTGTGCGGAGAAGAAAGGCCAATAATCTGCACCAATAAAAAGAGTTTCTTGCCAGTTTACTGCAGGGCAGTAGTCCTCCTTTTTAGAATAATGATGTGGGCCACAGCACAAAGGACCTTTCATTTACTTTGAGTTATTTTAGAACAGTAAATATGAGTTATTGTGGAAGCAGTTTCATTCTAACCACTTAAAATAAGAAACAAACTAGCTTTAGTCTGATGTTTGATTTTGATTTATTTATTTTTTTGTCTTTGCAGATAGAAGACGCCCTGGAAGGGCTTCCTGGATTCAAGAGTGTGTCTGTGATCAGCTTCAGGTCAGTTCAGCCTCGTCGACAAAACAACCGCCAGCTCATTGTGTAGCGTTAGCACTAACCACCAGAAGACATTTAACAGCTCCTCCTTGTTTTATGTAGACCGCAGAAGGACGCTCAAGGGTGAGTCATCAGATGTGGCAGTTTGATCTTGCATAGTTGTCTCTACCCTGTCCTGTATTTAAGCCCCCAGATCCCTATCAGCTAGCTGCGTGAGTGTGTGTGTGACGGTGTGTGACTGTGTGTGTGTGAGGCCTCACCTTCATATCACACCGTGTTTACCTGCGAGCGTGGGCACGTGTTAAGATGTGTCACTAGTTGTTAATGATCTTAACGCGGTCACTCGCCTGTTAAGTGGGATCAAGATGGGCCGAACCCAGCGAGCAGGTGCTCCTCTATAGAGACGATTATGGGAGCTTTGCGGCCTCGACCAGTAAGACTCTGGTGGAGGGGTGCAGAGCAGAGCAGTCAGAGGAGAGGAAAGGGTTACTCCTTTTTTTTTTTTTTTACAGTTAGTATTTACAGGAAGCGGTTTGCATTATGGAAAATATGCTTTGTTTTGACAGAGATTCAAATAAGTTTATATGGTCAATATAAAACTGTAGCCAGCAGCTTGTTAGCTTAGCTCAGCACAAAGACTGGAAACAAGAGGAAACAGCTAGCCTTGTTCTGCCCAAAAGTAACAAAAACTGCCTTGCTGACATTTTTAAAACTCACTAACATCTGGTTTGTTTAATCGGGACGAAAAACCGAAGTGTGCGGTGTGGGTTTTCATATTTTTATTTTTTGACCAGGACCAGTAATGTTTTGTAGTCGTCACTACAGTTGCCTTTCCTCCTAGTGAAGAAATGGGTTAATATTCCATTTAAAAGTTTATATGATATTATATGATAACAAGTCATTATATTTTATAAACCGATAACAAAAAGCTATGTTAAATTTACCCTGAGGTCAAATGAAAAGAGATTTTGAGATACGTTCCCTGTACGTTATAGATCATATAAACATAATGGTGCGCACACATATACAATAAATACATTGAGAATTATGATTATTGCTGTAATTAATCAATGCAACTGCTAACTACAGACCTCAGGGCACAGCAGGAGTACAGCTCCGTCAGCCTGTCTGTGAAATTTAAAGAGGGGGTGACTGGATCTCATCCTAAATAGGGCCGACTCTTGGCCGGCACATGCTCAACCGTCCGCCAGAAACCCTACAAACTAGGTCAGAGTGGAGGGCTCCCAGTAGTCAAATGAAAGCTGATAGATGGCTTTTTCCAGGGCCTGGAATCTCTTGTGAGGTTTCCATGTTTATTATGATGAGATTGATCATTGTGCTGACTCGGCTGTTTTTGCCCTATACAGTCGCGCTCCTGCGTTCCAAACAGGAATAAATCACCGCAGTCATCAGTCATGTGCAAGCCCTCTACAACTCTTTTAACAGGTTTGACGTTAAATCAAGCTAATGCCCGAATGGTTTTCTTCCTCCTGGAGGACTCGCTCTCTCATGCTCGCTTTTTGTTAACGTGTACGTGAGACCGATGTTTGGTAGTGATAAATTGAGCGGGGAATTTCATGACAATGAATGAGAAACCATCCTCATTCTTAGTTAAATATTTAGGTGCCCTTTTGCTGAGCAGCTAACCTGTGGCACCAATTAATGCTAATAATAACTTTTGAAGAGGGAGATTAGAGTCGGAGAATCAAATCAAAACCACAGTATAAATCTTTAAGAGTAGTCTTAGAGGACAAAATAATCTCACTGCAAGGTCAGTACCTTGAGGAAAAAATGGAGGAGGGAAGAGTAGATTTAGCAGTTTTCTATGAATGGCAAATATCACCGAAGGAAGGATGGTGGTTGAGCATATGAAATAATAATGAAATAATAATCTGTAAATAATGTCCATATTACCGTACTATTTATGCCACGTGAACTTACCGCCTGTTGCACTTCTGGTTAGATGCTAAACTGCATTTCGTCGCTCTGTACCTGTACATGTGTACACCTGCAATGACCACTTGTCGCCACAGAGGTCGCCAAAGAGAACAACATGTTCCACTTTAATACGCGTGGCTACGTTTATAGATTCCAGCTTTACTGTTGGATGCCAAATAAAATAAACCATTAAGATAAACTGTATATGTTTATATGCCCCCAAACATCGATCAAAATCTACCTTTTACTTACAAAACTGACGCAAGGAAGTTTAGTAGGAACACAAGACGTGAGGGAATGTGTAGATGGATGATGCTCTTCAGAGGAAGCCAGGGAGTCAGACTTCCTGAGAGGTAGGGGTACACCTCGGGAAGTCTGATGAAAGATGGAGAGGGTGGATAATTGAGACGACAGAGGGGGCCCATCTCTTGTAGGTAACTGTGGGAAATAGAGAAATATGGGGTTCAGTCTTGTTCCTGATCTTAAATCACATTTTTTTGACACCCATAAAGTGGGTCTGCTCATTTTGGAGAACAAACGAAGAAGTATATCCAGAAAATAACCTAAAACAAGGGGAACAAAGATATTTTGCCACTTGTCCAAGTAGCTTCTTCAGTTCTAAGAGACTGGTGAGAAGTTGGGTTTGTTGCTTATCAGAAACTTGTTGTTCTTTCCCCAATGAATGGAGCAATGTGTCCAGTCCCAAGGTGTGAATGGAGGTGAAACCGTACAACACAAGCTTACATTGATTGGATGTATCATCAACGTTTTTGTGTCTGCAGCCTGGATGGCGTGGTGGTGGACTATGCCGTCACGGTGGTGGTGGACGGAACAGGAGTGAGCTCTGAGCAGCTGGACTACCTGACTCTGCAGTCAAACCGAGTGGAGAACTCATATCAGGAACACGCCACAGTGGTCTACACCATCAGCGAGGTCAAAAATGTTCTCACCGACGCCCTTCATTACGACGAGCTGGAGACTGGTAAGCTGATGGCCAGTGCACTGCTGCCAGTCTTCCTAAAGATATTCCCCGCAGTGCAACAGGACACCCACATTCCTCCAGTGTAGCTATTTATTTAATTTGCATGGCAGTGAAGTCACCGGGAATACATTGGCAGACGTGGCGCATGAAGTGCAGGGCAAACCTCCATGTGTCACATCAAATAGAGCCACAGAAGACCCCGCATTGATATTACAACATACGGTACACCACTTGAGAAAACATTCCAGGGTTTTAATAGTCTCATCTGTTTCTTATTTGACTTCTTTTTCTGTCAAAGTCGACGGAGATGTATTTATAAGAAGTTTCAGCCCAAAAGTGAGCCATTTTTAATGAACAAATAACAGAGTCATCAGTTATAGGACCTGTGTATTTATTCTGTGCTGCAGTTTAATCCTTGTCATTAAATGGTCGGCAAAGGAGAATTCAGCAAAAATGACGTTTGAAATTTGAAGACTTTGTTTTTTTGGCTTCACTTTGATCCTTTATTTTGGCTTACACACTGTGGTTAACTCTTAAAGGAGAACCTTGCGGGTCTTGCGTTACACTCGTGTGACATTATCAGACTCATGATGGATGGTTTCCGAAGAACAAGGTCAAAATTGATGCTGAAGAAGCAGCGATATCATCATTTTTTATTCCTGACAGCCTCCTTTCTTCAAAAAACTTGGTGGCAACATTACCCACAATGCAACTCAACTGCTTCAGTTAAAGACTGGGTGTGTTAAGCTGGTAGCTGTTGTCTCTACCTTCTAGCTTTGAAATCTAGGTGAAGTAAGACCTATCTGATTTTAATTTTTTTTTTTATTTTGAAATATCAGCCCCGTGTGACCCTTTTCATGTGAAGTACTCCTTTTGCTCACAGCTGTTGCAGACACAAAGCCAACACACATAGATTCAGGCACTCAGTAAGTAGGTTAGCGAGCTCCTACTTTCTGCTGCGGCCCTTGAATGATGTGATAATGTCTAAACCATCTCCTCCACCTCCTGCAAGATTTCTTGTTTTTAAAGAATGCGTGTCATTAGTTTACTGCGTTATTGAGCTCCTCTGGAAATGGATGCCCCGTGATGCTCGCATTAGTTATCGTCTGTGACATCTGAAATAATGGCTAAACACTCTCATATGGTTGACATGTGTGGCTGGGGAACTTAAAAACACAGCTTGGCTTTGTTTTTCTGCTTTGGAGGTGATGCAGTAATAGCCTTGGCCCACAGTGGCTGATATTCACTCCAGATTTTTGCACTGATTTGTAGATATTTACCCCTGAAGGTAACGCTGTCAAACTGCAGGATATCAGCGCTGAAATGCTTACAGTTTAAAGGATTTTGTAGACTCTGGCAGGCAGAAATATTTAGGCTGTTTGGCGCACTCGCCTTTTGTGTGTCAGTTTGTATTAATAGTTGTTTCTCCTCTGGTTCCACAGTGTCTGAGGTTCCTGAGTCTGTCAACACTGCAGATGGAGCCACAGTGAGTAACAAGTTACCTCCACGACTGTCATGACAACAATCTCTCCCCAGGTGTTCCAGCTGCTCTGAGCTCCGCAAAGTTGATGAATTACTTTTTGTTCGAGGACCCTGACGACTGCAGCATGACTGATGTTGCGATAACCTATAACTGGCTTGAGACGTTATCCAGACTACACCAGTGTAGGTGGGGGATGAGCTCACCAGCGAGGATGAAGTGAAGCTTTCAGGATTAGTTTGGCTCTTGCTCTAATAATCCACTGCTATTCTGGGGCAAAGACAGCAGCGCAGCACACCACAGCGAGTCAACAAGAGGGACTGCACATATGAGTTTATTCAGACGAGTAATACCATCTTTATTTGTGCTGTCTTGTGGCCGAGTGCGCTCTTTAATGATAATCAGAGTTTGGGTTGCGCTAAATGTGTCTGCTGGTTCGCTTTATTGTGATTAATTTGACTCATTAAATGAGTTGGGACAGTTTGGCAAATTTCTCCTCAGTAATTGATTTGCAAGCAAGAGCTCAGGGCTACTGTGCCACCGAAGCACTTTGCTGCCCTTGTTTGGATTCGGAGCACTTTAGGTTCAGCTGCCGGGTTTTCAAGCTTTCTTTTTGTTGCAAATAAATAGACAGACTTTCATAGTGGTATTGTACGATGCATTTAAATCATTAGTAAAAAATATGGTGTGCCTTTATGCAGTGAGCTAAGCACATTTTCAGTAAAGGATAAAAACAGCAGATTTTGGCCGTCGCTACTGGAAGCAGTTGAGAAACTGCAAGAACAAATCAAATGTGTCAGCACACTAACACGCGAACTAGTTTCTTAATTGTTATGACTGTGCTAGGAAGAATCTCCTGTCAAAGTCTAAAATTGAGCTCTTACAGGACTGAGTGGTGAGTAAGCACAGATGATAAAGTCTATTTGTGATGCAGGTGAGTGCAGTTGATGAGCCACCAGAGGTCTTGACTCTAGAAGAGGACATCAAAGATGACGTCCTGCAGGAACCCTTCGAAACCAACACAGCGGCAACAGCAGAGAATGACGTTATCATCCTGGAGGAGAGCGCCGTCGTATCTCCACCTCTTGTCCTGACAACTATCGCACCTGAAACTGGCAGTAAGTGCCGACCCTGCCGAGACAAGCATGTATTCTCTTACTTGTAATTTTTCTTTCTGAGCTTTTAACAAAGCTTTTTAAGAAATAATTTCCTCCGCTTTCTGGAAATATTAACCTCCCACTCGTTTAAATTTATATCTTTCAGTTCCTAAAGTCAAATATTTTCTTTGTGAGCTCTGAAAGAGGCAGCCAGTTTCTATAAAAGGAGACCATTAGATTGAATTTCTCCTCATCTGTGTTTTTCCAGGCATTCAGGAGGAGGGTCTGTTGCTAGAGGACATTGTGCAGACTCCAGCTGCAGAGACCCCCCCACGTGAAGAAATCCCAGCTGAGCTTCCCTCGCCTGAGCTCCCAGGGAGCGGCACATTGCCTGAACCGCCAGTGGAAATTGAGGCCTCAGGTTCAGGCACAGAAGACATGGAGAGCTTGCTTGAACCATCTACCACCACAGCAGAAGAAGAGGAAGCGTCCCATGAGGAGACCACAGATGCTGCATCTAAAGTTGAAGCAGAGAAGGTTGAGGTCGCTGCAGTGGGAGAAGAACCTACTGCATCTGTAGAAGAGAAGCATCTGGATGAGGTGATTGTGAATGAGGCAGAGGTTCCAGAGGAGCTTGAGGTCTCCACAATATCAACTGAAACCACAGAAGAAGAAGAAGAAGTCTTGCCTGCGCTTGTCCCACCTCCACAAACAATAGATACTGCGTCTGAAGCATCAGAGCCAGAGGCTGCAGAAACAGATCTGCTTCCTGTTGGGGAGGACACGCTGGAGGGGACATCAGAAGAATCCACCCTCCCAGATATTCCGCCGGGAGAAGAGCAAGTTATCCCCGAATCACCGGCGGAAGATGCAGCCATTAATGTGGTACTGGAGGAACCTGCCTTAGAAGAAGAGTTGAAGGAAGAGACTGCACCTGAAGCTCCGTTAGTAGTAGCAGCAGTAGAGGAGACGACAGAAACTCCAGTGATCTCAACCGAGGATCTCACAGAGGATGAGATCTTACTTGTGAATGTAGAAGATCCAGAGTCACCAGTGACCGACTCCCCGAGCCCCGCCCAAACGACTGCCCTGTCTCCAGAGAAGGAGTCACCTTTCACCCGTATCTCTGACGTTGACCCTGCTTCTGAGGGCCTGCCTGACATAGTCATCCCTTCACTGGTGGAGGTACGGCAAAAGAATCAAAGAGATTTTAGGTGTTAAACAGATGTCTTCGTCTATAAAGATCCAGCACTTGGGTAGATACGCTGCTGTAAGCTACTGGCTGAAGAACATCACACCTTGTT
Organism: Planiliza haematocheilus; assembly: GCA_005024645.1. Lineage (NCBI taxonomy): Eukaryota > Metazoa > Chordata > Actinopteri > Mugiliformes > Mugilidae > Planiliza > Planiliza haematocheilus. Next base: position 725,083 of record SRSE01000940.1, on the reverse strand, counting down.
GTCGATCAGTGCTGATACATTTTTTGTCCATTTTCATCCATATCTTTTAATTATTGAAGGCGTCTATATTCTTGTATTACTCTTGGACACTGAAAGCTAATCAGCCTACCTTGCTTATTACAACTGTTTTCTGCTAGTTACGTTTGTCCTGTATTATCTTTCTTTCTTTGTTCCAGATGTGATGATGATGTCCTGTCACTTCAGCTATTCAAACATTAACCTATGAGCAGTGCTCAAATCACAGATAGGGCTAAATAGTGTCTTAACGTTGGCCTTGGAGTTGGTTTACTTACTTGCACCAACCACCTTGCTCATTTTTCCCCCCAGATCCAGACCACTAATGAAGGCTTGGACGACGCCACTATTGGAGACAACGGATTTGACGTGATTCATTACGGTTATGGCTTGACTAACCACACAGAAGAGGGCAGCACTGGATTCCCGTTCAGCGTGGGGCATGGCACGGACCAGGCCAGCATCGCCATGCCTATAAACCCTGGACGGGCGCTGATTGTTTTCTTCAGCCTGAGGGTGACCAACATGGCCTTCTCAGAGGACCTCTTCAACAAGAGTTCTCCAGAGTACAAAGCTTTGGAGCAACGTTTCATAGAGCTGGTAACCACCTATATTTTACAGTACTCGTGCCTTTCAGTCCTCTTCCCAATGCTGTGTCAGATTCTTTGCCATGTCACATCAAATTGCACCTTTTTCAATCTTTACCAGCTTGTGCCCTACCTTCAATCGAACTTGAGCCACTTTGAGAACCTGGAGATCCTGAACTTCAGGAATGGGAGCATCGTTGTCAACAGTCGGATGAAATTTGGGAAGCCAGTGGCTCGTGGGGTTACGACCACAGTCTATCTGATCCTTGAGGACTTCTGTAACACAGCCTACCAGACCATGAACCTTGCCATTGATAAGTACTCGTTGGACGTTGAGTCAGGTAGGTCATAAATGATGCACGCCTCATGGACAGCACAGCGAGGTGCCGTTTTAGCTTAACTCCCGGTGATGACCAAGCCAGGAGTCACAGCTTTGTAATTAGTGAGCTTCCAGCCTCTGTTACATTTGAGCAAGGCTAAATGATATGTTTTCAATGTTAAGCTCACTGGTTACTGGCATTCTCCCTGAAATGGAAAACAATTCTTAACCGAGTGTAATATCAAATCATTGTCTATTAAAATAATAATCACTGTGTGCGAAAAGGCCTGAGAAACCAGGGGTCAACTCTCAGCTGTGACGCATGGCACAGCGTGGTTTCAAACTGCGAGTGTCACTCATGCTCACATCAGCTGAGAAGAGTTAATCGGGGCTTCCTTGGACTGCAGCCATGCTAACACATATTATTAAAGGCTTACTGTGTGAGCAGTTTCACACGGCGTGCATTACATCCCTTTCAGTTTTTATCTTTGAGGAACAGCATTTCCTCATGTCATATCAAATGTTCATATGAGAACATCAGTAAATTTGAATATTTCTGACATAGACGAAGGCTAAAATATCAGTCACCGCCAAAAGAGTCTGTATGTCCCTTAAAGACTTATTGAGATCATATTTTAAAAACTATCTTAGCTGTCTAGCATCTTTTGTAAGAGTCTCTTAATATTCCAGGTGTAGTTGTGTGAGTTTGTGTTTTATTTTGGAATTACGTTCAACCATTTATCATTTTGTTAATTTCCAGTAATATTAAACTGTTGGGACATTACAGCCTGAAAACTTGCTTTGGAAATAAGTATTTTTCCATTGCAACATTCATAACTAATCAAGAACTACTGTTAAAGACGTAAGTTTGCGTCATAAGCACAACGTCATCCGATCATGTTGCTCAATCTTGATTTGCCCGTATTGTATGTGTCATTACCTTTTACTAACCGAGCCCTGCCAAAGAAAACAACAAAAAAAACAAAACACAGATCTCTTTTGTTTCAAAAGTTCCGAACACTTTAGTTCCAACTTTTTAAGTCAGCACTTCTCTGTGTCTGTAATTTCCAGGCGACCAGGCCGATCCGTGCAAGTTCCAGGCATGCAACGAATATGCGGAGTGTAAAGTGAACAAATGGTCTGGGGAAGCGGAGTGCGTCTGTAATGCTGGCTACTTCAGCGTGGACAGCCTGCCCTGTCAGAGTATCTGCGAGCTGCAGACTGACTTCTGCCTCAATGACGGCAAGTGTGACATCATCCCTGGCCAGGGAGCCATCTGCAGGTGGGTGGGGATTAGGGGAAGTGATCTGCTTGTGTGTGGGGAAAAGTGTCTGAGTTTGCAGGTTTGCAAGGCTGGGACTCCGTCACATAACACTAAACAGATTTTCAAGTGTTATTGCAGTTCATGCAGGAGACCAGAGTCTGCTAGTTTTAAAGCTGGTGCGCTTGGCAGGATGTTGGACATGGGAGATGGAGGGATGTACCCCAATTCGGTCTTTGTTTTTCTATGTAGCCTCATGAATTATAGTCATAAACAACTAAATGAAACAAAGATTTAGCTGTGCACCCTTTTTGGCTGCAAAAATCAATTAAGTGTCCTTAAAGATTTATATTTTTGGCTTAGAATAAATTCATCAAGTCAACATGTGGAGCACTCAAACTTTTGGCACCACTATGTTAATTTATTTACACCCTACGGCATTTAATGCGGCGTACACAAATGAAAACAATGGCCAACATTAAGATTTGACTAAACAACCTTACTTTTTAGATCATTATAATCCCGTCAGACTTTTTGTCCATCCTTAATTGTAATTAAACTATCTCTAAGGATTACTCACAAACGTATTTTGCAGTGTGTGTGTGTTTTAACGTATGTGCATGTGTTTCCATGTCCAAACAGGCATTTTCATTGGATTAGTGTCTGTAAGATGATATGGAAATAACACAAATCAGTGACAGAAGCATGTCCGCTGGCTCTGCTCAGGCTTTTGTGTGTGTGTTGCACTTTAAATTGAGTGATTATGAACAGACACAGGCGAGACTGCATGCCAGGACGAGTGCTAACCTTTGTTTCGCACCCACTACCACATCATAAAACAAGCATGCAGCTCCAGATGCTGCTGGATTGTTATTTACCTTACGCCGTCCAGCCAAGAGCATTGCATTGCTCCATGGAGACAGGAAACAAACACGTGAGGAGATTTTTATACCGAAGCAAGTTATTAGTAACTGAATACAGAACGTTCTGCTATGAAACTTGTTAAGGACAAACTACAAGCATCACTGAGCATTCAGTCAGCGTTTTTAAAACATGATTTGTACTGTGTAACCTTTGACTGGCTCTGTTAGGACAAGTGGAAATTGTTGAATTTGTCACTTTCAGGTGCCGTGTTGGGGAGAACTGGTGGTACAGAGGAGAACACTGTGAGGAGTACGTATCCGAGCCGCTGGTGGTCGGCATAGCGATCGCCTCTGTAGCTGGCTTCTTACTGGTGGCCTCCGGAGTCATCTTCTTCCTGGCCAGGACGTTACGGGATCAGTACGACAAGGATGAGTCGGAGGACCCCATACGGTGAGGATTACCAGTCGAACACTGCGTGCTCAAACAGTCATCAGTGATCCCCGGAGACAGCATTACTCATGTCACTGTTTTAAATGGCACAGAGCAGCAAGAGTTATTTGAGAGTTTACGTGTATCTTGTAAACCTTCGTGTGAACAGAGGCAACACAATGGCAAAAAAAAAAAGAAAGAAAGAAGAAGGGCTCTTATGGGATTAATATTTTGCCATAATTTGAAACTGCTAAAGGTTGAAAGAGAATAAATGGAGCAGTAACTGAACTCTGTAAATATGCCGAATGATTGGACTATACTTCATCAAATAGTAAGAAACAGACAAACAACGCTGCCAAGAAATCATCCGACTTGAAAACCAGTTGTGCAAATATACATGTGTCGAAGTTTTAAATTATGACGTAGATTCTTGCAGCCAAACAATTTTTAAACTAATCGTTGTACATTTTCCCATCTTGTAAACTATCAATCTCTTTGACGCAATAAACTTAAAAAACATTTTAACTGATTTTAATGTTTGACACAAAATAGTCAAAGCTCAGTTTTTAAGTATTACAAATACTTAATTATGTATGTTAGATGCATTCATTGAAGCTGCATCCAAAGCCACAGTTCTATTGGTTTAAATACAGTTTTAATTCAATCTGCCTTCCACTGCAGCTGTGTTTCTGTAACTGCGCTCGCTTGATAGTGAACAGAAATGCTTAACTTTAGTGTCTTGACGACTTTACCTCCTGTAAAGTAATGGGGCTTTAGAGTAAACAATCCTATTTTCTTGAGGAGACAGACTCAGTTGAGAAATCCCACATCTGCATTCTCAGTTCGACGGCCAAAACTGTCCTCAGCACCGTCTCTTTGTCCCTCTTAACTTTCATCAGTGCAGCTACCTGTCTTCCTCTGCCTGGGGTGTTTGGAGTCCGGTGATGCCTTTTGTTTGCGCCTTCCTTTACTTAGTCGCTCTTTAAAAGTCAAGCACAAAGTGTCTGTTTGCTATCCATCAGCATGCCTGCGTGTCTGGTACAGATCCCAGAGCTGCCTGTTAAGATTCCCTGCGTTAACCTCAGCCATTTAAGAGCTCTGATATGGTGCTGATCTATTTCTAAGGTTATTAAAAGGTTAATCCTCGCTAATGGCTTATTCAATGCAACTAAATATTCTTGTCTGGCTTCCTACTTGATCTACGGCTCTGTTTTTTTTTTAAATCCTGTCTTCACGCTGTGACTGATTTCTCACATTGTTGTTTTGCAGGCGAACAGAGAGTCTTCCATCTTTGGAGCGAGCAACCAAGTACAACCCCATGTATGAGAGCGAGGCCACCACGGGCTACAGCCACTACTACCGCCGCTATCCTGAAGCTCCCCTGTACAGCAGCGCCAGCGCCGAGGCCTCCACTGACTTCAGCAGCGAGGAGATACGACACATCTACGAGAACAGCGAACTGACGAAGGAGGTGCGTGTGAAGAGATGTCTTCTTCTATAAACCGTTACTTCTGCTGTCTAGCTGAACATTAACCAGAGATCATATCCATGTCTTTGTCCTCTGGAACTGGTGCAGTGATTATTTTATAGCGCGGCATCTGACAAAATACATGGTTTTGCAAAAGGCACACATAAAGTACCAAGCAAGATTTTTTAAGAATGACGTGCACTCAAGAATGTTTTGAAAAGCTCAAGTTTTATGCTGAAAAAGAAAAACATTTTTGGGTTCCCTAATTTATACAGTTGTTCAGAAAGTGCAGGTGGGAAATGTGTTTTGCTGAAGGGTTTCTGGATTGCAGTTTACTGACCCAGGGCAACACACATTACTTTCCATTTATTCATCTAAATTTTACCTGTCAAGGATCTGATTAGGAAATCTCAGGTGGCTAACATCATCTGGGTTTTTTTGCAGCCCCATAAAAAAGCCATTGTAGTTTTTTTTCTGACTTTAAAATGTCATGTTTTGATTGAGCCGCAGCCTGTTCAGTTTACTGTTTATCTGTCAGTGATGTAATGTTCCCTCTTGACTGATATCATGTGTTTCTGCAGGAAATCCAAGACAGGATACGCATCATTGAACTCTACGCTAAGGACCGGCAGTTTGCTGACTTTGTACGGCAGCATCAAGCGTAAGTGCCTCTCTTGTTTCTCCCCCCTAGAGACTGTGATGAGATAAAGAAATGGGCCAAATAACACAGGAGATGAGGAAACAGGGAAGTTAGTTTGAGATATAGGAGGTTGGCAACATTAGAGTGAAGAAACTTTGTTAGTGGGGAGGAGATGAGGGGTCCGGGGCGTGCCAAACCAGTGCAGAGACGGATTTATCATTCCTAAATCTTCACCATCCAGGCCTGAGGCTGATACAATGAGCCAGAAACCATTACGAGATGCAGACATTCCTTCCACTGCCAACAGCCCGGCAGTACTGTAGCAGTCTGTAGCGGCAGTGATTGTTTTTAAGTCGTATCTGGCTGTAAATCACCCTTCTGTGTGCCATGTAGAGACTTCATTCCAGACAAAGCCGAGTTAAGTTTGTACAGTAAATAAAGTAACAGATTTACGAAGATTAAATTTAATGTGTTTGTTTACGTATTTTCATGTGCTGCAGTGTCCTGGATACTCGCAGAGAGAGCTCCTCTGTGCAGACATGAAAGGTTCCTGGGAACAACAAGGTATTTATCCTTCATTCGAACACTGTGTGAGCTTTATGGGCTTATTAACTAATCCTCTTTGACATCTTTGATAAAAATACCAGGTAATTAGATATCCTGTGTGTAACAGCTACACTAAATTGAGCCAAAGTTAAACTTCTCAATAAAGAAATTGTGGTGGATATTCATATAATATGTATTTGGGTCTTATTCTGAACCAGAGGTCTTCAACAAGGGGTCCTGCAGAGGGGTCCCGAAATATTTGATTGCCCCCCCCCAAATATACATATAGATAATAGGGGGTCCCCGCTCCCTCTCTCCATCAGTTTGGGGGTCCTTGGCCTGGAAAATGTTGAAGACCCCTGTTCTAAGCTGTTTTATTCAAGAAAATGTTACAGTTTCTGGAAAGGGAATGAATGACGTCTGAAGTCTAGACCAGCCTTTGATTGTTTGTTGTAAAACTACATAGATGAATGCGCCCATTGACCATGCAATGGAAAAAATAAATACTGCTTATGCTCTAACCATTAACCCTTCATAGGACACTCATTGAAATATTTGGAAATTCAAACCACTAGAACATACAGTAGGTGCTGATTCAGGCACTTGTCCACATGCACATTGTCACATAAGACAACTATTAGGCCATGTCTTTGTGGTACGTTATAAAGCAGTTACACTCAACGTTCATGCCGAGGTAGACTATGAAGACCACATTTGACCTGAGAACTGATCTTCGTTGATTGACTGGATGAAAACTGCATGTTTCTAAACCTCCTAAACCAATTCAAAATGAGTGAGGAAGTTACCAAATATGGTCATTTGCCCTATAAAGGGATAACCGTGGACTATCAAGTCACTGCAGACGTCTCAGAAGTGAAATTTAAAGTAGTTCTTCTATGATAGCAGTGACGTTGCATCCGAGTGTGTAGCAGAACCCGCTGCAACGACAACTTCATTGTAAAAATGCAGTTCTTCTCAAGAGCCAGTGTTGGGTTTGTTCCTTTAAGGCTCAACAATCAAAGCTAAAACAAAGGCAGCTGGATTTGGTTGAGTTTTCTTGGAGACATCATCCAATCATCATTCTTCTGTTCTGAATGTCTGATGGGGAGTTTTTTTTTATTTTTATTTGATCTAGATGACTGAAAACCTTCACAGACGTGGAAGAGAACCCATTCCCTGCGTACATATAAAGAGCTAATTTTAAGATAAGATAAGATAAAATACGATAATCCTATATTCCTAAATGTTACACATTAGACCTTTGAAAACGAGAAGCTACCACCAAGAGCTTGGTTTTAGCTTAAAGCCAGGAAATAAAGGAAAACAAGGGCTGCTACTGCCCAAAGGTAACAACATCTACCTCTCCAAAGCCAATTAATAAGCAGATGATATCCAATTTGTTTTGTATGAACATAAACCAAAGATAAATTGCCGCTTTCTGTACGCTATATCTTGTCTGGGAGCAGTTGCCAGGTAAATGGTGGAAACTTCTGGAAAATAATCTGGCACTTACTCCCTCATAAAACAGAGAAATAGTTCGTGTCTGTATGGATTTTTTTTTCTCCTTTGGCAGAACCCAATGTTCAGTTTTAGGCTATGCTTTGTGGCTGCTGGCACCGGCTTCATATTTTGCACTTTGACATGAGAGTGGTATCAATCTTTTCATGTAGCCCTCCACAAGAAAGTGAATTAACATATTTCCTGAAATTTGAAACGTTTAACTGCTGGCTCACCTGTGTCCTCTTTGCACATAAATCACATAAATCAAAGTAAAATAAGCATTTCCAAAAAAACATATGGTGGCTGAAGGCTGTGTGCATGTATGTGTAATGTACGGTACATTTGAATGAGGCTGAGACTCCTATTTATCTTCACAGAAACATGCCCCCGTGTTGTAAAACGAAGCTCCCCGTCGAGACCTTCTTCTAATTCATCACGTTTTTCAGAGCCTGGACTGCACGCTTCAAAAGGGACCGTCTTTCAGCATACCACTCTTATAATCTCAGCAATAGGTCTTCGTCTGACCCACCCTGTGTGGGCAGAGGTGTTGACGGTTCTTCCTCTTCCTCCGTCCTCGTGCCTTCTCTCGACTGGGCGAGCTTGTTGCGACATCAAGGGCTGTGTCTGCTGCTCATCTACTGGACGCCTCCCTGTAGGGAAAACTGGACCGCATCCTGTTACTTGAAAAGTTGTCAGACACTACGCAACAAGTAGTAAATAATGGTTTCCTTTGTCCTATCTGTCCATTCGTAAAAAGGGAAGAACATAAACTGTGAATATGTACATAGCGGAGCGGACGTTTGTTAGTGAATAAGACTATATTTTAACAGTTATATATATTTTTTGTCTCTCTTATTCCCAAATGTACTCTTTAGGTCTTTTTTTAGTCAATGGTGCTATTTGAATTTCAGAATTTCAGTTTTTACAATTTGAAAACAAAACCAATGGACATTAGAGGAAATTAAATGCACTTTTCCCCTTTCTGGCAGAGAGTCAGACAAGAAGCTCAAAGACTGGAAACACAGAGAGGCAGTTCATACGCCTCTCTACAAAGTGAACCAAAGCAGCCCGTTACACAGCAAATTGTTATTTTTACACATTTGTTCTTTTACATGAATTAAAAGGCAAGATTCAGTGTGTTAATTTGGGAGCTTTGGCATGAATTCACGTTCAAAGTTCTGCTGAAGCTCTTGATCAGCACAGTCCACGATGGATGAGGACGTTTGCAAACTGACGCCAGAAATTTAGTGGATTTATTTTTATTTGCTTTGGCTCGGCTGAAAGAAATCAACACGGTTTTCATTGGTGGATTCATTCATTTAAATGGGGAAATGTTCTTGGGAAATGTTCAGAAAACTCAGCGACACTAGTAGCCTGATCAGTCAATAAATTGTCCTTGGCGACTACACTTAAATAAGCTCAAGACAGAAAGTAAATCTGACTCAGAAGAATGACGGCTGTCTGTTTGGATTTGCCTTTAAAGATGGTTATGCAACCAATGGAAAGAGCCATTGCCCTTTGCATCAAGTTTTTATGCTAAGTTAAGCTAACTGCCAACAAGCTGTAGCATTGGATTTAACATACAGATAAAAAAGAGCGGTTCCGATCATCTGAATCTCTGCCAGACAACAAATAAATTCTATTGTCTGTTCATTATTATAAAAACAGTCTTTCACAGTCTGAATGTTGATTGGTAGATGGTTCATTTCGGGTATTTTTCTACTGGCAGGTGTTCGGCCGTTTTCTTAAGAAGTCCATCAGCGTTAAGCTTCAGAGTTTGTGAATGTATGACAAGGCAGACTAGAGCGAAAAAACAGTGGTGAGGGAAGAAAGGCAGAGAGCATGAACCCTCTATAGCTCTGTGATCCAGAAATAAGTGAAAACACGTTTCAGTGGAAAAATGCTCTGAGGCAGGCGGCCCAGGGATTTGATCAAATGGTCTGCTTTCAGATGTCACATGTAATGCAATTGAAAGAGCAGGAAAACCAGGAAAAAGCATGCTGATAAACAACATATGCCGTCTGGGAAGACAACTTCAAGCTGCGTCTCCCGCAGACACCAGCAATACTTCAGAAAAAAAAAAAACGAAAATCTGTCCTGTGACTACTTATTCGGCTACGATCCTGCTCCTCAATTTGAAACATTCTGACAGACTAATTCCAGCGTTTTTTCTTTTGTATTTTCATCTCTTCCTCTCTGGACTTGTTGTACTTGACCTTCTCGTCCCACGAGTGGACCCTCACAGCTGCAGCTGATTATGATCTGTAGGCTTTCAGTTCGCTGTCGGCCAGTGTGTTTCTTTTAGGAGGTCGCAATCACGTGCGTAGATCACTCATAGATAGCTCCTTGTTTACATCACCTCCTTCTTGTCTTTGATTTCCCCTTCAGACGTCAACACAAGCAAAAGACTGTGGCGTAGCAGACTATTGCGATAATGTCTTGCCTTTTGCAATCCGTGTGTTTATTTTTATATGTATCGCTTTTGTGTGTGTCCGAAGACAGTTTCCGTCACTGCCCTTTAACATGGACAGCTTGTCCATAGGTAAAAACAGCCAATCATCACATACAGTGTTCTGTCATGTAAATAACATTATAGATGCTGATAGGAGTTGTACTGTAGAATGTGAATCATGTGTGTTTCCTATGTTGAAATATATGGACATATTCTTTTTATACTGATAACTGATGTTAATTCGGTTATCGTATCGTGCAGCTGTGTAAATGACTAATAAAAAAAGTGTAATGGTTGGGTACAAAAATAAAATGTTTTATATAAAATGTAGTATCTGGTCCTGTGGTGGTATGTAAATCATTTTACTTAAAAGTTGCTTAAAAATTGTGCAAGCTAGCAGAGTAGCATACTCCATGCTACACTGCATTTATATATAAACTGCTCAGTAGCAAATAAATCAACATGATGACAATGTTATATTGTAACAGGTGCACCAATCAGGCATAACATTATGAACACCTTCCTAATATTGTGTAGGTCAGTGGTTTTCAAAGTGGGGGCCGCGGCCCCCTGGAGGGCCGCCAGGGGGCGCTATGGGGGGCCTCAGACCATTGTAGGGAAAATATGAAAAAAATATAATAGATTTATTTTTAACCATTATTATAAAGTATAATCTAATTATAATCAATCAGTATTATAAAATCTAATCTAATTATTTTTAAATAATTAACATAAAATATAATCATTATTAATATCTCATATCTAAATGTTATTTGCCATGTTCATCTTTCTGATTCCCTGCCAGTTGAAATATCATTCATGACCTCATAATCTGTGTTGACCTGGCAGTTTGCACCATTTATCAAGTTGCTTTGCCCCTCAAGCTAGCGTTAAGCTAGCACAAAACGGCACTGGACCAAAAGAACAGACCAACAGCCCTGTCGTGGAGGATACTGCTGCAAATAAAACTAAGAACTCCTGGCCAACTAAAATAAGAAAAAAGGGGGGGCCCCAGCCAGAAGCTACTGCTTTTTGGGGGGCCTTAGCATGGAAAAGTTTGGGAACCCCTGGTGTAGGTCTCCCTTGCGCCACCAGAACAGTTGAGACTCATCAGAGAATCGACATGGGACACAAGAGTGTCCTGTGGTGTCTGGCAACATAATGTTATTAGTGGGGGCATTTGGGTGCTAGTGAATTTGGGGGCCCAGTCAACACCTTGTGCTGTTTGTCATGTTGTTCCTAAACCGTTTTTGTGTGTGTGCCTGTGTCAGGCTACATCCTACTGGGGGTGGCTGCTGACATCAAGGGGCGTCATTGCTATGGGGTGTTGGTGTCTGGTCTGGTCTTCAAGTAACATCCACATGACTGCCAGGTCCAAATGTTTCCCAGCAGAACTTTGTATTGTCACCAAATCGTCAATGTTATTTAGTTCACCTGTCAGTGGTTTTACTGTTGTGGCTGATCAGTGTATAACAATCCTCTCAGAATGAAACCATTCTGCATAATTAGTCACTTTTACATTTGGTGCATGACACATGTTTTGCTGTTTGAACCTATAATGGAAAAATAAGTGAGTAAAATTCAGAATTTGCTTTTGTGCACAAAAAGTGCAAGCAGACTTTGTGCCTTCTCATAGAGTCACTGATTTATTGGCTTCTTCCACCGTGCTGTTGGACCAGGTGTTTAGCGGCTCCTGGATAATCCAAAGAGCAGATTACTCTCAGCAGGTATGGATTATAGGCTCGTCTGCAGCCGTGACAGTTTCTAAAAGAGTGCATACCAGTAATCAGTCTGCGACACACACATAAAATACACATGTGCCGGGAACTGGCTGCGCAATTTAACGCCTATGCACACGCTAAGGACATTGTGTAAACATACCATTGGTCTGGTGAAACAATACTACAGTGTGCCATTGTACTGCAAGCAGAAAAAAATTGTTCCAGCTGCGTCTTTATTGTTATGTTTTAGTATTACCATTGCTCCAGAGGTTTTGATTATATTTGATGAGTTCAGCGGGCATGTGGCTGCCAGTGATGTTGTCATTTAATTTTAATATTTGAAAAATGAAAATCACCATCGAGAAGGAGGGTGTCGCTGTTTTAGTGTTTATCATGTTAAATGTTAATGATGGATGAAGAGTGGCAAGAAGCAACAAGTCGCTCTGCAATGGTCCAGTTTGGACAGTTTACCAGCATGATGTCAATCTAGTGCAGGACAACATTGGGAAAAATGGAAAACAGCAAGTAAGGGAGGAAATCATTACCATCCGCTGACAGATTGACATGTCATTTGTTTTATACTGGAAGATAATTTGGACAGGGGAGTGAAGAACAGATGAAAAGTCCCAGTAGTAGGGAATGTTGCTGGTCAGGTCACTTGATGTTGCCTATGTGAGAAAAACTTTTCCCTTCAGACGTCTAGTTAACCTGCTGCCAAGTGTCTGGGCATTTAATTTGTGCAAATTCTATCTTTAATGTTACTTCACTTGTTTAAACTTATTGTATTGTTTGACACAAGACGACCATTTTAACTGGGCTGACCTAAAATCTATAGTTTAAGATGGATTTTCAACTACCTGCAACTGCCTTGTCCACGCTAATATATACATATTAACGTTTGTACTAAAACTATTAGCATATTTATTGATGAATGAATGAGACATGGTATTACTCTAAACATCTGCAAGGGTGCCTGGATGTGGTCTTTAATCTGCTTTCATATATAAAAAAAACATGAAATATTCACGTTTGAGAAGTTGAACTGGAATATTAATCAATTTAAGTAATTCATTTAACAATTTAAAGGACTTAAACGTATTAAACGTTTCTGGAATGGGTGAAACAGCGCCCCTCTGAGCTGTAACGACTGGTAAACACAAGCCAGCGAGTGGTCAAACAGGGTATTGCAGCAGTCGTTTAGAAATCTCAATTAGCGACGACAGGTGAGCTGGCTACCCGTGATTAAAACAATCATTAATCAAACGGTGAGGTGTTCAGTTAACGGCCAGGTCAGTACGAAACTGTGGAGAAAGTGTGAAGTAAAATGTGAAGCCAGTCAATATTTGACTTCACTTACAGAAGAAAGCTAACATCTTGATATAAATTTAACGGAGCAACCGTTACAGTTGGTGCTAATGATATTAGCTTCGACTAGCTAGCTAGCAGGGATCCGATGGAGTAATGTCAACGGACTGAACAGCAGGACATTTATTATGACACTTTGTCTCGGCGTAAAAGAAGACATGGGACTCTCTTCTCAAACTGTGAGTGTGCTGTTTTTCCTTTATGCCTCTGTCAGCGTGTATTTTAGCCCTGAACTAGACCGCTAAAATCCCAATAGGCCATTGTATGTGTTTTACATGGCAGCCATTTTGACTGGGGAAAGCGCAGGTGTGGTAATGATGGCTCAGTTCTATTAAGTGTCACAGTAAACCATGGCAACGAAGCTAAATGGGAACATCCAGGAAATGAATGTCCTCCTAACTCTAACCCATCATTAATGAAGGGTTTTCATGTAGGCAAATAATGTTAATAATAAATATATTAGAATTTAATTATTATTTCCAGGTGATTTATGGGCTGTCATGTTTGTTTTGATTTGGAAAAAGAGGTGCCACATGGTTAATATGTTATGTGTATTGATGTGACATGTGTTTTTAAGTGGAGGGAATATATTTTTAATGTTTCTGTATTAATGTTACAATACACACTTATAGGAGATCACATATTATACAGTATACTTTCCTAATCCAATCTAATCTAATCAAATCCTAAACTTTAGTTCAGTCCGAGACTTGTTTGCGAATGCCAGTTCTTTAAAATACATTAAAACATACATGTCTAGATTAATGATAAATATTCTTTTATAGCTACAGGACTTGCAGTGGAACATTTGTGATGTGAAACCTCTTTAACTTCTGCAAGAGTAGGCAATAAACATCTATATCAATGATCACGAGATATGATTTTTCTATAGTTCTCCAGTACCTCTAGATTTCTAGTGGAGTTGTGCTTGTAAAGGAAGAGACCTTTTAGTAGTGGTGTTTATGTACGGTGCGCAGGAAGTGAAGCATTGGTTTGGTTTTGTGCAGCCACAAGAGGGCCATACATCTGTTTTGTCTGCTTTTAAATGACAGCCGCGTCAATCTGTTCGGTGGACTGTGAATCATATGTTGCACATCAGGGTGTATTCCATGTAGAAAAAGATAATTTAGAGCTATTTTAAACTTTACTTTGTTCCCATACTACCTCTTTGAGTTCCTCAATGCGTGGAGGTGTTAAAACCTTTGATGGATGTTTATCTCTTGTTACAGTACACATGATTTTTGTACATACAACATAATGTTGAATTAATGTGTGATTGCACAGGACAGTAATGAGTTCCAGGATTCTTTAAGTGAACAAATCTGTGTCTCAACAACACCATGAAATGTTGATGGAGAGCTGTTATTTGATATCTCAATAAGTCTGCAGCTTGTTCCCTCATGTCTGTGAAGACTCCTGTTAAATGTCTTATAAATGTCAGCTGATTTATGAGCAGATAAATGACAGAGTGAGCAGGAAGTGCAACCCTGGCCGTCACCAGCTGGCTGTGAAACACAGGTCAGACATAGAGTTTATTCTTTGTACAGGCAATTTCCAGAAGTGACCATATTTACAAGAACAACTTGTATTCATCGTTTCACAACAGTTTAGAAAGGTTTTGCTTTTCCTTTTAATTGTCATAGTTTGTTTCTCTGACTTATCCCTAAGTGTTTTCTTTCAGTGTTTGATCTGGACCCATAAATGTCTCCGGCGTATGTGTCTCAGAGGGATGTAAGGGGAGAGCAAATCGTGTCGAGTGACAAAGACTCAAAAACACACGTGGCTGGATACCTCTTTCTTTTCAGCCCACGTGCTTCACTAGCGGTGTAATGCTTGAAATGGGTGCCCAGAGTTCACTGGCTGATTACAAGTCATCATAAGCTTTCTCCAAGTCTTAATGGCCTGATAGATGTTTCTCTAGCTCCCAGTCTGTCCATTATTAAAAAAACAAAACAGACCAGTCCCCATTGTCAAACTAAATTAGTATTAATGAGCTCACTGTTTTGGTTAACTCTCATCATTGTCATTAGTAGCTGGTGTAAAACTCAACTGCTTATCACCAGATGCTCATTAGACACGGTCACCAGCAGCTGAACTCACTGGAGCATTTAGTAACTAGAGAATCAGAAAATTCCCCCTGGAAAAAAGGAGATGACAACAGATACAGCAATGTGCCAGCAGAGGAAGAAAATAAGAAAGCTGCTTGGTGATAAACAAGGCGATTTAAAAATGTGTAAAAAAAAAAAATTTGCTTTGCAAGGAAGGTAGTACACTCTTTGTGATTGTTGTGCTTCAAGGATACACACAATATGTTATAATGAGCAGTAATGAATGTAAATATAATTAACTCCAAGATAACATGATGTCAGTGTTGGTTTACAGATTGATGCCCCCCAATAAATTAGTTGGTGGAGGTTTAATGATGCAGAAAGAAAATGTGTGGAGTTAAGCTCCACATTGAATCTGATTGGCTGTTCCTGCCTTAAGCGGTGCTCCTTCGCTTTACTGTAACTTGCTTGATAAATCTGTATTCCTTTTGCATTTTCAGACAAATCTTTTGGGAAATTTTAGTTTAATTGATGCTGTCCCAGAATCTTAGGCTGTAGGTGAACTTCAGCCAATTGTCAGTCAAATATGTATCCTTCCTGTTGTGCATCATATTATTCATAGTTTTGTCATCCAAAGCAAGTAGGTTAACATCTTCAGTTATGCAGACCGCTGGAGATGTATTTAGGATAATTGATTTCATCTTTCTGTTGCATCAACCCCATTTTACAGCCCCAAATCCCGTGTGGAGCATAATTTCAGTGTTTTGGCTATTAAAAAATGATGTATTGCTGTTTGTGATGGTTAAATTCCTTTCTCTTGCTTGGCGGTCAACGCTAAGGGTTTCTCTCTTTGTCGCCCTGAGACCTGGTGGTTTGTGAAGTAACCTCTCTGCGTGATTTATACCAGACAGATGTTCTAGGATGAGCAGTCATGCTGTTGGGAAGTAGTGTGTGCATGTCTGTGTGATTTGTGTAATGGCATTAGCTGTGATGCAGAAGTGTCCAAAGATGTCTGCAAGGGAAACACTTATGGTCCTGTGGCACTGTAATGAAAAGAGCTTTTGTACATTTTTCCCACTCGATTCTATCCTTGGAGAATCTTTTGGGAAAGACATGTTATGCTATATTACAGCCAATCTTTTTGACATAATCTTACAGGTCATCAGATGAACTAAAGTTGCACTCTGGGTGAGGGTAAAGCTGTGTCTACACAGACAGCATTATGTTATGGTTTTCATTCTTCTGTCCCAAGCATGCCTCCTACGCTTATTTTTTTAATCAGCCCAGCACAGGTGCCGTAGATTGCACAGCAGATTCAACTCTTAGGAAGTATGGTCTCCTCTGTCAGATTGTTTGATACTAAAAGAGATGTTTTAAGATAACCGTAGCTTTTCTACCTGCAGTGAAGAAGCTCAGATTGATCTTAAAACACTTTCCGTCAAAAACAAGTCTTATAGTCATCCTTCTTTAATCACGGTTAGATTCAGACCAGGTTCTTTGGCAACAACGCTAACCAGCTGACTATTCTTCAGCAAGGATCAGTTGGATGTTTGGCACTGATTGTCCCTTTTGTTTTGGTGATTGTTGTTGAGTTGTACAAACACTTGGAAAAACCCCTTTGATGAAATGAGGCATTTGTCCCCACTGATATAAAAAAATGCAAAACAAATACTAGTTTTCATCTTTTTTTCCAATCTTGTTCCTTCTCTGTTATACGGGCGTAATGGAGTATTTGCTCTGTGACATTATTTATAACTGGCCTGGAAAAGCCAAATCAACAGTGTGAAAAACATGATCTCAGTCGCCTTGTTCCAGACTTTCTGTCAGCAGAGACCTCAGCAGGGGCGGGTGGAAACAAACAGTTCACAGGGAATAGATGTAGCAGGGAAACCTCCTCTGGCCCGTCAACACCTCGTCTTATAGAGGGGACAGGTATTGCTTTGGATTAGGAAGAACCTGCTCACAAAATCTCTGAGCTCACAGCCTGATGTTATTCAGATTTTATTGGGAAATGGTGAAATTGGGAAACCCTAATGACGTTGGTACTCCCTTATGATTAATGAGGGTGCTTTCCATCTGACTGTGTTACATTGTGATCATCTGGAGGTTGTCTGTTTTGGTTGCATAACAACCGGCCTTTTGTTGTTAATGAGGGAAGACTGTCACAGAGGACAAGACACAATCCTGGACGAATTTAGATCAAAGGAAAATGTCCCTCCCTATTTACTTTTTGTATGGAATAACAAAACTCAATCATTCCGAAGTGTACTCATACTATTACATTGTATTGAATGAAATGGAAGTAAAATTACTAAAATCGAGCCAAACTTTGTGTTCTGTTGGCCATATTTGAATTTGACAGCTTGTTCTCAACCACAGGGAGCCAAAGTGACAACATTATGTCCAGGCCTCTGTAATTCAGTGCATGAGAAAACAAATTCTGAATGAGAAGAAATTGTTTTACCAGTATTTCTGATAATATTTGAGAGCCACTGTCCATATTCCTGACCAGATCATCATTCTCTACAACATTTTTATTATTAAAAACAGAAACTATTTAGGCAAACAGTGGACTTTAATATGCCGGTTATGATTGGGTTTTTGGGTTACACCAAAATGTAGACCCATTTCAAATCTGTATTAATCAGGCTACAAGACATAAGTATGTGGCTAACCATTAAAACCAAGAAAGGGCATGTTGTCATCAGCTTCCCATCTCTTGCTTCCATTCATTCATTCATCTTCTGTAACTGCTTCTACCTGTGAAGGGTCGCGGGCTCTGCTGGAACCTATCCCAGCTGTCATCGGGCGAGAGGCGGGGTACACCATGGACAGGTCGCCAGTCTATCGCAGGTGCTAACACAGAGAGACAGACAATCATTCACACTCACATTCACACCTACGGCCAATTTAGAATCACCAATTAACCTAATGAGCATGTCTTTGTATAGTGGTCGGAAGGCGGAGTACAGAAAGGCCCAGGTGGCCCATGGATTTGAACCTAGGACCTTCTTTCTCTTGCTTCCACATGGAGATGAATCATATCCATTTATGTTGCCCATCAAATGCAAGCACTTTAGTACACTTGTGAAAATGATGCATCCCAATATAATAGTCCTGCCCTAAACCTTATCTTCATTAAGATTATGATATTCAACATTTGGTTAAAATAACTGAGAGAGTTGTTAATTCAGTCCCATTTTAGGGCTAGGCTGCACAGAAACACTATAGTGTTTAACAGTACTACATACTTTATTCCCTAAAATGTTCCAGTTGAATTACCAATCTATAGCCAGGATGCTAATATTCTCCATGCACGCAGGAACATGAAAAATCAGATTTCTGTGTTCTGTGTGTCCTGCTGGTATTATAAACATGAATCATTGATTTAGCACCTTTTATTAATTCTTGAATAAAAAATTATATTAGATTGTTTTTTTAAACCATCCAGACCTTGACACATGATATAAGCTCCATAGTTGTTGAGAAAGGCTATTTTCCAAGGTTGGATGTTTAGTTAAAATGCTACAGGGATTTTGAATGAGGTTTTCTGAGCATCTGGATGTTTAAGTATTACTTTGGCTCTCTCTTGTCCGCTAATAATGTCCAAATATTTTTTGTGATTGGCTGCAGTTCATCCTTTCATTTTGAACCCCACGTGTGTCATCTGTGTGAGTGACTGTTGACCTGCTGGTGTGAGCTTCGAGGAAAAGTGGATGAAAAAAAAAAAAAAAGACACTGCGGAAAAGGAAAATGTTCCAAGACAGTATGCAGGTGTGGGAAAAACCAGAAGACCAAAACCCCTCTGAGGTCCTGAGCTCATATGGAAAGAGGACCTGGAGCATCTGATTTAAGTTCATAAACAGCAGAGCGTGATTGTTCATTATAAAAAAAGAAACCCTCCAAACTCCAAACATGCTTGGTCAGAGTGTGTCTGGAGTTATTTCAATAATTAGTCTAGTAAACATTTATTCTACACTTATGGAAAATCGCTTAGTTGTGGTTTGTATGATCCCTTGACACAATTTTTTCTTTGTTGTAAAGTAGTGGTGAGATGGGACTTTTTGTGTTTTCTCTGTTTTTCTTTTTTTTGTTTTCAGATCTGTCACCAACTATTTGCAGCACTTGAGTAGTTTGATGCTATGGCCTGACCATTTCACCCACTGGATAACAGGGATGGGATTTGGGACGATGGATGCTTTACAGCAGCCTAAAATGAAATGCTAGAATATAATATACAGTAATCCAGACTACTAATCATCAGTTGTATTCAATGGGCCATAAAATACGATGTATTTCACCAAATGTCATATATTACTGCTGACAATATCCTAAAGCACACCAGACACATTTGTAAGATTGCATGCCTTATAGGTAACAATGGATCTCTGTTCTTTTCTCTGTGGTATGAGCCGTAACTTGACGAAAATCCAAGTATGCAACACATAATCTAGCATGTTGAAATGGTTCAGATCTTTGCAGCTGACAGGGATTTATCTGAAACCTTTACTTGGCAGCATGTGTTGTAGATAAACATTGACTAAACATAGATGTCAGGAAAAGGATGATGTGAGTTTGGTGAACTAACCCAGCTTTCAACTGCATTGCTGGGCATCAGGTTATCCTTGGAAAAAACTTAAGCCGGTTTAATGTTCCCTGCTGTGACTGATTGATTATCTCAACTAAACCTTTCATAGCGTGCTGGTGCCTGAATGAAGTAGATCAGTGTGAGACCTTGGATGGTCTGATGTAGAGAGTACCAAACTATTCTTGTTTTTCATCCATGCGTATTTTACATAGAACTACAGAACTAAGTTCAACCTACATGCCAATGTTTTCCTTAGCTTTCTGGAGGGCATAGGTGCTTCATGTGAAAGCATTTTCAGACTGTCTTGTTGAGCTCGGCATCTATAACCCTCAATTTTCTTGCTTGTCAAATAGTTGCTTCTTCCATAACGGCAAACATGTTACAGAAAGGTACATAAGTATTCGTGTGTAGTTGTCTTTACTGTGTTTGCTAAAAGAATCCATGCCCCCTCATCTGTGATGTCCTTGACTTTATTCTGGCCAGTAGAGTATCCTTTCTCTCCAGAGCAGTTTAAATTCCTCACCATAGTTTTTCCTGTTCCTTTGGTGTAACGGTTGCAAAAAACATTAAGATGCTGTACAAGTTTTATAGTGATAGGGAAAACCCTGCATGTCAGTGTCACAGATGAATTGATTATCTATGGGACAAAAACAGACTGAACTCTCCTCTGTGTAGCAGGTTGAATTTTGTTATGTGATAGATGAGGAGCAGACAGTTTGGTTCTGTCAGTCACATTATACTTCTCTCTTGTCCTCTTGGGACTGGATCCTCTCCCAGGCCTCAGAACAGCTATAAAACCAATGCGGCCATCTATTAAACCGTGTCAGAGAACACATGAAGACTACTGCAGCAATGCTGACTTACTGACTTTTGATTTTTAATCTTTGTAAGCCAAGACAGTGACACCCAAGACAGTGTAGCAAACTATTTTGGTATGCCTTTCTTTATTTAGACATATAATCTGAATCTGACAGAAATCCAAGCTAACTCAGTCTGATACAATTGCATAACTGTGTCAAACTTGTAAGGAGTGGAATCCCAATTCCCACTCCTTTCCTGTCAAGTATTCTCAAACAAATAAAGAATTGTTATTTTTACACACATTGAAAAAAATAGACTCTATAAATATAAAAGCAACAGCTTAATTCTTTGCCAGCAGTATTTCTAAAGTTCATTCCTTGAAAGGACATTTTACAGGAAGTCAAATCACATAAAAAGACCTACACTTAAATATAATGACGTAATTAGTGAGCTTTAGGCATGCCAGTACGCAGATTTTGTTTCCT
This sequence comes from Planiliza haematocheilus, assembly GCA_005024645.1. NCBI lineage: Eukaryota > Metazoa > Chordata > Actinopteri > Mugiliformes > Mugilidae > Planiliza > Planiliza haematocheilus. Next base: position 703,994 of record SRSE01000940.1, on the reverse strand, counting down.
CTGTTTCCAGTAATATTTATGTTATGCTAAGCTGAGATAACCAGCTGCTTGTTCCATCAGGAACGAGAGGGAACACGTTTAAACATTTGATGTCTCGGGGAGAACTTGCAGGGAGGATGAAGGAAAACAGATTTTGTACAACCGTTTCTGTACCTGCCCTGCTGTGCTTCAATCCTTAAGTTTGTTTTGCTTGGCCCTTCTGTTGAGGTACTTCTCATCATATCTGTGGTTGACAGCGATAATGTTTTAGGTACGTGGGGCTTTTTGGAGGAAACCGTGGCTCACCGACTAGTCTAAAGCAGAAATAACATTCAAGCTCAATAGAAGAGGATGTTTTACATCATCTGTGATTACAATAGTCCTTTTACAGAATTTTTTCTTTCTTTTTCCTTGTAGATGTTGTTTTTACTCTAAACTTAATTCCCAGTTTTGCGTCTTGTTTTCTTTATCTTTTTTATTGTGTCAGTCGCCTGAGCAAACTTAAAGGATAGAGCAGCCCATTTCATTCGTCACTGTGTTAACTTCCCACTTACTTAGTGACAGATGAGTGACTACTCAAATTATATAAAGAATTGTTTATTTAGTAATAAGTAGAAATAACTGTTAGTAATTTTTTTTGTAAAAAGAAATTTAAATTACAAGCAGTGCACTAAAATAAGTTGCTTCTAAGATTACTCCTTCATGATCGAAACAAATTCTTGAACAGTTTTGATGTTTTCACCAGAGCTCATATTTTCTTACAGTATAGTCTGGATTTTTTGCTATTTTTTGGAAATATAATATAATTGGAGAGATAATATCTGCCCGGTGAAGTTGACACATTGTGGTTTTACTAGGGATTATGTGTCAGCCTATTTATCGGTTCAGTGCAGTTACGTCCTGTCTTGCCAGATAAGAAGACAAGCCAGATCATAACACTTAACCAAACATAATTCCCCATTAAACTTAGTGGGGTGGATGTTATTACCTATTTATTGACAATTAGTGAGCTCTGTATCCCCTTATCTGGTGTTTTTGCTAAACTACTCTGGCTGTAGCATCACATTTAATGAAACAATATGAATGTTGAGTCAAGCCTCTGATCTAACTCCCTTTAATAAGTAATTAGTATATTTGCAGTTGTAGTCTTTGGTTTGTGTGATGTCTGTCATGGTAGTAAAGACATTTTTTGTTACTCATTCACACATGCAACAAAACTTGCATGAACCATCCATCTCTATGTTTGTTTTTTTAATAGATCAGACGGCTCTTTTGTTTTATTCAGAAAGAGACAAGCTGCTCGGGGAAAACTGCTGATCTTAGCAATGCTGATATTGTTTGGTTTCCAGCCAGTAGTAAAAGTTGTTTGTGGCAGGCATATGGAAACCAGATGGTCCTGTGCCATATATAAACTAATTTTCCAAGGGTTTAACCAGTGAGTGTAATCAAGAAATTGCAGCTCGCACACCAATCTGTCAGGTAAAGATAAACAATGCAATCTTTTATGACGTATTGTGTAACGCAGTGCATTTATGTGTTAGCATGTAGCATACACCTCTCCTGGTCGCCCTTCACTTACTGATTGTTGTGGATCTTTCTCCCTTACTTGTTCAAATGGTTCTCATGCAAGCAGCCCACACACATCCATCCACTGGTGATATAATTCAAGGTTGAAGTAAGCACGTGTGTTTGCGTGTGTCTGAGTATGTCGTGTACACAGTCAGCAAGGAGGATTAAGGAATGTCATGTAATATTATAAAGCCCTGCGACGGAGAAGGACCAGTTGTGGCGGAGGCAGATTTTCCACTCCGTCCACTGGTCACCTGCTCACAATTAGACCTCGATTCTTTGCTCATTTCTCCCTGTATTCAGAACTCTAGGTGATAAATGTTTATGCAAGTATGTCTCGATAGATGTGCACCTATTTATGTACAAATAGGAAGAAAAATTGGCTAGAGTATTTGCTTTTGCTTGACACTTTCACCTGCTCTGTGTCCATGCGGACTCCTCTTTGTCATTGGGTGTTGTGAAAGCACTGTATCATCTGACATATGCATTCAGATTTGAAACTTTATCAATCGTGTTGGCCCCGACAACAAACATCTCACATTTTCTAATAATCTGGTACAAGATTTGTCTTGGATAGTTGCTGAGGGGTTAATTGGGGGATAAGTTTTCCCCCAAACTCCTGCATTACACAGTAAGCTCAGGCCAGCGTTAGTAAGCTACAAAATATTTTAAAGACTTCCTAAACATTTCTTAGATTTTGTTTGATTGTGCAGTTTTGTTTGTAAGATTGTTAATTACTTTTATAGTTTACACTTTTCACCTGTTCATTAATTGTTTCCCCAAAACTTAGTGTCTCTTCACGTCACTATTCCTTGGATTCAAATTTGTAAACAAAATGGTCCTCTAAGCATAACTCTCCTCTAACAGAGAGATGCTTTCCAGCTGGATGAAAGTCATATGCCCCCCTCCCCACACAGATGGAACTATTTTGGAGTACATTTTTTCCTTTGTCAAATGTCTTATTTCACACACAACACATTTTCCATATGGTTATCTGACTTTGTCTCAGTACACTTAGTGTTAGTCTGTGCTTCAGGTTAAGTTCAATTTCAACATGCATTTCAGGTTATCATACAGTTAATTTTGAAGATATTCAGCTTTCACAGACCCCACTAATTTTCTAAGATGTGACTATTATGTGCAGAGCTTTGGATTTAAAAAAAAGATGACTAGAAGAGAGTTTTTGCACCTCAAAGACTGAAACGTTATTAGAAAGTGTTAACCATCAGAACCAGGGTGTAGAGTTCAGCCCATCTGCCTGGCAATTGCAGCAGCAGGTACTACCTGAAGCTAGCTGTTTCAAATCCTCTTTTCAGTGGCTGGAAACTATTTTAATGGGAAACACAGGGATGGATAATAAAAAAAAAGAGTTAAGAGCTAGAACTTCCCTCTCCTCCAGTCCCAATTAGAGGTTGGCCTGTTTCTGTCAGGAATCTTTCAGCAGTATTTCAGGGAATCGTAGTTCATTACACCAGCAGCTCATCTTCTCTCCACATTGAAGACCCCCCCCCCCAGAGAGTTTGAACACATTCACAAATCAGTCTTTATACTTATGTTTATTATGACATGCCAGTCATAAACCCTTTCTGGTAATGAATTGAAGTATTATGTAATAATTGCTCCCGGTAAATTGCTGAATAATGTGCTCATTTGTATCAAATTAAACGCAATCAAGCATTAGCATGGTTGTTACAGACCTGACCCCGACTGCTGCCATGGAGAATATCTCCCACATGCTGCACATAATGTCAGGTTGTTTGCAGTTCTCTGCAGCCTTCTCTGCTTCTCATGTATATCCATTCACATTTTAGATGTCTTCTGGACATGCTTGTGCATGTTTAGATGAAGTTAGGGTTTGTGCCAGAAATGTGGTTTTCTTCTTGACATTTACTTGTAAGAAAGCATGAAGTCTGCTCTTCTGATTGCACTCATGAGAACAGTGTCTGGGGAGGAGAAAAAAAAAACCTGCAAGAAAAACATTGATAATTGCGAGATAGATGTGTTATTCAGCTCCTGCTTCCTGTACGTATTTGACTTTTTTAACAATAAATATGGATGCAGTGAATCAGAGAATGTAAATGTAGTTGGTTCTCCTTGAGTTTCTCCAGATGCTGAAACTCATAACTCGCCTGTCAGAGTGTCCCAGATTGTCCATTCTCAACAAGCAGATGCACTCTGCACACAGAGAAAGCCCAAGTTGGATGATAAAGTATTGTAAAACTGACAAAATAATCTCTCAAGCAAATTGTAAAAGTATCTGCAAGTTGTTGTTTTTGTAATATCAAATTGAACCAATTGACTTTCCCAAAGTCAGGAAAATCCATCTAAAAAAACTAATGTTGTGCTTTAGGAAAATGGGAAGTAAAATTAATTCAATATGAGTTGCAGTAAATGGGTACAGTACAGCATGCAGAACCATGTGTGTGGTCTAGTAGTTTGTTTCTGTGGACCAAGGAATTAGTATTACAGTAATGTTAATCGCCATCTGTACTCTGTAACATTTGTGCACAGCATGACACAGGCACACACACAAAAATGGTTTAGAAACAGAAAAACAGCAAGGAGTGCAAATTTCCTAGATCCCAAATAGATTAAGTATCTGTGAGATGTACTTAAACAAGTCTGATCCACAGAGGCTCCTTCCCTCAACCCTGAGGACCCAAAGGTCCCTACTAACAACATTTTGGTGACAGACACAACAGGACACCGTTCATGTCTGGGGGCAGAAGGCCCATGGCCATTCTCTAGGGGATCACCACAATATTAGCAAGGTGGTCATAATGTTGTACCTGATCGTTGCACACTTGTATTCTGTGTAAGGATTGCTGCTGGTCTTCACTGGAGCTGCAGGGTGGTTCTGATAAGTTCTAAGTATACACTTGTTTTCCAAATGTCACCAAATGTTTGTTCTTGTACATAAAATATATAATTTGTGATCCTCCCCTGCAGAGCAGAAAATTCTCACTCCCTGTGAGCCTGGAGAATTAAAATAGGGTATTTTTGCTTTGGAGATTAAAAACGTGGTAAACAACTACAGACCACTGGCTCATTAGTCTCGAGCTGTTTAAGGATGTCCATTTCCACCAGGACTGCTGCTTTGCGACAGTTCTGTTTTACTGGCTCACATGCTGCTCATAAGTTTTTCACTTAAGACAAGATGCAGCAGTTGAGTTAATCTGATCCAGACCAAAATCTGCATCGTTGAGTGTTTGTGAGTAATTGCAAACAAACCCCACTTTCCCCTTCCTGCTTATTAAGATAATAACTCAGTTCTGAGTCTGGTTACTTTAGGCTAGCAGTGTCATGATTTTTGCTCTCATGATTTTGTTTGTTGTTTTTATCTCTTCTGGTTTCCTCTTTAGACTCCAGTGAACTAAACCTAACAGATTTATGAACAGTTTTACTTTCTCTGTCCTCTCAGTTAAAACCCAACATGAGTTTACACAGTATACTTGTGCCCCAACTGTGTCCTAACTGCTGGATGCAAATAACTAAACAGTTTACGACTTAAAGGGTAGAAACACAAATGGATTAACATTATACTCAAACATTTAATTACACTATCGGAGACTCTGCAACTTGGCTGATAAGAAGTAAGACTGAAAGATGTTTATCACAGCTTACAGACCGGCTTCCCCATTACCTTTGACCTACTGTACTTACCGTAGAAGTCTCCCTGTCCAGTGAGGGATTAATACAGACATTTCACATGTGCTTGCTTTTAGATAATGTCTAAAACGTTGGCTTGTGTCCAACCTGAATGCTCCACAGTCTGCTCATGTTTCCTGTCATGTCTGACTTCTTAACTGATGTCGTGATTCCAAAGCTCAACAATTAATATTTGCAGTGTGAGTACAGTGTTATTGTTACCAGGTGAAAACTACACATATAAGACTAAAGTTGTAATAAATTTTAATTTCTGCTGCATCAGAATCTTTAGAGTTGTGGCTAATTTACTTTTTTTGGTGTTAGAATTTTGTTTTGCTTGAGTTCTTCATTGATTATCTGGAAAGTACTGGCTTTTTAATCCAGATTTTATTTCCTTATAAGCGATTTATAATTATAATTTCCAGTAATAAACCTTATAAGCCATTGGTTGGGGAAGTTTAAGAGCAGATCTGTAAACACCTCACATTACTTGTTCATCTGGGCTGAACCTCAGTACTGAGTGAAATCCAGACCGGATATCTTCGCTAATTGTGGACTGTAGGATAAATTGTCCCAAAATGCCGTTGTCTGAGGCCAGCATTAAATTACCCCAACTGTCTCTCATACATCGCTTCCAAGATTGTTCATTTTGGCTGCGCAGATGTGGAGCTGTTGACTGAATTTGAGGATGTTTTTTCACGTGGTAATTTCAAAAAATTGCCTAGAGCTTAACCTAGCATGTGCCCTCTATGCTTTTTTTTTGTTTAGTTCTTTGACATAATCCATTCTCCATCAGTTTTGTCACATGGACAACCTCAACAAGGACGTCTTTCTGGAATATATATATATATATATATATATATATATATATAATCAGAAATAGACTGGAACATTCATAGCTGATTCCTTATATTTTAAGCATCGTACAAGAAAATATGCTTTTGTCTTTGTTCCATGTTGAGCAGAATCAATTTCTTCTATTAACTATTGTTTTCTGTGGCTTAAACAATCCAATTCTTTCAGTCTTTTCCTCTTTCTTTCCCTTAATCGATCATTCTGTGAATAAATTATAAGTCAAACCCAGCCAGCACACGATGCAGTAACCCGCTCTGCTGCTGCGCCAACCTTCCTCCATTTGACATGAAGACAAATAGATGAAACCCTACAGAGACACCTGTTGAGAGTTATATGTATCTCCTGTGAGGTCGAACAAGGACTGCTGTGTATCCATTTAGTGCCTCTTACTTCATCATCCGTCACATGTTGATTTACTCTGGGCCGTATCCAGCTAAATTCTTCTCTGAAAGAGGCCCTTTCAGAGTGCAGATGTTTTAACAGATAAACGCATAGAAAAATAAAAAGCGGGAGCACATTCGTTTCTCTGGAAAGTGTCACAGTGACGATTATCAGGCTTTACTGTATAAACTGTGGTGTGAAATGATCTGAAAGTGTGAAATGATCTGAAGATGTGATGTGGAGTGGGTTATTATTTTCCACTACCCAGCGCAGCAACGTCGAGTTTGCTTTTACCTCAAGAGCTGAATAGCACTAAATATGTTGAAATCCTTTCTGTCTTCCTCCACTCCGTCTTCCACAGCCTGCCTTAGTTTGGTCCCATGGTTTATTTGTATTAATCACCCAGAGGAACAAAGACGGAGCCGAGAAGAAAAGAAGGCTTTAGTTTAATCATATCACCGAGCCAGGAAAACAAACTCACTTCAGTCAAGGTTATGTCTCCTAGTTGCCGAGCCCATCTCTCTAATTGAAAGAAAGCATTAAAGATTTTACCGTCAAAATTTCTCCTTGTTGAGACAACTTATACTGTAGCTGTTGACTCTTGGACATGCATGATTGCACTATTTCTGTGGTATTTATGGAAAGACATTTATCACAGCACATAAATTCTGTTTACAATAATGCAAACAATGATGTGCAGGCACTGTAAGTAATGACGTGTGTGGATGTGTGCTGTGTACAAACACATCTAAACAATTTGGCTATTGGCTTCTGAACGCCTCCTGTGTTTCCTCCCTTCTGTGTACACTAACCTACCTGCACAAATCGTGTACTGTACAAGACTGCCCTCTCATAGCTGGCCCAATGTTCCACCATAAAATGTTATTTCATCGCGTGCCTTAGCATTAAAACTAAATGTGATGCTCGATTTAAGAAGACAGAGGTAAATAGTTTTCAGTGTGTCAAAGCCTGAAGATGATTTTAACATGATACACATCTGCTTTGTGATTTTAACCGTGAATATGTTACGCAAGCATTGCTGTTTAAACTATTGTGAAGGATGCATCTTCTTCTGTGTTTGACTGGTCTGTGTTTTGAATTTGGACGCTAAATGCACTGGTGGAATCATGGAATCTTGGGAAAATTCAGTCAATATTATAATATACGATCGTTGAGTGGTTAATAACACACCTCACTGACACTCAAGTTATCCTTTTTCTTTATCCACATTTTCCTTTAATTCAGTGTTGCTATTTTTCTGCTTTAGCCTGAGATACCATTGAGTATGTTAAGGGAATAGTTTGACATTTTAGACGATATGCTTAACTGCATGATTTGCAAATAATTTGACAAAAGATAACTGTGCGCTTCATATCAAACAACAGTAGTCACTTAGCTTAGCTTAGCACAAAGATTGGACACAGATGAAGACAACTGACCATGATTGTTTATCCTGTGCAAAAAGACAGATACTGAGCGTGATCATTTTTGCGAGGGAATCTGTTGCATAGTTCCCTAAAGTCCCACACAACTTTTCTTTCCCCTCATGTATTGATTTAACAGACAACATCTAACTTTAGATGTGCATCCAGTTCTTCCTATCTTTGTGAAATCTGATATAGAAATATCTGAACTGAATCTGTTTTACAGCTGTGGATTCACTGAAAAATGTGCTCATGTGTTTATGATTGGCTTCATTCTGAGGAAATAAACATGGAGCATTTCACATATGATTGTGGGATACTGAATTTAGCCGGTCGTGTACTGACAGCCTTTTGGCCGTTTTGTAAGTGTTGCAGAACTGAAGTTTTTCAGTTGCACCAAAGCTGTCTTAAAAAGTATTAAACTAAACATTGTTTACTTCCAGATACCTTGCTGTAGAATAACTTAATCTGTTTCTGCTTGAATACAGTCCCATAAGAATTCTATTAAAAAAATGTGTTTGAACTCTGACTCAGTTCATATTTTTGGGTGATTCAAAGATAAGAATCATTTTTCTCTGCTTAAAGGAAAATATTATCTAAATGTTGAAATGATGGCTATACAATCTAATGTGATGCATGCACATAAATACATTCATACATACACTTATACATATAAACACAGGGTGCCATTGCTGTGGCGTGGGGATGCATGGTCTGATCTAAGTGACACACATCTAAGAAATTAACGTCCGCCGTCAGTGATTTTAATGTTGTGGCTGATCGGTGTGTGTATAATCTAGGGATATGTGATATTTCATCGCTTATGATATCATCAAAAACATTCCCCACGGTAAAAATATGTCACCCTGCGATAAAAACGATAAATTTCCATTGATGACGTGTATATATATGTGCGCAACACGCTTGCAGCCCAACACAAAGGACAGTAACGCCACTAAAACACAGCTCAAACCAGAATATGAAGAAAATGCGCAAGAAGCAACATCGACTTCATCCAAAGCTTCCATTAAAAAAACAAAACAAAACCGACGAAACTTGCCAATGCACTACAGTCAAAAGGATTAGGCTAAAATGGTTTGTATATACAAGTGTATCTTCATACACGTGTATGATGACATGAGCACTAATTTGGGGTTGTATGTAAGTCCAATTCTTAGTTACTTAGTTTTTTTTGCAATTCTGCAAAGACAGCTTTGCTGAGTAAGTAGAGAACTTTCACTTACAAGTAGTCATGTGATCAACTGATAATATATTAAAAGAATAGTACTATATCTTTTAGTTGGCAAGCAGGTTAACGTACATGTCCAAAAAGTGTAGCAAGCATGTGTATAGTGGTCAATTTAAACTATTGGGAATGAAATCACAGTGCAGTAGCAGAGCAGAAAGTGAGTATAAAGTGGGACTTTTACGATCCCAACATCTGTGTGTTTTTGTATTGCAATGTCGGAGCCAGATTCTTACTTTAAGTCTGTGGCTTTGTCCCGTATCCTATCTGCTGTCAGCTCTAAGCTGTGGGCCTGATCCTCCCATGTAATGTGGTTATTTATCTTCCAGAGGGAGGATTCATCCTGACAAGCGCACTCACGTGTACGTGCACAGACGCGCAGGCACTATGAGCATGCACAGACACAGGCAAAGGCACTCGAAATAAGAACCACATTGAGCTTTTGGTTGCTGCTCTCTGAGACAAATTTAGAGTGGATGAATTATATTTCTCTATTTTCTCTGTCCTCTAGTCCCTCTAAATCAGACAAATCAGACTAAATCTGCTTCATCATCCACATCACTGCTGTCCCCCCATGGCTTTCCAGAAAAAAAAGATTTGCTGATTGCCACATGGCAGTTGGCAGCAGCACTAGCCTGTCTATCAGCCATCATCATTATATGGCTGTGAGTCTCATTTCCATGAAGTCATTATTGGTCCTGGCCTGTGGTGTAAATATGACCATTTCGATCATACCGATTAAAATGGTTCTTCTTCTTCAGCAGTCTTTGGCCAATGTGGGAAGATGGACCTACACTGATCAGACATAACATTATGACCACCTTACTAATACTGTGTAGGTCTCCCTTGTGCCTCCAAAACAGATGTGACTCATCAGAGAATGGACATGGGCCTTCTGAGGGTGTCCTGTGGTGTCTGGTAACACAATGTTATAATACTAAATCATTTTTGTGTGTGTGCCTGTGTCAGGCTGCATCCTGCCGGGAATGGTTGCTGCCATCATCATTGCTATGGGGTTGGGGTGCCTAATCTGGTCTAGGTGGATGGTACATGTCTAAGTAACATCCACATGAATGGCAGTTCCAAAAGTTTCCCAGAAGAACATTGAATCGTCACGAGATGGTCAGTGTTATTTACTTGTCCTGCCAGTGGTTGTTATGTTGTTGTTGATTGGTGTATGTAGAACATCTGCTCCATTTGTTTATGAAAGTATTCGATGTTGTAACAATACATAGTTGTGGAGCAACAACTGTAATCAGCAATGAAGTCAAGCTCAAAGTGGATGCAGGTATTTCTGCGATTTAGGAATTCATGACTTAATATTGTTATCAACAACGACATGCTATCTGCTCTACACATGTGGAACAAAGTGTAGGTGTGTGCACAGAATGGGTGCTTAAGTGAAACTGGATGAAGCTGTAAGCTTTTGAGAAACCGAATTCTTGGAAGATTATTCCATACATCATATTTTCCGTTTTGCTACAGAATGCAGAGCCCATTTATCTGGCAGGAAAACCAGACTGACTGTACCACCACACATCCTGACAGGCACATAATAAATTTACGGAAATGGAGAAGAAAGTCAGAAGTTGGGAAAGATCAATAAATGCTTCAGTATAGAGGTTATATTATAGGAACATGGTGATACGGTAATGAAAATTGTTTCTGTGGTATGACATGAAATGGAGTATGAGAAGCATCACTGTGTCTTTTCATACATTTTCGTCCTTGAACCGTTCTGACCTGGTATGGAAGTCTGTAACTTAATAAGCCATTCATTTCATGGCATCAGGGGACTGGAAAAAGTGAGTGGAAAAAAAATCTAAATTCTTGTCTTTTTCCATAGTCAAAATCACAACCGTTCCAAGCGAGGAGGCTTGCACACAGTCGACTGAGCTGTGAAAGACCTTTCTGCTCTTGGCCAAGGCAGCAAACATTTTCCAATCGCCTGCACCTACTGGAAGCAGGAACTCAAGGAGGGTGCAAAAAAAATGAGTCCTGATCTTAAAATTTTAACATGTCAGTTTCATATTGGGAAAGATTTGGTGAGATTTTCTATAAGCGGTTTTCCACCTGAGTAAAGGTGATCCGTCTTCTGGGAGTGTAGTGGCTGATAGCCTGTAGATGAGAAAGAGGAAAATCGTTATTTCCTTCAGTGTCATCGACCATATGGAAACTGACATATACAAAAACTTGAGTTTAAGTTTCTTGGACTTTTTTTGTACCCATCCTTTATACACTTTTCCGGCTGCGTGGCGCACGCTGGCAGGTCTGGATTATGATGTGTTGAAAAGCTGTAAAATGAAGGAAAGGAATGACAAGTCTGTGATGACAAAAGCAGAAAGAGGACAGTGTGCCTGACTCATTCTACTCTATCCTATGCAAACACAGAAGGAAGAAAGAAGAGCCTGGAAAGCATTATAATTGGAGAAGGGGAGTAAAAGTCACCCTAACAAGAAAGGATGGCACGCTAGTTAATGACAAAGCGTGAGTGAGAGAGAAAATTAAGGATTACCACAAAGCCTACCATTGATTCTTGAAGGTAGTTGTTGGTTTTAAGTCTGCTGACAAACACACAGTTCATACCCAATAGAGGAAGAATTAAATAAAAGTTTTCAGGCTCCAAAAAGCTCAGCTACACATTAAGGACATCTGGAAAGCTTTAAGTAATGTAACTCAAACCAATCAAGTAGTGAAGCTTTATTACATGGTAAATGGTTACACAGGTGTACCAGTGTGCTCCGCTGATGGTAGCCATCAGAGTCTGAAATATTTCTGGATTTTAAAACCACTATACGGGCCCCTTTATTATGGCATATTATTATTATTGTAGCAGACATTTACAGTACGTGTAACTTTTAGTCCAATAATCTTCAATTCTTCATCATGAGTTCTAAACGGTTCAGCTGACCGTATGTGAAACCCCACACCTTTCCAACATCAGTTCGAGGTATACTGTGTCAGATCATTTATGTAACTTTTCCAACCTGACACCACATTATTGGCCAGATGTGTGAAGATGAGAACGGAGTTGCCTCTACATTCCTATTGCTGTTCATGTGATCAAGAGCGTGAAACACATAAATGTCAGAAGCGATAGTCTGAAATTGTTTTATCTAACTGATTATGCATCTCTGCCCTCTCTCACACTGTCACCGTCGAGTTTATTAAGGACAAAATGTTTCGGTCATGGCCCCTCATCTGTTTTTTTTTTGTTTTTTTTGTTTTTTTGTTTTTTTTAGCAAATGAAAACAGTCATAATTTTCAGACTGAATGATGGATCATCTGGCTTTAGAAGAAAGCCAAAAGGCAAGAAGTTGAAAGACTGACATACGCTTTCCACAAGCTGTCCCAACTACACACACATCGGAGAACATTTATTTCTGTATCTGTTCATGACCCATCCCAGATGCCAAATTTCATAAACTGTAATCCTCTATGCAAATTATATGCAAATTGAAAATGACTATTTGCTGATTAAAGATGTCAGTTCCTGCTACACCAAGAGACATGTCGTGAAAGAAAAGAAATCTTTTAGGGTTACCACAAAGACCCTATGGAAAGACCTTTAAGGTATAACTGCGAACACAAAATAGGTCTGTAGTATGTCTACAAGTAAATTCCACTACTGACACAAACCAGACTACAGAAGAGAAAAGGAGGGTGAAAGAGAACGGAGGAGGTGGTAGTGTTTCGAAAAAGTGACAGTGAGAGTGGTGGAGAAGGAGGAGGCCTCTTTTTGGGAGTAGATAATGATAGGGAGGAGTGGGAGGAAGAAATGGGGAAGATGAACAACAGAAAGGATTAACTTTCTGAATGATGACCAGCTTGTGTCTATTTGGGCCTTGGGACAAAAAGAGTAGCAGCAACGTGGCGAAAAGAAACCACTGAATTTTAATACAATTCAGCAAGTTGTAGCAATGATGGATGGAAAAAAACAACAACAGGAAATGTGGGTGCCAAATTGGAGTAGGCATAACTTTTAAGTGGTGACCAATAGGGACCAAATGATTAAGTTGATTGACGCAGACACAGAGTTCAAACTAGGACTTTGTCCCCCAATTTGGTACATGTCTAAGTAACATCCCCACAATGCCAGATCCAAAAGTTTCCTAGCAGAACACTGAATTGTCACAGGATGGTTGTTATTTTACTCCTCCTGTAAGCGGTTTTAATGTTATGCCTAATTAGTGTATGTATGGTAAGATATCAGTCAAGGGACCATTCATTGCACATTTTACTTGAACTGTTCAGATATTTATCTATAAATACTTTGGCTTACTTGTATTCAGATAAAATTTTGAATGCAGGACGTAATGTAATGATACCTTTACTTAAGTAACAGACCTTCTCAACGCTGTATATCATATTGCTATTTAATGTGGCTGTATTTATCTGCCGTGTTTCCTCTCAACCCACTCTAACTTCATAGACTATCCCATCAGCAAAACTGGTCACACCCCAAACTTGTTATCATTTTCATTGTGTGCAGTCTGTGGTTCATCTGTTTTTAATGGGCCTGGCGTGATGAAGGCTGGAGTTCCACTGCAACAATCTGTTCAGGGGCTTCCTCTCGAGACACACCTCCTTTGGCGAGCAACAGCATTTCCTGTCTCGTGTGATAACACGTGGGATACAGTCAACTACATTGGAGGGTGGAGATTTTAAAATGCACTTTCATACGCATACATGCACGTGTAAGGAGACATGTGTGAGCTTTGCACAAACTCGCATACTTTGCGTCCTTGAGGCCCAGTTCTGGCAAAGAGTCTTGGCTGACGAGGAATCAACTGGCTCTAGGAAGCGCACACACACTTGTACACGAGGGGATGCAGAAACTCAACTCATTGGCTTGATGTTATGAATTTAACTTCAAAGAAAGTCCATCCTGCAACGCTGTCATCACGTGTTTGTGATCCACCGCAAAGTCTGAATGTGTGACACATGGTTGCAAAGAGCTCTTCTTCTGTCGGTTAGTCTGTGGTGCATGTGATGTTAATATGTTTTTTTTTTAGACACTGGCAAAGAATATATTTATAGATAGGATGATGAAAGACATTGTTTCCATGGAATATGAAAGCAATCGTACTCTGCATACTCATGACGTTTTGGATAAACATTGCTTTCACGATTAGTTCAATAATCCTTCAAACTGTACAGACTGAAGAGTGTGTTAGTCAGACGTCATTGTGGGGACTCAGATCTCGAAGCAGATACGTGTGTTTAACAATACATCATGGAGAAATTCATACACTCAGTAGGCACACTCGTACTCAGAGCGGTGGGCAGACACACGTGCGGTGCCCAGGGAGCAGTTTGTGTTTTATCAAGACACCGCAGCTGTGGACATAGAAGGGATTTGAACCAGTAACCATATGGCCCCAAATTTGCTTCTCTCAGTATCTGAGCACTTTCAAGTAGAAACACTTGGCAGCTCACGATTTCAAATTTCAACATATACATTGCAACAAGTAGGTGTGTGGTCGTCTGGGGGTTGTTGTGTTGGAATCATAGCATGTCTGATGTTGCAGTATGATAGGCTCCATAGTAGATTACCCTTTCCCTACGTAGAAAGAGCTTTAAGAGCTAATTTTATTTGTAATATGGGGTGATTATACACAAAAATGTATTTATTTTTAGTAAATCCTCTTAAATCTTTTATATATGTGATGTGTAATTGATGTCTGGTGATACTTTGAGAATGGTAAAACTGAAATCTTACAGAGCATATTAACATGATTGGTGTGAAAGAAGCAGGAAACGAAAGGGAGAAGAAGCACAGTGTCAAAAGGTCTTGGCAGATTAAAACCGGGACTGGATGGGACACACTGCACTGAGCAGAAAAAAAAGGAGGGCGGGAAACTTGGACCAAACTTTTTCTTCTTTTCCAGAGAGTGTTGGATGGAGAAAGAGAGTGAGAGAGTAAAGGAGAGATTAGGGAGGGTAGGGAGAGTGGGTGTGTCTTGCTCTGTTTGTCCCCTCCCTCTATTATAGAGGTATAGATGGTGCGGGAGCAGCCTGCTGCATCCAGACCTCCAGTCCAGTGTGCTGCACTAGTCCTGAGAGCCAACAGCTCAGAGAAGTAGTCCGGCCACTCCAGAAGCATCCAGTCTGACGCCTGCAGCTGCAGCAAACACTTCGTTCAAGACCGTGTTAAATCCTCTGACCCCACTCAGATCACAGCAGCTCGTTCCACCTGAGACTCGGAGCCGAGATGATGACGAGGATGCAGAGGCAGTCGCACGTCTTTCTGGTCCTTCTCCTCATGGTCTTCATTGCCGGGATAGTTCTGTCTGGTCCCTCCACTCCTCGCAGGAGCAGAGGTAGGTGGCATCTGCATTTGTATTGTTGTCTTCTACTGAGATAATCAGGTGGTACTATTAATTACATGTGATGTATTTTTTAAATGGATCAACTGGTTGTCGTCTTCTCTCCTCCTAGCTGTCATAACTCTAAAAAAGTCTAGAAAATCTATGCAAGTGATTGTAACCATCTTTCTGTTATAGTGTTGTGGCGAACTGATTGCCCTTCTGCAGTCTTTGTGTGCTTTCAGTCAAATGCATGCCAGAATAGGCTTGGAAAGATGATATGTCATAGTTAGACGGATATTTGTTTCAAGGATAAATGACAAGAACATTGTAACAGCACTGAGGCAACCATTTACTACAAAGCATGTTGAGTGATGGACGCTGTTCAAAAGGCTCATTCCTAACAACATAAACCTTCTTGCAGCTACAGAAATCCCTAAATACAAAGCATTGCAAAAAATGACTAAGTGTGCAGATAAAGGCCACGTGTTTTCAGCTCAGTTACTACCAGATGCAGCCGTGATATCACATTTGGCTTTAATGCAGCTCTGCCCTGTGTTTCCTGTCCAGAAGATGAAGCAAGCCAAGAAGTCTTTTGCTGTGGTTCTCGAGGGCACGAATGTAGTAAACCCGCAGACTCTGGTTGATTTAATTTTTGTTAAAGAGACATGAGCAAAACTGCCTGCTTATGTTTTTAATGTCAGTCTTTGTTTTGGTTCTTGAACAATAGGGTATTTATGTAGTCTGAAGTCACAGCACTATGTGGGGAGTGTAAATGATTGAATATCATCTTCTGATTTTGTGCTGTTGAAGGAGAAGTTCAGCCTTTCTCTTCAGTCACCTGTCTGACTACTGATTAGAAACTGTGCAAGCACCATTTTTACGATGGCTGTGGTTTATGCCCATTTCCCTGAAATGAGGTGAACAGGCCCAGTGAAATAGGCTGGTTACTGCTCACAGGTTTTAATGAAAGTGTTTCCCGGCAGGGGGTTAAGGGTTAGACGCAAAGACACCCCGATGAAGCAGCTTTACTAGAAACCTGCCCACCCAGCTGACAATTTCAAGAGATTATAAATTGGCTTATTAAATCGTTTCAATCGTTATTTATACTGTTTTGCTGGTTTCAAAGATCTTACTGATCTCATTAAAAGACTATTATCAAAGCACCTGAAGAGACTCTTTAAAATTAAACAGACTTGGACTTATTACTGCTCTTCCATATAAACAGATGTCCAAAATGTAAATTGGCAACATACATCAAAGCAAACCATAACCACACTTTATTTAATTCATAGTGTATTCAGCCTCCTGTCTGATTAGGATCCTGACAAACATTCTTGGAAAATGGAAAACTTTCCGCAAATGTTTTCCATATTGTCTCATTATCCAGCTTGTGTGCCAGCCATGCTCTTTTTTGTGAATTTAACTTGGGTGCCCTTGTAGGACTTTGATGGTAGTAAACGTGATTTGAGGTGAGCTGACTGGAGTCTGTATAAAGAGGTAAGCACAGTGGAAAAGACTGCCTCCAGTGAATAACCTGCTGACTGAAGTTGGCTTGCAGACAGATCTCAGTGTGCAGCTTTGGCAGATGGTTAAAAGTAGCTGTGTGTTTTTGCTCTTGTAAGAGAGCTCTGTTCTTTTTAAATCAAGGAGGAAACATGCTGTAAAGTGTGTTTGCTTTTGTGTGTGACAGATAATTTAGCATAATTTTAATTCTGAATTATCTGTCTGAATAAACATAGCCTCATGCACCGATTAATCAGAAGAAAGTCTGGAAGATATGAGTACAAGACAGATGAATTTAAAGCACTTTAGGAAGTAAAAAAAAAAAAACCATCAGATTGATGGAAAGATTGCTGGTGATGCATATAGGATGGCAGAGATTGAGTGAACGAGGTGAAGGATAGGATAGAGCAGTGCCACTGGGGAAAAAGGAAAACAGCTGTTCCTCAGTAGAATCTGTCAGGCGGGATATATATTGTGAGAGCGGAGAGACCTGCATGGGAGCAGCCAAGCCGATGGTTAAATGTGGGAGAACAATCTTAGACACAACTTTCTGCTGCTGGACCACAAGGTGAGGCCATCTGTAGGTCTGAAGGATGCAGTTGTTCCAGGGGAGGATGGGATCAAAGAGGCTCATTCTGGATTACGATAGATATTCACTGGGCTGAGTTACACTGGTTATTCCAATTAATTCAGCTCAGCTGCTGTTTGCTCACCAGTTAAATCATTTCATACCCTCGCCGCTCCGGCTAGTACAGAGCTCTGAGAGACTTTCGCACTTCATTGCCTTAAATGAAGGTGGCTGTTCTACCAAGCACCATAAAACATCTGTCTCTGTCTCCACGGAGAGGAAAGCCAAGACTCCTCTCTGCCTCTTTGTTTCCAGCACGGAAACCTGAGAGGCTAAAATACTGTAAACAAGAGCTGCATAATAGCTCTCTGAGACTCAGGACACCATGCATGCACAAGCAGGATAACATGTGACAGAAACATTAAAAACAGTGATATGTGAAGTGAAAACTGGTTATTTGTTTAATTTCATTTCAATGTTCTGCTGGGAAACCTTTGGTTCTGGCATTCAAGACAAGTTCCTCCCACCTAAATATTGTTGCTGACCAGGCACCCCCACCCCTTAGCAACAACACTCCCGGACGCCAGCAGCCATCCCTAGCAAGACATTGCGTCTTGCCAAACCACAGAAACTGCTTAGGAATGGCTCAAATGAAAATGAAAAAGAAAAACTCAAGTGACAGGCACCACAGGACACTCTCAGAAGGCCCGTGTCCATTCAAAGGAGACTTACACAATGTTAGGAAGGGTGTAACCTTCAGTTAAAGAGGTGTAAAGGTGGGCAGTCAAATATTGCTCCAGAGCCTAATTGGTCAGAGGTAATTAAAAAGACTTTACTTTTCTGTGTCGCTTCCATCATTAACGTCAGCAAAGAAGGGAACATTTCTGTTCCATCTCATATTTTGAAAACAAGACGAGCCTTGTAGCTCTGCTCTATTTTTTTTTTTTTTTTTTTTTTTTGGAGGCTTTGCTTTGAGTATTTATAGGTCACACATCGGCATAAGTGGAAAAGTCCAGTGATGATCTCAGTCTATTTGTTCTCATAGCATTTACTCCAAAACAGCACAAGCGAGCTGCTAGTGGTGGAAATCTGTGGTTGGATAATGTCAGCCAGTAAATCAGAATGTTATGAAGCCAAAAGGGCCCACACTGTACAGATGCATGTTTTAATGTTTATTTTCAAACACATACAAATATCAAGTGGCTCTCCATTTGAAAGTAAAAAAGTGTGTGTTGCACCGTCAACCTCATTAACTTACTGCCTTTCTGGGAGGACCATCCATCACTTGTGATGATCCAAGTTATCCGCTCAGCAGAGCCAGGATTAAGTTTCCTGTTGGTGGGTGTTTATTTTCTGGCCAGCAGGATTTCATTTTCTAGGTATTAGTCCAAATGAGGCCGACTAACATGGTAAAATGTTTATTGAAAGATGTGGCATCATTGATTGCATAATCTGACAAGTTTACTGGCTGACACCCAATGTTATGATTGATATAGTTGTGTAGGACTCCGTGATGAATCGGCCATGTTCTCTGGGGATGCCCGTGGAATTAAACGGCTCATATCGTGTTTTAATTACAGGGATTAGGCTTCACTGCATCGATTTTAGTATATTACATCAAATACTTCACCCACATGGTGACTGGGAATGATATTTGGGAAACCTTTGTGAAAATCTGGCTGCTAATAACATACAGATGACATTTATTAAAACACAGATTTATTGTTGGCTATATCAGGGCATAATAGCATTTTTTTAAATGAATGTTTGGTACTCCAGATGTTTTCCTATGATAGATTGGTTAATAATGTGAAATGATTATGATACGATTGGCCTCAGGGCAGAAATGTAAAACCTACCCCAACCCTCTTGCATAACAAGACCACAGATTGGTGCGGCAGAGTCTTGTTATGATTTTTTATCGCTTTCTGTTTGCTTTGCGTCTGTTGTAGATTTGAATGTTTTTATGTTCTTTTGTGTCTCGTCTTTATTGTTTATTGTCTTTCCAACAATAGTTTCACTCTGTTTCTGCCTGGTAGACCTGTTCTCCAATCAATCCATGTTTGTTAGGGTGAAGAATTGATTATGCTTTAGTTACATGTCCTTTGGTGGGGTTGTAAATCTTCTGAGGTCTCATTTGTTTGGGCCAGACACCGACAGATCTTCCCCATAGGAATTATTTTCCACACATATATTTTTTATGGCTAGCTAAATGTCAATAGTTTTCCTTTGCATTGTAGATGATTGATTATCAGAATGGGATTCATTCCTAAACCTTTATTCATTTTACTTTGGAAATACTGATAAGCTTTAACTGTCCCTATGGCCAAATGGCTGGGCTTTGGATTGGTTGTCATGGGGCAGAGCCAGCATTTGCTTGTACTGGAGTTTGAATCGTGCAGCCAAAAGTTTCCTAATGTTTCATGCGCTCTGAGCCTCTCTCCCTCGGAGCCAGTCGCACTTGCGTTTTATCGGAAATATTGATGGGAGAATCAAAACAAATGCCGTTTTGATAGGAAACACATAGCTGGAAAAGCATAAGGGTATTTTTCAAATCCAGGGCTTCCCCGTCTCTCACTGTCAGTGTCTTTTTTTGGCGTCTGGCAACTGCTGGCACTACTCCTCCTGCAAAGTTCCACTATTTCATTTAGCACTGACATATGAGCCAAGGACGTGCTGTGGAGAGTATAATACAAGTCATAATCCAGACAGAAGTCTATTCCACTGTTTTAAGCCTTGTAGATTATGAGTGGAAGACGTTTAAGCCACAAAACAAAAGAAACAAAAGAGATGATTTGCACTGTTGGCATACAGAGTTGTGATAACGATAAAGGTGTTGTTCTTGCCCTACATCCTTCTAAGTTAGTAGTAGTTTAAATCCTAATAGTGCCAAAACCTTAATGTTATATACTATATGTGACCCACAGTCCTCAGACTTTAATACCAGCTCTAATACAAAGCTACTACATCTAATGGAGATTATTTCTCATAAACAATAAACGGTGCTTACACATTACCATGGAAGTAAAACTGTGGTAGTACACATTGTTTTGGGAAGTGTCACTTTGTCAAGTAGCTCTATGGCCAACTCAAGTTGCTCTGACCAGTGACAACAAGCTAATTTGTTTTCGCAGGCATGCTGAACTTGTGTTTTGGTAACACATGTTTTCTTGTTTCTTGTCTTCTGGGCAACATGTGCAGTTTATGATCCTAGTAATTGGCAAATCCTTAGTTTGTAATCTCTATAAAAGTACCTTTGTTATCAGGTTAGTAGTTCTTAGCCTGGGGAGGTGGCTGCAATTTCCAGGTGGAAAACCACAGGGGAGCACTGTTTGATGTTGTCAGAATATCTGTGGCTTATTTTTATCAACCCAAGCCCTAACCTTGAATGCTGCAATGTTCTCAAAAATCAACACAACTATAACATACTTGAATGTTAAACAGACCAGTGGCGTCCTTTCCTTTCTCCCCAGTGAGGCGTCAGAACATGAAAGTTCGCATCAACGCCACAGGAGACACCATCGTGATGAAGTTTTTGCGTCCCAATGCCGACACCAAGCTTGAAGGCTACATCCTGGGCTACGGCAGCAGCATGTTCTCCAAACAGTTCATTCAACTGCCAGAGAACGGACAGCCATACGAGACCGAGTTTGGTAAGCAACACTGCTGATTTCCACTGTAGAGTCAAAGAACAAATGGCTGTGATATATTTTCACCATTTAATCACTACATGAAGGGTATGGCTAGAGCAGCAGGGAGGATATTTAGCTCTAACCTGTGTTTTTTCTCTTCTACTTGTAGATGCCGAGCCCAAGTATCTCATAGCTGTCCAGCCCATCCCAATCAACGAGGTGAAAAAGCAGTGCACAGGTACTTTTTTTTTAATGCAAAAGTAAATTCTCCAAGGACAAATAAATTTGAGCACACAGTAGACTACCGTAAGACGTTCGTTTGTTCTCAGGTAAAGTGCAACTGGAGAAGCCACTCCATTTGGTCATTGGGTCGGTGACTCCCACCTCAGTTCTGCTATCCTGGGGGACTCTGCTGAAAACTCCCTATGAAGGCAATATCATGAATGACTGTCTAGAGGATGGGTGAGTTTACACATTCATGTTTTCAGTGTCTAATCCTGTGGCACTACCTTAGACAAAATAACCCCAAACATCAAACAAAGGCAGCCAACAGTTAATCATACAGATCCTTCTATGTTTTACACACCTATGCTCAGATTTGGCCGTCAAGGGAAAAAGTACAAAATATGCAGATTGCACCTACCAGGTTATAAAAGAACTGTAATTATCTTCATGAGCTGAGTACCGTAACTACAGCTGCTGCTACAAATGACCAACTGTTAATATTCACGCCAAACTATTGAACAATAACTAACCTCCTGCTCATTTGTGTTGCCACTGCTCACAGTATGAAAACCTATGCCACAGAAGAAAAAGTAGCCAGACAACCATACAGTAAAGTATGGAGACTGCTTTTTCAGCATTTTCTTTTTCTTGTACTCTGGCTGCACTATAGTTATAGTAAGCATAGAAACAGATGGTGGAATAAGTTGCTCTCTTCCTCGCTCTCACACACACACACACACTCACAGACACACACACACACTTAGCACTTGGTTCAGATACTCTGATATAAGTGCATAACAGATAAATGGCTCCCTGAAGTGTCTTAGGTTGCTCAGCAGTGGATCCAGAACATCTTGTGCACACAGGTGTTTAGGAGAGGAGTCCGCCCACACAACATATGTAACACAGATTTCATTTGATGAAAAACTCCCAAAATAAAAAACTCCTACTGTCATTTGGAAGTAATCTTCACTTGGTTTTGTAAACAGTAGTACTTCCATCTTTCTCTTATAAAGCTTCCTGCTTTATACAATGACAACAGTTTATAGCCACAGACTAAACTACAATGCATTCATTTTCTTGAGAAGGAACAAAAACTCTGAGGTAACATTCAAGGAATTGTCAGAAGGTTTGTGCAAATCATTGTGTCACTGCAATGCATGCATAAAAACTAAGTAATAATCCCATTTAATACAAAATGGGCACACATCCTCACGATTGTAAATGCAGTGGTTTTCAGATTCAAAAAAAACAACAACATTTATTCCAAATGCAAAATGGAACTCATCAATGGGCCATTTGTGGATGGTTCAGGCATCTTCACCAGATACCAGTGCGCCTCCCTGGCACATGAGGAGACCCTGGGGGTGACACAGAATTCGCTGAAGGGGTTATGCATCTAGAATGGACTAGGAACGCCCACAGGAGGAACCAGAGTGCACCCACAGAGTACATCAAGATGCCTTTTATGGCATCCAGATACCCTTTGGGTTTTTTAATTGACACTTCCTGGTTAACGGTTTGTTCTTTCCTGCTCTGTCTTGCGCCCAGACATTACACCGTGCGTTATCGTGAAAAGAACAGGAAGTGGAACTACCAGACCTGCCCAACTAGTGATACAGTCATTGACAATCTGAAGCCAAACACAGTCTATGAGTTTGGTGTCCAGCCCAATTCTAAGGATCGCCCTGGAATGTGGAGCAAGCCCGTTATTCACAACGTCAGTATGCCAGGTACAGACGGTAAGTCAGTGTAGCCAAACTAGTACTTTTTATATATATATATATATATATTTTTTTTTTTATAGTAAGCAGCTCCAGGGAACTTTAGAGTAGAAGTACAATGTTCTGGACAGTAAACCATGATCGGATTATTCAAAAAGGCCAGGATTTCTGGCTATTTGTTGACACATATGTTTATTGATTAATTTTTGAGAAGAAAACCCAATTCTTTGTCCTGAAGTATCTTTTCTTCTTTTGCATTTGTGTATTTTTGTATAATGTGGAGACATTATACAAAATGTTTTCGTGTTTTTTTTTTTTTTTCATGTAACTTTTTCAGTGTGATTGATCGTGGTGACATTATGCGCATATGCAGTGTCATACAAGTCCTTACATACTGAATGTTGCTGATTCTTGCTGTTAACTCATGTTGAGGCTTGACTGAGGAGCCCTATTCAGTCACTGAAAGACATGTTGAACAAAGCACATTTGAAATGTGTTTTTACTTAGTTCCCTCACTTTCTTTTAACTCTGCAGAACTAATTTTTGTTCTGCTTCTTGTCTTGTATCTCTAGAGAGGCCCATCAGGAAAAACTTTAAACATCCCATCATCCCTGTGGTATGTAATGGATACTCTCAATTCCTTATCAAAGCAAAACCAGAGATTTATAGATAATGCTGCATGCCTTTTATTGTATTGATATGTAGACGGAGATGCAAAACTGTTTAAGCAAAATGAAAAGTCTGTCATAAGCAAGTGAGAGGTATAAGGCTAGACAGGAACACTTCCTCTCCTCAAATAATATAAAACAAAATGGGAACTGGGTGTGGATTTGGAAAAGGTGATCTTCTTTAGAGCCCATGTTGTACATTTTACTGAGCTTATACTATTCTCAGTGTTGTTTGCCTCATTAATTTCCATGCAAGCGCTGAATGGAAACAGCATCAGAACAGCCAGGACTGGCTGAGCCAAAGAGAGAGCAGTCTGTAGCTGGCTAACCTCTAGAGTGGAAAATGATTGAGCAAAAAGGGAGATGAGTTAGAGGGACAAGACAAAGAGGGATAATGGTGCTGAAATGAGTTGAGAGAAGAAAGGTGGCACTGATTTTCTGACAGTGCTTCTCTGTCATGTGTCGTGTGGAGCCCAACACATAAAACACCACAGCTGTTTAGATTTAGCTGCAAGACTGGCTCTTCCACAGGGAAACTTTGAATAACAAGCTTCTCACCAGGGACTTTACCAATTTGTCACAGAGTACAGAGCTCATGAGTTCTAAAGAAGTGGCAGAGAAAGAGATGACACTGAGGGCCAAGGTTGATACTTTGGATTTTGTGATCATTACAGAGAATAATGACCACTTCTTCCATTTGTCTTTCACCCTTCAGAAACCCTCAACATCAGATTCCCACCCATTATTCGTTTCTCCTCACCATGGTAAGTCAATAGAGACACGCTGCTTTTAGTGTATTCCATTGAACTCTTATTTCCTAAGAAATGTCTGATTCAGTCCTTTTCACTGACCCCAGTTTTAATTCTCAGCCCTAGAACAGAGTTTTTGTTTTGCTTGTTCATTGTGGGAACCAGATACATCAAGATTTGTTCATACATTCCCACTGAATGGAGGCCTGAATATAAAGCTGTGCAAAAGTTTGACTCTCCACAAACAAAGCTAGGGTGCTTTGAAGAAAACATTTCATCAATCCATTTCACACAAAGTGCAGTTTTGAAAAGCAATTGGCAACATTCAGGAGAACTTGTCACAGTTCCTTCTGTGGACTCAGGCAGTCTCAGTGCCTTGTTTGGGTTTGTGGCTTCATTTCATTTTCTTTGCTTTAACCAGTGTCTTTTTGGGTTGAAGGACCTCCAGTGAAAAAGCACCAAAAAGCAAACTGACACTGAACACGTTGTAACAATTAGAAACTTCTGAAAATCAGTCCATTTAAGTTTAAAGTGTTAACCTTACTTTACCTTAGAGCTCAGATTTAGATTGATAACAAACATTCTCATTAAAGGTTTTGCTGATTTGTATGATATCTAACTCTAATGTGGCATGTAACACTGTTTTCTCCAAAGCACATTTTGCACATACAGTATTTACATAAGTCTAACCATTTTGCATAACTCCCCCAGACCTGAAAGTTAAGACTTTGTAACGTTTGACTCCTTGACTTTAATCTCTCTTTTGTCCTTGTCAGTTCCCGCTAACAGGACCCGGGGCAGACAGCCTCCCCCAAGGATTATAGCCAAGACAACTCTTGGTAATGACTTTTCTGGCCTAAAACTGGGTTCAGAGGTCAGAATGTTCTCTGACCATTCTACCTGACTTCTCTATCTCTGTCCTGCTGGAAACTTTGCCTCATTGTATACTATATATAAATACTATTCAGTTCTACAGGACATACAGTAATAACTTTTCTCTCAGGTCTATTAACGTACACTATATTTCTCAGCTCCAACCACAACTACTAGACAGGAATCTCTGTCAACCCCTGGACCCACACTTCCTTTCGTCGCCAAACAGCCAATCGGTAAACAGCGAATCATAGTTCTTTTTGAAAGCACTTCACCGCTCTTATTCTGGCTTTGTGAAATCATAGACTTGGCAATGCCTTACAGTCTCCTTTTGTAATAGCTGCATGAGCTAGAGTGGCATGTTCTGAGTGAGTTCAGTAGCCAGACCTGTGACCCAGTGGATGGTGCCAGCTGTTTGGATTGTAATGCAGGTAAGGTAGATGGCGTTAGCTGCATGGCCTTTTTAGTCAAACAAGTTTTTGAACCAAAGAACCTCAAGAGTAAGATTGAACCATAGCTTGTTCTTATTGATATTCTCAGGGTTCTTTTGTTTTAATTTATTTAAAATGATTTGCAATCTGCAGGTCTATCACAGGTTAACAGAAGTTAAAATCAGTTAGATACGCCTGCAAACCAAAAGTACTATAGAGAATCAGTCCCAGGTCAGAGATACTTGCTAGATGTGCTTCTTCAACCAACACACTTCAGTCATAAAAATTACCTTAACTCAACCCTCAACCCTTTTTTTCAGTCATAAAAATTACCTTAACTCAACCCTCAAATATAGCCACTGTATTTCTTTTTTTATTTCAGGATTTACACCATAACTTTTTTATTCACATTTTTGTTCATTCCAACCTCATGCTTTTGCTTTCAGTACAGTGCAGTCAATGGTGTGAAATCTGCATGAGAAAACTGCATGAAGACGACGTTTCTCTCTCTCCTACAGGAAGTTCATCAGAAACTCTTTAAACTCATTTTTTCCCCCTCTGTTTCATTTGTATTATTCTCACACTACTCACACTTTTTTGTGGGTCTTATCTCTCATTTATCACCTTGTCCACCATTTCTTAAGGTGAAACTCTAAGCCTGAATGTGAAGGCACTTCCAAGTGATTAACTATTTTTAATAGATGCAGAACAATGTTTGTCCAATGCTGTCATTTGTTGGAATATAAATTATCCAACAAACCCCTTTAATTGAGGCATTTTAGCATTACGTGACCATACATGTACATTTTGTGGGACACTGAATACCTGGAATCCTATGTTATCTATACAGGCTTTGTTTGCCTGTGGCTTTCTTTTCTCTTTGTCTGATTTCTGACTGTGGTAAACATCTGATACAACTTAACAACCACTTTAGAGTGGTCCATTAAAATCCCACAGCTAATGATCAAACGGTTACTAGTAAACCCTCATGTGACATAGCCTCTTAAAGGCATAGCCAATGGATTTGAATGGCTGTCAATCAATGGCCTCCTGGCCATATTAGTAGAGTCTGTCTGTAGTAACACGGTTGTTACATTGCAAATGCCTCCATATGGTCAGTTTGCCTTTGAAATCGGACTCGTTCTATCAGACTAGTGCCAGGTAGAAGTTTATGTGCCTGTACTCTGTGAATTTTTAGGAACATCCTGTTCTCAATTTGACATTTTGTTCCCTTTGGTTGATCATGTTCTAGATAACACAAAATAACAATTTGCTTTAGTAATTAAAACAATCTTTCAAACAGAGGATTTTAGTTGAATTTATATTTTACAATACGGCATTGTAGCTTCACAGCCATATTTTCTCTCTTTCTCTCTTACACACAACCCAGGAGGAGGCGGCCTCTCCAGATCTGTCTTCCCTCCTTCCCGGGAGGTCCCATTAGCTCCAAAGCTCCATCACCCACTACACATAACATCAACCATAGCATCTGTGCCACCACAACAGAAAGCCCAGTCCCTGCCTCAAACACAGCCTTATTATCAACAATTACTGCCAACGTCCAAGCCCCAGCAACCTCAATTGCTAATAACACATGCCCAAAGTGAACCACAACCTCAGTCAACATCAAAGCCCATAACCCAGACCCAACCACAACTCCACACAACATCCCGACCTGAAGTCCAGCCTCAAACACAACCCCAAATGACAACCCCGCCAGAACCTCAGACTCGACCTCAGCCACAACTCATAACAACATCCCAATCCATACACGAAGCCCAGCCTTCAACACATTTAAAAACCCAGACACAACCACATCCTCAAGTTCAACCAACTCCTAAAATCACACCTGTGACACTTTCTCCAACCACGCAACAAACACACAAACAAACAAAGGCACCACAACCTCAGTTAAGCACCAAGCAATTGTCTAGTACTAAACCAACAACTAAACCAGAGATAATTTTTGCCCAACCCAAGCCTACAACACAACCTCAACCCAAGAATCAACCCGAGCCTACAACACAACCTCAACCCAAGAATCAACCCGAGCCTACAACACAACCTCAACCCAAGAATCAATCCAAGCCTACAACACAACCACAACCCAAGAATCAACCCGAGCCTACAACACAGCCTCAACCCAAGAATCAACCCAAGCCTATAACACAACCTCAACCCAAGTATCAACCCGAGCCTATAACACAACCTCAACCCAAGCCTACAACACAACCTCAACCCAAGAATCAACCCAAGCCTATAACACAACCACAACCCAAGAATCAACCCAAGCCTATAACACAACCTCAACCCAAGCCTACAACACAACCTAAACCCAAGAATCAACCCAAGCCTACAACGCAACTTCCCAAGCCCCTACTGCAACCTCAACCAAAAAAACAACGAAAGCCTCAGCCAAAAAGACAGACAAAATCCCAACCAAAACTTCCAATAAATAAACAGACAAAACCTCTACAGCATCACCCAAACTTTCAGCCACAGCCCCAATCACCACCTCCTAGAAAGACCCTGGTCCAACATGTACCTATTTCCCAGCCAAAACCTCGGCCTCGGTTTCAGCCTCAGACCAGGACCGACTCTGATCCCACCAAGGTTTCGCCAAGGCGGGCAGACCCTACGGGTAACTTTTTGCCATTAGCAATCCATAATTAATCATTACAAACTTATCGAAAATTACATTTTAAAGGGGGCACATTTATTTAAATATTCCAATCAATAAGAAAACATTTGTATTTTTAAAATGGCAAGCTGGCAAATTCATGTTTTCAACCTTGGTATAGGTTGAATTTGCATACTATTCCATCTTGTCAACACATAAAACATCAGCATTGTTTATATTTATTTTGTCTATATGACAGTTCAAGTGTTTTGATGATTGCTCCAAATTACCTATGTCACTGCACTGATTTCGAAATCAACAGTGCTGCTGGACTTTGACAAACTTGAATAGGCTATGCCCCCTTTAAAAGTTAAAAACAAATATTATATATGATCCAAGATAAATAGTGAGTTTTCTTTCATGCAGCTCCTAGTCCACCAGAAGAGGGCAAGCCTCTACCAAGACCTGCCCTGGCTGCAGAGGAGGCTGGTAGTTATGATCATGGTAAACACCATGACAAGTTTGTCCCATTACCATCTCTGCTTTTCCGTCAGTCCACGTGGAACACAGTGCTTTCAGTTGTATTTCAAACCATTGGATGATGTCACTGCTTCCCCATCTCCATCTCCATCCTACCACCCTACACACCCCACCCCCACGCGTTGTCCCTGTCTCCATGTGTGCCTCCATTTCCAGCACAGCACACTCACCTCACCCCACCCCTGGCCACTCACACCCAGAGCAGTCTGGCGAGCTTTGGATGTCATTTGTGCCTCTCTATCATTTCATCCATTGTCAACTTCTTGGCATTCCTTTTCACTGACGTGCTTTATCATTTGTTCCATCTAGGTAAAGCTTTCAAGCTCAGAAGTGGATCGTCACTAACTTCCAATTGCCTTTCTGCTCATTTAGGTACTGGCGTCAACAAGCCATCGGTTCCTGAAGTCCCACGTTTTCCCATTAGCTCATCTGTTCCTACCACAGGAAGAAACACCACGCTGCCTCGCATCCGGGTTCCTCCTCATTCCACTAATCATGGTGTCAGACAATTCTCTCCATCCAAGACAGCCACCCCCTCTCACAACTCCAACACACCTGGCGGTAATGGAGTACTTAACTTTCCCCTCCGCCTATTCCCTTTACCCAAGCAGCTACCTCAGGATATTCTCTCCTCTTGGCACTCTCTCACGCTCTCATCTGCAGCCATACAGAAGAAGACCAACTCATGGCTTTTAATTTAGCTTGACGATCCATGTTGAAATTCCTTTCTTCTTCCATTGCCCTCTTCTTTTTACAGTACGTACGCTCTCCACGCTCTGCCACATGTGCTTGGCTGCGTATTTCTCACCTTTACCATGAGCAGCAGTGGCGTCTCTGGGGTCAGGATCGTTAACATGATTTACGGCCCCTGTTGTTGGCCAGGTGGGAAGCCTGGCCACAGCACTGGCCAGGACACACCACATTTTACACCAACCATGCCAAGCCAAGCACTGTGCAATGCAGTAAAGCCTTCACAGGCTCTTTCTCCTTTCTCCTTCTGCATCTCTTTTTCTTTCAAGTGCACAAACTCTTCGCTAAGAGTTATAGAACAGAGCGTGACAGATGTTAAAACACAAGATTTGATGTTTAAAGCCTAAATCCTGAACCCCTGTAAAACCAGACTGAAAATACAAACAGTTTTATTGCCACTGACACTGGACATTTTGAAAACGGAAGAAATTAGACGAAAGCTTCTTCTTTTCCTTCTGACGTTCTCCTTATTTGGTGTTTGTTTGTCCCACAAACCATTTCATAACAGACCTCTTTTTCCCTCCAACAGCCAGTGGGGTGCAACATAGGGGCATTGGTCTTCCTAAACCTGCGGTGTGGCCCAGAGTGAAACCTGGTAAAGACAAACCAAGATAATTAGCTTTCAGTGTTCCTCGCTCACTAACCTAAGAGGCACTGTCATGTCCCGTCCCGCGCAGTCAGACTGATCAGTGCTCACAACCTTTTCATGCTCTGTGATTGTCAACTTGTGTGTCACAGTGTGTGACAAGTGTGTCTGCTCGTGGTCTATGTTATCCCAGTAGCTTTTACTTGACTTGAGACTGAAGCCATGTATAATTAAAAATTTGGCACATACCTGTCCCCACCATGTTATTTAGTCTACAACACATATGGACTTGTAATCAGCTGGTTTAAATTAGTTTGAGAATAGTTGAGTGTGGTTTTTGCTAAAAGGTAAATGTGGTATGACCCATTTTTTTTGGTCAATCACATTGTTTCCATTCTGCCAGACAGGATCAGTTAATTGAACCCATCTCAAGTAGTAATGCAAACCACGTCTGGACCACATGCATTAATGGTGAAGCTTTGCTCACTCCTTGTTGTTCGGAGTTGTTAAAAGAAGTTATGCTTCAGTCCCACGTCACAGCTGGTGTGTGTTATTTCTGGAAACTTGGACAGTTTCAGAGGTCTTCAAGGAGTCGCAAGGCTCTTTGGAAGCAACTCTACAGAAAAGTCGTTTTGCCTGCTACCCTGCACATTCAAGCACAAATTTCCGGTGACCGTACTTTTTTAAAAGGGCATTGTCTACGTTTAGTTTACATCCATGAATTAGACGACATGGATGTAAATAGTATTACTTTCTATACCAAAAAGCATTCTACAGCGTTGTACGGCTGGTACAGAGTGTGCTTTTGGCAAAAGAGACAAGTTTAGTGTGTCCATGGCAGTTTTATAGAGCTCAGCTTCTCATTGGCATCTCAACTTGAATTTATTTCAAAGCTGTACTTATGTGCAGGTGTCCACCCGTGAATCCCATCCACCAAATCTGTGTGTGTTACTAAAGCAACAACCTCAGTGTTGTGAGACCTTGGTATGTATTTCAGTGAGAATATTTTTTCCTGGACTGACTGTGTTTTGATTGCTTATATTTTCACATTCTCACCCTGAAAAAGAAGTTATCTGACAGAAACCAGCGCTCATAGTGCTGCTGCTGTTGTAAATCACACATCTGATGCTGAGACGTTTGGCCCATCGGTGGCTCAGCTGATTCTTTGAGGGGGTTCATTCTTTGACAACAAACCAAACACAACGGCTGAAGAGACTATAGACTAGCACTCACTATATCACATTCTTGGTAGATGTATTTTTTTTACGTACTACCCTGACATCAGATTTTATCACATCATATCTTGTCTGCCCAGTTAACCACGACAACCCTCTTCAGATCTGTCAGTTCTTCATAATTCACATACCTCTGCATTTATGTTTCTGCATTTTAATTACCATAGTGTGTGATTTTACATGTGAGCATATGTTTGCCATTAGCTGACAGCCATACCACATGTGAGCCAGAGGCTAGACTAGATTGTATTCTCAACGTTAACCAGGGAGATGTGTTGTTTTAGTTTCTCGCTGCTGTTTGCCAGTGATCGATGATTTACGCCAACCAGGGGGAGGTCAGCTCAGGAACAAAATGGTCCAAAAGAAGTGTGTTTTGGCCTCGACACACGGACAATTATTGTATCTTGTTGACAGAATGACCATTATTAAACCTACAAGATAAGAAATGACAAAGGGAGTAAATGCTCTGGGTATTAGTTATTCCCAAGCAATTCCAATGTGAAACATGTGAATGATACCGATACTCCTGTAAAGTCTCCCAGAGCTTCTCTCCGTCCTCCTTTAAGATATCACTAAACACTAATTTAGGATGATTTTGCTTGTTTAACAACATTAAATCACGGCAGAAGCATCGTATTAAAACAGTCTGCCAGTTTTTAGCTGAGGTGTTTTCATCACAGAGCCCTGTACATCCTTAGGATCACTTTGCTGAAGCCAGTTCATTCCTTGTGTTCATTTAAGCAGTTCAGTGAAAATCATGTGGTCTTCATCTCATAGCTGGGTTGATTTTTATTGTGTTTTCTGTGGTGGGGGGACTCTGTGGAACATTTGTCGGCGAAACGGCATCGGATCCAAACGGATTTTGGAAAGTCACACACAAGTTATTTGACCTGCTGCCTTGGTTTCTCGTTTAGGATTTACGCAGCATTTTTAAATTCCTCTGTTATTCTTATAGGGATTTTAGGGTCTAGCGGTTCATGCGCTGGTTTATAGTTTCAACTCTGACGTGGGGTTTTTATTAGGCATAGGTCGTGGTAGTGATCTGCGTCAGCACTTCACAAAGTCACGTTTAGGCATTTCTCATGCGATCTGCCTGGCTGCTTTATTGTTGCTTGTGTTGTGCTTGTGTTTGTTCACCCATGTTTCATCACATTGTATTTCTGCAGACGTCTGTCCTGTTAAATGTCTCCCGCTCTTCAAACCTTCATGATCATTGCACTATTAACTTTAATCAACGTTCATTTTCAGTTTTGTATCTCTTCTCCAGTTTGGCCCACCTGTAACTTTCTTTCAGTTGGGATATTAATCTGAAATAATTGACTCTTGTTTCCCACAATTCCCAGGAGGTCTGCTCCCCTCTGTTCCCAGTAACAAGAGACCCAACCATGTGGGGAAACCTAGCAATCATGGTGAGGGAAACAGTGATGGACGCACTGAACACAACCGCACCTCATCCTGTGTACCGTAATTACATACTAAGCAAGCTGAGAGGAAAACGTGACTTAAAGGATCATTGTGGTGTTTTTAAACATCTGCCCTAATGTGGACAAAAATGTTTGGAATCAGATCTGTATTGAGCAAGAATGCTACAACTGTGAATGTCAAACTCTTTCCTCAGGCTCTGATCCCCATCAGAAAAAATGTAATAAAACGCCTGTTTGAGGAATATTTTGACACTTTGGGAAACATAAATATTCAGTTTCTTGCTGAGACTTGGCATGAAGATTGTAAGCAGGCGGAAACTGTCAAGCCAGCACCTCCTTGAGTCAATGCGTCTGACCAAGATACAAACATGCCTGATAAAACAACCAGCTTTGTTTTACAGATTAATAAGTATGATTTTTTTGTATGCGTGTGTGTGCAATAGAGTTTTGTTCATTCAGCTAAACTGCTGAACTAGCGTAATATGGCTTATTTTCAAAGATTTAAAACTATTCCTTTAAACAAAAATGTTTGTCAGCGTCACGGATACATCTGCTAGAAATTGATCACCTTTCTTTTAACCTGTTAGAAAAATCTGTCCGTCTTGTATTTTGCATGTTTACATTTTGTTATGCTTGTTAAACTCAATCTCGATAGCCTTGCAAGTGTGAAAGCTGTCTTGTTTATTAGTCCCACATGCAGTCATCTTTTATCCCGGCACCAATTCATATTTTCAAGTTTCAGTTTCTCCTTAGTAAGCTGTGTTATTCAAATAAAAAGTGTTAAAAGTGCTGGAATAGCTTACACAAAACAGCATCGTAATATTACTGCTCTTCTTAGTTTCGTGTTGCTTAAGTTTTTTTTTTTTGTCCATGTTTCACTCACCATCTTCACAAAAGTGAACGGAGCAAGTGTGTGTGTGTGTGTGTGTGAGTGCATCTGGGCATCTTCGGTCTCAGCAGATGTATCCTGGCTGCCCTTTATTCCCTTTATAGAGCTCAAGAGATATTACTCAATAAGCAATCTCTGATCTCTCTGCAGCCAGGAAAAGGCCACTGGGTTGCTCGGTGAGGATGGCCAGAGCAGATGGATCACAACTGTGTATGACTCTGAGTCAGAGGATGAAGCAGAAGAACTGATCTCTCCTCCTCCTGCTCTCTGTCCTCAGAAAAACCCGTGAAAGGAGATAAGGAGATCATCTTGAAGCGGTTCCCTCCGGTCACAGTCAAACCCAAGCAGGAACGCCGACAGCAGACGACCACCTTGCATCCAGCAATAAACAGTATGAGAAACACATCTTTTAATTTTTCGTACAGAGGTACATTGTGATTTTTTTCTTAAACCCAGATTCATATTTAATTGCAAGTGCCATTAGGACTGAAACAACAGTAATTACATGCGTGTGATAATAAGCAGGGTTGGTGATGCACCTGGGTTGTTGTAAGACTAAAGAAGAAAAGAACATTTTCAGTGTTTAGAGGCTGAAAGGGAACCTGTGTTCAGGCCAGTGCAGGTGCTGGCCTGGATGGTCACTGACCTGGGCCAGAGCTGTTAAAACAGAGAACGGTGAGAGCTGCCAGGGACTGCTGGCACATCGAACTAACCTCCTCCTCTCCACTGCTTCCTTTTCAGTCAGCCGTTTTGACAAAGATGAAAACTACTCCATATTCAGGCCCTTGCCTGCATCAGAGGTAGACATCATGGGCAGGAAGCGCTTTGTAGGTAAGACGTCATCAGGTCTATTTAGAAGCTCTTCAGTGAGTTTACACTTGAAACATTTAACCTGAATAACTCAAATTCTGACTGTACCTGTCTACAGCTCCCCATGTGATCTATAAGACGGATAAAAAGCCTGATGAGCCGTGCTCCATCACCTCCTCCCTCGCTTACTTCCCTGATGAGGAGGGCAGTGATCAGAATGTGACGGGTCCTCCCCGTGTACCGCCGTCCAACCTCACCGTGGTCACAGTGGAGGGCTGCCCGTCCTTCGTCATTCTGGACTGGCAAAACGCTGACAATGAAACCAGAGGTACAACATAAGTAAATGAAAGCTGATGTCTGAAATAGCTATGAGCAAACTGTGGGTTTAAAGTTTTATTTCAGGGAAACTCTCTGCAGCAGAGTCGCTGCGGGTCAGTAAGAGTTGGGGCTGAGTTGCAGGTTTCTTATGTTTTTAAAAATAAACAGATGACCTTGTATTTTGAGTTTCTTGCTTGGTAACACTCAAAAAGAGGTTCAACGCTTCATCCAGTTTATTGTTCATTAGTAACTTCTGCTTTTATAAAAGCTAAAGCAGTTAATCCTAATTGTAGATAAAACTGTGACTAATCAGAGTCATCAATCCTAACTTCAGAGAACGTAATCTGCCTCTTAGTTCTACCGTCTTATCAAAATATGTCACTGTTTCCCAACCTATAGTAAAGTAAATGTTAAATGATGTTTTTTTAGAGTATGAAGTTGTGTCCACCACTAAAGGACCGAATGGACAGGAGGTGTCTATACTGACAACCAACCAGACGCACACAGCCGTGGAGAATCTCAAACCAGAGAGCAGGTATGAAACCCCGGCATTGGGTTGTATTCATTCACTGAACAGATTGGGAATAAGCTTCAGGTTTGACCATGTATCTTCAAAAACAATGTCTGCTTTAACCAATTAAATTAGTAAGAGTATCCGATGATCTAATGATCTAATTAGATTTGTCTTCAGAATCGCTTGAACTCTTGCAGCCCGCGCAGCGAATCACATTTGGTTTTGCACCAAAGTGACACAAAAGCCGAAGAAATCTGGGTGGAGTGGGTCACTGAGTTTTTAATTACATCTCAGCATCTGGAGTCTCAAGGCTCACCAGAACCCTCCCCTGGGCTGGGTTTGCTAGACTGGCCACTGCCAGCACATCTGAACGCAGCACGTGGAATAACCATCAGCTCTGTGTGTGTGTGTGTGTGTGTGTGAACCCATATTAGTTGTCAAAGGCATGAAAATATTATGCATCCCAGCTCTGGAGATGTGAGGAAGTTTGGATTATGCTTTTTTTTCTCTCCTTTTTTTTCTGCATGTGACTCAGATCTGTTCTTTTATTTCAGTTATGAATTCACAGTAACGCCAAAGAATGAGCTGGGGTCCGGGCCCTCCAGTGATCCCGTGACTTTTAGCACAGAATCAGGCAAGTTTTACAAATAATCTGTTCCCTGATTAGACTCGCATGTGTTCGCACTTCTATGAGAGACTGATTGGTGTTAATGCCAGTGAGTTATCAGGTAGCAGTTAGCATTTCTTTGAATCTCAGTAGTCAGACGATTAATCAGCTGCTGAGTTATGACTGATTAAGACTCGAGGGTCTTGTCACGTCCTCTGAAGCTCATTTCTAACAAATCTTTCACCTGGTGATCAGAGTTCTGAACAAAGCTGAATGACTTACACAGCAGCTGAATTATGTTACTGCGTTTTTTCAAATTCAAAATGGCACTGAGAGAGACTGCTTCGCTTAATTGGCCTCCTGCCATTTGCAATCAAAGCCTTTCGGGAATGAACACTATGAGTACCGTGCCAAATCTGCTCTCATACAGGTCTGAGTTTGTTTCAAAACGTCTGATGACCGTGTTAACTCTCAGTTCTTTTAATCATTGCAACTTTCCCTCGTTATTTGTAGCGGATCCACGAGTGAGCGAGCATGTTTCAGGTGAATATTTATTTTTGCCTTATATGAATTAACCAAACCTTTCCCAGTTAAGATCATGTTCAGGTGCACCACACACGCGTTATTAAAGCTTTGAGTTGAAATGTTTCCTCTCAGGCAAAGATGCCATCTGGACTCAGTTCCCGTTCAAGTCTGACGGTTACTCTGAATGCAATGGAAAGCAGTACGTGAAGAGGACTTGGTACCGGAAGTTTGTGGGCATCCAGCTGTGCAACTCCTTGAGATACAAGATCTACCTGAGCGACTCGCTCACCGGTATTTCATTTGTCACATTTTTCCCTGTTTTTTTAGTGATTTATGTTAAAGGGTTTGTTATGTCATAGATTAGATAACTTTATCAATCCATCGGACAGCAGGTAAGAAACAAAGAACTGTAACAGCCGCAACACATACTCTAAGAGGACCTGAGTTTAGGTGCTGTCACTAAATATAAAAAAACAAATATATTCAGCGGTTGAATCTGACTCTGCTGGAAAAAGGTCAATAAAAACAGGCAGTAAATATAAAAGTAAAACCATAAACGTTACGTCAAAATACATTTCTTAGAAAACATGTGGCACATCTGTGGAGCAGCCCGGCCCCCTTAACATAATCACACATTACTTTGTCTTTTAAACAAAGACCAGTGTTTAAACACACATCTCTGAGCACATTTAAAAGCTTTTCTCTTACATTGAAAAGTAACCCACCATTTTCTGCAGGCAAGTTTTACAACATCGGAGATCAGACGGGCTACGGCGAGGACCACTGTCAGTTTGTGGACTCCTTCCTTGATGGACGCACTGGCACCCAGATGCTTGCTGACCAGCTACCGAGCAGGCGAGGTATTCCAGCGAGCCGTGGCCGTTATAAACCTTCTGCCATGTTTTATTCGGTCCACTCTCATGTCTCCTCTGTCTTTTGTGTCAGGGTTCTACAGAGCGATGCGGCAGGAGCCTGTCAGCTTTGGAGACATTGGAGGGAAGTCACATGTGACTTACGTTGGCTGGTATGAGTGCGGCACGCCCATACCTGGGAAGTGGTAAGACCCCACAGGGCTGTCCAGGAGGATGACTCCCTTGGCGGTGAGGATGAAGATGGGCATCAAAGACGCCTGAGTAGGCCTGAAGGGAGGTGGGCCTTTCTTTTATGTTACCATGGACACTGTAGATGGCTCTGTCTGCTTGAACGCACCCTACTCTCCTAGGTGTGAAACCGTACCAGGATTATTAGGTGTCGCAAAACTCTCTTGAGTGCATTTGTAACAACTTAATTTCTCTATTTATCTAAAAAAAAAAAAAAAAAAAAAAATGTCACAACAGATGAAAGAAGGCAGGAGTTGAATATACGGTAATCACAGAGAAAATTGTTGGGAAGCTGGCTCCCAAACTGTAATAACTTGTATGATAATATTTATCAAGGGATCGTTATTGAATATTCTGTGTGCTCGGGCTTTTGAGGTGAGAAAGTACAGAAATGTTCCCAATACTTGCATGTCAGTGAGCACACGCATTGGTCATGTGTATACAGAAAGCTACCAGTCATACTTTCATCACACATGTGGACTGTAAAATACAAATACACACAGACATGCAGAATTGACCTTCTGCTGGCCCTAAGGGATTATTAGCAGTTGCAATTTGCACAGTATTAAACTGGTGTTCATATATGTATATGGTGTGAAATATGGTGTGTTTACCAGGGATCATATACTGTAGTTTGACACTTTTCAGGTAAAAGATAAAACCGCTTTAGCCAAATTGTTGTAACAATCCAGAGTTTGAGCATAGCATTTCTATGGGGCCACTTGGGAACCAAAGACTTTTTTTTGTTTTTTTTTTTTTTTGTATTTTTTAATGTCTTGTATTTTATAAAAGAATAAATAAATAAACTTAAGCTTCAGTATGGAAACTATACACACTCAGAATACATTATGTTGTTGGAGAAGTGTATTTGGAAGCTGTTAATCTTTCTCATTCATGACTGCAGCTGTTTGATGCAACATGTATATTTTCAGAAATAAATCTTGTTTTTATATTTACTATATTCAGTAGCTTCTATTGGTCAAGGCTGGAATATTTGGGACATTAGCCGTCCGTCGACGGCGAAGATTGATGGATGCATTTTCATTGTTGGGGCTTATTTTGGAAACGAGCAGTCCTGCTGCTGTCAACACCTCTAAAGCTCATAAATGCTTAAAGTTATTTTTGGGGGTTTTTATGTCTTTATTTTGACAAGTGGTGGTGAAGAAAGAATATAGTCTCTTTATTTTAAATTATTCTAATTTAATTTGTACAAAAAAACTTTTAAGAAAAAAGACAACTTGACATCTTAGTAGCACCAGCGTTGCCTAGCAACCGGTGGAGACTCCAGGAAAGTTAAATATCCCCGTGCCAGGAAATAATCCACAACAAAAACCCTGTGTAAACATTCAAATCTTTTAATAGATTAAATAAACCAGACTGTCTACCCTCTTTTCACTGTGGTAACCTAGCTTCTTACTTTTAAATTGGCTTAATCCTCAATGCTGCTGGAGTACTTTAGAGAATCAAATTTACAATTTATTGTTTGAATGCACAATCACAACGGCGTTAACCTTTTTATGGTATAAATACCACAAACGGGCTCTTAATGTGTAACAGTGCATACACATTAAAGTGGTGGTTCCCAGACTCCTGTTGTCTGTAGAGACACATGTTTAAATCACTATGTGCTGCACACTAATTTAATTTATAACGAGGAGGTTTCATGTTAAGCGGTGCCTATGAATCAACCCCCCGATTGCAAATGACTAGTACACAAAGGATGTAACGGTGGTGGACACGAACCCACACGTTTAATAAATCACCAACGCTGTGATTTAAGCGCTGCAGCCCAGTCCCGTCGGACAAATACATCTAGAAGAGCGATTTGAATTTGGCAGACTAGCGTTAGAGCAATATTAAGCACGCTTCTAAATGATCTTTAATAACTCCGCACGCTCAATTCCTCTCACTTGGTGAGACAGTTTGACATGAAAGACCAACCACATACTCCCATGCCATGTGTCCCAGCCAACCACAACCCACAGGCAGGAAAACAAAGTAGGAATACCAGCATTACCACAGTTTTCCAAATCCGGGTCGGGGAGAAGAGGAAGAGGCGAGCCAATCTTAACAGAGACATGAAGTCACACACCAGAGAGAGAGAGAGAGAGAGAGACAGCGTGGTGCCAAAAGAAACACAATATCAAAACAAAGGGATTCCAACAGGGTCTCAATCATTTATTAGGTTCAAGAAAAAAAAAAAACATGTTACAGTTTATACATAAACAACTAATCTCACTTGAAGGTGGAATTTGATATATTAGTAAAAACCAGTGATAAAGAGAGAAAAAGGAATAGCAAGATTTACTGGAGGTGATATAAGAAGCTAAACAAAAGAAGCCTTCTTCATGACATGGGTGATCTACACCTCCCATAAGCCATCACTTAGCTAGTGTTCCCAACATGGGGCGGTTTCATTGACACATCGTTAATACAGACATGGTGGTGAAGTTGATCAGAAACAGCAAAAGAAAAAATAAAAAGACTAATGGGTAACTTTCATTGAGATAGTGTCTTATGAATGAATCTACGTAAAGTCAGGATATCCGGCTGAGATTTGATCTCAATCGCAAAAATGAAGCGTTACCATGAAAAAAAAACAAAAAAAACAAAGTGGACAGTTTGTGCAACAGCCCGTTTTGGTCTCCCAGGTGTGTGCTTACAGACTGGGTACTTTTTTTATTCTTTTTTTTTACAATGACGGATACGAGAGGGCAGAGCAGACAGCGGAGGTGGCAGGAGAGAGAGAGAGAGAGAGAGGGGTAAAAACACAAGGAGTATTCACCAGGGCCAGAAGGGAGCGGTGTGTTGGAGAGACAGCGTACAAACACTAACCATCAGACTCGGGGGGAGGGGGTTGCTTGTTTCGTTTTTGGATTGATATTTGTAAGGGGGTGAGGGTGCAAAGCAGTGCCTGCGCCCTTCAAACAGCTGGAGCCACATATGGGGAGGGGGGGGTGTTAGGATCAGTAACAGCCGCTATCCTCTTTTACCGGTACCCTGGACCTGGCTGAGTGTAGCCCTGACCGTAAGGGGGGCGGTTACGGGCGTATGGGTTAGCAGCTCCGGGTGGAGGGGTGCTGCCTGGAGGCGGGGTGTATCCCGGGCGGGATGGATACCCTGGGCCAGGCTGGGAGCTGGGCGGCATGCTGTAGTTAGCAGGCTGGGAGGCCTGGGAGGTATAGTTTTGGGGAGGGAAAGCTCCTGGTGGATACTGCTGGGCTCCCTGAGATGGATGGGGCTGCTGCTGCTGCTGCTGCTGCTGCTGCCCACCCTGGAAACCTGCAGCTGGGGCCTGACCAGGGGCCGGAGCCTGGGTGGAGGGAGGAGCATAGTTCTGAAACTGCTGCTGCTGCTGCGGCTGTGGAGGGCCAGGCTGATGGGCTCCGGGCTGATGGGCTCCAGTTTGAGGGTTATATCCTGCTGAGAGACAAAGGGAGACTTACTCATTCAATCTCAAAAGAAAAGGAAGAAAGAAAAATCAGTTTGGAGCCTTTTCCATTTCCTAATCAGATCTATTCTTACCAGGGTACTGCATACCGTACTGTTGCTGCGGTGGGGCACCTGGTTGCTGAGGAGGGTATCCACCTGGAGCCTGGTACTGCTGGTACACCTGACCTGAAGAGGCAGAGACACAAACACACAAATCTGAGCCTCTAATAATGACTTAATGGACTATTACATCTGTCAGGGAGGAGACGAGACACCTTGAAACCACAGAGGTGCATTTACATGTGAGATACGACCAAAACAAGCCTACATGTAAACAGGTCGGCCTGTATTTTAACAGAAACACCTGTGCATCTGCACAGAGTGGCACGACTATGAAAACAGCTGCAAACACTTTGATACAACTGTTTGTTTCTAGCGTCTTTATTGCACGTAAAGATGTGGCTCCGAGCTACAGAGCAGCATGCAGCCGCCTGAGCACGTGTAAACACACTATAGGCATTAGACGGAATTAGATTTACACGCCGGTCACTTCCTGCAGCGGCGTTTTAATTAACTATGACTTCACCGGTGCGCACATGGGGAACGGTCACATCGCGCCTGCAGCCAGCAGCCATCTCAGTCATGTACTTTAAAAAGTAAATCTTAAGGAGTCTTCAAGGAATTTCGAAGGAAACCCGGAGCATCGTGTTACACCAACACGGCCAAGAATCAGTAACACATTTTGCCTGACAGTGATGCCATCACACATCTTTTTTGGGTTTTCTAAACCCTACAAATATTTTTCCCTTGTTATTTTAATTTGCTCATCAAATTTTCCTCTGAATGCTTAAGTGCTCCGCAAACATGCAAAGACTTGGCAGGCCGGCGTTTTCCCTTAACAAGGCCTGAATCTCCCCGCCTGGCACATAATTGAGGTGACGACGCTCGAGGAGCTGGTGCTGATTTTCCACTGTTTGGGAGGGCCCTTATAGTTGTTGAGAATCTAAAACTGTGCAAAGCAGAAAGGAGGGAAGGGAGATTGCTGGGAACGCTTACGAGATTATACTGTTAAGTGTGAAGCTCACTACATGTCCTACAAGTAATTCGTTTAATTTACGGTACAGGTGCATCCTGCATCTAAAATAATTAACCACAGCAAAAGAGAAGCGCTCAAAAACACCAATTTAATCCAACAAGTAAAAAACTAATTGCCTGTCACACACCAGCTCTAAGAAGCAGGGCTCACACTTATCCGTCTCAGCTTACTGTAATGATTTTCACCGCGTTCATTCATTATTCAGCGAGTCACTTCAGACTGCAGCCGACGGTACGCAATACCTGAGCCGAGGGCTTCAATGAGCCGAGCAGACGGGGAACAGTCTCCCGTTGTCGCGTCACGTCTAAGGTTCGTCCTATTTACTGAAGCGGTGTTTCCATTGCATTACAGTTGTATGGGAGGGTAATGGAAACTGTACTCAAACTCTCTTGCG
Source organism: Planiliza haematocheilus (assembly GCA_005024645.1). Taxonomy (NCBI): domain Eukaryota; kingdom Metazoa; phylum Chordata; class Actinopteri; order Mugiliformes; family Mugilidae; genus Planiliza; species Planiliza haematocheilus. The sequence goes on along the minus strand of SRSE01000940.1, from coordinate 661,368 downwards.
TTTCCAGGAAAACTGAATTATTGCTTGTGAAAAACATTAGACTTTGAGTGCAAAAACTATGAAAGGGATCAGGATTACAGCCAGGCAAAGCGTCCGTTATTAGTAAGAATTAATGGATTCCCCTGGGTGTCGTCTACCCTGCGAGGACCTGACGTTGGTGCGGAAGACAAATAACGACTAAATACTAGTGATCGGTGTCCTTTTACAGACGCTGAGGTGATGTGGCGACCATCTGTTACCTTACTGACAGCACCTTATACATGAGCGCTGTGGTCTTTATTACATGAGGAGGCATGTGTGTGAAATTAGCTCCTGCTCTTCCTGTTCCCCTCATCTGTAATCCATCGTGAGCGTTACGTAAGAGCGATGGAGGGATGCGTGGCTGTTGGACCTTTGGCCCAGGGGTTCATTTCCCTCTAACACAGCCAAGAGGTCGGTCATCGGGGACACCGATACAACTGAGGCTTCGCTAAAGCATGGCTTCAAAAGAAAAGAAAAGGAAGAAAGAAAAAAAAAAAGCCAGTCAGAAGAAAGATTTTCACTGGCATGAGAAGCATTTGGCTGTAGTCCTGCTGACCCCTCCACATGCCTCGAGACGGAGTCATGGGAACAAGGTCCCATTTTTTAAATAAACATTTCACACCAAACGCACGTCTGCCCATCTGATAAAGAGCCTCATGCAAGTGTCCAAGCCGCTCTAACATACGCACGTGTTTACAGTTCTTTGCACAGATGTAAATTATCGCCAAGGGCCCGTCACCACCAGACAACAGGAGGAAATCCTTACCATGTGCTTATAGATCTGATTACGGTAAACTAAACCTGCACGTAAAGAGAGCTTAAGGCCGCAATTTTATAAACTCCGATGCATCGACGACTGAATCTGCAAACAGATAAAAGGCAGAGACAGAGGAAAGGGTTGAGACCATCTCTAAGTGCCAACCATCTGCCGCCTTGGAAGATGAGACACAGTAAACCAACTGTTTGTTGCCGTGTTGAGCTTGGTTACGTCTTTAACAACCTGCCACAGGACGAGATGATGGCATCAGGCAACAGCTACCACTCCATGTAATAAAAATGATTTGCTGATCTCAAAGGAGAGAGGATGTTTTCTCATCTCCATGCATGGGCGGGTCAAACACTGCAGACCATTTGGGTTTATCTGTAACGGCTTATACAGCAAACATTCACAGTAACATGCACATCTATGGCCAATTTAGATTTGACCTAACAAGCCTGTCTATGGACTGTGGGAGGAAGCTGGAGGGTTCAAACCCAGCACCTTCTTGCTGTACAGCATCAGTGCAACAACTACGTAACTGGGCTGACCAAGTGACAAGGACACTCTTGAAATCAGCCACCATCAACTTCACACATTTCTACTTTTACTTTTTCATCACATGGATTTAAGCAAATACAAAGGAAGAGTTGTGGTTTAGAGAGAGAAGCAAGAGGAGATTAAACTAGTGGGGAGCTTTATGAACGCAATGGGGCAAAACACCACCACCACAATGTTGTTTTTTTTCTCTGAGGTATGTACCTGTACACTTTATCTAGTTAGTTATGAGAGGAAGGAAGGGCAAACTGCGACGGTGCACCTCCTCTTTTACCGGTACCCTGGACCTGGCTGAGTGTAGCCCGGGTGGAGGGTGAATCGTGGGCGGGATGGATACCCTGGGCCAGGCTGGGAGCTGAGCGGCATGCTGTAGTTAGCAGGCTGGGAGGTCTGGGAGGTATAGTTTTGGGGAGGGAAAGCTCCTGGTGGATACTGCTGGTTGATCAGAGGTATGTTTTGTGCATTTAGCTTATCTAGTGATGTATTGTGACAATAAATTAATAAAAAAAACACACGATACGCGTGAACGGCTTGAAGCGATGACAAAACAATAAATATAATCACCAAGAACACGTTCTCTTACTCCTACCAATAAACTAAACCAAGCTAACACTATTTACCCATGTATGAGCTTTGACTGATGAATTAAGACCTCCAAGGTGACATCCCAACATCACCACACCTAGCAAAGCCGTGAAAACTAGTCCAACTTTAGGTCAGGAAGAACAAGTTACACATTTGACATAAAATGAACCGACTGCTCTTGTTACAGGAGGAAAAAATGAAGCATGAGGTGCAGTTGAGTTGGCAGTTGGTGTGAAACATTATGTGTCGCTGGCTAACCGTGCGACCGATACCTCCGTCTGGGACCAACTAAAACTCTTACTGAGCCCTGCGGGTACGACCTGCTGCCGTAACCAGTCCGAACCAGAAACTACCAGTCAAACAAGTCATGCAACATGCGTGCTGCTCCTCGGTGCTGCAGGTGTGGTCAGCAGTCAGCAGTAGAGCTCTCACGGTGCAACGTGAGGCTTTTTCCTTTAGCTTCACATTCATCTGGGTCAAACCACCACAGGTTAGAAACAGCCCAACACACGCACAGCAATAGCAGCGTGGTAGACAATACAAACACAAAGCTACACCTCAGGGTCTGCACCTGTCTTAGCCAAAACAAAAAAGAAATGGGTCAATAAACGTTAAGCGAGAGCTATGTATGAAGGTAATGAAGAGGCTGGCACGTAAGATCTCACTGTTGGAGTCGGACCAAGTGCCTCCTCTAACATTCATTTATCTTCATCCAGGTCATTGGTTTGCATCAAACGTGTTGGCGTCGATGACTAAACATAAGGGAGAGCCGTGATAAGGCCTCTTCTCAGTCAGATAAATATTAATTCCTTCGATACTTGTGTTTACACCATGTTTAAGGTTACACCACGCACAACTACTGGGTCAAAACAGCTGATTCAAGACTAAAACTGGGTCTGACTGCCAAAAAACCAGGACCTCACAGCACATAGAGTTATCTCAAGTATGGATGGAGAGCGTATTAAAGACGAGTACGTTCAATCTGTGCCCGATTTGTTCTTTTTAATATTAATTCTGTACAGTATTTATTTATTGGGTTCCTTCCATTCGTTATACTCGGATCCAAACAATCACCTAATCTCGTCTGTTATAGCTCGTTGACGACAGAGGAACAAACAGTCCAATGAGGGATGAACTACTAGCAAGTAATGAAATGAACATTATTTAGTACACAATACTAGATGAGTACGGGCTGTGCTTTTCGAGAGCCTAGTTCAAATGTGGGAACAGTCAAGAGTGGCCTAAAATGATACCTACACTGAATTCACCTTTGGCTAAGCCCCGCCCCCCTTAGTTACTGTTGCTACGTCCGACATTCTCTTCTGGGCTTTGGTTTTCTGGTTATCTATAAGGCTTGGGTATCAACGTGGCTTATCCTGTGACAGCTCCTCCTGCTGAACTTTTGTCAAACTTTTATAAAGCAGCAAATAAAGTGTCCGATAGAAGAAGGCAAAAGGGGGCTGCAATATTCAGGACGTACAAGTAAAACACAACTAACAACAAGGCATCTAAATAGAGGCAAAAGCAGGTCACAGTCAAAAAATGAACCACCGCATATCCTGTCAATCGAGACGAAGGCTGGGACTGACAATATCAAGGAGCAACGCTGTTCATGCAAAGCTGGGTACGTCTCTATTCACTTCTATAATCGTTATTAGGAAGCAAACGGACTAACGTTACGCACGTATAACGTTGTATTTCTTCAGCGTGTGCTAGCGTATCAACAACTACGCAACTTAAGCTGTAACGGCGATGTTTTGGTTAGCTCCACACATCACTGGGCTTATCTATTACCCTGGATCTCTGCAAAGCACAAAATATAAACACAAAAGTGTCAGACTCATGTGGGTGGAGCTTCTCTTGGCTGCGCTGTGATTGGTCAAGCTACATTCTAGGGCGGGGCTTAGCCAAAGGTCTTTTCCGTCCACTAGTCTATTCTATGTCCATCACAGATTGTAGGCAAAATAACAGAAGCATCATCTTTGAATAGCGCCATGCAGTTGAACACCACCACAGACGACATCCTCCAGAACACCCACAAAGGTGAAGAACTTTTCTAAAACTATATCAACACAATAACATTCGTGTAAGAAGGACTGATGGGACTGTTGTGCCCAATAAACCACCACCTGGGTGCATTTCTAGACACTTTAGCTTTTATTGTGAAGCACTTTGTGCCATGTATAAAAATAAAAACGCTTTAGCTGAACAACTCTTTGGCAAACCAGCACTGGACTTTGGATCAGTTTTATTAGAACAACATTTTCAAACTGTCTAGCAGTGTTTGATATTTTGTTGAGGACATATTGGTGGCATTATAGGAAAATGATCTAATTTAACAGCAGCACTATTAAACCTATAATTATGCAACCACCCACACTGCAAAGTATCCGACTCCCTGTGCTCATTAAGACATAATGCCACTGAGATTGCCTTTGTAAACGTGCGTGTGACTCACCGTCCATGCTAGTTGGGGCTCCCTGCTGCACTCCAGCATAGGGAGCCTGTGGCTGGGGGGGCACTCCTGGCTGAGGGGCTGCAGATGAGGAGGAAGCAATGCTGTCAGGGGTTCCTGAGCGCTCCTCTGGTGCAACTGCCGGGGGTGCTACCCAGAAGAGAGACACCTTACACCACAGCTATACAACAAACCAAAACAAATACTAAAGCATCACATTTTATTCTGCAATACCTGGAGCCTGGTCCTCGCTGAGTCCGAAAGCTGAGATGACATTCTTGCTGACTTCGTCCTGGTTTTTTAGCGGGTCGAAGGCCGACATGCTTGCCGCGCTGACTGGAGTTGCATGTTTCAGCGTGGGATCTGCTGCAAAAACTTTCCCTTCACGTCCATCCACTGATTCTTCAAACACAGCCAGAAACGTGTCAAGCACCAGGGAGAAAAGGGAAGATAAAATACGGTAAGAATGAAATGCATGCCTGCGGCGTTTTGGGTTGATTATAAACAGACTTGTTATTACTGCACGAACGAAAACATGTAATATAAACGGAGATAAGAGGAAGACTTAACAATAAAAACTGCCAAAGGCTCATAAAAAAAACAAAAAGCCTTGATTATTCTCCTGCATTTGTCTCAAAAATCAAATCCACCTGTTTGCCTCGGAGTGGTACTAGACTGCAAACTAAAGATCATCATTTTCTACTTAACTCTGTTATTCCAGGAAAATGACTTGTATTTGTTCAGAAGTGAACAAATGAATCGTACAGCAGCCTGCGACCAAGGCTGCACGTGTTGCTTATAAAAACCCATTGGTCACACAGCTACGATGATGAGGGAAGGGCCTATTTTTGTCTGACATGTGGGTGAGAGTGACCACAAGCAAAGTGTATAATTGCAGACAAATATTCATTCAAAAATACGTATTAAATTATTCTAACAGTGGCTGACGCTTATAAACTGTCTCAGTCTGGTGCCAGTGTCTTTGTGGGATACAGCTCTTACTATTCTGGCACTAAAGCTGTGGTACTGTTATTTGTTAGGGAGGTCACGCAAAGCACAAACGTGAGATCAAGAGACTTTGTATAGATGGTGTGAAATGTAAAAGAAAAACAAAAATATAAGAACGACAGAAAGGACGACAGACTGGTTCAATGCACCGATACCGATATAGGCTCAAGTGCCTTTACATTATAAGTGTGCTGCACTAAATCTCCCTTCATGGCTGTTATAATGTTCAGCTTATGATGAAACAGCCCCAGAAAGGTGGTAATTGCGCCGTATACTCATTTTGGAGGACACAGTTTGTGGTGCTGTTAAACTGGATTGAAATATTTTATATAGCCTAGCCCACTGACTACAACGGGTTTGTCAAAATAATAAAAACGTGTCCACACGACACAATAACACAATAAAATTTCATAGTACTACAAATCACAGCCTCCAAAATGAAAGCCTAGTTGAATTAAACAACTTTAAAACAAACGCTGAGTGTCATAACCTTCATGATGAGATTTAATGCAGCGCTGTCGCCAGTGTACATAATGAAGTGGCAAGTGAATGTACATCAGCAGTAAGATAACATCGAGGGAGAAGCTTACCACTGTCTGGTGCTGTAGCAGCTAATCCAGGCTCTGTGGGGGGCTCCAGGCTATCGAGGAGGGTGTTGACTTTATTCCTGAGCTCGATGAGCTCCCTGCGCAGGTACTTCACCTGACTGGATTCCAAAGGCCTCGGCTGACCGTTCACTGCAACACAATGAGATGAAGAGAGGTTGATCCAGGAGGGCATATCAAACAAATCCTTTCGATTTAGGAAGTGCAAAGTCACTTCATCTCTCTGCAGAGGCTACTCCTGTTGTGTGTCAAGTCTCTGTTACAGTCTCTATTCTCGTAAACCTGAAATATTAATCTATCTCCACACAACATAATCAGTATGTAATTTATTCCCACGTGGGGCAATGTTGTCCTGAGCTGGAACGGCTCACTGACACTGATCACGGTCTAGATGCGAGTCGCAGACACGGACTCTGGAATATCTGGGTTAGACCGTGCACAAAAGTGTCAACAGCCCGGCAGATGGTAAACCAAACCAAATGTGGCAAGAAAACCGAAAAGCGTTGGCCCATAACCTTAGAAACACTTAAATCTCTATAGACAAATTATAAATTTAAAGTCTCTGTAAGGGCCAAACAGCTGACAACATACTGTTACTGTACCAGAGAAACATCTGAGCTGCACATTGCGGCAAAAAAGTTGGAGCTCCTATACGACCACAAACATTCACAACATGTTGGTCACTCCATTTGACTGGAAATATGTCACTGGTTGACAACAGTAAGATTAACAGCTCAGCTCCGTGTTATAACGAGCATTGGCGTAATCAGAAGTAAACTCAGCGTGTACCTGAAGAGCTGTACAATAAGTATGTGGATGTTATGAATAATGATCTGTCCCAGTTGTGTTGGCTCCACAGTTTAAATACCAGGGATTACACAGATCATCGATCACATGGTTTATTCTACAACACGAAGCCATTCACAACAGCAGTCAGACTGACAGAAGAGCTGTGCGCTTCATAATCACAAGCCATTCTTCCACGTGGGCACCTCTAACTCCTTTCAGCCGTGCATTTTCCCACTGCAGATTGACTGAGGAGTGAATTTTCCACTGCAAAAGATTCAGCGTTGAGGCACCGCAGTTTGCTGTACATTCCTTTCTCACACTAGTTTCTCTGTTTGACTGGATAATGCCGAACAGAGACGCACGGTGTCATGAGGCACAGCGCTGAGACGCAGGCCGTCATTAGGTTCCAGCTACTCGTTCTGCCTTTGAATCTCGGCACACGTTGGAGAGTGTAATTTCCACGTGAGGTCATGGCATGTGATGATGAGCCAGGGCTCAGCTTTGATTTCTAAGAAGTAAAAAAAAAAAGACTCTTTCAGGCCCTGTGGAGGAGAAGGAGGACAGAGAGCAGAGCACATAAAACAAAATTCAATGCTGTCGTTTCAAATCCAAAACTAAAGAGTGTGGGTTCGAGGGCGTATGCGCGGGAAGAGACTAGCAGCCGTGTGTTGACAACAGACCACGGGATGAAATTAATCTAGTTGTAGTGATGATAGAAACAAAAAGCCTTAGCTGACGTAAAGTGGGTGAGCTCCAGGTTAAACAAACCTCAATTTTGAGGCCAAGCAATTGAGATGTCAAACGATGGGAGACACAACTTCCTTCAGTTTTACTTCACTTAGGTATTTGACGTATTTATATCTAATAACAAATAATGTAATATATGCTGCAAAATACCTGCAGTTTCAATAAAACCGTGTGACAAAAATAATCGAATAACATGTTTGGGTGAGACTGATTGTTGGTGCTCTGCTTTGAGCAAGTAAATGTCAACCTTAACAGGGCCGGTACAGGCTTAAGATCACGACGAGGAACCAGTATAACTGGTACAAAAGGTTTTCAATAGAATATCAATCTACTACCTGTCACGTTGTTTATTTTCTGAACCAGCGCTAGGAGACAGAGATTCCACCCAAATTAGTCAGAAGGGAGTGCAGACAGTAAAGAGCTGAGGTTTGCTGTATGAAACATAAGCTGGACTGCCCTCCAGTGACCAGCTACTGTAACAGCTGTAATGAAAAGCTAAATTCATGCAAAACAAATCACAAATTCCTCAACAGAAAGGACATGCTTTAATAACTTACCGAACAAAGTCAATTTGAGTATTCTACTGCACTGGATGGCAAAGGAGAGGTCAGAGCTGTCGAAGATGGTGATCAGGTCATCATCTGTGAATGAGGAAGTGACCAGATGATTCACTGTACAACATATCCTCCTAATCTTAAGCTGCATTTAAGGAGGACTTGTCAGCATTCAGACCTTGGAGGTTTCCAGACTCACCTTCATCCTTGTATTTGATGGTAACCTCGTCATTACTCTGCAGCTTGCCTCTGAAGACGCGCTGCATCATCAGGACTAGCTCATCGTAGGTGATGTCTTCATTATGAATAGGGATGCGTCTGATGTCGTCGCCCAGCTGGGCTTTGATAATCAGCTTCCCACTCAGGTCCAGCTGGCCGTTCATGGTGCCGTCCGACCTCTTCTGCTCCCACCACTTAACAGAAACAGAGGAGTGATGGCTTTAAGTACAACATCCGTCTTGCCCCAGTTTTCTCTCTCTCTCTTTCTTGATGTCATTTTTAATTGTAGTCCACAAGACAAACAATAAACCAAGTAAATGCACAAAGATGTGACGAGTGCTGCACAATGCGCAAAACTGCGTGTGGTTAATTAGAAAATTATGGGGTCATAATTAATTTTAAGTCACTAACATTATCTTCTGGGTATTTTTGTCCTGTATTCTCTACAGGAAATAAATGAAAATGTGTGGAAGACACAAGAAATAGCAAGATAAAAATGGTGCTACTCTAATAATAGAGTTCATGGTTTGCAAGCTGTGGAAAGGATTACTGCAGTTCCTGTACATTTGACAGCACTCACGGTATGGTTCCAGGAAGACGTGGATGCTTTGTCAAGTTTGACGTGTTGCACTTTATATTTTAAAGAAAACACTATTTACAAATGATGTAGCAAATGAAGTACCTCTTGACTGCAAGATTAGTGTTAAAATAACAATAATGATGATAACCACTAAATTAGTATGAACGTTTCAATTATTTATAATTGTATATATGTATATCTATCTTAGGAGAATAACATATATCATGATACACTGTATAAATAATGAATAAATTATTGTTTGTACCATAGCAGCCACAATGAGGCCTGGAATAAAACACTGGGTTTGTGTAAGTGGGTTAACAGGTCAGGGGAGGAGGGCGCTGTGAAAGTTGTTACACTAAAACCAAGGACAATGAGTGCATGATGAAATTAGCAGCTCTTGTTTACGGTCACTGATCTTCACTGTCTTGATTACAGAGACCTCGACAAATACACGAAGAAGAGAGACTTTCCCATGGCTTTAAGGATTTAATCAAACTGTCTTTCTCTGTAACTATATTGCTGTATTCAGCTGCAGAGTCTAAGGGTCAAACATTATCCAGTGAGGTGGCGACGACTATTATATGCAATTACAGACCTCCTAATAGACTTTGACCCAAAATCTCAACCATTTTGTTAAGAGAAATGCTCTCAACCCCCATTTTAAATCACCACATGATGATTTGTATGCCCAGATATACAAATAACGCCAGAGTAAAACTACAGCAGTTAATGCATTCAAATAAGGAAAGAGTTAAAGTAACGTGTCTCTTATTGTATTTTGCTGGATTAACTATGACGTTACCTGATGATGTTTTAAGCTGGACTACATACAAGAGTCAATTTAATTTCCACAAATGCTAAGGCTTTAGCTGTCAGAGCCAGATGTATAATTGCCTGGATGCTAAGGATTGTATGGTAGCTAACGTTTAGCATACAGCTATGACAAATGATGAAAACAGCAAAATTATTTCTGTCGTGATTGGCTCTATGAATTAAAACCAGGGGAATGTGAATCATCAAATCGTTAAAATGTCACTTTAATTTGAACGTATCTTAGATTGGTTATAAAAGTCTCAATCGCACAGTCATCTGTCAGTGAACGTATTTACTACGTGTGCTATCACTGTTAACGTATGTAAGGCCGTTTTACCACTGCTTTGTCAATGCTGACAGTATAAACTACACCAACTGAGCTAAAACCAATAATATAATACATTCCTTATTTAATAATTGAGGAGTTACGGTAATGTGCATTGTTTTTAATTTCACTTTACAGCAATGGGTCAGCAAAATTCCGTTTCCCGTGTAACTTGTCCTAGCATCAGCTAATAGCTTAAATGACTATTCATAGCTTAGCAACCCAATAAATTCCTTAAAATGTGAATATATCAGTGAGTTTGCAGTTGTTTTTATTAGTAACTTCTTGTGACTCGACACCTGTTTGGGCGAGCTAGCATAGCGTTAGCTTCCTGCGTCGCTAACGTTTGCCAGCTAGCGCTAACTACATAGCTTGCTAGCTAGCAGCATCTCAGACAGTGATAGCTTATAAACTACTGTCTATTAAAAAGTACATTGAAATAAAACACGAGCCCAAACCCAAGAAGTTGTTTTACCTGAATCAGACGACGTGACCACGCTGTATTTCACAGGTTTCCCCAAACCGTGAAAATCAAATGTGTTAGCTAACCTAGCTAGAGCCGGGGACCAGCATCAGGAAGTGTCCTCCGGACTGTCAACGTCAACCAGTACGTGGCATTCATTACGCGCATGCGCAGATCGTCCGGGACAAAGTGCGTTGCGATAAAAGATTAAACACAACATTTAAGCCAACGACATTAGGATTAATTCAATTGTTTTTATTTGGTTTACAGTTCATATTTAAATCTTTTCACAGACCATAATGAGCTGGCGTCCTGGTGCTGAAGGAAAATACCTTAAAAACATAAAATGCAGGCATATAGATCTGATGTAACTTTATATTTTTTAATGGCTTAACTGCATTTACAGAATAATATGAGAGGTAGACTTAATGAAGGAGAAAACATCTGCAGCTGAGTCAAACCTGGTTCCCTGAACACACACAGTAGCAATTTCTATATAAAAATGTATATGCTGGAACAGCCCCTATCGTTCCTCTACTGTTCAAAGCAAATTTTTAAAGAGATGACATTGATACTAAATTACATAACTCTCTGTTCTGAGAAAACCAGCATTTCAGCCTGAGCGTTCAATAGGGTGCAATGTTTATGGATGTTGTTTTGATGCCACTCCTGACTGTGTGCGCGAAACACTAACGATCTACTTTAAATAAATATTTGGATATAGGAATCGTACATATTATTCTAGTCAAAGAACAGTGGTCGCTAAAGTTTGGTGTTACATAATAATAATGACTGTATAAGTAGACATAAATAAAACTAAGAAAAAAACTAATTTGCCCAGTCGCAGCTTTCTTTACTCCATTATTTCTTCTTCTTCTCCTGAGTGGTGTTGAACCATGAGTCTAGAAGTTTTTTCATGTAATATATCTGCCAGGCGTGCACTTGAACAGCAACTACCATGATGAGGTACATAACAGTCACTGCAGAGTAGCCAAAAATGAAGCGGTAGGCCTTTCCATGGCGGTAGAGCTGCTGCGCCACGGGAAACATCTCCATACCACCGTAAATAAGAGGTGCCACTGAGAACAGCCCCGCACTGATCATGGATATGACGAGGTAGCTGATATTGTTCTTTGGGAGTGACAGGCTGCTGCAAAGCAGAGGCAGGAGGCTGAGCAGGTAGGGGTACTCCCATTGGTACGGCATGGACACTGTGTCATGTGACACCAGGTTAAGGTGGCTCACAGTCACCTGTGCAGCCACCAGCAGCCAGACCAGAAGGTGGACCAAGTTTAACTTCCGCACCTCTGACTTCAGGGAGGCACTGCAAAACAGAAAGTAAGCATTTGCTGTTTACAGATAGCATTCATGGGCGATGACTATCAGACGTACCAAACAGAAGTTACTTGCCTCATCTGATACTGTGGAGCCACCCTCTCTCTGGGTTTAAAGTCACCCCCATTAGAAGCAGAAGCTCTGAAGCCAGGACGTGAAGTCATGTTGACCTATAAACACACAGAATAAGGGTTATTTTGATCAAATTTTGGATGACAAAATGTACCAACACAATTAATAAAGAGCGATAAATAAACCTACATGCATGATATTTAAATACGCTTAGTGTACCATCAAATAAAGATGAGAATATTTTGACATTTGGCATCAGAAAAATTCAAATGATTCCTTTAGTAGAAAAACAAACGAATCATTTTACTCTTTGTTTCATATTAAGCTCATATCTTACACGTTTAACCTGCTCCTTTCTTATTATGATAGCATGAACCCATAGGCAGGTTGATTGAAATACAACTGAAATACACTGAGGCGAAAGAAAAAAATAAAGCAGCAACATAATTAAATAAAATAAGCCATAACACGACAGGATGTTGTCTAATTGTCATGTTCCATGATCCTAAAGCAGGTTATTCTGGTTGGTTTGAAGCAGGCTAGCTCGTTAGCTGCTGTTGTTAGCCAGCCTCATTCACCATTAACTTTGAACAGATACGTATTGTAAGTTATGCTAACGTCGTGTTTATTATCATTGAGCAATAACAAAGGAGTGCTGATACCAAACAGGATATATATTACCGTCAATGCTTACCGCTCCTCAGTGTTTCTTTGTCAAACTCGTTGTTTAAATTCGTCTCAGCAGAAGATGCGATGAACGTAGGGAACAATCGGGTCTGCGCATGCGCACAACCATCCGAAGACCCTCCCATCGCAGCATCAGCATCTGTCCTCACAACACACCCAGGTCCGGGGTTTGAGCTGCAACTGTGGACTGCAACATTTTTCTGAATGAGTCGCCCTTCAAGGAGAAATCCATCGTGTGATTTTGACATCGCAGTGTTATTTTATTTATTGTTTTTAAGAACCCGGAACGGAAGTCTGTGTCTTTTTTATGATTTGTCTATCAGAAAAGGATTTGCAATGAGGATTTTTAATACATGCATTCTCCTAGATGTAAAATGAACATCTTGTGGGTTGGCAACTCTGGTGTGCACTGTAACTATATATCCTTCTGTAACAATGCAAATTTCACCACTGTGGGATAAATTAAAGGAGTATCCTATGCTATCTTATTAATTGTGTGAAATATTTATTAGTGTGCTATAAATTAGCACACCAGCACAGAAGCTCACTAGGAGATCTGTGGTGCTGACTTGTTACAGTATGAGCTGGCAGTGATTTCATATTGTGCAGATTATAAATCCAACTATACGGTTAAACAAGGCAACTTATACACTTCTTGTCTTGTTCCTTAAACTAGAGTTGCTAAAATGAAAGACTTTAACCGGGATACGTGATGACTGATGAGCCTCAACAAGTTTTCAGTTGATGCACCAGCTTCCGGTCTGTTTTGCGTTCTGTGAAGTTTAAGATGGTGTCAGTGACATTTTGTAATTAAACAATCTTTATTTAGAAAAAAACAAAACAGACAAAAATTACAAACTTAAAACAGAAATACACAGAGTATTTGGTTACAGCGACAATATTAGCACCATGGTTATTTTCCATTAAATACTGATTCACGTTCTCGTCATTGCATGTAGATGATCAGCAGTAAAAATAATAAATTACTGACATAATAGATTTTATAAATTGCTCCAACATTCAACACTTGCTTTCAGTCCGTTAATTGTAATACAGCAAAATGTAACACCAAGGATGCAGTGGATTATGACAGGGTTATCTCACTTCTAAACAAATCCTATTATTCCACTGTTGAAGATTTTCACATCAAAATAACAATCCAAAATTTATTTTGCAAATATGTGAGTGAGTGAGTGTTTTAATATGAAAAATGGTTTCTTGACAGATGTGTGCCCACAAACCTATCTGGAAACATCAAAACATAAAATTAACTTTACATTCTCACACTTTGAATGTCAGTCAGTCACCAACATACTTTCTCAATTAGGATTATTTAGTTCGGACAACATAAGCTTTGTGTTCTTCTACAATAGAGTACATTTATTGCTATCAATCGTCACCTACACACAACAGGTGTACCTGAAATTTGAAATTCTTTCACACACATCTTGATTTCTGCAAATTCATAATAGGATAACATTTCTCTCAAACTCTGACATCTGCCGACAAGACAAATAGATATGTGTTTACCTTTAAAATAACAAAACATGTACAAACTGTTTTAATTCAAACATTGCCATGATCTGCGTTATCATTTTCAAGAGGTCATTTTATATTTTTGCTGTTGTTAATAGAGGAGCGGTGTTCATAGAAATGTATTCATACAAAAAATATAAATTTCCTGCATAAATTAATGTGCGTCTTCATGTTTTAGTTTTTCACATTATTTGTCACACTGTGTAGCTGCCAATTTTGAAGACGTGCACAAGCTAAATTTGACACTGTTACAACAGTGTAACTACACTGAACAGTTTGTTTTGTCTTTTACATATACGTCACATGTTCCTTTCATGTGTTTGTACCTAATAACAAATTTGTGGCACATCTGTCTGTAAAAAATACACCTGGGGCCGTCTTTGAGTTGTTCGTTGGATGCCGTTTGTACATTCATTCATATCTTCCAAACTGTAAAAGAAAACACAGCTCCCCTCGATCAACACGGCTACAGGGCTTTATAGTTTAAAAGCTGCTGTATATACAGACCATACAACTTCCTTCAACCAATTATTCTTGTCCTCTCATCTCTGTTGTAAAGAACAACCGTTTACTTTGCATTAAAAAATGTAATTTATGATCAGATTTTACATCACATTCTCACATTCTCTCTTCCTTCAGTTTGTGGTTTTACATTGGATATAACAAGTACCCAGAAAAGGAGGAATGTACATATTGCCCAGCATAGAGTCCGGAGGCCTGATCTGAGGGCATCTGAATATACACAGTGTCCCCGGGTTGTAGAGGTAATACTGCACTCCCTGATGCTTGGTCTAAGAAACCCTTTTTGTATTCATCATATGTATACATCACTGGTTCATCGTTTCTCATCAGAGCTACCCATACATTAGCTCCTTTGCAATGAATGTGGTAGGCAAAGTAATAAATGCCAGGCAGGTCACAGGTGAAAATTCCTGTCTGAGGATTGTAGTTTTGGCGACCATTGTATAAAAGCTTGTCAAAGATGACTGGAGTGCCCACAGGTGGAAAAGGAGTTGTTGCTATTGCTGTGAATGCTGGCATTTCCAACCCACTGGGACCCATTACTTCTGCCCCATTGCCTGCATATTTGCCTTTCTTTCCATAACTTCCAGCCTTGACACCATCTAATCCAGGGCCCATCTCTGAGAGCACTCCTGCCATATCAGGAGACATACCAGGTGTTCCAGGTGGGCCTGGTGGTCCAGGAGGGCCAGGCTGACCTGGTTGTCCAGAGGGTCCTGAGGGGCCCTCTTTTCCTGGCGGTCCTATGGGACCAGGTAAACCTGGACTCCCCTCACCTACAGTGCCTGGTGGACCAGGAGTGCCAGTGTCTCCTTTTGGTCCAGAAAGACCAGGGAGCCCAATTGGTCCTGCTGTCCCATCCATTCCCGGGATTCCCTTGGGTCCTTGCGGCCCCACTTCACCAGGTAATCCACCCTGTCCTTTTGGCCCGGGGAGTCCTGGAGGACCAGGGGTACCAGGAAAACCTTTATGGCCTTCGTCTCCTTTTGGGCCACTTGGTCCTGGTGAACCTCTTGGTCCTGGCTCTCCAATGTCTCCTGGCAAGCCATCCTTACCAGGTAATCCTTGAGGACCAGGAAGGCCCTGGGCCCCATCAAGCCCTTTAGGTCCTCCTTCTCCGCAGTCCCCTTTAGGACCAGGTGCACCTAAACCCCCAGGGGGTCCCATTGGACCTGGAAGACCTTGTGGACCATTTGGGCCAGGGGGACCAAGCATACCAGGCAGTCCTCCATGACCTTTCTCTCCTTTTGGTCCTGGAGATCCAGGTGGTCCACCCATACCTTTATCACCCTTAGGTCCGGGGAGTCCAGGCTTACCAAATCCAGGCAGTCCTGGCTTTCCTGGCAAACCTGGTGGTCCTGGATGACCTTTCCCTCCAGGCATGCCTGGCTGTCCTGGCAGGCCATTTTGACCTGGCTTTCCTTGACCAGGTAGACCTGGTGGCCCAGGTGGTCCTCCTTCTCCAGGGGGTCCTGCTGGTCCTTGCTCTCCCAGATGCCCTTTCTCTCCTGGTGGCCCTTGGAGGCCTGGTGCCCCATTTAACCCTGGTTTTCCAAAACCGGGCAACCCTCTTGGGCCAGCAGGTCCTGGGGGCCCTGGGAGCCCTTTGTGACCAGGCTGACCCGGCTGGCCTATCCCTTTGTCTCCTTTGGGTCCTGGTAGACCTGGTAGTCCCGGCAGACCTTTGTGACCTGGTTCCCCTTTGGGCCCTGGTTGACCTGGTAATCCTTGTGCCCCTTGTTTTCCTATTCCTGGAAGCCCAGGGGGTCCTGGGGGACCTTGAGGCCCTGGCTGTCCAGCTGGCCCCTCTTCACCTCTAGGGCCCATTTCTCCTTGAGGCCCAGCCTCACCATTTCCTCCTGGCTTGCCTGGCAGGCCCTGCAAACCTGGTTTTCCAACACCGGGAACTCCTTGTTGACCAGGAGGTCCAGGGGGTCCTGCAGGTCCTGGCTGTCCAACCCCTGGAGGTCCCGAAGGTCCTGCAGGTCCCTCTGGGCCAGGTGGCCCAGCTGGTCCTTGTTCACCTTGGGGTATTCCCTCAGCACCACTAGGGATTGTCTGACCTGGGAGGAATAAAATAAATATTCAAGTAGAACTGAATTTGAGTATAACGTAGACAGTGTCGGCATAAAGACACTTCTCATAAGTAGTTCATCTACCAATTGAAGCAAAACTACAGTAAACAGTTTCTTACCTTTATCTTGGCCACCATTATAGGTGCCCCCTTTACGAGAATTGTCTTTGCCCTTGAGCATGGGCATCTGTGGTAACTCCTTCCTGTAGTGGGGATACTGCATGTAGGGCATCTCTTTTCCAAGGTATTGTTGCTGTGGATAGCCTTCTTTGCCCATGTGTTGAATGTGTTGCACTGGCTGGTATGGTTGAGGGTGTTGCTTGTGTCCATAGTATGCAGCAGCACTCACATACGTAAGGACTAAAAGTTGTAGCAGCGTCAGGAGTAGAGGAGCCGGGAGGGGAGGCATGGCCAAGGCCTGCATGGGAAGTAGAGAAAAAAAATTAGGTAAAGCTGCAGCTTTTATAAAATCTTGTTTGATGGTGTGCTGGCAGTAAAGCCTCTATTGTAACATCAGGATGATCTCCAAAGCGGTCAGTGGACATCTCCATTTATTAAGTTCAGGTAGGGAGAAACCACAGTGTGACTCCCTCTGCTGGATATATATTGAAACTACACGATGGATTGAAAACGGGTTTATTTCTCCTGCTCTACTCAGGAGTAAACACAATAAACCTGGGCTGACCTAGGTAGATTATTTTGATTCAGTGTATTTCACATTAATATTCAGTCTTAAAATAAACTGAAATAAATAACTGAATAGATGGATATTAAATTAACCTCTTATGAATAATACAATACAAATAAAACTGTAATCACCTTTCATTAAAGTCCGACTCAGACATGTTAATTTTGAATAAACGCGACTGTATGGAGGCAGGCATGCAAATTGACAGGTATTCTGCAGCAAATTATGTCCAACTCTGGCATTTACAAATATGTTCAAATTACAAAACAAATAAAAAATAAACACATAACATAAAAATAAATGAATGCATGTATTTCTGTAAATTATTGTCTATTTAACAAACTATTTCAATCTTGCAGGCAGCCAAATGCTAGCACTTCCCAAAGTTGTCCACAAGAGGGGGCCATACTTAACGTCACCAAATATTTTTATTCTATTTCATCTATATATTGACCTTAACTATCGCCATGTGATCCTCATCATCGCTTTACATCTAAATACAGAAAATAAATACATCAGCCACAATTAATTGCATCTAAATTTCACAATAAAAGACGGATAAAATGTGAATCAATGTGGTGGCATCTCACTGGTTATTATTATTATTGGCATAACTGTCTAAGGCCTACGTGAGGATGCACATTTATATGGTTTGAGTAAACAACCTTGAGTGACGAGAGAATATTTGTGTGAACACTTACTCTTCTTCTTTCTTTTTACAAGCGTGTGAAGTATTTCTGCCACCTCCTAGCTAACTCACTGGTGTTTTAATAAGAGCATTCTTGTCATACCTGCATTACTGCAAGGCCATGACACAGAATAAATGTTTAAAACAAAAAACAACACCAAAGAAACTTCAATATCAATCCAAAATAAGTTACAAATTACAGAAAATAAATATCCCAAGATGCAAAGAGACCTCCACAAGCCTCAAGAGATTGCTTATCCTCTCAGGTTAACTCTGCTGAGGAAGGATCCATTTATTTTAAAGCTCCATCAATCAGATGTCTTGTCCAACAAGTACATCTCTGAGCAAACAGAGTTGCATTCCGGCTGTGCAGTTCAGACCACCAGTTTAAGTCTTACATGCATTATTTAACCGCTAAGCTTTCTGCTTTAAATGGTCAGTAAAGGAGCAAGACGAAGTGGTTTTCCTTGGCTACACTTAACATCAATAAGGCTTTCAGCTGCTCCTCTCAGTGTCTGCTTGTTCTATTCAGATCTCAGCCTCAGTGCACGCATCTCGTGCGCTAACTCCCCAAACAGTTACATTATAAGCTGCCACATCTGTAGTTTTTCCTATTTCACATCCTAAACCACATCTTCAGTGTCTGTTCCATCGCTGGCTCTTTGCATCTTTTCAGCCCTTTGACCTTTTCTCAGTCGTCTGGTGATTTTGACATGGCCGTGCCACTGTCTCCCCTGATGAGAGCTGGCCTTTGAAGGAAGAACACTGAGTTTCCACGGCGACAGAAGCCAGACATGCCAAAGAGTCCAGAGGAATGCCGCTGACTTTCTTCAACAAGACCTGGGACAGATTTTGGCGCACCGGGTGGACACTCTGCTCTGTTCCCAGTCTCCTTATCAACAGTATGAATCTGTGAGGTCTGCAGACGCTACTTTTAATGTTGATGACTGTAACATACGGCGCAAGCTGAGCGTTAAGTCATTCCCAGCCTGATTTAGAGATGATATAAATATGTGGAAGCTAATCAGACATTTAAAATTGGAAGAAAAGGCTTTAAATATAAATAAATAGTTTGACAAGAGACGATTTGTGGATGTTTTAGGAAAGGAATCACTGACAGATGAAGTCTAACTAACAATATGTGTTGACAGGTGTTTAATATTTACATCTGCGCATTTGAACAGTCATTATGAGTGTAATAGTCTTCAAAGAGCACAGTGTACTTTATGGATGACACTCAGTATGTGTGACTGGATGCTGTTAGTGAAGTGAAGGGGCCTCTCAGAGGTGCTGCAGGACGAGCAAGTGAGAACAAAGAGGTGCACTGAACCTGAGACATTTGTCAGGTTAAAATATTCAGACACACGATTGCCAAGAACGCCATCAAAGGCTTTTGAAGAACTTAAGAGGGCTTTGAAGCTTTCACCTATTATCTAATGTTACTCTTTCCTACTTTCCACAACATAAGAGAGAAGCTTTATGTTCTCAAACGTATTGCTTTTAATGAGGATATGAAAAAAAAAATTGATTTGCAAGAAAGGGTTTATCCACAAATATGAAAATCTATGTGCCTGTACATACAGTGTGCACATGCGTTTACATCCCAGTAAGTTAACTGCTTTAAGCCTGATCTGACCCCAAATTGGATCAGATCAGTGAAAAATATTAGGTTTTCTTAATGTTCTGTTAATATCTTAATGGCAAAAGCTTGCAGTGAGGGGAGTCTGACACATTTTCAGAAAAGATAAACAGTCTCCTGCCAACAGTGATGACCGTGTTTTCTCTGACTTGCGTAAAATCCATTCACAGAACTCACACGAAATGTAAATGACATAAAAATGTGATGACATAACAGAAAACATAAAAGTTTTTAATGTTTTTAGCCAATTAGGAACGGCTCCTCTGTGATCTGAGTGATGGATATTGTATACTGTGGTGTACATTAACTCAAACCTCATGTCTACATAAAAAAGCTTGAGAAAATAAATGTGACAGTTTTACTAGACTTCAGGCACGTCCCAGCTCGGTGTCAGTATGTGGATGTATGGTTGTGTGTGTGTGCCTAGATGTTTTTAAAGTGGTGGAAATATGCTTGCAAAACTTACGACTGGAAGATCAGAGGGGCCGCGCAACAAGGGTCTGTTCAGTGTCACACAGCAACACCAGCTCGTCGCCACGACAACTGCCCGTGCGATGGAAACACCTTCTGTCTTTACCTGCTGTGCTTTTCCCCGACACATTATTTTGCATAGGTGTTGCCTCCCGAGCGACTTATTCGTGCAATTTCAGACACTGACATCAACGTTAACCAGCAATTTCCACGTTTTAACTTGCTAATAAAGAAGTGTCGGTCATAACAAAGCGACTGTAAAGAAGTTTGTTTCACTCTCTTGCAGCAGAGCGCCAGTGTCATCCCTTTGTGTGCATGCATATGGCAGACATGAAGTCGCATGTAAATGCTTCACAGCTGTTACGAGTCGTTATGGCGTGGGTAACGTGTCGTGAGCTGTTTCTCACATTTGGAGGATTTACAGTTTAATTTTTCATGCACTGGTGTAAAACAGTTTGATTCCCCTCAGTGATGACTGTCTGACAAGTGGTTATTTTGTAACAGGGACTAAACAGGAACAACAACCATGTTCTACATTTTCATGACAGGCATATGTTACCCATGTGTCATTCAGGTCACACCCGTCTCATGCTGAGTTGTTTATAAGGAAAGGAAAAGATAATGCACAATCTGACAAGACTCACAACATAATGTTCAATGGCACATACTTGAGGCCTTAGTGCATCAACCGGGAACATTTTAAGCGTTTCTGGAGAGGGAACAAGAAATCTTTAACAGAACATCTACTGTAATTTATATTGTCTAAGAATTTAAATTGCATTTCAATGTTCTGTTGATCAGTACAACTATCAGGACCAAGAGTTATGGCTATTACAGCAGCTCCGTGAGGCTGTATGCTAACATGCTCACAATACAATTGCAGCTTTCAAATGTTGTCGTATTTGTTGTGTTCAGGAGACACAACACACAATATGTACAAAAACTGTGCTATCTATTGTAGCTTTTTGTCAAAAAATGTTGGCTGAGCAAAATGTTGATGTCCCCAGTGGCCTCAGCGTGGTTGTTAGCTTGCTAAACTGTTAGCCTAGGTAGCCTCTAGTTGCCAACAGTTGCCTAGCAGCGGCGTTCTCTTGACTTACAACTGGTGTTGCCACTTTTTTGTACACAGCTCGTGTGTCCTCCTATTGGAAGGATGAAAAAGGTTTATGATATATGCCATCTTAGTTTAGTATGTTAGCATGCTAACATTTGCTCATTGGTAAAAATCAAATCACAGCTAAAGCCGCTGTTAGCTTGTAGAAAGGCTAATGCTAGCTTGTAGGCAAGCTAGCTAATCATAAACAAAAGCACTTTGTAAACTGAAATGATAGATAGATAGATAGATAGATAGATAGATAGATAGATAGATAGATAGATAGATAGATAGATAGATAGATAGATAGATAGATAGATAGATAGATAGATAGATAGATAGATTTGCTCTTGCTGCTACATGCGTGGAATATTTGGCAACTTCAAATCTGTCAAACAAATAAAGTAATACATCAGTACGAATATTCATACCCCCTTTATCACCTTCCCTAAATGTCACTCAGACTCACCCAACATGTTAACCCTCTAGACAACAGTCCAGTTGGGACAAGGAGGAACAACTATCTGCGGTCGTACTCCAGTTATTTAGCATCTGCTGACATAATCACATGTACTTGGTCATACACCACTGAGCTCTCAGCATGTGCTGCCCGGTCCAGACACTTTAAAAAATAAGCACGCCTCAAAGTCGTCTGACAGTGTGACACATGTAGTATGTGTATCTGTGTGGCTCTGTTTCCCTAACTACTTCCAGATGTCCGTCATTTTGACATTTTACATAAACGAAACTCAGTAAATTGTTCGTCAGGTGTGCGACGTGAGAGGACTCGTGGGCGTCATCTGGCCGTAAGCTGGTCATTTATGCTGAGTCAAGCCTCACCCAGCTGAAATGGAGGTGTTGGCTACTGCGGTTTATACAAGCTGCAATCTCCAGAAATCTCATTAAAACCACAACAGCTGTGCAAAAACCTGGACAAATGTGTGAAGAAATAACAAGGTTACAGTATGACGAAGTGAGTTTGGTTCTTCTAATTTATCAGAACATTCTGGAGGGAAGGCTGCAGCAGAAATAATCAGACCTCAAATATGACTGAATAACAGACATTTAAATTTAGTCCAAGTCTTACAACTTATTAAGGTAGACAAGTGTATTCAGGAAATGTACAGAAGGAAATTAATTTACAATACAGCGATCAGACATAACATTATGACCACCTTCCTAATATTGTGTAGGTCTCTTTTGTGACTCCAAAACAGTTGGGACTCATCAGAGAATGGACATGGTCCTTCTGAGGATGTCCTGTGGTGTCTGGCAACACAATGATGTTAGTGGAGACCTTTGGGTCCTATAGGTTGAGGGGAGGGTCCTCTGTGGATCATCCCACAGATACTTGATCAGTTTGGGATCTAGTGAATTTGGAGGCCAGGTCAACACCTTGTGCTGTATGTTTTTTTTTTAGTTGTTCCCAAACTGTTTTTGTGTGTGTGCCTGTGTCAGGGTGTATCCTGCTGGGGTGGGGGTGTCTGGTCTGGTCTAGGTGGGTGGTACGTGTCTAAGTGACATCCACATGAACGAATGCCAGGTCCAAAAGTTTCCTAACAGAGCACTGAATTGTCACAAGCTGGTCAATGTTATTTACTTCTCCTGTCAGTGGTTTTAATGCCTTGGCTGATTGGTGCATATTACTCATTCACACACACTCACAAAAGCATAATATATACACAGAGTGACAGATCATAAGTAGGTGGGACAGCCAAGCAGTGTGCCACATCCTTCTTCCCAAGCACTTTTAATCTTGCATTAGACAAAGATGGAAATATTGTCACTGTCTCCAATCTTCATCCGTCTGTTCTCTGTCCTCTGTCAGGTAAACTTTTCTGATCGTCTCCCTTTCTTCCTGTGTCTCCGTGAGCACAGATCTACATCTGTTCTGCGCCATCTACTCTTTCTTTCTTCGTCTGTCTTCTTCCCCTCACTGGCCCTGTTCTTTCCCTTTTGAAACATCCTGTTTCAGTGACCTGAGGCCACTCTTTCACCTTGCAGTCTGCAGTGGAGGTCAGAGGACAAGGCTGCGTGTTTCTTCAAACCACTGTGCAAACAGACCAGGCAACAGAAGTGCACAGTAGCCCAAGCAGGATGAAACAAGGGAGGAGGGATATATTCTCATAGGAGCATGTATGTTTATACAAAAAAAGAAGCATTGAGCACCCAAAATATTCAGCTAAATCACATTTAATTCCACTTCTACAAAAATGGCAACCTGACTAAAGTGTTTAAATCCTGCTGAACATGTTTGCCTAACCACTCTCTGCACCGCAAACCATCTACAAATTTATACTTAAGCCAGAAAAACTCTCGTACTCAGTCTCGGTAATGGCCCGGGTGGTGCTTGTGGTTTCTCAGCGCAAGGGGAAAAAAAACATTTGCAGCTCCTCGGCTCCCTAAACGCAGCTTTTATCACAAAGCACACCTTGTAAAATTAACACCTCCTCAAGTCACGCTGCAAACGTTCTCATTCAAACAAACCCCGTACACAAACCCGCAGCTACTCAACACACGCACACACACTGCCACAGCTGTGCAGCTAAATGACATGAAATGTTTACTCCTTGCCTCCTTCTGCTTTACTCAGCCATCATTCTTGGTTTTCATAGCATTCTTTTGTCCTTTTGTCCCGGGCATTCCTGAAGTTTGTCGAATAACACCGTCTCTGAAAGGTTTCTTTTTGTGCACAGGGCCAGCTATAGTTTAAGGTGTCATCTTCTCTAGCACCCTTCACACTAAGGTCAGGACACGGGCCACACACTGATCTGAAACAGCGCAAAGCAAGATAAATCAAGAGGGGAGGGGAAGGCAGAATGGGAGAAAGATTTCTATGAATAACTAGAGAGAAAATAAGATGGAACAAAACAACTAAAACACCGCAAGAAATATGATATTTCATGTATTTTGGTGATATGTGCTAATGCCACATATTCACAGCTAATCCACATCACCCAACAATTGTTCAACACTGTTTTCAACCATATTCATGCATTTAAAAAAAAAAATAGATCAGTTTACAGGACACAACTACATGGATGGCAGCCAGCAGCTCCAAAAACCCAATAAAGATTTGTTTCCACCACATATTATATTTGAGCTATAGCCTTAGCTCAGACCTAAAGTTAAAAATTAAGCCTTCACATCACATCCTCATTTTGGAAACTATGCCTCCAGAGGCGTGATCCTGAATTTAAGAACAGAATAAAGTCTGACAAGCCACCAAACCAATGAGCATCACCAGGGAAGGAAAGCATTACGAAGCAAATCCGGCTGGTAGAGAGCTGCCTTCGAGCCGAAAGCATTGTTTGCTCTGCAGTCTCTTCTCACCAAACTGCTGCTCTTGGCCCCACTGCATTCATCTGTCAGTTTGGCTTCAACTTTCTGCACGCACGCACGCACACTAAACATTTGAACGGATATTTGCCTTCAGCACCGGCTCTCTCACAGACGGACGTATAGCTCACTCTGCTGAGGAGGATGCTGCTGAAGCACCAACTTAGGAGATGTTCAGCATGCTCCTCTGCAGGAGGAGGAGGAGGAGGAGGATGTGCAGAAATGATGCAAAACTCTTTAGTTAAAGGTCTGAATGTATGCATCTCATCAGACCTGACAGCTGCAAGCAACAGCCATCAATGACACACAAAAAACATGAATTATAATCTCGACAAAACTATTCAATAAATTTAAATGAGAACTTTAGTCAAATCGCATCAGCCCTGACTCTGACCACTCAAACTCTTTTATCTTCTTCATGCATTCCTGACAGCTACAAGTAAAGTATATTTAAATCAACTTATTAGACATTTCAACTGAAATTTAAACTGAACCCACAGAAAATTTAGGGAAGCCAATAAAACAACGTGCACGCAAAATGCAATGAAAATACAAGCTTAATTAAACTAATAAATACAAGTTTAAAATCAAATGTGAGTGTACACCAGGATTCAGTGAGAACCTTACCTTGAGTGGCCGTTTATGGGGGAAATAATCACTGCAGCAGTCAGACTCACAGGCAGAATTGCAGGCGGACAGACAACCACACAGAGGGAACCCTGGGATATGTGCTCATAACAGGCGCACACCTTGTGGACACAGCTTTTATCTGCTGTAGGGTGGAGTCACTGGGGTGGGTGGTAAAGAGAAAGAGAGAGAGAGAGAGAGAAAAAGAGGGATGGTGGAAGGAGAGATGGAGGGATGGGGAATTTGACTGGGAGTAAATATAACCTCCCAAAAAATGTATGCCATAGTTTATAGTGGCAAAACATGCACAGTTCCCCCTGCTGAGCAGCCACAGTGGATGACACTGATAAAAAGGAATGTTTCCCTCATTAATGCTGAAATATTTAAATATATAAATATATATACTGACCACTGAATGTAGTAAAATGCCATGTAATTCATTATTCTACATGAGAACACTGGAGTTGGTTGTTTCAGATCACCTGTCCTGGCACAGACGTGGGAAAAAAAACTGTAAAGTACACATAGAGATGTACGTTCAGATCATAATTTAGCATTTACAGGGATTGTATTTGTACCAAAGTACTTGCACAGTATTTATTTTTACATTAATGATACTTAATAGCAACATACGTGTTTAGTTTTTTATCCATTAGTTCATGGTTTAGGTCATTATATATTAATATATATAGAACTGGTGCTATAATATTGAATGAGACGCATAAAAATAGTAAATATAGTAGTATACAATAAGTATTTAGCTTTTTTATTGTGGCATTGCAAGTTTATCTTTCTCACACCACTGTGTGTCCTGTAAACTGAAACTTACTAAAGTCTATATGACGTGATATTTGGTTTGAATTGCGTGAGCATCATCCTGAATCAGTGTCGGTTTGAGATCTGCATTCATTATAAAGAAAAGAAAAGTGGGGAAAAATAACATCCCTGCTTTTACGCCTGTTCTAGCAAAAGTGTGAAAGCTTAAGTCAGCAGTAAATGTGGTAAAAGCTGCGTGATGAGTGCTTCGAAGGATCCCTCAGTGACAGCCTCAGACTAAAAATACTCTTTTTCTCAGTGGTTCTTTGTGGGGCTCTGACGACAGACGACTTTCCAGGGCAGGTTTGACACCTGTGTACTTTCTTATAACAGCTTAGTAACTATGACGTGTCTAGCCGCCTAAATCCATACAGCACATACGGTATTGTATGTTACAGCGCAACTCTTTTCCTCTGCTGCGAATGTGTGTGTTCTCTTTTATTTCCTTTTCCTTCAGGCCGCTGTGCTCTTTGCTCGTGGGATGTTAGATGCAGAAGAGATGCAGCAGAGTGTCCTCGCTGACGGTGAATTTAATGTGTGGATGAGGGACAGCGGGTGTGTGCGGTTCCAAAGCGACACGGAGGTGTAAAAGGGCGGATGTCCTGTTGCGTCTCCAACAGCCAAGTGTCAGCTTAGTCAGCTTACCGGTTTAGGAGTGATCGAGTAGCTGACAGCTGTTAAATTTGATGATATTAGGGTAAAATAAGAGTCTGATAATCTTGCGTTGTCGTGCTGTGATGGCTCTAATGACACTGTCTTTTATTAATGAAGCCATCTCCATTTTAACTGCTGTCGTGTTTGCACAAGTAATTTAACCCACAACCTTGAGTCCAAATACTATAACGCCATTTTTATCTCTAAGGAGCTTAGCTTGTAATTATTCTCAGCCCGCCCCACACAAACACACAATATAAATGCAATAAATGCATCACACACAGACACACACACAGAAACACACTTTGAGTTGCGGTGTGAAAGGTACACGATAGCCAGGGGGTAATGAGTTGTGTGTGTTTGCCCTCGTGCTCCAATTCTCTTCCTGTTCCATTAATGAAGCCTCAATGGGCCTCGCAACTGCCTCCCGCCATACGGCCTGCACCTGTTCCTGTCTGTGTATCCTGCGGCAAGAGAAAGTAGACCCAGTGTACTGATTCGGAGCTGCGGTCTACATATCCATACACCACTTGACTCATATCTCAGCATACATTCAACAGCTAACTTAATGCCCCATTGGTTTTTAGATTCTTCTTTACAGATGGCCTGTTGTAAAAGTATTTGCAGCTTTAAGAGAAACATGAGTTAACGTTCTCATCTGATACATGAACATTGCTTGCTCATGGTACGTATGTACATCACGTGAAGAGTCACGATTACTGGTAAGATGCACAACCAGTCAGAGTTAGCTGTGACACTGAAGAGGTGCCGCCGTCGTTTCATCATGATCAACGCGCCAAAGAGCTGCCAACAGAACCCTGGAGCACACACTGTGAAATCTAAGGCTACAGATGCTCGCCTTTGCGCCAACATTGCCTCACGGCCGATCGCCACCTTGTTGTGTCCCAGTTTTCTTCTGTTCTGTTCAAGTCTTGTTTCCAGAAGCAAGAGCAGCTTTTAGAATAAACTCAAATACCCTGTTGTGCACTAAAGTTAGCAGTTAGCTTGTAGAGCTAGCCAGATAGTTCCTTCAAGGATTCAAGGATTCTTTATTGTCATTACAACACATGTTGGTACATGGGAAGGAACGAAATTGGTTTCTCTGGTCCCGATTCAAGCCATAAGTAAAAAAAGTATAAATACATATCCTGCAACAGTTGGTGGAGACCCAAATCAGAGCTAAAAAAATGTAAATGTACTTTATTTATACAGCACCTTACATCGATCGCTTTAGAAAAGTTTAAACAATGATTTAAAACAACACACCGGAAAACAAATACATTAATAAAACAAAGCTAAAAAATAAACTAAAAACAATAAATAAGAGGATAAAAAATAAAATAAAAATCAAAATGACACGCATGTCACTGGGGAGCTTATTCCAGAGCTTAGGTCCAGCAACTGAAAAGGCTCGGTCAGCCCAGTGTTTAAGTTTCGACCAGGGCACTTCCAACATGAGTTGATTTGACGACCTCAAAGTTCTACCATAATCACAAATGGTCAGCATCTCAGACAAGTAAGAAAGGACGAGGCCGTTAAGCGCTTTAAAAACAAACATTAAAAGTTTAAAATCAATTCTAAAATGGACCGGGAGTCAATGGGGGAATAGAGAATAGGAATCATGTGCTAAAATACAGAAACAATACTGGCCTTAATTCACCAACTCCAATGAATGTAAATGTTTGTGTGCACGGCTTATTGTGCTGCACCCAAACAATTGCATTCATAGTATTTAACTGCACAGTGACCTAGAAGTTGCATATATACATATACACTATATTACCAAAAGTATTCGCTCACCCATTCAAATGATCAGAATCAGGTGTTCTAATCACTTGGCCTGGCCCCAGGTGTATAAATTCAAGCACTCAGGCATGCAGACTGTGAAACAAGACATTTGTGAAAGGATGGGCCGCTCTCAGGAGCTCAGTGAATTCCAGCGTGGAACTGTCATAGGATGCCACTTGTGCAACAAATCCAGTCGTGAAATTTCCTCGCTCCTAAATATTCCACAGTCAACTGTCAGCTCTATTATAACAAAATGGAAGCGTTTGGGAACAACAGCAACTCAGCCACGAAGTGGTAGGCCACGTAAAGTGACGGAGAGGGGTCAGCGGATGCTGAAGCGCATAGTGCAAAGAGGTCGCCGACTTTCTGCACAGTCAGTTGCTACAGAGCTACAAACTTCATGTGACCTTCAGATTAGCCCAAGTACAGTACGCAGAGAGCTTCATGGAATGGGTTTCCATGGCCGAGCAGCTGCAGCCAAGCCACACATCACCAAGTGCAATGCAAGGCGTCGGATGCAATGGTGTAAAGCACGCCGCCACTGGCCTCTAGAGCAGTGGAGACGCGTTCTCTGGAGTGATGAATCACGCTTTTCCATCTGGCAATCTGATGGACGAGTCTGGGTTTGGAGGTTGCCAGGAGAACGGTACATTTCAGATTGCATTGTGCCAACTGTGAAATTTGGTGGAGGAGGAATTATGGTATGGGGTTGTTTTTCAGGAGCTGGGCTTGGCCCCTTAGTTCCAGTGAAAGGAACATTGAATGCTTCAGGATACCAAAACATTTTGGACAATTCCATGCTCCCAACCTTGTGGGAACAGTTTGGAGCGGGCCCCTTCCTCTTCCAACATGACTGTGCACCAGTGCACAAAGCAAGGTCCATAAAGACGTGGATGACAGAGTCTGGTGTGGATGAACTTGACTGGCCTGCACAGAGTCCTGACCTGAACCCGATAGAACACCTTTGGGATGAATTACAGCGGAGACTGAGAGCCAGGCCTTCTCGACCAACATCAGTGTGTGACCTCACCAATGCGCTTTTGGAAGAATGGTCAAAAATTCCTATAAACACTCTCCTCAACCTTGTGGACAGTCTTCCCAGAAGAGTTGAAGCTGTAATAGCTGCAAAAGGTGGACCGACATCATATTGAATTCTATGAGTTAGGAATGGGATGGCACTTCAGTTCATAGAATGAGTAAAGGCAGGTGAGCGAATACTTTTGGTAATATAGTGTACATGCATATAGTGCACAACTTAAAGTGCCATGTACAGCTATTAATGACAAGAACAAGGGATTAAAATAACGTGTGAGTAGCTGAATGTTTTGCACATAAATGATTGTTTAGTCAAGACAATATTTCACACAAGGAGCCTGAATCTTACATAACTTTTACAAAATTATTGCCTGGAAAATATGACACGTCACTGAAGTTGAAAAGAGCTACAAAATATTATACAAGACTTCATGTGCAGCACATCCAGGAGAAATGTTGCATAAGAAAACTGGCAACATAGACTGTGAAATAAACGATTTTTTTTACCCTGCTATGGAGTTAGGAAGGACCCCATTAACACCGTATTATCACAGTAAGATGATTAAAGCTGAGCAGTTTCTCTCCTTTAGTCTGGGGGACCAGGAGCGGTACTCAATATACAGCAAGAACGCACACACAAACACACATACATTATCCCCCTACATATTTTAGCAAGCATTAACCCAAACACAGACTCGAATGCAGGGCATGAGATAGAGTGGCTTTGTTTTCCCACCAGCTGGCACGGCCTCCTCTGTGCCCTGAGAAAGTTTATGATGCGTATTATGCATGACATTGTCCAGAGCTCCCGATGAGAGTTACACTAGGTATTTGTGTTTTTGCTGAAGCGTTCCAGGCGAGCACAACGTAGAGTCTGAAGAAAAACACTAATTTGGCCCTTGTATAAATACTCCTCATTAGTAGTCCAAATAAGTAGACGGCAGACAGAACAGGAGCTGGACGGCAGATTATAACTTGACCAGTAACTTTCACTGACTATTTTCTGTGGCCTCCAAACTGAGGCTGCTTGTATTCCACCCAAACTGGATCCCAACAACTTATTGTCTGTGTCTCTAGCGCGACATGGCAACTGTAGATGCATTTTTAAATATTTGCAGTGCGGCGAGTTTGCATTTTACAGTCGCAAAGCAGCGTCAGCCAGCCCGTCACCGTGGCAACTCTGTGTTAAGCTTTTAACGCTTTTAAGAGTTGCCCGTCCCGCAGCTCGGTCACATTTTCAGATGACTTTATGGCATCTGAGTTTGTAAGGCCTCCGCATTCCTTACTCCGTCCCTCTTCGCCATGAGGCAATCTTGGAATTTGCAGTGCAAACAGGAGCAAACATCTAAAAAGTGTCCGTGTCACCTCATCCACACGGACAGAGAGCTGTGGAATTTAGACCTGCCGGAAGTCCCACAAAAAAAAAAGAAAAGTGATCTATTAATCAGTCTGCATCGCCAACATGGGATCATCAGGCTAAATTAACTTCCTCGTCAGTTTTCTCTTTTTAGAATTCAACATTTTAAAATGCTGAATAAGTGCTGCCCTAAAATACGTACCCCCTTTTGCCAGATTCTGATCTCACACTCAGCTAATATTTACCCCTTCATGATGTCACTCAGCTAGCGGGAAGGGGATCCTTTCAGTGCACACCGAGTAAATCAGGGTCTTACAATGCGTCTCAACAAGTGCGTGATCGGCTTCTTTCTCTTTAGACTTTTACTATTTTGACCTTTCGCCCCGGTGCCCAGAGCTGTGAACCTTGACCGTCCTTCCCTGACCTTATAGGTGACACTAAACATACCCTCCACATAAACAACGGAGTGTCCTAAGCCAGGAAGCTCCAAGCTGTGTCGCGAGTCACGTCCCGGCTATTCCTGCGATGCCACGAATGTTTAGCACGAATGTTTAGCACATAAGAGGCACATGTAGCATGGCTGTAGCTATTCTTGGTGAGTTCTTTCAAGATGAATATGCTAAAGGAGGAAAATTGACACTATTTCCTGCTATGGGAGATATTTCTTTCTCTGTTTTATGAAAACAAGACTTTTGGGACTCAATAAAGGGTAAAAGACATTGAAAAGATCCAATATTTCTCTTATAGCCATGTACCTAAATGCTGAGCTACATTTTTTTCCTCTTCTAGTGATTAACTCTTTAAATTAGCCACAAATTTTTATGTTCAGGTAGTCAAATAAATGTTCAGTACTTGCCTACATAACAGACTCTCTAACAGATTTACTATACGTCCACGGCTGAGATGCCCACACTGTCGCAGCCTTCACCCCACACCTGCTGTGCTCAGGGTGGGTATTTCTTATTCCATGCCCCCTACCATGGGTTTACCCATAAATCATCGGCTTTAAGAGTCCCCCGTGTCATTTAAAAATGCCCCCCCTCACCCTCGCCCCCAACAAGGCTAGGGGTTTGTTATTTAGTTTTTTGAGAAAACAATCTTCTTGCTCATGCAGTCCAGCTCCCAGGGACTTGAACCACCACCTCGCGCTCCATTTGTGGGTATGAGCGGAGAGGCATTCCAATAAGGTCAAAATCCCACAGCCCTCACTTTATATCTTAGACGTCTGTCATATGTACACTGTTTAAACACATTAAAGTATTTGGGTTAAGGACAAACCGAGCTACTTGAACACATACAGCGCTGTTGGAGGAGCTTTTTCATTGGGTCTTATAACTGTGCGTCGGCACTACAGGAACTTGCACTTAAAATGATGGGTGTTGTTTTAAGAGAAGGTATTTTCCCAGCATTGGATAAAGATTTTGATTGGTCATAGTTTAAAGAAAAGCAGTGTAAACGGCAGCGGTTAATGTTAGGGTTGAACAAAATACATATGTGGACTCAGCAAAGGCCTTTTCATTTTATTTTATCTATTTTATATGTCGCACAAATTTAAATGACGCTACTATACCAACCATTTCTGCTGGTAGTGCAAATGAGGGAATGCAATGCTCACACTACAAGTAGCATCCTTACAAAAGCCAGAGTTTTGATTTTTTTTTATATTTTCTGTTTGGTTGTCCTGTTTTTATTTTGTAAAATTCTTCCTTGGTCTTTCTTGTCTTGCTTTACTTCCTGTATTTTTGCCCCTTTTCCTTCGTTCATCTGTGAATTCACACCTCGTCTATGTTCCTGTTCAGTTCCTTATGTTCCTGGGTTCTTGTCTTGCTTTTGGTTTGCTTCCTGCTACTGCCTCCATTTGGGTCCTGCATTCGGTTCTTACCTCCCCACTCACTGTTACTACAAAAACGCAGAGTCTGGCAGCTACATGTAAGTGTTGATCGCTCACTTTTTGACGTTGTGAGGACAGACACGTGCCTTTCTAGCGCTTCACTGCTTCAAAAATTGGAGCCAGCTCAATTGCGTAGCGTGACATGCAGCGATGAAGGTAGGATGCAGGCTCCTGAACAAAGCATCAGGACAAACTCATCTACTGCTGTTTAATCCATAAGTGCCCACATTTTAGCTAATTCTCTTCTCTTTAGTTGAAGTAAATATGTCATGTGTCTGACACTGGAGGCTGCCACGGTTTGGGCCAACCCAATGTCTACTCGTTCGAGCATCACAAATATTCTGGTGACAGTCCCACTGTACATGTATCTGTGCCTCTAAATGCACAAAAGGCTTGTTTAGCTTTGTGAGTTTGCTGTGAGTGTACAGGCGGCCCACATACTCCCCCGCTCACAGCTGGCCTGTGCCTAGACCAGTCTTCACACAGCAGTGTCGCAGCGAAGCCCCCCATACATGCACATAAAGTGCTGCAGCAGTGCACATAAAGTGCTGCAGCAGTACACATATGCACAAACACATGCGCAGTTAGCTCCTCCATAGCCTCTTCATTCCACATGTTAAAAGGCACACATACACAGCACCTGGCCCACAATCCTTTGCCTCAATCAACAGGCTGTAACATTCCAGCCTCTCACCCAGGGCTAACCAGCGATGACATCAGTGCACCGGCAGAGATGGGTTTACAAGGTATGAGGTGGCTCGGTGGGTTGAAACTCATTCAAAAGGCTCCTTTTCTCATGGGCCCTCATAAAAACAGTGGTTTATCCAGAAAAAAATGTTTTGATGGAACAAAGTCAATGAAGCGAGTTCATGAAGAATGTGAGGACGTGTGACGTCTTTATAGGAATAATTTAATCCCAAAACCGAGATGTGCAGATTTATGCCAAACTCATATCCGTTTGTTGTAAGCATGGAAGCTAAGGTTGTCCACTCATCCAAAGACTATATGTAGCTGCCACTTTCCCCATTGAGCCTGTACGTAAACCTAAACTTCTGCTCATGGATCAAACCAGACGACCTGTGCTAAAGCCAGAGATGCTGAACTTATACTCTAAGAAAATAGATGCATTGTTTTTCAATAAAATGTCTATTTCTATTCATGCCCTTGAAGAGGAATATTCAACATAATGAGTATGTTAGATTGGTAGATAACTGCACGCTTTGAATAGAGTCTAGACTAGTCTAGACGTCTAGGCGAGATGTTTTATTCTTTATCTAGCCCTTAATGCATTAACCGAACAAAAACATGAGGATCTCAGTCAGTTAAAACTTCTCTTACAGCTTCATGAGGAAGACTTGAGAGACGATGAGTACAATACTGGTAAGCAAGCTGGACAAAACTAATTTCTACTGATACAAATGAATACGAAGCAAATCAGTTTTAACTGATGAGAACTATCCTCTCCTTTCTAACAGGGGCACATCATGGAGACAGGTCAATCAGGTAATTCAATCAGGTCATTTGTCATTAGCAACCCCTTAACCCTATAAAGTAGGGATGCTCGAAACTGGCTTTTCTGCTGATATCCGATATTCCGATATTGTCCAACTCTTAATTTCCGATACCGATATCACCCGATACTGATATATGCAGTCTTTTTACAGGTAACAACATAATATGTCACCTATTATGGAATTAACACATTATGCCTAATTTTATTGCGATGTCCCACTGGATGTAAACATAAATGCAACATGGGTTTTCAAATGTAAACACTGTCTGTGCAAAATAAGTTACCGAAAAAAGTGCCAAAAAAGTGCCATTCATTTATTTTTTTGTGTTTTTAGAGAGAAAATTTTGCCTCAAACAACACTACAGACAATATCAAAACAAGGACGACAAATGTAGCGTATAACTCCGCATGATTCTTCTTGAGGTGGGTGATCAAATTTGATGTATTAAAGGAAGACGCCTTGTTTCCTCCTCTCATAACCACCTTTGCTTTGCAGTCATTGCAAATCGCAAATTTAGTTAGTAGGTGAAATACTTCCAAACCACGGACATCTCATACGCCGGGCGAGCTAGCTTGTTAGCCACGGTTAGCGACCTGCGAGACTAGCGTGTTGTTGTTGTTATACGTCATCAAGCATACGCCTGTTAACGTCCAATGCTGCGTTAATGCAGACTCGGAAATGCTGATGCCTAGAGAACAAACATGGGTTATAAAAACCCGATACCAATAATTCCCGATATTACATTTTTAACTCGGCCGATAATATCGAAGGGTCGATATTATCGGACATCCCTACTATAAGGGCCCTGCAGTGAATGGAAAATACTCAACAACCAACTTCCAGAGACCTCCTTCTAACTATCTGACCCTATGGCTAGTTTGGACTTTGAGGGGGAACGATGAGCTGATTATGCTCCAGTAAAGATCCACTAAGTCAATCAAATCATGTGGACGGGCGTTTTGTGGTGGTGCACAGTGATCTACGTAAACTGAGAGCTATGAAATTGAATATGTTTATTACAAAATTACACTGACTATCCAGTTGTATGCAGACGTATTTTTGGTTGAAATCTGGTTGAACTACGCAACATAAGTGTTACCAGACTCATAATCCAGACTCAGATTTATTTCTGCCTACTTCTGTAGCTGTGGGGAATAACACACGTAGTCATTCCCACTGTTCATTATGGGCCATTCCCAACAAAAAGATATCTTACATTTAAGCCAATACAACTGTATACTTCAGAAGTAAATAATACGTAATTGCCTAGAAAGCACAAACATGGACGCTGAGGTCTGTGTCCACAGATGTTTAACAGAAACAGTATATTCACCGCACAGAGCCTCACATGACAATCATCAGCTCTTGAGAGGGTCCTATAAACATATCATTTGTCTTTGTTTGCCTTTATCCCACATTAATGCAGCGTTAACACACACACACACACTGTATATCAGACTCATACTGACCGAAAACAGTAAATTATTATGTTTCCCCAAAGATTAAGATGTTTAAATATCGATTTATTGTTCTGGCCTTTGTGGACCAGCTTTGTTACGTGAACAAATATTTATAGAAATGTAAACTTCACCCCTACTGGATAATCCAAAACATGTTGGAGTTGCTTTGTGGCACAACAGCCGTGTTCCCATTCACCAACATCTGCAGCTTGGCAAACACACTGAACGTATGAGTGATATGAATGATGCTCTGGACGACATGTCAGATGGAGCCAGACAGTCTGTAGATCGTTGTCACGTGGATTTTTTTTTCTTTGTCAGATTGTAGGTTAGTGATAGAAACAAGTGAGTTACAGATAAAAGTATTTACGGCTTGTACAGCTGACGGTATGGGGCCAAAAAGCACAAGTATAGTACCAGACTAGACAGAAAGGAGGAGTCAAATGCATGTTCTGTTAGACTAAAGAGACTCATGGCACGGGTTCAATCAGACATGAGCAAACACACGTGATCGAATAGTCCTTAAAAACGTTGGCCTTGGTTGATTAATAGTTTTCATAGCTTTGTGCCAAGTCTTGCACACTGTTTTTAGCTATAACAGCCCACACTCTGATTTATTACCTGTTTGCTCTAGTGCGTTTCTGCTTTCTTCAGTGAAAAAAAAATTTAAAAGGCAAGAAGATGTTTTGTCTCTGAGTGAAGCCTCCCAGACGACGCTGTCAGTCAGACTCCGTACAAATCTCCTTTCTGACCCCAAGTGTAATCCTCACCTTAACATTTGGTGGCACAACAAGGATGTTTCATCATTTTTTTTTCTATGAGGGGAGGTGAACTTTTCTGCAGGAACACAATAAGAACGAAGAGGCAGGCAGAGCAAATGGGGGCATGCTGCACAACATGATCAGTCTGCCAATGGCTTAACCATAATCAGTGATTTCTTGGGTTGGGACAGAAAAGTGTAATTACAATCTAAAGGTGCAGAACATTTTGCCAAACTAAATAAATGTATCACAGGGCCCCAGTAGAGACATGGAGAGAAAAAAAACATGGTCAAAAAGAATGTTTTAATATTGAGAAAGCTAATTCCTTTTCAGTTTAACACCATGGAAATATCGACAATATGTCTCAGACGTAAATCAGTGGGGCTGCTGAAAATATAGATGCTCCAGCAAAGTGGCCCATATATGTATTAGATTTTGTAAAACATGGAAATTAGTCAAGTAGAAAAATATGTGTTGCATTATGGGAAATGTAGTTGCAGTGGTGTTGATGTCTGGAAGCTGTTGACTTTTCTCCAGTTTCACTCTGGTGATTCCACAGCTGATTATTAATAATACTGATGTGTTTTCTGAAGATGGTTCAGGCATGTCAGCCAATGCACACAAGAATTTAGGTGCAGCAAGGTCGGAGGTCAGATGTTATGCCAAACAAGAGAAGTTAGCTTCCTCTAATACGCAGTAAGATCTGGACGCTCCTCTTGCCGACTCCTTTTGCTTTCATTATAATGCACAAGAATCCACCACCAGGTTAAAGGGTATTTAGCTATAAACACAGGTGTTTGCTGAAATGCATCATGGGAAGGGTATTCTGCAGTGAGGTGTTAATATGCGAGGAATGCTCATAGGACTCGGTGTTGACCCGGGACAAACAGATAGCATTCTGGGATTCAACATATGGGAGGAAAACAGTTGGCCAGGCCTCCTGCGTGGCAACCAATGGAAGCAGTCACAGCTTTAAAAATAGGTTTCATGCCAAATGTAGGGGGGAAAAAAAGGTGTTTATGAATTTGTTGCACTCAAAAGGAGAGAAAGATCTTGCAAGAAACAAAACAACAGAAAATAACCTGAAGGATACACTCAAAAAAACACAAGATAAACAGATTTTTGCCCCAAAAACGTTGTTATTCTACTTTTTATTAGAGTATTGTTTTATTATATTATATACTAGTCATGTAATAAGCCTTTTGGGATTTTTATGCACAGAGACTTAACAGTTTAAATGTGACAGCTGCAACAATAAACTGACAAAACCGTTGTTTTCTGGCTGTGAATGTTCTCAGTCCTGCATGTCATTATATCCAAAAAACAGAGGCAACTTGACTTGTATGGGTTATTTAAGATGCTTTGCCACTCATCCAAGTAGCTTCTTTCATTAGGGCTGAAGTCCAGTTGCTCTCTTTTTAGCTTTCTCTTGATAAATAATGTTACGTACATGAACAAATTGGTAATGTGGAATTAAGGCTGTTTAATGGTCACTGTTGTAGCACTGGGGTACACAGTCTGTTACCAAAATTTATAATAATATACATATACAACAATGCTGTTTACTTATGGAACCACAATTTGTCAAATATTTCCATCTTCAAAACAAATTAAAGGATTTTATTTTTTTCAGTTTAGTCAAGACATAAATTTGAAGACAGAAGAGCAGAGGTCCGATAACAGAACCTTGAGGTACTCCATTCTCACGTCAGAAACCTTTGATGAAGCATCATTACAAAAAACACATTGTGTCCTTTCAGACAGCACTTATTACATACTGTATTATAAAATCAGTTATGTCCAAATATCAGACCACACACATACACATGTAAACATGCTCCATATAAAACACGAGGAAGTTTGACCTAAAAGTCCTCATACAAGTTGAGCTGTTAACCTCAGAGACAGACAGATATTGCAGTTTATTTGCTCTGTCTTGGAAGATGAAACTCTCATAAAACACCCCCCATGAAAATTAGCACCAGAACCAACTATACAATTGGCCCGTGAACAAAATAAATCACTTTTTCCTTTTCCTTTTCTCTGAAGCTGGTTGAATTAGCAGACGATCTTTTTAATCTATCTTTAAAATGTGCCTGGCCAGCTGCCAGAGAGATGAGACCTTTTATAGTGTTTGAAAAATGAATGACTATAGCTGGGGAAGTTTACATGGGGTGTCCCATGCAGAATGAAAAGAAAATACACAGCACCTGGGCAAGGAATGTGTCCAGACAGCTGAGAGAGGACCCGGAGCAACCAGGCAGCGAGCTCAGTTCAGGTCCAAGTATCTCAGCTGCAGGAAAAGCTCTGGGCCTTCAACCAAGACTGGATATTACTTAAATCTTACCTAGGTAAAAAATAAGTTTGTTTCAGTTTCTAAAGTTTCATACTCAACCCATGTCTTAGATCCAAACAAAAAAACACAGCTTGTAAATCTCTAGTGAAGAGAAAAATGATGCATCTATTAAAACACCAGAAGCTTCAGCCTCAAAGATGTACTGTATATCAGATTAAAACAGATAAGGGCAATTGGTCATCACATTGTGACGCGTGTATAAGCTGCATGTAAGTACTCACCACTAATACAGGACAGAACCATACACGACCGACATAATATAGCCCTTCAGTTGGAGGAAACAATAAATCAGATGAGAGGTCAGAGGTCAAGCAGGGCCCACACACGCTGAGCATCGATCAACAGGTCGCTTCTACTGACTGTACAAACTGCTACTAACCCACAACTACAGAGAAGAAGGAGAAGAAAAAAAACTAAGACTGCTGTAAAGAAAATGTTTGGATTCATTAATAATCTTTTAATATTTAGGCTTTTACTTCTATGTGTGTGTTGTGGATTGAGTAGTATATTTCAGTGTTTGTGTCATGCAGCGACTGAATGTTCATTTTCTGGTATGTCTTTGCTGAAAAGGCAGTGGTGTGCATAACCCTGATGAGCAAACGCACATTTGGCTTCGCTGGCAATAAACAATGGAAGATAGTTAGAGGTAAGAAAAAAAAAGAGCGAGAAGGAGAAAGTTAGAGATGAACAGAAGAGACAAACGAGTCAGACATATGACCCGGGGGCCATCCAATCTGGCCTGCCGGATGTGTTTTATGCAAAAATGCAAATATTACATTGAAGATAGTAACTGTGCAACTGTTATTCCTAGCATTGACATAATTTTAGTAAGAGTTATGGATATAACACAACTCTAAGACCTAGAACTAAACAGAAATTGCACTTCTTAGTCTTAAGAAATGTTGCTCATTACATGTTTTGTAATAGTACAGTTCATTAAATTTTCTTCTTTTTTGCACTAAAACAAAGGGAAACGCTTGGAGTTGTCATCACTTATAGTTAAATATGCTATTGTGTTACTGGTCCGGCCCCATTGAGATCAAATTGCGCTGTATGTGGCTCCTGAACCACATTGAGTTTGACACCCCTGCTCTATTCAGTAACTTTCTTTAATATTGGAGAATAATGTTTAAATGTTCAAATTTGACCCTTTGCGACCTGTGCATAATAAAACAAACACCACATTTAGACCTGAGCCACAATGAGGAACTGGAAGCTGAATCTCCTGGAGGATTAAAGTCTACAGTGCCAACCATCTGTATGAGAAAAAAAGCAAGGGGATAGTTGCCTGATGGAAAGAGAAAATTTGGAAGATAAACTAGTGAGGCAGACACAGCTGGATGTCTCAGCAGCAGGGCAGACTTTATTTTAGATTTAACTGTAGAGCCATTGAGGCTGACATGCCAAGGAAAGCACAAAGTCATAACAAGTATAACCAAGTGTAACCAATAATTTAGGTAAGGGAAAGAGATGTGTTTAAGAGTTAAATAGGAGGTGAAGCATCTTGAAATTGGTGCCTAAAGCAGACAAACATTTGAACAAAGCCTTGGAAAGTCAAGGATAAAGGTCCTTGCGTCAGCCATGGGCGAAAAAAAAAAGTTTATTTTATATTGCAAAGCCTGAAAATGTGGGTATTACTGTGGTGATTAAAAGAGAAGGCAGGGTCACACAGAGTTTCAGCTGTCAAACGTACATTTAATGTTCAGACAGTTTAATAACTTTGAGGATAAATGTAAAAAGAGAAGAGCAGAGGGTCAATAACAGAGCCTTGAGGTACTCCTCTCCACTTTTCACACTAGAAGCATTTAGTGCAGCATCAATATAGAAAACACACTGCATCCTTTCAGATAAGTAACGCTCTAACCACATGAGAGTCAGGCCGGCGATGCTACACTGATAATCCATGCAAAGTATACAGTGATCTATTGTATTAAAAGCTGCATTGATATCCTGAAAGAGAAGCCCAGAGGTGGTGCACACATCTGTAGGAAGTAGAGTGACAAGTCTCGAAAGAAGATTGAAGAAGATTTGTGTGGGTTGATATTTAGAAATAGAGCCTACACTACATACAGTAAAGAATGAATCCTTGTATAATGTCTCTTTTGTTTTCTGTCTTTGTGTACGCACATCCTGCTGAATGAGCTTCTTGTTCAAAATTAAGATGGGACAAAAATCCATCATTTACAGTCACCTCTAGTTCAGGAGGGTCTGCTACTGATTATTTAGTCTCCAGGTAAAAAGACAAACATCGGTCCACTGGGTCTGATTACCCCTGTTGGTATGTCTTCCATAAGCTGTCTTATTTGTTTGAGGAGGAAGCTATGTGATGTATGTATGTATATATATGTATGGTAGCTGACTGTCCCCCTGCAGGATGCTGCGGTGTGGACAGATACGGCGGTTAGCGGTCATACAGTGGTGGACCACCATCCTCGTTCTCCCATAAAGCCCTGGGCGGGATACAGACTCATCAAGTCACACGTGTTTATTTAATGGAACAAAAACCACGGAGCAAACCGGTCACTAGAAACCACGTTTCCTTCCACACCGCTAACACCACAGGCCTTCACATACTTAAGCTGTATTGTTCCTCTACTCAGCGTCGGATGATGGATGAAGGATGACACATAACTCACATGTGTTCATGTAAACACTAAGACACATGCACACAAACAAAGGTACACGTAGCTGGAAAACACAGACACACACGGTGTCTTCTGTCTGTCAAAGCTACATTCATCATGTAGAACATTAATCTGCTGGGACAGAAATAATCATTTGTGAGTTGAGGCATGTGTGCAGCGCTGCTGTAAAGTATCACCAGAAGTCTTCTAAACACAAACAGAGGTAATGTACGACGTCTTGAGGTAACTCCTGATCGTATGATATTAACAAGGGTTTTAATGATGGTTTCTACATATAAACACATTAAAAAATAGAGAATAAAAATGAGATTATAGACATTTTACAAAGTTAAAATAGTCCAATAATGGTTTATGAGAGTAAGAGCTATAAGTATTAAAGCCAGTCACATTTCCAGGGACCCTGGATATAGACACTGCCTTCTGGGAAGAGATGCAGAGTCACCAAATCCAGAACTAACAGATTAAAAACGTCTACCCTCAATCTCTCCTTTTTTTTTTACTGCACAATAACCCATATTTATTCCCCAGTCCACCTACACTCAATAGACTTATTTGCACTAACGTGGATACCATTTACACCACTGTATAATGGAGAGATGCCAAACTGTATTTCATTGTTTGGAAGGTGAAGCTTCAGACTCATGATGCTACAGTACTGAGGACAGAAAGTCCACCTAGTAAAATCGAGAATGCTCCAAATCGTTAAAATGGTGGCCCTTTGTGAGTTATCAGGCATTACTGGTAGGCCTGGTACGCCCCCATTCAACAGAGGTTTACTTTTTTCTCATGAGTCTCTAATGTTGCTATTATATGGTTTTAATTCTGCATTTATATCTATTTATTTATTACCTTACGGTGTTTATTGAGCCACACTGAGCAATGGCAGACATTGACACTGATAGATACCTGGTCCTCGTTTTATTCTGTCCCATCAAGGTTTAACTTTAATTTCAAATGTAGTATCCTTCTGGATCTGTATTTCTGTCACTTACCTTCTTCTACTTTCAGGTGGTTGAAGGCACCGGGTACACCATACTGTAACTGTCAAGATGGCAAAGACCCCCTGCACATGACCCAGCAATGACTTCCCTCACTAAGAAACACTGAA
Organism: Planiliza haematocheilus; assembly: GCA_005024645.1. Classification (NCBI taxonomy): domain Eukaryota; kingdom Metazoa; phylum Chordata; class Actinopteri; order Mugiliformes; family Mugilidae; genus Planiliza; species Planiliza haematocheilus. The sequence continues at coordinate 618,730 of SRSE01000940.1, read as the reverse complement.
CTTAAAACCTGCTGCAGTTTTATCTTAATAAATGTGAATACAACGTTTAAGTGTTTAACATTATTTTGAACTTTCAGCCTTCCCTTAGCAAAATGTAGTATAGGCTACTTGAAGTTCATTTTATTAAGTATACTTGAGTATAAGTACTACAGACCATGTACTTATAGTGTACTACAAAGTATACTAATTTAATTCTTCCGGCTAAATTGGAACATTTTAAGTATATAAAAGTATACTTTATAACTAGTACACTAGTAGTAGATGAGTGTACTTGTAGTGTACTAGAAAGTATACTAATTTAATACTTCATCGGGCTAAATTGGAACGTTTAACATTTAAGTATACTTAAAGTATACGTGTAAGTGTTATATAGTATATACTTAGTCTTATATACTTTTCAGTATAAGCTAAGTATACTTCACTATACTAAACTTAAGTACACGAAATATAGTATATAAATAATAAACTTCAAGTATAATTACCTCAGTTTTAGTATAAAATAAGTATACTTGTAGTACACTTGAATAAACTTCTTTTGCTAAGGGTTACCAGTGCACATTCTTAGTTTGGAGCAGCCCCTGGAAAAATGACAGATGAGAAATACTGGAAAGACAACAACAGGGGGGAGTCTTCTGAATCGGCATTGCTCTCCTATAAAGGAATCACAGAAGTAAAAGAAAAACACTATGTACAGGTGACACGCCAGTTTCCGCATCTCTGCGCCCTATACTGACTCCTAGTGGCGTTTGGAAGCAGTTCATTTACTTTATGATCAGAGACAAAACACATGACTGGTAACATTAAAACACATCGCTCATCACTGATTTTATCCTGTACAACAACATTATTTGATCTCGAGGTCCATTGTCTGAATTTAATCATCATGGATTTATCCAGCGTGAACCAGAAAGAGTCCTAACCTTTCAGAGCAACCGCTGCCTGGTCTCACCATGGAAACGCGTGACCCTGTGGTCACTGCCAGGACCTTGGGTGAATTCTTCAAAGTCCAGCGCTCCTTTTACATCTGAGTGTGTTTGAATACCACCGGGCCTCCCTTGCATCTGCTGACCTTCTGGAGTTCAGCGGGCAAGAACAGCTACGTGCCGAGACTTAAAACATCTGCAGGAAATTCCATTAATTTCTCAGATCAATATCATTTATAACCTTGCGCCGGTGAGCCTTGAGTTTGTACTTTTTTAAAGGTTGTGCTTGTTTATTTCCAAGTATAAGATGAGACCAGAGTGTCTTCTATTACTGAGACATTTAATTTGAACGCAGACAAGGTAACATTTACTTTTACCTTCTATTTGTTAGATGTCATGAGAAGTTCAAATTAACTTCTAACCGTGTGTGCTAATGAAACGCAGAATCTGAGACTGGAAAAAGAGATTTTTCAGTGATTTGTAGTTTAGTAGCTCTCTTCATGTGATCTGTTGAAGCAGGTACAGACATGAGTACAGACATGTGATGACTAATCTCTTAGTAACTGTCCTCAAAAGGCCGTGTCCTCCCACCGAGGAAAACAAATGGAAAGAAATAACAGTCAGCATCAAAGCCATGCACAGGTCTCTACTAATAGAAGTGATATTTTAGCTTGCAGTAAACACACTCTACTATTTTTACTTTTATCTAACATACAACTGCATACGAAGAGTTTAGTGAAATAAATGTACACCCAGATGTAAGACAGTGAGAGACGGTTTCACGGTGAAGTTACAGCATGTTATAACACTAGGTGACCACCAAGTGGCGCAATCTCATTTCAGTAGTTTGAGCTTCCCATCAGGGGGGTTCCTTGCAGTTTATATCTCCTCAGACTGAACACTAGCTGCAGGGGGGAGGAAATGACTGTGGATTAATAGTAATGAGCATCTGAATGTCGCTGACAAGACGTGCGGGGGATCTTTGACATAATATATTTACATCCAGGGAAAAAATTAATCACATACCAAGCAAGGAAACATCTGATCTTACAGGCGGAAGCTCCAGAGTGGTGGAACAACTGCTGACACATATGTCTATCTGTTGTTAGGGCTGAGCTTATAATGTCAGATATTTGTTTTAAAGGCCGCTATTTAAAAGAAAATCTCTTCAGCTGCTTGACACCGTGTGGCTTTTTGTGCTAATAAACTGATGTTAGTAGAAGAAAACGATGCACTTCACCTGTTTATGATGACAACATTGTGAGTTTTGCATGTTCATCATTGCTTTAACATCAACTGTTCAGGATACTATAGGTTCCTTTGTCTTTGAATGACGTGATTAGCAAACTTATTCGACTAAATATACCAGTAAACTCTAGGGCTAATATATTGTAGAGACATTTAAAGAGATATCAGCGTTCAGGCTTGATGGATACCGTCTGAAAGGTGTTAAGTTGAAGGTTATTTGCTGAAGTTGTACAATTTATATGAGAACTGTTGCAGGAAACTGACATAATAAACCACTGAGGGTATAAAAAGTGCGGTTTGTTAGCTTTAAATGTGCAAACCAGGACAGCAGCAGCAAAGGGAATAGTCGCCTCTTCAACACTTTTCTTCACAAAGAGTCGTATCAAAGTCAGGAATGAACTTTAACACGAGTTGCATTTATCCCCATTGTGGGATAAATAAAAGGATTATCTTGTGTTATGGTGAAAAAAAAAAAGGAAATATTTAATTAATTTAGCATCCATAGCAATTAAAACGGCCTCAAGAGGCTTTACAGAACCTGGAGCAAAAAGGCCCCAGAGCAAGTCAGCGATGGCAAGGAAAGGCTTTTAACAGGAAGACACGTCGAGTAGCAAATATGGGACGGGGGGTGTGTTGGCTTGGGGCCGGGTGGGTAGAGACAGAAACAAAGAAGGAGCACTAAGACAGAACCATAAGCAAGCAGATAAATTCATGCATGTGGATAAAGCATACTGTACGTGTTATGAGAATGAACAGGAGTGTCAGTGATGGTGCAGGTGAGTAGGTTTGCTAATGTATGAACACATGACGAATCACTTAGTGCGTATCATTTAATCAGGAATGGATAACTGGAAGTTTGGTGCAGGGATATTCCACCTTATTATATCATCACATCCCACAAATCTTCACATAGTATGTTTTCTATATTTGACTTTCAGGGGAATTTGTAAGAATGTCCCTCCATCCTGACAAGCCTGCTACTGTGAATGTGTTGGAATTCCCCCCCGAGTCTCGCACAAACAGGGAGTTTAAAAGAGAGGAACGGAGGCGAGAGGTGTGGGAGAGAATGCAGAAGTGGACAGTGTCAGAATTAGTGACTATCTGGTTGTTGATACTTTATCACACCGTCAAGTTCTGTCTACAGTCTGCACACACACACACACACACACACACATACTCACTATCCATCCAGAGCACAAAAGAAAAAGAAAACTCTGAATCATCCAACACATTACTCACAGGCTACAGGCAAAAACAGTCTTTGTTGCTACATGTTACCATTGGTAACTCAGTCGGTTGCATCACGTTCAAGCTCGACGCCAAGTCAGAGTGTATTGTAGAACAACAATAAGTGGATAATACTCAGATATTCTGAAAACAACCAGCCAGAGACTGGATTTATGATGCATGCCGCCCTGTAATGAATCAGCTGCAATCAATATCTTTCTGCTCGGCCTCACTTTAATAGCTGGGCTTCCCCAGTTAGAGTCTCTTCTGTCATACTCTACTGTACAGACTATACAATGATAGCATAATAAAGGGCAGGCGCTATGTTTATTAGCTTATGTAGATAGTTTATTTCTAAGAAAACATAAACAGTTCCAGAAATAAGCAATACAAGGTCTACATAGCTACCAGTAATGCACATTTACTGGAGGTATATTGTGGGACTTTGTTATTTTACTTATCTAGTTTCTAATTTTTCTGCCATCTTGTAACTTCTTCATTTACTTTGAATGTTTTATTCCAGAGAAAGACACCGGCGCGACTCAAACGACTCTTAGGATCGGCTCACACCTGGAGTCGGTTGTGACCACATGAAGGACAACCGGGTCTTGGCCTCGGTGGTGTTTCCCTCCTCTATTTTCAGCTTGATTGGAAAATTATAGGGGTGCTTAAAATGATGACAAAACAAAAAGGTGGCTTGCACGCTGAGAGCTTTTTTTTTTTATTATTATTATTATTTTATCTGTCCCTGTAAGGAAAGCACATGATGAGCTAAGCTCTAGCTAGTAGGCCCTCTCATAAGAGAAATGCAGCCATTGTTAATACACCTGAGCCACCAATGCAGCCTGGTAAAAACACAAATACTTAGAGGAAGAGGAAACCATCCTCTTCTCATTTACCACTGTGTTTTTTGTTTTAGAAAATGAGTGTCTAATAATAGTTGACACGATATGTACTTCACAAATTTATTATGCTCCTGAGGCAAATTTGTGACAGTATACACACAAAGAGTGACTCATAGCTGTACATGTTGAAACATATATAAATATATCACATATACTGTATATTATAGGTTTGTAATACATATAGAGCTGCTTTAATAATATCACAGTAATGTTTCAAAACAACAGACCAGTATAAAGTTATTATAATATTTTAAGAGCAGAGTCACGAGACAATAGACGTCATATTGTTTACCCGGCCAGTTCATTAGGTACAGATTTAACACAACAGTCACACACTAAATTTTAGTGACATGACGGTTGTAGCTGAATTTCTTTCTTTCTTACACTGCTTCAACATAAACTAAACATTATTAATGTCATAAAAGGTGGATTTAGTTCAAGACTGTTATATTAGAGTGAATTTGTTTTCACTAGTGTACCTAATAAACTGGCAAGTGAATGCTTTTAAATTTCAAAAACAATAGTTTGATGGATTGATGGATGGATTGTTTGTTGTATAGTAGCATTATTTGAGGTTTTTTGTGTGTTTTCCTAAAATAATTACTTTAATTTTATTATATTAAAAGCTATTTTCCCTAGAAATTTTATTTAATACTTTAACTGTGATCCAAAATGTTGTATTTTCTAACAAAAACATGTGAGATGATGACACACCATTGATTATTTGGTGATGTGTGTGTGTGTATATATATTATAAAATATTTTTCACATCTTGGACTGTTTCTATGTGATGAAACTACTCAATTTCCAACAGGACATCCATCTATCTATCTATCTATCTATCTATCTATCTATCTATCTATCTATCTATCTATCTATCTATCTATCTACCTCTATCTATCTATCTATCTATCTATCTATCTATCTCCAAAATTATAAGACAGTTATAGCTAATAGATAGATAGCTAATCTTTTAGTGTAGGACTTGTTTTCACTAGTGTACCTAATAAACTGGCAACTAGTTTGATGGATTTAAGAATATTGAAACTGACTAAATATGCATTATCCATTTCGCCGTGTAACATTATTTGACTTATATGAATTTTTACATGTATAAAAACATAAAACACATTTTAATGTTGAGCTGTTTTTGTTTTTATTCCATATTTCCCCTCAGTCGCTGCAGTATAGCTGCACCTATCTAAGAAATGTAAGATGAAGACAAATCATACATTATTGGGTGTGTTTTCCTGCTGTCTAAGTTGAGTTTTAGTTGTGTTTTCATGATCAGATGCCGAAGGGACAGGGATCATTCAGACCACTTGGGGGACTCGGGTATCCCAGATCCAGATCTGGAGGAGGAGGAGGAGGAGCCTCGCTGGAGGAAGTAGCTCCACAGATTGGATGTGTGTGTGTGTATGTATGTGTGTGTGTGTATGTGTGTATGTGTGTGTCTGTGTGGAGCAGTTACCTCCATAGTGAGAGTGTCGCAAACCACTGGATCGTGAAAGGAGACGCTAAAGAAAGAAGACATCCTCGGGGGGAAGTGGGACGCCCGACTCAGTCTGGAAGGAGCTTCTTCCGATTTCCTCGCTACAGGTTGAAGCGGTGCGGCCGGTCCCGAAGCGAGCATTATGCATTCAGACTGCAGGCTGCTATGGGCAGAGCGGTAATGGTGGGCAGGGGACCGACAGGGGCCGGGGTTCTCGTCCTGTCGATTCTCATCATTCTCACCACGGAGGGCTGTCGAGCGCAGAAAGGTTTGTGCCACACAGCTGCGGTGACAACTGGAGGAGTTCAGACGTAGAAACATGCGGCCATGCTGCCTCCTTATTTATTATTTTTGTTTTAAAAAAAAAGAGTGTAAACACAAACCGTTTAGTGTTTATTGTTTTTGTCCGCCACACTTAAAGCTACCTTACATGGCCGTGTGTACGTGGAGTTACGCCTGGTTTACACCGCTTACCGCCCGTCATGGTGTTTCTTCTTCTACTTCTTTTTCTTTTTCGGTGGCGAAACCAGGCAAACCGGTTCCTAAAAACTGAGATTGTCAAAGAATAGCTGTCGCTTGGTGCCTTTAATACATGCCGAATAAACGTATAGGTTTACACGGTGTGCTGAAAATTTAAACCCACGGGGTGGTAGTTGTTTGTGCGTCCCCTTAAGCTAGTTACATTTAAATTGCTAGTTTTTTTAAACGGAGTTTGGCTTTGAGGTGTCTGTTGGAGACAACAGCACATTTGGGAGCTCGTGGCCTCGTTTCTCGGGCCAGGTAGCCACATTTCACGGTAATTTTCACACTTAAACTTAATACATTTTGATTTAACTCGGGTTACTATATACAACATTGTAGATAAATACTATTATTTAGTAGTTTTTTGTTGAGTCCAGCTAACATCAGGTGGTCAGAGATTGGGGGTGGGGGTTGCAGTGGGGGCACTGCTGTAAACACGTGGACACAGTTTGTCAGAGCATTTCAAATAATCTATCATTTCTCATTAATAGGTGTTATATTGAAGTTTAGGGCTAGTTTGGAGTTGAGCTAAGGTTTGTTTTTGTGTGTGAGGGGTAATATAAACGCCTGTTGAATACCATGCATTTGTTCAGGAACATGTGTGAGTCAGAGCGAGCGGAGCAGCTTTGTTTTTGTCCTGTTCATCTGGTTAATGTCCTCTGAGAGGCTCTTGCATAACTCCAGACCCCCAGAACATCCACTTAGCACCATGAAGCGTGACTGCTGAGTGTTATCACAGAGCCATGAGCCCTGCAACACCAACAGACGGACGCAGCGTCTCTGCTTTATGACAGCTCTGAGCCCATCACGCGCACAAAAACACACCCATCCTTACAAAAATATGGTTGTAATTCTTCTTTTATTGGATTATAGAGTCTTTAAATCGTCTCATGTTTGATTTATTTCATATTCAGCTGCCAAATTAACATCCAGGCGTTTTTATCGTCTGTAAAAGCTCAACCAAACTTAATGCTAACGACGGCACAGAATCCAAATATTGCATTAGATTATTCTCAGGACAGTAAACTAACAATTTTTATTCATTATTGGTAAAAGGGTCATTCAGTTCCTTCAGTAGTTGATTGTTTGGTGTGTAAATCTTCAGGAAAAAAGAGAAAATACTCAATTTCTCACAGATACAATAAAGCTCGAGCATTATCAACGCCCAGCGTCGTCCGATCAGATGTTTTGTTTGACCAAAGATAGCCCGTTTACAATCACATTAGATGGAGTTACAATACCTTTAGGGGTCCAACGGTCTTGGCCTGTCAGAAATATGTTGGTATATTTGTTTAACATGAAGGAGAGTACCTTTCACAGCTGAGCTCTGTGTGGTATAGGATTTTATAGGTGCAAATGAGTAAATACAGTCCCTGCTGTAAACAGCAGTGGTCTCTTCAGATATTAAAGCTGTAGTACCTTTTGTTTCCCTAACTTCAAAATGGTGTTACGCAAAAGTCATTGCACTTGTAAACCCTGATTCACTCACTGACTCAGGTCAAGATTTGTCAGCAGATGAAAGTTACACAACGGGATAAATTCCCTGACTGTGCACCTTATGGCAACACTCAACAACCACTGGATGTGAGAAGGATGCTAATGGATGCTTTCAAGACATGGAGGGAATATAGCTTACTACGTTGGAAAGAAATGGCAGATAAACTGTTGAGGTCAGCATCAGGAAAAGCAAGAAAACGGCCTGTTTCCTTGTCAGAAAGACAAAGCAGAGCTTGTTTGTAGGTTTGTAGGTGCAAAGAAGCTTCTGGAAGGTTTAGCTGACCCAGGATTGGTGCTACGTTGACACACAAACAGGCTCTACGAGGAAGAGTCACTACAAGCAAACCCTATGGCAACCTTATCAATTGTAGTAGGAAAAGCAGCATCAGGAAAAAGGTTTGGTAACAAATGCTGGGGAGAAATTAATTACTAACTAAAGATATTTTGGGAGGTTAAGACAGTTGGCTGATTAAACATGGATGTGGCGGCAGTTGTTACAGGAAACATAGATTTATCTACGTATCTGATCCACGTAGAGACTGAAAATGCAAATGGCCTGGCTTGACTGGAGGAGGATGATCTGAAGCGTGACTTCAGCAAGTACAAACCGGAGCTTTTGGTGTAGCATGTGGCGTCACCTAAAACACGCCGTTTCCCAACTTTGAGGTGATCTGCAAAGATGAGCGGCAAAAAATCTAGGACTGGATTTAAAAAAAAAAAAAAAGTACATCGGTTCATGAAATTCCCAATTTCTGTCATCAGATCTCGCAAAACTGTGCAGCATAACTAGTCCCGCGTGTGAGGGAGATCCAAATTACAATGTCCAACTGAGCGAGAGCACCGCCAGAACTGAAAGCTGATGGGATCAAATCTCTAGAACCAATGACAACATAAGTTTGAAGTAAAAATATTTGGAAATTGAGACATCTCATCTGACGAACTGAGTCAAATTCAATCAGGAGCCTGTGAATCAGAATTGATTCAGAGCACTAGCTGCCATCCAACAAGTTCATAAACATAGTAAACATAACTTTTAATCAACTGTCTTGGTACGATATCCACATTTAAGTCATTATTAGCTGTGTTTGCTGCCATTGACTTTTTCCACAGTTTGTCGGTTTTCCTGCTCACATCGTTCTTGTGAAATCGTTCTGTTGTTTTAGGACTTAAATCAACAAAATTCTTGCTTCGTGTTTGTCCTCGCTGCCTCCTGCCCTGCATGTGTTTCCTGAACGTGTGTGTTTGCGTTGCCCGGCAGGTGATGGCTGCGGCCCCAGCGTGCTCGGCCCCAGCAGCGGGACTCTGTCCTCTCTGGGGTACCCGAGGACATACCCCAACAACACGGTGTGCGAGTGGGAGATCAGCGTGCCCCGCGGCAAGAGGATCCACTTTCGCTTTGCCTCGTTGGACATAGAAGACAGCGACTGCCAGGTCAACTACCTCCGCCTCTACGACGGCGTCGGACCGGAGAGGAGCGAGATTGGTGAGAGGAATGTCTGCAGAGTTTAAATGATGCTTCAGATCCAGTCCTATTAGGTTCAGTGTGAGGCACCAGTAAATATGTTTGGAGCCTCTCCTCACGTCTATCTCATGTTGGATATTGGTATCAATGTCCAGAAATTTTCTAAAAGTGACGGTCCAACATTCACACCCACTCTGTGTAATGATTGGCCCGTGTCCAGAGGTGAAAAGAGAGTAAGTCAGGGCTTGATCTGCTTTCTCTAGCTTTCTTTTCTTACATTTTACTGGAGAGACTTTCAGTAAATATGACACCATCTTCACCTTCTTTATGACCGACTGGCATTTCACCGTTAGGAGTGACTGTACACTTACTTTCCTTCAGCCTCGTGTTGGTCAACACGTCGTATGAGCTACTTTTAGCACAACGCTCAGCCCTCTCCCAAACTGTACGCATCTAATTAGCTCGTTTACTGTCCGTGTGCCCACAAGAAACTCCGTTATTAGATGAGAGCTGCTTACATTGGGAAACAACTCTTACAACCTCTTTATTTATTCCCTGACCTCAGCCACTGTTGACCTGAGCCAAGGGTGGAATATCTTAAACTAATTGAAGATGAGTGCAGGCCCGGGCCTCGAGGTGCAGCTGAAATAATCGACTTGCAGGCGGCTTTGGTCATTTTAGTGGCGAGCGAAGTCTGCTAGCTTTACCTGCATGGCTTAACTTTGCTTATTTGTTGGTGTTTTGATCAATCTGGGTGGAAACGGGAATCGGAGCCCTGCAATATGCATAGTGAGTTTTTAAGATCCCTTTTTCTTTTTTAGTTTTAGTCTTCAGAGCTGCATGGATGGTGATTTTCTGCTGCTTATTGGGGCCCAGGTTAAGTTGGCGTCTTATAAGGTGATAATACACAAGGCGGTATGATAAGGGAACATGTGTTATGTCGTATTTTATCACTAAATTAACACAAAAATGTTGCTTTTCCTGCAGAATTTTCTAAAATTATATTGGGAGAAATGAAATTGTCATTCGTGTTTCCATAGTTTCAGCCTATCCCATAATAAACAGGAGACTGTATTATTTTTTCATTTTTCTCCAGTATAAATAATTGTTCACACATTGTTGTTAGGATAAATTAAACCGCTTTATGTAACTGACCCCACTCTCTTTCTCCTGCGTCTGTTTTCAGTGAAGTACTGCGGACTGGACCTGGAGGTCAAGGAGCTGATTGAGTCCACTGGCCACCAGGTCACCGTCCAGTTCATGAGCGGGACCCACCACACCGGACGTGGATTCTACCTGTCCTACTCCACCACTGAACACACAGGTGACGAGCGTCATCCGTTGCTCATCCGTCGGGCCTGAGGCGATAGTCAGCCACGTGATTTAACAGTATCGAGCTTGGTTACAAGTTTGTTTTGGCCCTCGGGGTGAGAGTTGCTTCGGAGACTGTGTGTGTGTGTTTGTGTTAGTCGCAGCTGTTTCATTCTGCATTTTTACAGTCCTCGAGTAATTAGATTGTCGTGGAAAGACTAGATCTGTAACATGTGGGTTTATCTAAGAGCTGGCAACTTGTCATTGTTGTGTTAATGTAATATCCCGCTCTCTGACCAGTGAGAAGGGTTCATTCTGTGTTAGCTTGTTGCTCTTGGTCTGCACCAAAGCATATTAATTTAGCGTCCAGACTGGCATTTTGAACGTAGAAACAAAAATCAGATGGATAGCGGGATAACATCTCTGCTTTTATGATGCAGAACAACGTTGTAAAGTCATAGTATGTTGCAAAGAGGCAGCGATTCCACCGCCAGTCAACTGTAATCGGCTAATCTTAGCTCTTCCGGCTTCTGTTGTTGTTAAAAAATACAAATGCAGACTTTTACCATCTGCTCGTTCCTTTCATGCAGACACAAAACTAGTTGCCCGTTGGCTGTAGCCTTTGTGGTGAGTTCACGTTTCGGTCCAGACTCTGTGAGGCGGCGTCACAGCCGACCTTCAATGCTGGTAGCTCTCTTGATGTCGCGTTGGCGTGTCTGGGCCATAAATCAGATTTCAGGAAACAAACAGCCATCACGGCAATTGTGTATTACTCAAAAGGATCTAGTGTATTTTAAATTACACTGTGAGAAAACAGTGTCTACACAGTTCGTAAAAAAGAATAAAGGGTCGAGACGAGCGGAGCTGAATGGAGAACAGTGTGTACGGTTTTGTGGCGGCAGCGCTCGAGGACAAACGGGGGAAGCTTTTACGATGTGGTGTTTGCTCGCCACTGGGAGCCACGGATTTAAACACACACAGCAGAGATAAGGAGCTGCCCCGCTGTGAATGGTATACTCTGATCAGACCCTCACGTCTGGAATTCCAGTCGTTGGTGCTTGTGGGCAATCGTCTCAAATCGTCTGTTTAGTTTTTTTCTACCCTAAATGAGAGAACGGAGACGTGTGACACCAGCAGAAAAAAATATAAATAAATAAATAAATAAAAATAGCAGTGGGGGGGAGAAAGGAGAACACAGACAGGCGTTTTGGGAAGTGAGGAGATGCAGAGACGGCGTGAAGCCAGTTCAAGAGGAAGTGAGAGCAATTGAGGGCGTTAATTATATATTTGTGGTTTTATTACGAGGCTCTTCTCCCTCCACATTGTTGTCTCGCTTGATTTATCACTTGAGAAATGTGATAATAAATGGATGTCTAAACTTAGCTCTAATGTGGTTTGGCTTTACGCTCACTGGCTCCTCCATTGATAATGCTATAGGGTGCTATAGGGTGTAGCGTTTTCGTCCGATATGTGGCGAAACAAGAGCGTTTAGGCGATCCAGAGGTTGTCTTCTCCGTGGAATACGGACACAGACTAAATTCAAGAAATCTGATGAAGCATCTCGCTTACGGTGCATTTAAATACTTAGAGCTTTGATAATTATTAGTTTAAATCAGCTATGAACCATATTTCTTGCAAAAAATAGTCCAAATTTTAATTTTGTTTGTTTGGACAGTATATTTTAAAGCCTTAAAGGGGAACTACTCTGTTTTTTTTTTTGCAACATGGATGAATATTTTTCCAACTCTGTGGTTGTGGACGAACCGTAGCAGCTGCAAATTTCTGGTAAACAAGCCGACCTCAGAGATGACATCATCCGGCGTCTATAGGTCAATCTACAGACCCCGGATGATGATGACATGTAACTCAGGACTCAACGGGGAATAGCACTAGCGTACGATAACAAAATACCTGACGAAATGAAGTTTTGTGTCAGATAATGCGTTATTTAGAGGCTGCGTCTTGGTGCCCTGTCACTCCCGTTGATCTAATTATTTTCTAAACGAGCGCAAATGACACTTAAGTTATATGGGTGAGTAAACGACCATATTTTATGTCAGAAATAAGGTCCAGGTTGTAAAAAAAAACACCTAGTTCCCCTTTAAGTTAATCAAAAAAAGTCATTGCCAGACTAAATTCAAGAAATCTGATGAAGCATCTCGCGTATGGTGCATTTAGGGCAGTGACTCAGTCGTTTTGTTTCATTATTGGCTGTTTTTTCCTTAATTGGTGGTTAATGGTAAGAATAGCATCAGAGTTTCCCAACGAAACAATTTTCTCGTCCTTATCTTACATAAAGGCTGAGATGTGTAATTTACATTAGATACAAACCATTTGGGAAGCTCAGACAGGACAGTATTTACACTTTTAATTCAGTCATAATTTTATCCAAATTTCTGTGGATTAACTAATCCAGGGAAGTGGGGCTTTGTTGGTTGCCTGTCTCTCTGTGTTAGACCTGCGACAGACTGGTGATCTGTCCAGTGTGTCCACCCCGCCTCTCGTCCTGTAGCCGTCTCCAAGTCTAGCCTGGCTCGGCACGGAGTCGCTCCGTTGGGAACTAATCGTGCTCTGGCGAAGATCTGCTCGGCCAATCAAATTGTTTCGGCGGGGCTTTAGAGAGAAGAGTAACGGCACTGTGTTGTGGAGTTCAGACTTGTTATTTACAAGAAAGTGGTTCTGAATGGTTGTAGGGCCACATCCTATTTTGTGCAGAGGTATTGTTTTCTCTGTTTTGGTTGAAACACGCCCCATGATGAATCCCAGACTCGTATTCTGATAAGAGCCGACTCTGTCATGCTAGGCTGAGCCAAACTTTTCCGTAATTTTGCCTCTGAGAACACGGGAGTTGCATGCGTCACTCTCTGCAGCTACAGAACACTCAGTAAACTTAATAAGAACAAGTACTATTAAATCTGAGATAACAAAGTGACGAGTATTGTTTTATTTCACAGCCTGGTAGCTCAGGAGGCCTTAGCATAAATAACAGCCTCTTTGAAGCTGGCGGATTATCTCTTTTGTAAGGACGTCGTTGCTGCATGAGTTCTGTGTGTGGAGACGAGCTTCGTCCTGTGGAACATTTGCTTCGGATAAACAGATACCAGGAGCCACAAAGAAGAGGAAGGCAGTGACGCGCGTGTGTGTAGCAGAGTAATAGTTTTGTCTTGGTAGTCATCTCGCGGGGAGGCAAACCAGACCGTCAGCTCATCCAGACACTTTTTTTCCACCGAAGAGCTGCTGTGTTTTCTCGTCGTGTAACCGCTCGTGCAGATGAGCGTGGGCGTGCAGTTTGCACAACCGTCCTACAGCGGTTGGAGGCATTTGTCAGTTTGACTCACTGGTCGGTTTAGCCGATAAACGTTTCTTTTAAACAATGTGGTCAAGACAGAGAGAGACTGACCATCACCACAAGGTTTACACGTCATCCCACTGGACATAAGCACCGTACCTCATCACTAAAGCACTCGTGTCAACACCCAGCGCGCACACACACACACACACACACACACACACATTATGCTTTGATGCGATTCAGACGTTCACGGTTGAAAACAAACAAAATTGCCCCGTATTCGGTGGGTCCCGCGTCTCAGACGTGAATCATCGCTGGGTTTATTTGTATATAAGGACAAATGATGATAAACCGACCATGTGCACGTTTTGAATTGTTGTTTTTGCACAAAAGAAGCAATTAAATATTTCAAACATGTGCTCTGGAAAAGTGGGATAGACATATTTAGCCGTGCTGGCGAAATAAAAAAAAACCAAAAATCATCTACAAATGTTCACAGTTCCCTGAGGATGATTCATAAAGGTTTTGGAGACTCCATGACTTTCCCTCTCATGTGCCACCGCAAGGCTTCTGTGTTTATGACTGCATATCAAATACCGAGAACTAACATGGGGAACATTGTTAGCAGTATAACTCAGCTTAATCACATTGTCCCACGTTGACGTGTTGGCTCAAAGCGCGGCTGATTCTTGAGCAAGTACGGCCTTGCAAAACTGCTCGCAAGGCTGCAGTCTCCTGGTCTTCCTTATAATTTAGTTCTCAATAAATTTTACAAAGACTTTCAGCCATTATATCCGACATCAGTCAGTCTGTCAGCTGTCTTTATTTTGTCGATGAAATGCCAAAAAAAACAAACAGGAAATGCGGTCGACAGAACTGCACCACAATAATGTCTCCAAATCCATCATAAATTACTCAGTTAACGAGTCACTTTTGTGGATTAATTGATTTATAAACCATCATTTATTGCTCTAAATACTTAGAGCTTTGATAATTATTAGTTTAAACCAGCTATGAACCATATTTCTTGCAAAAAATAGTCCACTCTGTGCTTCCAGCATCTCAATACAAAGGTAGAATTTTAATTTAGGTTGTTCGGACAATATATTTAAAAGCCTTAAAGGGGAACTACTGATTCATTTTTTGCAACATGAATGTTGAATATTTTTCCGACTCTGTGGTTGTGGACGAACCGTAGCAGCAGCAGCAAATTACAGGTAAACAAGCCGACCTCAGAGATGACATCGTCCAGGTCAGAAGACATCATCCGGAGTCTGTAGGTCAATCTACAGACCCTGGATGATGATGACATGTAACTCAGGACTCAACGGGGAATAGCACTAGCGTACGATAACAAAATACTGGTGGCAGAGAAGTTTTGTGGCAGATAATGCATTATTTAGAGGCTGCGTCTCGGTGCCCTGTCACTCCCGTTGATCTATAAAAAAAACAGTAGTTCCCCTTTAAGTTAATCAAAAAAAGTCATTGCCAGGTTATTAAATTGTGAGAATAATTGTTAGCTGCAGCCCTAGAAGTAATTGCACTTTCGCTGTGGCCAGCTGGGAAGTCCCTTACTGGAGTATTTCTGAGTTCATTACGAAATGAGCGAAATGGGCGTCTGAAAAAAACAGGGCATCGTTATCTGAAGAAAGAGAGAAACCGAAAGAAAAAAGGAGGGGGAGATAGTTGAGCTTGAATGAGCAGAGAAACCAGTTCTGACGCTGTTCGTTTGCCCCTTTCAGATCTAATCACCTGCCTGGACAAAGGAACGGATTTCCCTGAGGCAGAGTTCAGGTAAATAGTGTTTGCTTTGTGCAGATATTTGTGCAGCGATCAAACCGTTAGATACTCACTGACCGTGTGTCTCTGTCCTCTCAGCAAATACTGTCCAGCTGGCTGCTTGACATCCACAGAGGAGATTTCTGGGACCATACCTAATGGATACAGAGAGGTGAGTGTGCACACATGAAGGGGTTTCATATTCAGATGAGTCACGGGTCCCATCCTGCCTATAGCCCACAACAAACCACCCAATAACCGGCGCTTGCTTACTCATCCTTTCAAGGCCTCGTCTTTTGTGGTTCTCGAATGCCGAGCCGCAAGTTTGTGTATCATTATATCTTCTGTAAATGAGCCTGTGTGCGTGCATGCGTGTCCTGGGCTGATGACCTCACAGCACCCCTGCTGAGCGTGAGGTCATGGGCGCCGAGTCTCTGGCTGATGACCTCATGTTTAGAGCTTGAGGATTTTGCAGGAGGAGGGAGAGAGAGGGAGGGAGAGGGAGTGGTGTTACTGGATGATGGGAGGATAGGGAGGAGCGTCGGGGTGTGCTTCGGGGAGCGAGGCGCCCCACAGGAACAGAGGAGGGGCAGGGTCAGCGGGTGAAAGGGAGGTGAGATAATAGTTTGGCCGACAATAATAACCCTGTAATCCAGTCCAGCTGCAAGAGGGTGCAGAGCGAGAGGCAAAAAAGCTGCAGACTGAGTCAGTGTTAGATCTTTGTGTGTTAGATCCTGGGCTTTTATTGAATGTGTGTGTGTGACAATAAACTGGAACATGATGGTGATTGTGGAGGCTTCAGTCCCACGAGGATTAGCTGCCCCACCCAGATCACAATCCTGCAGCTGACTTTATCTCTCTTAATTCTGCCTCAGGGTCCTGTACTCTACTGTACTGTACTGTTTTTATATTTCCACATGCCACTTATCACAGATGTGTGTGTGTGTGTTAGTGTGGTTTCCTCTATTGGAGGCATGGTGCTGTCTGTGGTCTGGAGCAGTGCTCTGTGTTAGCGGTTTGCTACGGCTCTCTTTAAGGATGTGGTGTGTGTTTTTGGGAAGTGTAAGACTTACAAGGAAAGTGTTGATTACTCGCGGCAGCCTTTTGACGGCCGCGCATGTGCGTATGAATACATTTTTAAGCGTGCTTGACGCAGACACTCCTCCTCCTCCCCCTCCTCCTCCTCCTTCCCCTCTCTCCCTCGTCAGCTGTGAATTCCACTGTGGGTTTTTTTTTTCCCCCGGTAATGAAATACCACCTCACTCAAACAACTGCTCATCGGACGTAGCTTTTGGCCAGAGCGCGTTCAGGTTTAGTCACTGATGTGGCAGCAGGTTTGGACAGGAATGCGGCTCGCGGCGAATCATTACCGTCAGTGCCACTTATCTTCTGTGCGGAGAAGTGACATCAGGCTGCCTTTATCTGCCTCTGACTGAAGGTTAAGGGATGGTGCTGTAAAACGGTACTGCCTCTTCCAATCACTTGCAAATGGGCAGCATTTACTCAAGCGCTGTGCTTTTTATTCAGATCGATTCTTACTGGTAGTCTTGCGCCTAATGAATTTTATCAGGAAGGGTTCGGGAACATAGAAAATCCACGGGCCAAATATTTTAACCTTCAAATTCCTCATTTGTGGAGGGGTAAGTCACATTACAACACATTCAGTGCAGTGATTAATTTCCCTGCGAGCCAGCCCAAACTTTCCTTTCCCACAAAGGCTTTGTGGGTGGAAAGTTGATGTTATTTAAATGAAACGAGTTGAATTATCAGGAATATCTGGCTGAACTTCCAGACGAGTCTAATGAGACCAAATAACCAGAAAACGGCGAACAGAAAGTTTCTGCTAGATAACTGCCTTGACCTCCTGTTGATCTCTCTTCCCTCTTCTATATATTTTCCTTCCAAGAAAATTACAAAGAACAACACAGTTGTTGTCTTGTATCATGCAGAAAATGGGCTTCAGACAAAGCCTCCCCTTTTATCAGCCTCCTCTGCTCAGATGTGGTCCCTGGGACTGTTTATGCAACTAGAAAGGTTCATAATTAGAGTCTGAAAGCTTTTTTTTTTTGTTCCTGTCATTCTGCAGTCCTCTCCTCTGTGCGTGGCAGCTGTCCATGCAGGTGTGGTGTCCAACGCCGCTGGAGGGAGGATCAGCGTGGTCAGCAGCAAAGGCATCCCTCACTATGAGGGCACACTGGCGAATAATGTCACGTCCACTGGGTGAGAGGTTCTGTCGAAGGATATTGAGACTTGAACTGTTTTAATTCATCAGTTTAAGACAAATGTGTTGAACCTTTCTTTCCTTTTACGTGTCTCCCTTCAGAGGAACTTTGTCAAACAGCCTCTTCACCTTTAGGACCAACGGTGAGTTATGTTTCCTATAGATCGTCAACAGTCAAAATATTTTTCTTCTCTTATAAAAGTCTTACATTTAATTGAGTATGAACAACAACAGGCTGGAGTATATCACCTCATAAGGCTGTTACAAAACCCTGCAAGAAATTTGTTCTCGCTCCTCGGGCTGCAAGAACAAAATCACGTCATTTCGTTCTTGCAGCTCGTTCTTGACACATCAGCCGGGCAGAACTTTTGTCTTGTGCGGTGTCCGGTTACTATTCTGTGATTGGAAGTTGGTGTGGTTAATTCAGAAAAGCGGAAATGCTAGCGACCGGTCTGTGAGCTCCCCGATGCTAATATTCGCAGTGTGAACGCTAATCTCTCCTGGATAGAGATCGGCATGCTGAATGAACGCGTGATCCGGCGGTCACGGTCGTCAAAACAACTGGTCGGTGTCTGAAAATAATAATAAAGGTGCCTCGCCCTATGAGGACTGCCCCCGAGTTTGTAACTAAAGTTTCTCGTGAAGTATAAATTCCGAACTTTTTCCTTTCCTCGCAGCTCTAGGAGCGAGAACAAACTTCTTGCTTCTTGAGGAGCATGTAACAAGCTCATGGATCAAAGCTGATTTCTGTTAGCTGTCAGAACCCAAGCATACACCTAGACTGAGTTACGAGGCGTCATCCTCATTAACGTCTTGTGTTCTGAATCTCACCAAGTTTCATGTTGTTATAAATAAAGGTGGTCATTTCACTTTCAGGCTGCTATGGAACGCTGGGTTTGGAGTCGGGCGTCGTTGCAGACACTCAGCTCAACGCTTCATCGGCGTGGGACTGGAGCGTCGGCAATGGTCAGCAAAATGTGTGGGCGCCGACGGGAGCGCGGCTTAAAAAGGCAGGGCTGCCGTGGGCGCCTTCTCACAGCGACCAGCAGCAGTGGCTGCAGGTAGATTTCAAGAGGGTGAAGAGGATCACAGGTAAAGACACATTTATTATTAGTTCACACTAACACTGAGAGAGAGAAACACATTTTCAATGGAAGTCAGCGACCAGATCACGTCAGACACTCGCACAACATAAAAGCTGAACGGGCATTTTTAGTTAGTGACCCGGTGCTAGGTTACATACACAAATCAGCCACAACATTAAAACCAATGACAGGAGAAGTAAATAACATTGACGATCATGTAACAATTCGATGTTGTGTGCTGGGAAATGTTTGGACCTGGCATTTGTGTGGATGTTGCTTAGACATGTAGCACCCACCTAGACCAGACCAGGCACCCCCACCCCATAGCAATGACACTCCTTGATGGTATCAGCATCAAAAAACTGTTCAACTAAAAAACCACGAAAAACGGCGTTCTTGTGTTGACCTGACCTCCAAATTCACAAACTGATCAAGTATCTGTAGGATGATCCACAGAGCCCCCTCCCCTCAACCCATAGGACCCAAACATCCCGTTGCCAGACACCACAGGACACCCTCAGAAGACCCATGTCCATTCTCTGATGAGTCCCAACTGTTTTGGAGACACAAGGGAGACCGACACAATATTAGGAAGGTGGTCGTAATGTTATGCCTGATCACATCACAGAGGTGCTTGGTGGTCATCTTTTTCTGACGTAGACTGCTGAGCCAAAACATTAGGAGCACAATGGCTCCAGACAGTCAGAGTCTAGAATATGTTAGACTTGGAGCAGAGTTGATCGGTCATAATGTTATGCCTGATCGGTGTATATACAGTCAATGCCCAGTGACACACCAAGGAAGAATCTGTATCAAATGGATACACAATAACTCGTATCATGAGTTAAGGAACAACAAAACAAGACCTGAGCGTTTCCTAGAAGAAGGTTTACGACTCAGCATCTCGTCTCAAATAAAAAGACAGACAGTAAATGTAATGCAGCCTTGATGGGGATTGATTTTTGCCCTGACGTGTTGTTTAAGCTCACAGTCTAACCAGCTGTCACCATCTTATCATCATCTCCTCTGTCCATCCATCCAGGCATCACCACCACAGGCTCCACCCTGAGAAACTACCCGTACTACGTTTCAGCGTACCGAGTCCTGTACGGCAACGACGGCAAGCAGTGGCTGAGCTACAGGGAGGCCAACTCTACACAAGACAAGGTGAAGCATGGAGCCAGTCAATAAACCCTGCACGCTCAACAGCTACATCATCCGCTTTCACGTTGTTGCCCCCCCCCCCTTCCCGTTCAAATTAGTGCAAATGGACAAAAATGTCACTTTAGAAGGCTGCAGGGACACTTCCATGGATCGTTTCCATAGCAACTGGTATTGACTATGAGATGTTTATGGCAGGAAGTGAGCGCAGCCAGCGGTTCGAGTTAAGTGCTGCGGTAGACAAGTCCGGACACTTGGGCATTAATAATGAATGGATATGGATTTAGCGGCCGAGCTGTTAGAGGCTGGAGCTGCTGTCTGCTGGGATTCTCACAGGCTCTTATTGTGTGGAGGAAAGTAGAAGCTGGAAAAATAAATCTGCTTACAGCACATGTGTACACAGATTTCCCAATTAGAGTTTAGATCTCTGTGTGCCTTTGCTCTGATCTTGTGGCAGATTTTCCAAGGCAACGTCAACTACCTGCACGAGGTGAGGAATAACTTCATTCCTCCGATTGAGGCTCGGTTCGTGAGGATAAATCCCACCTGGTGGCACCAGAGAATCGCGCTCAAGCTGGAGCTGCTCGGCTGCCAAGTACCTCAAGGTAAACGATGACTGACAGAAAGACAAAGAGTATTTAAAATGACAAGAATCTAAGATGTCTTTTTGTTTCTGTGGCACAGTGAGGTCTCGTTTTAGTTCACCTCCTGCGTTTACAAAACGCCCACCTCATCTTGGCCAAACCACACACACCCCAGACATAAGGAACACCACCATGCCTCCACACACTGGTAAAGGTATGACACTTTAAATTAAAAAACAAAAAGATGGGTTAATTCTTAAGTTGGAGTGTTTATTGTAGCGTCTTCGCTCTTAGATGTGGCGCTGGCGGCAGTTCTGGTTCCCGTGTTGGTCATGGTCCTGACTGCTTTCATCTTGACTGTGGTTTGTGCTTGGCACTGGAGGAACAGGTACGCATTCTTCTCCTCTCATCACCTTTGAAACATTTTCTCCTTCACGACTTTATCTTTACCCCTTGCGCAGGAAAAAAAGCTCTGAAGGGACATACGATCTTCCTCACTGGGATCGCACAGGTACGAAGTCACCCTCGTCTTCAGGTCTCGGTGTGTTTCTTGTTTTTGGTGCAACTCATCTCCTTGTGCATCCGCTGCAGACTGGTGGAAGAGCATGAAGCAGCTGCTGCCCTCCAAGATGGTGGATACGGAGGACTCGGTTCGGTACAGCAGCAGTGAAGTCGGCCGGCTGGCGGGGAGAGGCGCTGTGCCCCGACTGCACGCTGAACCTGCAGGTACATGCTGCTCCGCGTGGTTCCTAGTATTTAGTTGACTTAATTAGTTCCAGGGTGCAGCTAAGCTAGCCGTATGCTAAGTGACAGAGTTCAGCAGAGTTCATACACTGACCAGCCACAACCACCTTGTTCTACTGGGAACGTTTGGACCTGGCATTTGTTAATATTACTCAGACATGTAGCACCCACCTAGACCAGACCAGGGAGTGACGCTCCTTGCAGGCAGCAGCCATCCCCAGCAGGATGCAGCCTGACACAGGCGCAAAAAAGTCCGCTGATCCCTGTTGAAGCCTGGCAAGATGGAAAGTCGTATAATCTCAAGGATTTTGCGAGTATCCTGCTTCCTCACAGAATCCTTAAACACTTTTTCTTCTTTGGGAAAGTAGAAAAACAAGTTGTGGACTTTGACATGTCACCTCCTTTAAACTACTCCTGCAAAGCTGCTAAATATTTCATCGTGTTATCCAGCTAGTTTCCTGTTCGATACTGCAGGACCCTGTGAGAGTAAAGTTCTGCGATGGACAGCTAAAAGTCTCAAGCTTCCCTTCGCTGCTCATTAATATTCTACCGTGTGCTTTCATTTCAGAATATGCCCAGCCGCTGGTGAGTGGCGTGACGACGCTAGGTGCACGGTCGACCTTTAAACCAGATGAGGGGCCTGACCCGGGATACTCGGACCCGGACCTGTACGACGCCCCCATCTCGCCGGACGTTTACCACGCCTACGCGGAGCCGCTGCCCGCTTCGGGATCCGAATACGCCACGCCCATCGTGGTCGACATGGGTTGCCACCTGTCGGGAGGCTCCTCTTTCATGGGCGCCGGGCCCAGTTCACTGCTCACGCGGACAGACAGTGGTCAGTCGGGGAGGTCGGCGTATGATACGCCCAAAAATGCCACTGGACAGGCCACTGAGGATCTGACCTATCAGGTGCCTCAGAGTAGCACTCAGAAGTCAACAGGACAGAGCTGAAGAGTCAGGGTGAACGCGGCCTTAAAAAAACCCCAGCGGACAAAGATAGAGGGTTGTTGTTGTAGGAGGAGGAGGAGGTGTGACCTTGCCAGCCTTTGAGCCTGGGCTCGAGCCTTGAATGAACACTACCTTAGCTTTAGATTCATCTGGAGATGTCTGTATTGCCTAAAACGTTTCTGCATGGCCACAAACTGCTTGTGTAGCGCCATCACAGTCCTATCACTGAAACCACAAAGATGAATGTGTTTGTGCCAGGCGTGAGAGTCGGACGACAAGGAGAACGCTGACTACTATTTGATAAAAAGAAAGACTTTGTCCCTGTTCTGTGATTCTTAGTAGTTCCTGCATCGTCCCGTAAAGCTGTGATTTCACTTCTCGTCTTTCGTTATCCTGTTACATACTGAAACGTGCCCGATGATTTACATTCAGATCGGAGGGTTTTCTTACTGAATTAGTTGCATGTTGCATCAAGTACCCCACACCCGAGGCTGAAGAGTTCCTCCTTTGTAGAGAGACTCTTTGCTTTCCACGGTACGTGTTTTTTTTTTTGTCTTACTTTGTTTTTAAAAGGCATGACTTGAAATTGTGTATAGTACTAGTAATTCCATTACTGCAATCCTGTTAACACTCAAATGATTTACTGATATTTATTTGTATTTCACATCCTGCTGATAGGGAGAGAATCTTATTAATAAATACCCCGCCGCTGCCCCGATTCACAGCCGATCAAAGAATCGGGTGTTGTGTTGTGAACATCTGACTGACCGCAAGTCATATTTGCTAAATCCTTTTCCGAGTATTTTATTGAGCGGAATCAATCCAGTGAACATCCCAAAGAGAAATTTCTTCTTTGTAGTATCAGAGACCAAATGTTGCCTTTTTTTGTGTGTGTGTGTGCGCGTGTTTATGCAATGTTGATTCACAACGGAGCCGACTTTCACAATCGTGCCAAGTTTAGCCAAATAAACATCGAAGCAGTCTTAACGTAGGGTCTGTTCCGAGTTAGATGATGCAAAATTAAAGGTACGCAGATAGGCGATAGTATACATGTTACAGCTGTGATCGTTTTAACAGTTTGACTGTTTGTCCTGAACTTTTCTGGTTTTATTTGTGAATTGTGGTGTTTGTCTGAAAAGGGGGTGTTTGATTGATCTGTCCTGACGCATTTTAGGGTGTTCTTTCCTTGTATCTTCGTGCATCGGTGTCTGTACGTGCGTTGAGCTGTTTCCATACTTCAATGTGTTGTTTTTTTTTGGACTGGTTCATGACGTGGCTCAGAGTTGTAGCGCTCCTCTCCTGTCCGCCTGCGGTACTGACCCGACCAAACGCTTGGTGGCAGGAGAGCAGATGGAAGAGACACAAAGAACGCCAGCTTTTTTAAACAGCTGTGCCACCGTCATGCTTCGTCATTACTCTTGGTTACCAGTGTGCAGAGCTTTGGTGCTCCCTGGTCACAGAGGGGTTGTTGATGTGGCTCTCACTGATTGTATAAAGACAAATAAAGAGTTTTTAAAAAGGAAACGTTTTATTACAAATCTTCAGTTGTCATCAAAAGAAATATTTACAAGTGATTTTATGGGGGAAAGAAAGAAATCATAGTGATAAACATCTGGAGTGAGGTAATGACGGACTACCATGCAACACTGTGATCACATTCACCTCAGGGCAAACTCCAATAACACTAGCGCCACCTTAAGTAATCACCAATGGAAAAATGCCATTGTAAAGTTTTGCCCAGTCATTTTATGACGTCCCCACCAACTTCCTCTGGACTTTAGGCGCTAATTAGCAAATGTTGCTAATACTAGCGCTTGGTGGTGAACACATGTCGGCGAGCAGCAAAAAGGACCGACTGAGAGCCTCTAGATTCTCGGTGTTGACGCATCTTTACTTCTTGCAGTGGCTAACCTAAACTGTGTTCTGATAACAGCAAAATTTAGGTTATTAAACTATTTTTTCCATCTTTTTGTCCATTTATGGACATTATAGCCTCAATGGCACTCTGTTCACATTTGAGTCATTTCAAAATGCAATAATTATTATAAATACTACATTAAATATCAACAGTACTTGAGCAAAATGGCCGGTATTTAAAAAAAAAAAAAAAAAAAAAGCAAACGTTTATCAAGTAGAATCAGCAAGTAAATAAGTACCCTGTGCTAACGAGCCCAGCTTTCACAAGCCGTCGTTCAGAGCAGCCTCGTCACAATCGGAGCCGTCACGCATGTGGATCATTTAGTCGATAGGGAAAGTAATTCTCCAGATGTCAGACTCGGCTCTGTTTGAGTTTTCCTCCACATGCTGTTATCAAATTGTACCAAATTATCATTCTCCTTATCCTTCATTTGCTCGCATCAGTGTTCTCGTCATTTAGGATTTCTCGTCTCTTTAAAGAAACGGCACAATTACTCTTCATCTGCGTGTGAGTTTTTTTTTTTTTTCCTCCATCCACCTTCACTCCTCCATGTTCTTCCCGTCCTTTCCAAACTTCCACCAGACCACCGTGAGGACGACGGCTATCACTAGGATCAGGCTGCTCGTCACTAGGTAGGCGATGGGCAGGAAATGGTTCTGACCTCCAAACCAGGTCAGCGTGGTCAGCACTACTTCCTTTCTGCCTTGGAAGTACTGCACAGGAAAGTCTGAAAGGGCGGGAGGTCAAGGCTAAAAACAGGTGATCACAGAGTGAAGCTTAATGGAAAACAAGCCGCGTGTGGTCTTAAAATAGCACCTCTACGTATGTTTATGTTTCAGAGAAAGACAATAGTGAGGCACATGAAAGCAGCAGTGAAAGGATACTGTAGGATATCTCGATGTTGTAGTTCCCTGCTGGAAGCCCGTCTTTGTAGGGATCACTGGCTCGATTTAAAACTCCGTAGAGCTTCTTGAAGTTGGGGAACGCTGCCTCCCTCATCCATACAATCAGGTCGTCGTTGATGAAGCCATTGTTATTGGAGTCGTGCGGATCGAGCTCATACACGGGCTTCTGCCAGAACCGAGGCCGCGCTGTGTCTTTAAAGGGGGAGCGTAAAGATGTTCAGACACATGGCTGAACATCATGCATCATGAATGAATGAACGAACCCCCTCTTTACCTTTAAACACCTGGGCCAGCGTCAAGTTGTCGATCCTCGGGTTGCGGAACTTGATGTTTTTGTCCGTGTACCACGAGATGCCTTTTCTTAACAGAGGAACCTCACCATGGGGGGAACCCTGATATACGAAAGTGAAGGAGTCTGGGAGGACACAAGAGTGCAGTGAGAGGTAAGGTGAAGGAAGGATGTGATGACGGACGCTGTGTGTGTTGTGAGTGGTGATTACCATTGAAGATGCTGTTGGCCACGGCGCCACAGGGAGCAATGGGGGTTTCCTGATCATATGCAAACGGCTGACAATACTGGCTGGGGGTCTGAGGAGCAAAATGACATCTGATCATTAACACATTATTTCAGTTTTATGCCATTTCTTGAATGCATTTAATCTGACAGCTGCAGAGGGTTTTCATGAAAATGCTGCTTGCACAGTAATCAGTATAACTATAATAAAGTGGTGGCTGATGGTGCGTCCTCTTTAAAAACACCTGACAGTGAACCACCATGCTCCAATGCAGGACCTTCAATGAGTGGAGCGTGGCTATGGTATGAATAACATGGGCCTTTAAGTACCTGGAAATCGACCGAACACGTTCTTTTCACATTAACATGAAACAATTTAAATAACAGCCCTTTTCTATGGGCACTAATGTGCAATAATGGCTGAAGTGCATAGGAGGGCAATGCACGTGTAGTGAACAGTGTTTGTCTGAGAGCATGAGCATTTCCGCTTTTATGTATACACTTTTTCTATACGTATTTTTTGATTGAGTAACGGTGCACCTGCATTTTAATTGTATGCTCATTCAATGACAATAAAGATACTTGAATCTTTTATCAGCACAGAGGCTCTAGAGGCTACAAGAATTAGCGGTGGAAAAAAAGGATTCGCGATCCAGCTCAGTGAACCGGCCACCAAGGTAGATGCCTATAGCCAGTCTAAAACTGACCATATTTTAACATTTTTAGACCATTAATCACTCAGAATGATCCATATCACTCAAAAGATCCAGGTTTTACACCATTACCAGCATTTTTTGTGGAGGGAAAGGACATATTTTAATGTCACCAACAACTCCCTGAGCCAGCCGTCACTTTCAACATCACAATGTTGTGGCGCAACTTCCTTTCAAGGTTGTAAAATCAAAAATTTCTGAGTCTGTCAGTCATGGAAGGAAAAGAACAAACAGCGCCCTGCCCTCAGCATCAGATCTCTACAATACAGGCAGTTAAATGCAGCCGTCATCATAAAGGACCCTTTACACCGCCCACTTACCTTAGTGTAAGTACTTATAAATGATAAAAAAGTAAGTGGAGATACCTTTAGGTTATTCGCCCGTCCCACCAACTGTGCATCGTCTCTTGAGTCCATGTATCTGCGGAGGTTCTGATGGAAGTTCTGGAGGCCGTAGTAGAAGAAGACATCACCCTGGGACAGAAACAGAAGACAAATACTGGGCTGAATTCTGTCCTTGTCTGACTTTCGAGATTCATAAGACGTGTTGGATATCGAGAGTTAACGCCAGATCCACTTAACAAGCCGTTTGAGAGCTTTCCACCTCTAGAAAAAGCTTGTGTTCAGATGCTTTGCCACGGTGTGTCATCAGACTTAAGGGTCTTTTTACCTTAAATTCCTTCTCAAGGGTAATCATCACCGTGCAGGTGCATGTCTCCGCCGCGTTGCTCACATTTTTACGCTTTTCAAAGCACCTATCACAGTCCCTGGCCTCTGTGTAGTCAATCTGTAAAGACATCAGAGACTGAATTTAAGAGCAGAATCAAGTGAGAATAAACAGTTTGGGTTAACTTGGCTCTTTCCTCTCTCTCTCTGTCTCTCTGTCACTCCCTTTTTTTATGGCACACAGGGGCCATTGAGTGTTATCTAGGTCTGTCTAACACACACCTTATGTATGTCACAGCAAAAACACTTCTATACACCGAAACGAGAACTTAGAAGCAAGCGTGGCTTCGAC
Source organism: Planiliza haematocheilus (assembly GCA_005024645.1). Taxonomy (NCBI): domain Eukaryota; kingdom Metazoa; phylum Chordata; class Actinopteri; order Mugiliformes; family Mugilidae; genus Planiliza; species Planiliza haematocheilus. The sequence continues at coordinate 591,259 of SRSE01000940.1, read as the reverse complement.
TCACCTTCATTTCCTGTGTGCCCTGTACAGTAAGAAGCAGCCACACTCCCAGCAGCATACATATCAGAGCCAAAAGGTAGAAGAAAGGCAGCACGGTATTAGCTGTTAGCATGGGAGACCAGGCAGGTAGCCGCTGCTGCTTGAAAGCCGAGTTGTCAGGCCTCCGAGCCAGGGGCCCGGACTTGACTTTCGCTTTACCCATGACAGGCGCCTTCAGCCGGAGACAGATGAGGAACTCGGCACAGAGCTGGAGGTTTTAAAAAGTGCGTACGAGCAGGCGCTACGCCGTCTTCTTTTCCTGTTTCTTTTTTATGACAGCGATATCTCCCTGCGCGCACACATTCACACACATTCACACACATACACACACACACCGCTCTGCTTGCCAAGAGATTTTCCCAGCAGGCTTTGCAGGGTGGGGGTGACCGTTGTGGACTGTTACTTATTAACCACAATCTTTTACTTAACTACCTCTTTCTGCTTTGTTGTTTTTTATTCCTTTGAACCACTTCCTTCCTTAAACAGACTGTTTAGACGGTTTCTTCTCTACAAAATACGGAAGATTATCGCATGTCTTTATTCTAATCAGCTGTGATTGATAACACCCGGCTTATTATCTTTTGAGCTGCTTCGTGTTACTTTAAAATGCTTTATCAAAAGGATGCTATGGTAAATGGGACTTCCTGGTGGCCAAGTAAACTCCTGACCTCACATTCTCAGTAGGAGGGACTTCCCAAGGTCAGAGTAAACAAACAAAAGGATGTGGCTTTCAATTCTGAATCCGTTTATTCAATCCATCACCTCCCCGGTCCCCCCCAACATTGTTTTGGACTACAAGAGCGAACAAACAGCGCCCCGCATGTCACACAGACTCTGAATATACACGCTGACACAAAGGGAAAACAAACAGGATGAGGCCCCTCGGCATGTCACGAGGGACAAAACTACGTCGCTTTAAAATGTGAAGGAGTTTTAAGCGCGCGCGGCGAAATCTCTAAATGTTGGTTAAAATAGTCCAATTTTGATTTTGTCTTCTTTACAGCCGGTCAGGATGCCGCTGTCCAGAAGCTTCATGAAGTCCAGCTTGATCTGAAGGAAACAGAAATATGACGTGTGATGTTCAGTCGCTAGTGTAAAAACCTAAAGATCCTCCATCTCTTTAACAATACTTGTTTTCCTGCAGTTAAAATTAAGTTTAAATTCCTCATCACATTGCATCTGTCTCCTTTATTATTAAATCCCAAACTTTTTGGATGCACAACATCTCCAATTTTACTGAAAAGAGAATTTCATAAGCAGAAGGTGACAGCTTCTTATTTCTTGTTTTGTCAGATCAACAAACCAAAACTTGAAAATAAGAAGTTGACAAAAGCTGATAGAAGATAAAGAAAAGCGACAAATCTCCCAATTCAGAAGCTGTGGTTTGAGACAGTTTGCAATTTTTTATCTTAAACTGAGATTTAAGGTAAGAACAGATAAACTTCCTGACTCAAAACACAACCGGAAACAAATCAACAATAACAATCTCAGATCACTGAGCCGACTGTGTCCTAGTTTATAAAATACCCAGTTTCAGGCCAGCAGGGGGCAGTAGCTTACCTCAGGAACGTCCACCATCCTCCTGAGCTTCTGGTCCCTCCAGTTCCAGTCCAGAACCAGGTACCGCAACGACTGCAGGCTCAAACCGTCTGAGGAAGCAAATCGGAGTGAGAAAACAACACATGGCTTTTAAATTTGAAACAGCAGGACGACGACATCCACACAAACACACCGTTCTCAATCAGAGCGCTGATCCTCCCCGGTGTCCCCACTCCAATGTGTGTGACGCCTTTCTGCAGCAGCTTCACCTGCTCCTCTATCTGCAGACAGACAGAAACAAACACGGTGAAGCTCAAACCACGGTGCATGCATCACTATGATTAAACCTCAAATCTACTACCTTAATATGTTTTGCAAAGAGTTTCAGGGCTTTGGCTTCACCCTTGAAAGTCGTCAGCTGCCTGGGAACGACAACAAAACACATTTATGTTATTCTAATTTGAAAACGGTAATAAAAAAAGTCAGCAAACATCACTGGTCTGTTACTTACTTGATGAGCTCAATGGCTCGAAGGGCAGAGCTGCAAACAATGAGGATCACCACAGAGCCCTTTTCTGTGTGCTGCTTCTGAATCTTTGCCCACTTAGGACAAACTATTAACAGAAAAAAAGAAGAAATGCAGCTGAAATGTTGTGTGTATTGACATGAACAGCAGTTTATTTATTTATTTTTTTTCCACTCACCCTGTTTGAGATAAGAGGAGAGGCTGTGCGTCAAGTCATTACTCGTCAGGAAACAGGAGTCTGGAAGATGCAAGGGGACACGCGGCGACTTTGGTGAGACGACAGATCAGCAGATATCGACTGAACTTGAAAGTTAAAAGGACGCCCGTCCCGACTCACTCTGCAATTTGAGCTCCTCCTGCTCGATCACAGAGCGTTTGTCCGAGAAGTACCGCGTGACCAGATCCTGCAGGTCAGCCGGACAGCCTGGCTTCGGCTCGGAAGCGGCCAGGACATCTGTAATGGTCTTTTTCTTCTTCTAAAAAATATATGCAATTAATATCATGATTGCCACTGCACGATCAGTCTACGGAACAGTTGTCGTCCCTCTTTGCAACAGCAGGTGGCGCCAATCTCACCTTTCTCTTTTTTTTGGGTTTAGTGGCCTTTTCCTCTTCAGTTTCTTTCCTCTGAGGAATTACAGTCTCTTTCTGTGAAACGGTACATGCAGATCACACAGTTCAGGCAAATTTATATGTGAATTAACTTGCGTTTGAATGTATTTTAGATTGTAAACTCCAGAAGTTAATACTGAATAAGCGGGAAAGTGTAAATTTGTTAAATTATTTAAAGTTTGTGTTCTGTACTATCCTGTATTTGCATCACATGATGAGTTTACACAGAAAGGACATAACAGTTACCTGCTCCCTGTTTGTCTTCTTCTTAGCCTTAACGGTCTTCTCTGTTTCCCTCTTCCTCTTCTCTGGCTTTGTTTTTTCTGTTGGCTGTTTCTCTTGTTGCGCCTCCTCCTCTGCCTCAGATGCACCTGGAGAAAAATAAACAGGAGGAGGATTTCCTCATTACTAACTGCAAAAACAAGAGTATATGCACATTCGGTGTACAGCCTAGTAAGGAGTCTGATGAGTGTGTGAATTAGCTCCTTACAAACAGCATGCCTGTTCAGTTTGACCTCTGCACCAATGATGTGGCACCTGCTCATTATTTATCAGACTGTTTGGGTTATGCATCAAGTCTGAGTGGTCTCTGTTTTAGTCAGAAATACACAAACGTCACCTGAGGCAAACTACAATGCATACGTCAGAACCATCTGGTTATATTTAGCCTGCCCGTTGCTACCACTTCTCAGTGCATTCCTCTCGTCTCATGCTACGAGGTCATGCTTAGACTCTTAAGACTCTCCAGGGTGAACTCAAGAATACATCTGTGTTCCTGGTATTTTTACTTTGAGCTACTTCTAGAGGTCCTTCAGATTTAAGGAACAAACATGCAGACACTGTCATTTATTTATTTTTTGGGCAAAGCTAAAAATCTTCACATGACAAAGTTGGAGCACGGTGATGTCAGGCTTGGATGACTCAACATTCACAAGATTTTTAGAGAAATGTGCTTATTCTTGATCTGTATAGAGTCTCACACAAGTACATAATTAGCCACTAACATAAAGGAAGAACTAAATCAGCGGTCAGCAGTAATATTCCACTAATAATCAGCTCTGAAGAAGCAAATTGGAAGAGTGGTTGAAACGTCTTCTCTAAAAAACTACAAGTCCAGTTGCCTTTTTTGAAACTTTTCCGATTACCATGACCTGGATGACTGAGAACCTTAACACACTAATAATCAGAAAAAACAAACAACTGGAAATTAATTCAATTCAATGAATTAAAATGTCTCATGTAACCACCTCAACCAGAGCAGACTGGTCTGATCAGAAGGAATTTTTAATGGCACTCAGCGAGGTGATGTTCACGCGGGTATTAGCGCATGATAAACATGCACACGCTTCAGAACAGTTGCACCTTGTATTCCAGTGCAACACTGACTTAATAATTTACAGCAAGTTTTAATGTAATTTCATTTGCTGTATACAGTAGCCTCGTCGTTAACTGCTCCTCACAGTTGCTTTAACTTCGAATCATCCACAGAAACCGGACTGTATTTCTCATGTAGCTTAGCAATCTTATGCAACTCTAAGTGCCTTCCAGCTATATTGCTCTCTTAAATAAAACGCAACTGTACGAAGCTGCACGGGCTGCTGCTGAGCTCGTGTAACGTTGTTGAGCTTGTCTCTGATCTGCCACAGCGGGTTGCTGCTCCAGGCCGAGAGCACTCCCTAAAGGCCCGCCACACAAGAACATCTGACACAAACATTTTTCTTCCATGTCCTCTAATTGTGCATCTCAAAATCAATTTATCAGCGGTTATTATCACGACCTCCTCTCTTGTTTTTTTTTTTACACCTCTTTTTTTGCAGCAGCCATTACAGTTGAGAGCCGTATAAAGGAAAATCCAATACAAAGGATGTATGGGGCGTCTTGATCTCCCTCGTGGGTCTTTTTCGTCCTTTCATTCCATTACCACGCCCCTTCTACATTTCACCGTTCACAAGACCTTCGTTCTTGTTTGGTATGTTCATCTGTGCAGGCATCTACTACTTCTGCTGCAAGACCTCCCCCACTATTGATGGCCCAGGCCAACCATTCCCCAGTCCCTCTCTTACACTCATCCTGGACAGTTCTCAGGGAAAAACGCCAAAGATAAAAGGAGAGAGGATGAGGGGAGAGGGAAGCTAATCAGAGAGGTGAGGAGGACTCTGGGCCATGATGTTGGACACAAATGGACCGTAGCCATAACCGTGGAACCAAGCCCGGGCTTATAAATGAGAGCAGAGTGGTCGACCTGTCCTGCAGACAGGTAAGTGTTTTTCTGGTACTGGTAAAGATCTGGCCTTCAGTTAGTTAAGTTTACAACACAATGGGCTTTAAACATGCACTGTACAGAACTACTTGTCATTAAGTCATTGTGGAAGCAGTTTTGAGTATAAAACAGATAAATATTACATTTAATTATAAAACATATAACAGCAATTGTCTCTTACTAGTACAGAATGGGTTAATTTTGTTAAAATCTGCACGGCAATTTGTAAAAACACTAATCCTGCAATTATTTCAATCTGATCTGCACCGTCCACAGGCAGAATTTACGAGCCCCAGCTGATAACACGAAATGCAATCACCTGACGTTGCTGTTCTGTGTTCAATGAGGCGTGCACTACTCCACAATAAGCCCGCGGGGCTCTGAAGTTAACCAAACCTTGAGACGAGTGGAAAAAGCGCTGACGCGGCAGCGACTCTGTCCCTTCAAACACATTTCTCATCTCGGCAGTGACACAAAGACAAACTGACTGGTTAAATAATTACTTGATGCCGTTTCTGCCTGTGAGTGGTTAATTTAGTATTTGTTTGGTTTGTATTATTTAGGGACTGAGCCCTGTGGATAATTTATGAGCGCGCTGTTAAACTCGGTACAATGGAAGGAACATATTTTTGTGTCAAAATTTAAGGGCCGCAAAGCGTGGTGGCGCATCAGAGATGATTTCCATGAGGCACGATGCTAACTTAACATTTAATCACAGCTGCTATGACTTTCCAGTGGAATGAATCATTCTAGCTGGATGATGTTTAATTACTTTTACGCAATGACAACTTCAAATAAGTCTTAATTCACCTCTATTATAATGATTAAAACCTGGAATTAAACCTGGGGAGATGATAATTCAAATAGGTTTACATGCTGGGCAATAGGTACAAGTATTAAGTGCAGCGAAAGCACAAGCAGCACAAAGGTTAGTCGTCCAGTCATCCTAAAGACTTGGATTACTTCTTGGCAGCGATAATAATGGTTTATAGCCCTATCAAGTGAAAATGCATAGGGAATATGTCTGGCTCGTCTCCCACAAAGTGGAATTATGTGTGTTTTACTATATCTGACAATCCAGGTGTGGTTCTTAAACAATTAGATTTTCCTGTTTCATTAATATTGTAATATAAATGTTTTACTTTAAGAAACACAAACATATGTATATAAAATAACTCTACAGCTACAACAAGGTCACTTAGAGATTAGAAGTAGAAGGCTGAAAATTAAATTATTTTCTGTCATCCAATTTGCAAATGCCTTAATTAAATGTGACTTAGACTCTAAAGTGCATGATGAAAGTCACATATTAATGACTCATCACAAATCTAAAATAACAAGCAAAGCTGAGCTGAGAAGGATGTATATTACTCAACAGTAGGAAGTGTTTGTTATAAGGTGTGAAACACTTGTTAGTGAATGTTTTAGTAGGGTATATATTCTTTAGAGCCACTAATGACCCTAAAAAACGTAGAAAGGTAAACTGGGACTGCTCAGGCTTTTCTTGATTTTGTGTTGATAGGTTTTTATATGGTCAAAATAACAAAATGAATACTTCCTGAGTAGTATTGCATGCACAGATTGATGCCAAACGTAGCAGATTAGAAAATATACATTAGCACGCACCACAATTTTTATTCCACCATTTAATCTTTACCGGTTTCTAGCAATTCACCTATGAACCAAAGACCAGAACCAACAAACGATGGCAAAATTATACGGTTGTGACGAAGATGTTGCGACAGTTCAAGGCACAGCAGATGATGAAAACCAAAGTACGCCCAAAAACGTTGCCTGAAAAAAAAAGAGCAGATGTCCAGGCATGAGAAGGTCAATATCTTCCCTACTCTACAGTCGCTCCAGATGGTGGAGCCAGGAGGAGGAAAAGTGTATGCTTTCAGACCCATACAGGGCAAGGCAATGAGGTTACAGCTCAGATAACTATAGATCAATAAAAGTCAATGGTTGCAAAGAGGAATCGCATGCGCGCAAATAGGGCTGCCCGGGAATCTTTAATGGGCGATCAATAGAGGTGACTGGTTTTAATGGATGGTCAATGGCGCTGGCTGGATGTAATGAGGATCAATCGACTGGTTCCAGGAAACGGTTGATTGTTTCAGTTGCAGACAAATGGCACCCACAATTTGGTCATTAGTGTTTAAGGGGTGATGTGCTCACTTGAGTCAATTGGCACCGTGCCCACACAGCTGCATAAAACCGTGTTGCCGTGAATTGCTCGGTGAAGTTTCTATTAGTCTCAATGGAGGTAAGACCAATCAGTTAAGTCTTTTCATCTTCCTGCAGCCCACACATGTTATGTTATACAGAGGAGCGGCCATCCCCGACGGAAACTAGTGACCTTTCTGATGCAATGTTGATACTTCTATGGAAGAACAATAGAATTTCATCCATCGGATCAATTCGGCGCATGTTTTAACAATCAATAAATCATTTCAAGACATATTGCTCAGTGTTCGGAGGGGAGGAGGGCAGGCGGGCGCAGCAGCAGTTATTGGTTTTGGAGGCCAGCAGCTTCCTCTGTAAAGCCACAATTTCAGCACGTGTTATTGTTAAATCAATGTGGACTTTAGGCTGCAAGCTCAAAATTAACAAGCAGGCAACAGTGGAAACGGCGGAAGCAGCCGATAAAGAACAGCAGCATCTGGATACAAATTCAGTTTGGACCCATTCGTCCCACAGCATTAAAATTGAATACTTTATATTCAGGTACTTGTTGTTAGCGACTTGATATAAAGAGTTTAAAAAAAGTATATGTCAGTTTACAAGCTTGGCAAATGATGCGTTAGCTTGTTGTTTGGTATTGCTTGCTCTTGGAGGGTTTATGAGGAAATTAATCATTACACCAATCAGGCATAACATTATAACCACCTGCCTAATATTGTGTAGGTCTCCCTTGAGCCTCCAAAACAGTTGTGACTCATCAGAGAATGGACATGGACCTTCTGAAAGTGTCCTGTGGTGTCTGGTAACAGAATGTTGTTCCTTTGGGTATTTGGGTCCGATGGGTTAAGGGTAGGGGCCTCTGTCAATACTAATACAGATACTTGATCAGTTTGGGATCTAGGGAATTTGGAGGCCACCTTATGCTGTTCTTCATGTTTTTTTTTAAGTTGTTCCTAAACCGTTTTTGTCTGTCTGCCTGTGTCAGGTTGCATCCTGCTGGGGATGGCTGCTGCCGTCAAGGAGTGGCTGGGCGGTTCAAGTCTCGCAGCCTTGACGCGCTTTAATGCAGTGATAATATATCACCAGCAGGAGGAGTACTAGATGCACAATAAAGCTTTGAAGATTCATGCAACCACAGTTTGGATACACAAACCAGGATATGCTGCAAAACTCCAGAGAACACTAAGCCACCTCTTGGCCATGATCATTAATGCTCAGTACTCACCTAAAACCATCGGCTTTATGTAATTTGTTTTATCACTGCCAGCTACACACATAATCTGGTATTTATTGCCTTCACAAAGACCAGGTGTTGAACAGCATGAAGGCAGCTCTAGTTGACCTTTAAGCTCTGCTACATGAAACCAGGTTTGATGTTGAGAGAGCCTGGTCCACAGTGTTTTGGATGTGGGGTGGATAAGCATGTGTACAGCCACGTTTTAGCCAACTCTCCTCTCACTTCCACGTGTCTTGATTTATAAAATCGTCTACAATCTAGCCAATGAAGTGCTCTCAGTCATAAAAACGTTAAACTGCACTGTCTCTTTGGCGTTTTCTGCCTTGTTTATTGATCTGCATACTTTAACATCGAAAATTACGCTGAAACACTAACATGCACGTGTTTGAGGGAAGCCAATTGTGGCTTGCAGAGTCTGATGGGAGCGCCTGAACATGCCCCACAGGAGGTGCTAATCAAAGACACAAGTGTATGTAAATAACCCAAAGCTTTTAAGCTTTTATAAGAACTAAAGAAGGAAATCACTGTCTCACCCTGAGAGCACACTGAAACTTATGTAACACGTACGGTAGCTGGCCAAAACGTACTTAACCTGCTAAACTATTGCTTAAACTCGCTCCTCTTAATGATTGCGTTTTGGTGAATTGCCAGTGCTTCTATTGGATATTTGAACTTTGTTGTGCAGAATGATGTATGTGCAGAGCTCGAGAGTTTTCAAATGTGCCTATTAAATGTCTGCGCTCACAGAAAGTTTAAGTCTGTCCTGGTCTGAGAGGCGACTTATAAAAGTGTGATGTAAAAATATAAATCCAGACTGAACGTCTATTCTCAGTAGTGGCCTAGTAGTTAAGAGAAGCGGGCTTAGGACTGTGGGGTCATTGGGTTCAATCACTGGACTCACAGAAAGAAAATGTATGTGGGTGGAGTGAGTAAGCAGCGCTTTTTCCTCAACGTTCCTCAATGGCTGAAGTGCTCTTGAGCAAAGCGGCTAACTCCTACAACTGCTCCCAAGGTGCTGCACGCGGCCGCCCACTAATCCGAGTATGTTGGAACAGATGAGTTAAAGGCAGAGGAGAAATATCTGCAACATGTCCACAATAAATACTGGATAAACTTCAAATGTAGAGAAACTTTTGAAATGAAATATATGTGCAAATATATGTGCATATGAATAAAACAAGAGCTTCTATATTCCCAGTGGTATGTAGGATATGGAAACCTTTAACAGTCTGATGTTTCATTGTTTATTCAACAATTCCACACAAGTGGGATCTTGCATCCGTTATCAGAACTAGCGTGGAGGTTAAAGGTGTGTGTGTGTGTGTGTGCTCAACGTCAGAGAGTAGAATTTCACACTGTCATTATTCAGCGACCGATCTTCTGCCGCAAATAAGTCCCAGAGGAAACAACTTACATCACAGCGAAAGAATGTAAACCGAGTTTCACGACATCGCTGACCGCCAAGTGGTTGTTGTTCTGCTTTCCCACCATTATGGTAACCATTTGATTTACGGACCTTTTACTAAAATGCAGGAAAAGACCACCTACAAGGATTACGCCATAGAAAACAAACAGCCCAGTGAATGCTACAATTCGGAAAGACTGACAGAAAATAACATTATTTAAGACGGTAAAACCCCAATCTACACAGTCCTACATTACCTCATGCAGTTACAAGGGTTTAGTTAATTCCTTTTTGTTTTTATTGCTAAACCAACACCACAATAAATGAAGCTCTGAATGACTGACCATTAACCCAAGTAAATAAAAGTCAACAATTACTAGGTATGTGGTATCAAGTGGCACAAAAGATACATTGATTAACCACAATAAATCACAACTTCTCTTTCCGACTATCAGTTCAAATCAGCTGTACAGTCATTCAGTAGTCTAACACTTTAAATAAGGCACAGACAGTCATTAGAGAGAGTGATTATAATACTTGCAGCGAAGGTGCTCGTCATCCAGTGCTCTCCGTCTTATGCTAAACTCATCAGTGTTTAAAGCCTTTAGAAATACATGCAGCCTAACCACACTCATAATCATAAAGCACAACAGCGGCATTGCTGGTGACAAAGTAAATTTATAGACTGTTCAACATCTCCCGCTCTCGCTAGCTGGCTTGCGAACAGTATAATTTCTCTGTTATGCCACTCTTAGCAACCGAGCCTGCAGCGCTGCGCTCCGAGCCAAACCCTACATCAGCCGTACAGAATGTGAATTACAGAGTGCTGTGCCAACTTGACCCTGGAAACTGGAGGCCAAAGATGACTCCAGGGCACACACTGATCCAGCCTCCCATGACAGGTGGATATAAAGTGGAAATAAGCTGCCGGGCGGGAATGAATAGCTGAAGCAGGAGTCTCAAAATTAAATTACCTAAGGGCCATGGGCCAGGTTGTATTGCAACAAAAATCTCCCCTGGAGCCAAACACAGCAACGTTATAAAAGAGACATCTGTAAAACTGTTGACAAGAGTCAGGGTTCCTCACACATAAAGGGCCAGAGGGCAGAGAGCCCACACAACAGACTTTGGATTAGATCTTTTTTTTCCTTGTATGCGAGACTGGTTAAAATCAAATTTACAATATGACATAAGATGAATTTCAACATTCTGGTGCTGTCATGTGATGTCTGGGACAACAGCTTCTGCAAAGGATCTGCACAGAGCCTATACAGAGCCAGGGCATTGTTGTGTAAGTACGATGCTAATACGCTATGTTGACTTTCTTTGTGCATTTTAAACCAATTTGCTGCAAACTGGAACAGAGCAGTTAAACTGTGTTGTAACTGTAGGAGCCATAATGCATATGTGTTTGAAGGGATTCTGTATAAGGTGTAATTGAAAGGGTGTGGCTATAAATAGGAACTTATCCTTACCAGGTCAGGTGTTCCACCTGCCGAAGCAGAATTAATTCTCAGGAGTCTTGGACAATTACTGTAGTGCGCGTTTGGTGTGTAATTATATCGCCTAGAAACATTTATGGCCGGCTGTGGCTCAGTAGATAGCAGAGTGTGAATGTGTGAACAAACTGCATTTTGAGTAGAAGAGCGCTACGTAAATGCAAGATCACTTATACATAACCATCTTAAACATGCCGATCTGTCTGTGCTAAATAACGTTTGTAACTTTTATACAAAACTGACCAGTGACCTTATTCAGACATGGAAGCATCATGTTAAATTAGCAGAATATATGTATAAAAAATACATATGTCCACTCAGTGTTTTAAAAGCTATAGGCTCACTTGCCAGTTCATTAGGCACACTAATGAGAATGAATATATTGTAATATAACAGTCCTGCACTAAATCTTCACAGAAATTATGATATTGAGCATTTGTTTAAAATAACAATGACATGCTGACTCGACTGGGTTTTCATTTTGGAGGCTGCAGGTTTGTAGCAGTATACAAACACCACATGTCTTAGGTTTCTGTGGGTTGAGGGGAGAGACCTCTGTGGATCAGATACTTGATCAGTTTGGGATCTAGTGAATTTGAAGGCCAGGTCAACACCTTGTGCATGTTTTTTTAGCTGACCAGTTTTTTGCATATGTGCCTGTGTCAGGCTGGAGATGGGTGCTGCCATCAAGGAGTGTCATCATTGCTATGGGATGGAGATGCCTGGTCTGGTCTAGGTGGGTGCTACATTTCTATGCATCATCCACTTGAATGCCAGCAGAACATTGTATTGTCACAAGACGGCCAATGTTATTCACTTCACCTGTCAGTGGTTTTAATGTTATGCCTGATCGGTGAATTCCGAGGGCAGCCGGTGACCTTTTGAGTAGAAAGGGCACGGTAGAAGTGACGCAGGCATGCCGCCCAGGGTGGCGTTCGGATAAATAAACAGAGACGGCCAGCCACATGTGAAGCTGCCAAGCCGCCTGCCAGCTGACAGCCCTCTGCGGGGCAGCCCCGGCAACCATTGTTAAGGCCGACTCTGGCTTTGAGCCAGAACTTAAGTTCTGAGTTAATTTCACATGGCCGGCATTGTGTGGGAGTGTGCTTAGATGTCAGTAAGCATGTGCTTGTCTAGACACTGTGTGCACTGAGGAAAGGACACAGTCTGACTCATGTCACCTGTGTCTGTGAAAGAGAGATTTGTAAGGTGCTCAGACCCCATCACCATTAGTCAACTGAGGGCCTTGGGCAAGGGAACAGCAGCACGTGTCACTGTATGACTGCATGCACTGAAAGCACCATCAGACGGGAAGAGAAAAGAAATGCATCAACCCTCATGTCCAAGGAAAACAGACCCTAGGCCACCACAGAAAACACATGCCAAACTCAACAACTCACATCAACCCTCCTGCATCTTGACCCTGGGCTAAACATATTCCAGCTGACTAATGAGGTCTCTCGCTCGTCCACTAACTCACCCATTTTCTATCTTCAAACCTGGGCCTCTGGACAACCAATGGCAAATCAAAAGAAGATGTTTGTGTTATGTTGTAGCACTCGGTTTTGTGAATATGTCGATTGAGTAAGTCTCACCTAAATCACGTCCTCAGCAGTTGTGTTAAGAGTTTCCATCGTCCTTTCCTGTAGCTGAAAACAAGTAAAGGAATGCAGAGACAGCCAAGACAGCTTCATCGCTCTTCCTGATTGATACGGAGAGGGTATCAAGAGGAAGGGAGGGCGTTTGAGAACGTTACTCTCTTTCTTTCCACAGAGGCCAAGAGAAAAAAATACTCTTATGTGGACACCAAGGATTTAGTATCTGAGGGATATTACTGGCTGCAGAGTGAACTCGTTTGCTTTCTGTTTGGTTTGTTTATCTTGCACATTGTTTTTCCCTTATGTACCAGTGGTCATCTTATTTAGAGAGACTCAAGGTTGCGCTCAGGCCTTGATGACAACAAGCAGATCCAGCCTGCCTGCCTGCCCGTGTGCATGTGCGCTTGTGGAAGAGAAAGAGCTACTGAGAAAAATAGAAGGAGGGAGTCGCAGTGTTTTCCTGTTCAGTAACAGCTGCACTGGAAAAAATAAATATCCATGCACGGTTAAAACATTTCGGCTAATTGCTTTTTCTCAAAACACTCCAAGTTCGAGGACCCTTCGGTTACTTATCTTTTGAAACTCGATCAACAGCCAGGGAATACGAGGCGTTCTTGGCCACGGTGAGAGCTTGGGCTGAAAAGCAGAGCCGTAGACTAGAGAGATGACATCATTTTTCACTAATATAAACCTGCTTGCTTCTTTCTGTCTCTGGGATGAGAACATCAGCTCGGAGAAAGTTGGCAGGAAAACAATGTTTAGCTCATGTCATTTACTTCATCAACACACATATGTCACACACACGTACTCTATCTAGCTCATGCGGTCAATAATCAATCAGTCCTACTTTCTGGAAACCTTCGGTCCGCATCACTAACAGTGGTTGCTGTAAATGTGTTAAGAGTGAGACTATGAGATGACATAAGCCTCACAGAGAGTAATGCCAAGCGCAGGCCTATCCGTTTCAGCAACACTAACTGTTATGACAAGACATCTTCTGACTTTGGATTAGCCCACAGAGGCTTATATAATTGCATCACTTATGAAAGCCACCCAAAAAAACAAAACACACACACTAGCGCTGTAAAGACTCAATGCATTGCCTTGTTTAACCTCTTTGATCAGAAGCATGTGTTTCTCTTTGTCCCCAATGTTCAGCTGCCACCTCCAATCGTTTCTCGCTCACCGGTTCCTCCTGGGTGGACTTTAAATCGCGCACCCCCTCGGTAGAAGCAGCAAAATGGTTTCGAGGAGTCAAGATGATATAAAGGACAATATGAGAGGCGAGATGAGAGAGAGGCGGGAGGGCAGGCACACAAGAGAGCGCCTGTCCTGCGATGACTTGCTGTTTCTGCTCAGTATTCTGGAGGGTGAACTACAGGTGGGATAACACGCTCACTGTTTGCATGCACATTCGCTCTGTATTCAAGTCTAGCTCATGTGAAAGTCAAGTCACACGCACAAATGAAAGTGTTATTGTAACCGCAGCCGTCATAAGGTAATTTAGTGCCAACGTTTGTCTGCAATGTTTCTCACACCAGGCCAGAGATGAGGTAATTGCGGTTTTGAAATCAGAGAAGACAGACTCGGGTCTACTGGGGGCTCACTACGGCTTCGGCGGACGTGAGATGGTGCTTCGCGCCCTGCGGAGAGACTCCCTCCGGGCCCAGCAGGACCACTTGCAGGATGTGTACGAAAAACCAAATGCTGAGGTACCAACAGCCAGCAGTAAGAAACTAGACACCATATGGAGCGGATAATCAAATTTAATGAGATGAATGCATTAGTGTCTGACAAAAGAGCATCTATTACCACTGCATCATTGCACAAATTTGTTATTTTGCACTACAGGTGTTGGATGTGGTTAATCTATCCTTCTGCAAGGATTACAAATCTGTAAACGGAACGGATGCCTTGTTCCTTTCAAAACGTTTTATTTCCTAAGACAGAAAAGTGAGTTATATTCTATTAATGCAGCAGCAAAAATCTGTTAACTCTTGGATTTCAAAAACTTATCACATGATGCCAGACTGAGCCCATAGACTGTATAAAGATGGACAGTGGAACAGCTTCTCAAAAGTGAAACCAAAGCAAGTAGAGCTCCCCTAGTGGCTGGTTGCAGTACAGGTCATAAGCTCCACCCCCTACATCTTAGAGGGTGGGACTTAGGCCAAACTGAAACACTTAAATTACTTGTAAAAAATATATTATTTTTTTCCAAAACTTTATTTTAGGTAGTTAATTCAATACTGATGTATGTTATGTACGTTATTTGATGCTGTAATAAAAGGATGTGACATCACAGTCACTACAAGCTGACATGCCAGCCGCTCTGTGAAGTGACCCCGTAGGATTGTGTGAAAAAATAATAATAATTACAGGCTATAATCCAACATTTCTTTGTAACTGGTGGAGGTAGATAAACACAAGAATGAGTGCCCAGAGTCTGGCGCCAAAATTGCAAGATAGCGTCGCCCATATCCTTGTGAAAATAACGTCAGGTTCCCCAATGCATATTTACACACAGACAAACATGCATCTTAGAAATATGGGTGGAATAGTCCTTTAAATTTCCAACTGGTGTCCAGCTTTTACAATATCAAGAGTTTCACTTGCCACATTTCCTTACAATCTATGCACAAGTCAAGATTTACTGACATGCAACCACTTTTTCTCTTCAGCTCAGACACTTGCTGGAAGTCCAGAAGCGTTCCTCTAAACAGATGATGGAGCACCTTCAGGAGGTGTCCCACTCCCACAATGAGGCCCTGCACAGACTACAGGAGCAGGAGAAGAGCCACATGGCTTTAATCCAGAAGAGCAACAGCCTTAGCACTATACTGGAGCAGGACAGAGAGAGGTTTGTGCAACAGTTCTCAGAGGTTCAAATGAACGCCTAAGAAAAGACAACATTGATATTTAGCAGTTCCCACAAAATTGGTAGCCTGTGTTGTAGCTAATCCCTCCTGATGTAAAAGAGATGAGGACTTATAGCTAACGTGGGAGAGGATAAGGGATTTAAGTATTTGAGCACATTGGAACAAGCCAGACCTGAGCTCTGTGATGTACACTTGTGCAGGATTCTTTGAGTCTATGTTGGTCTGTAAAGCTTTTCATGGCTCAGTGAGTGAGCAAAGCAAAGGCACCGTTGGCTGCTGCATCTCTAGTAGACATTGTATGTGACCTCAAGACAGTACTTAGAGTTACTCCACTCAGACACAGTCCATTACATCCTGGACTTGGTTAGACTTTGCGGCCTGCCTGGCTCTGTTCACTCTCCCTTGTAAACACATGAACATGCACTCACATGCAATTACATGTACAGTCTAAATTGGCACTCTGCTGCCCAGTTCAACAACACCGCATATCACAGGATGAAGCCTTCTTCTAAACTGAGCGGATGGACTGAGGGTTTGCTGGCGGGCAGAAAGACTCCCTTCCTAAACAGAGAGCACATTTAGATGTGGCCTAAGGGTATAGCTAAGTCCGACACGAGGATCGTCACTCTTTCACCCGTGCAATTTTAGACACACGGCAGGGCTGCTTTGTTGAAGTCGCTGGTTGTCTCGGCTCATGTACCACCAGAGTGCACTCTGTAATCTAGAGACTGGACCCGCACTGGGCTTGCAGCCTTGGAAGGAGACTAGTTGTCTGCATCTGTGTGCCAAACTGAAAACGCTTTACTGATCCACCACAAGCACACATGCAATTAAAGACCAAAAATAGCGATGCCAGTAGAGTGATTAAGTTTACTAGAATCCTGTCTATTCAAATACAATGTGGAAACCTTAAACATGCACACATGAAGGCCCTGTGGTTCATCTTGGCCTAATGATGATTAATACATGAGTAGACAGCATGTCTGTGGTGTGGTGTGAACCCTGTGTGGCTCAGGCATTCCTGAGCGCATAACATTTTTTTTCATCTCCCCTCTTGCTCTCTTTTATGTATTCTGCTTAGAGACATAATCCAAAACATCAGACTTTAATTCATAATGGGAACGGTCAGCTGAGCAAAGACGCAATTGTGAATATTAGATTTGGTCTGTGGAGGACATCAACAGGTGCACTATTTTGCTATTGTCCTCATCTTTCCTTTGGTTGAATGGGTGAATTTTTCAAGCAGAGCAAACATTACATCATCAAAATCTTTTTAATTTTAAATGTTTTGCAGTGTTTTCTTAAGATATTCTCAACGATAGGCTTTCACAATTCCTTATATTTTCATTGGCTGAGTGATGCATTAAATTAGATATGTAAAAATGCTGCTGATCCACAAACAGATAAACCTCACAACCCTCATTACACATGAACAATCAATCCAGTTAACCATGCTCTCTTTCCTGTATGTATTTACCAGTATATTTGTTGTCCGCAGCACAAGACGAGCACACAAGTTTATTTTCACGTTCTTTACATTTCCCACTAAACTCCAGCTTCTTGAGTTTGAGCCGAGTCGGTGCTTGCATTTATCCACACACTGCACATTGTGATGCGTCCGTCCCTTTGCTCTCCCTCTCCAGCCTGTCTCTCTTGCCTCTTGCTTTGCAGTTGCCTAAATATTTAACTGGACGTATTTCCACTCCTACTCCAAATCCTCTTTCACTATCTTTCAATCTCCCTTCTCTGTTTCTTTTCAAAGCACATGCTTTGAGCCAAAAGAGCCACTCAGCCTGGCTTAAAATCTGCACCGCTCTCCCCTTTTCATTTCCCTGAGAAAGAAGCTCCATCAGGTGCCATGTGCAGAGCAGATGACCTGTTTTTAGCTGTAAATTATACAGTAAATTCCAGTCACGCCATATAATCACTTTATGCTATAGTATGATCCCCGTTGCGTGTCAGCGGATGATTACATCTACACATCACAATGCCAATCTGGTTGTTCTGGTTGTTCCAACCTCAACTGTCTGAACATGCTTTAAGCCTGTGTGTGTGTGTGTGTGTGTGTGTGTGTGTGTGTGTGTGTGTGTGTGTGTGTTTCCTACAGTATGTCACAAGGCTGACAGTATCTCAGCATTAACCACACACACATGTTCAGCACACAATAGACGTCCATGATCTCATCTGTCCACTCGGGTTCTGAACAACAAACGCTTCACAGACTTTACACAACACCCACAAAGCACTTTTGAATCAATCATGTTTTCATTTCCTAACTGATGTGGCTTTGTCATCACTACATCATCAGTAAGTGCTACAGATGTATGAAAGAAATGCACATGACCTAGAAAAGATGATCTGAAAAGAGCCTGGACAGCACTGGTTAATACGATCTAAAGTAAGCCTAATTAGCGTCATTTCAGAGCACGCACTGCATGCTATACACCAATCAGCCACAACATTAAAACCACCAACAGGAGAAGTAAATATCATTGACCATCTTGTAACGATACAGTGTTCTGCTTGGAAAGCTTTGGATCTGGCATTCATGTGGATATTTATTAGCCATGTAGCACCCACCTAGACCAGACCAGACACCCCCAACCCAAAGCAATGACACTCCTTCCCCAGCAGGATGCAGCCTGACAAAAACAGTTGAGGAACAACTCAAAAAACAGGAAGCAAAGCAGAAGGTGTTGACCTGGCCTCCAAACTCACTAGATCCCAAACTGATCAAGTATCTATAGCAGGGGTGCCCACACTTTTTGGGCTTGTGAGCTACTTTTGCAATGACCAAGTCAAAGTGATCTACCTGTGTATATATAGTCATATTAACAGCCATATTAATATTCATATTAATTGTTGTTACAGCGTTAAAGATGAATGTTTGTCTTGCTGTTTGTTTTAGAGTTGCAACAGATAAATGTTTTAGACCAGGGGTGCCCACACTTTTTTGGCTTGCGAGCTACTTTTACAATAATAATAATAATAATAATACATTTTATTTATAACGCACTTTACATCAAATCATTGACCTCAAAGTGCTACAATGCATATAAAACAACATAAATAGTAGAAGAGGATCTATCTATCTATCTATCTATCTATCTAGATACATTAATTGTCATATTAATTGTTGCTACAGTGTTAAAAGCTCTATCCATCTTTGTTTTTATTTTTATCAAGAAAAATTGGTACACTGCACCTTTAGAAAAATAGCGCTGTGTCTTTAGGGAACGGTAGTCTTGAGTTGTCGTTTAAGTTGGGCGTTGCTGTGGATGTGTACCGCTGAATTGAGGGCATGTTGCAAATATAAAGTAAAAATAAAAGATGAACGCTTGGTTTGGTGTTTGTTTTTGAGTTGCAACAGATAAATGTTTTAGACTAACATCTAAAAAAAGTTTTCATTGGCACGCGATCGACCCGCACTACCTTCAAGATCTACCGGTCGATTGCGATCGACGTAATGAGCACCCCTGATCTATAGGATGCACTGGAACAAGCCACAATCCACGGAGGCCCCTCCCCTCAACCCATAGCACCCGAAGGCCCGCACTAACAACATCCTGTTGCCAGACACCACAGGACACCGTAAGAAGACCCATGTGCATTCTCTGATGAGTCACAACTGTTTTGGAGGCACAAGGGAGACCTACACAATATTATGAAGGTGGTGTTAATGTTGTGGCTGATTGGTGTACGTATCAAGTAGGTTTTGAGGGATTTCCGTCTGTGTCACAGCTGTAACCAACCAAGAGTGATACACAATGACAGTGTCATCTACAGAGACTCAGCAGTAGCATGGTCAGCAAACAGTCAACCAATCAACAACCTGGTTAAACACGTTGGAGGAAACATCTTCTTGACTGTGTTCAAAGAAAAGGGACACGGTAAACTTGGCTGTGCCCTAGCGGAAACACACAGCTGTTCTGTCCATTCCTACCACTCAAACGCATCCACCATCTGCCTGCTCGGCCAATAATGTGTCAGGAAATGTCCATAAATCAGCACATGGGTCTGGCAGTGCATCGGTTTGGAGCAGAACTGCATCTCTGATTGCAAGCTGTTGGGCCAATTTATTAGGTATACTGAGCAAATTAGATCATTTTAGTCATACCTTCAAATATATGAAACATGCTGATAAATGAAGAGACGGACGCCAGGGCAGATTACCTGCTCAGCTGCTTTTAGTTCTGCTCATTCAATATGCCACTTCTTTGAGCCTATCTAGCATTGCTTAGAACAGGGTTTGAGGGTGTTTCTTGAATTTACTTGACACTCTGGTTTCAGAGTTGGTCAGTGGACAAAAATTGGAAGGAATGAGGAGGCTTTCTCTCACATTCCACAACAAGAGAAGCATCTCAAGCAACACACACACATCTTGAGCTTTTTCTTGCAAAAGAACCAAATGGTCAGGGGAAAAAGTCGTTTCATTAACCCCACCCTCCTCTGATCTGCCAGCTACTAGGGAATGTAGATGATAATGAGTTTCCAAGTGTAATGCTTTGTATACATCCATTAAGAGAGGAGCTGCAGTGGCAGGAAGTCTTCAGTACTACTTAAACAGCCTCTCTTGATCTTCAGCATGGGAAACATTACTCACAGTTAAAGATAAGTTTGCAATGAACATTTCAGAAATAAATTGTTGTTTGTGTTACATTATTTATCCCATGACACTGACTGGGCAATTTAAAATATCCACTAATGAGTCACCGAATTAAGTTTAAGTTGTTTACTCAGACTTCTAGATGGTTGTAGGCGGCAAAGTATAGACTTTGTTCTTGTGTTATTGGGTCCACTTCACCAAAACCAATAAGTCTAATACAACAGACCCGCATTAACCCTGCATTCACAAAGACTACACTTTATTTTAATGTTGGTAAACTAGTAATATTAGACAGGCCTCTCAGGATAATGCATGAGCAATGCTCTCACACAATTTAAACATAACAGAATCGTCCAACAATAGCAGCGCCAATATTAGAAACCTCTATTTCAAACGAAAAACAACTACAGATGAAATGTTATCAACAACAGCAATCACTGCCTTTGCAACCTGCACCCAGAGTTGTCCCGTATCAATTAAGGGGTTAAAGTGAATGCCAACCAGACTCAGAATACAGACTCTACATCACTAAACTTTCAAACGCTGCATAATAAACAGTGTTTGCGCATTTTTAAACTGCGCGCTTGACTCCCTGTTACAGTCTCCGAAGCGCTTCCGAAGGATTTTAGTGGGTGAGCCTTTCTTTTAGCATAGGACACAGCACAGCAATTAGCATTAGTCTCCTCTGCTGCACACATGTTTGGCGCTGTTGCGCAATCCTTCGCTGCATATCATGAATATGAACAAACTGTCTGGATATTTACGCATGGTGAGAAAGGGCTTGTGAAAATAACTGTCTAAAAAGTGAAGTTTAATTGCACCTTTCTGGCTGTTTTGCGAATTCTTGTGTGATGGCAGCATGACACTGGGGGAATAGTTTTCTTTTATTTGGGGCCTACATGGGTTTGCTTGACAGAAAGAAATACCACTAGAGGTTTATTTCCCCTGTGAAAGCTGGAACTGGGAGCCATAGTGCGAATAAGTGCTCCCAGAGGGGAACATGACCAGACCTATATTTATATGTTCAGCTCTGTGCGTCTCCCGCAGCATTTTTAGAGCGATCATCTGACAAGCTAAAACATCAGGGCTCGGTCGCGATTTTTGTCATTCTTGTTGTGACAGACCAGACTAGCGAGCAGTGAGAATAATGAGCGTATAACCCCTCATTCCCGACTCCAGTCAACACCACCAAACAACACATGGCAATAGAAGCCGCTGATGACAGCATGAGAAATGGCAAAAGAAAATATGCAATTTCATAAACTAAAATTAAAAAAAGGCAGGGTGAGGGAACGAACGACAAAGAAAGAGATGTAGAAATGGTGTAGGGAGGAGAGAGAGAGACATATGGATGTAATTGAGAGCCGATGAACTGATGATGTCATCTCCCAGTCAGGTTATCAGGCCCCAGGCAAAGCAGCTACAACTCACAAAACATGTCTCTCTTCTTAAAACATATGGGGGCTCCACATGCACACGCAGCATATAAGACAGCATGCATGCTTCTAGGAGAGTTGCAGAGCTGCAGTTTCTGAGACATTCCAAGTCACTTATGTAGCATGGTTAACATGTTTGCTCAAAACTAATCCTGCAAACTGGAAGAGTCACCCTTTGGAGTTTGAATTGTGATTAAAGATTGAGTTTTCTTCGCACGCACACAAAACACACACACACACACACACATTTCTGTCCTTCCCATTAGCCTCTTTGGCATGGCTACACTATGACCTCATCTGCAATGGGCTGAACTCCAGAAAACACACACATGAGCGCACACACACACACACACACACACACACACACACGGCAGTAGAGCCTGTACAGTCCCATATAAGGACTTGCTGATGATGTAATGGGCGCCACTGACTGAGAGTGAGACTCGGTGTGCAGAGCACTTCTCATAATGTTTGGTTTTCCTGATGGAATGTCCACATCACTGGGATCTCCGGGAAAGGGAGAGGTGAAGGAGTAGAGACAACTTATTCTCTGAGGATTTTTTTTAAAGAAAGGACACGGGTCAGCTGAACTGCACAGGTAGGACCAAAATACTGTTAAATAGCAGAGACATGGAGGAATGCATTTAGAAAGATTTGTCTCTTAAAAGCTTTTTACTGCAAGACGAGCTGATGTGGACAAAGTCAAGTCTACAAGACTAGGTAGAGATATATTTGTTCTGCTAAGCAAACATCAAATAACCAAAAAAGGAAATTCAAGGTCTCACACTGAGCCTTTACTCTGAAGACAGATTGCATCTAAACTTTAAGCTTTTGGTTTGTGCAATACTTTGCTTTCACAAGACATTGCATAAAATAAAAAAAACACATCAGAACTTGAGGTTTAGCTAAAAAGTCTAATAATACAAGTTCAACAGAAATAGTTTGCTTTAATTTGCCAACAAACCATCCACTCCATTAACATTTTGCTAATTTAATCCACCCACACACACATTAAAGCTGTAAGAGACACGTATTTTAAAAGCAAAAGTTCAAATGCTCTACTCACAAATGATCTTCTCACAGATCTTACTGACATATGAACAGCAATGGCTATTCATAGAAAACAACTAAATAAAATCTAAAGTATAAAATGTGAAGTTAATATCTACACTGGGGAAACCAACTCCCTGGAAACTAATAGCAAGTTCAAAAAGTAAGAAATGCACTGATGAGAGTCAGGTTGAAGTTGAGTTTGTATCGTGCAAAAAAAATGATATGACACAAAATACAGTGTATGAATTAAATTTTGTATGTTGGCGGCATGCATCAGGACTGACAACACTCGGTAAAAGTAGCCCGTGTGTAATTACGTTAAGAACAGGGGGGTGGGGGGAATTCCTGCCTCTCATAGCTGGAAATCGGGTAGCGTTGAAGGTGCACAGAAGGAGGGTGATTGGGTGCAGTGTTGTGGGTATTCAAGGGTAGAACAACTCCTTAATTAACAAACGCTCCCTGCCAAGCGACCATCTGCTGTTAGTCAAGACATCCTACAGCATGTTTGCTGTCTAGAGAGAGATACACAACAACAAAGAATATATGGACATATTTGCATTTTGTGTTTTACGGGCACACGCATGTAGAGTGTACAAGAAAAAAAAAGGTAACGCTAGCTTTTGTATACATTTGAGTGGGCTGTTATTCAAATTCAAGTTTATACAAGAAATACACAACTTGAGAAATTATTTGTGTTCAAGAAGTTTAAGTATCAACACAAAACATATACTTGGATCTGAAATGAGAGTGAATATAAAATCGCCTCCGTTTGACACAAGTGTTTTTGTCTTCTTCTGCACAGACTCAAGCTCCTGCTCATCAAAGAGAGAGAATATCACAAAATAAAGGAGGAAAAAAATGAAAGCGAAGCATCAATCCTGAAAGGGGAGCTGTCCGAGCTGAAGGCCTTTGCGGCGCTTGTTGTAAAAGAGCAGCAGTGTTTGAGCAATCTTCTGGAGGAGCAGAGGCTTCGTGTCAAAGAACTGACTGCTATCACTGACCACATCCAGCGGGAGGTCTGGGCTCAGAAGCCGAGTGCAAAGGTGGAGCGGGGGCTCAAGTCCTTCCATCTCGGGGTGCAGCAGCACAGTCAAGTTTCCATCTTCCACCAAAGCCAGAACATCATGACTGCCCCAAGCCTGCTGTCAGAGGTGGAAGTACTGAGGAGAAGGGTGGTGGAAATGGAAGGGAAGGATGAGGAGCTGATACGCATGGCAGACCAGTGTCGGGACCTTGACCGCAGACTGGCTAAGGAGACCAGCCACTGCCGTAGCCTGAAGGTTGAGGTGGACAAACTCAACTGTAGAATCAGTGAATTGGACAGGATAGAGGAGGCTCTAGGCAAAAGCAAACAGGATTGCAGTATTCTGAAGGGTAGTTTGGAGCGAGAAAAAGAGGTTAGCAGGATGCTGTCCGGTGAGCTTGACACGCTAAGAGCTAGGGTGAGAGAGCTGGAGGCTGCTGAAAGCCGTCTGGAAAAGAGCGAAATGGTGATCAGACAGGACCTGGGAAAGCTCAGGTCACTGACTGTAGCTTTGGTGGACGACAGAAAGAGCATGGGCGAGAAGCTCCGGCAGGCAGAGGAAAAACTCAACAGGAAGGAGAGCAAAAGGAGCGAGCAGGATAATTTGGCAACAATGACAGAGATACTGAGAGAGGAGAGGCAGCAGACACTGAGGTCAAAGGCAGATCTGGAGGAACAGATTAAGGACATGGCGAGGGAAAAGGATGAACTCAAGGACAGGCTGAAAGCAGAAGAGGGCAGGAACAGAGAGCTACACAGTAAAATAACAATAATGAAGAAAAAATTACAGGTCTTAGAAAACAGGAAAGAAAAAGAGGAGAAATACACATGCAACTCTGTTACGAATAAAACTGCCCACCCCTTCCAAACAGAGGACAACAAAGTTAAAGAACTGACGCAGGAGCTTGATAAACTGCGAAAAAGACTCCAGGACAAGGAGACGCTGGAGGGAGAGCTGATGAAAGTGGAAGAGGACTTTGAGTCCCTGGAAAGGAGGTTTAAGGACGAGCAGAGGAGGTCCCGAGTTCTGTCGGAGGAGCTTGAGGTGGCAAAGCGGGAGCTTTCCAGGTACGAGCAGGCAGAGAAGCAAGAGGTCAACCAGGAGCACCTTCTCCTTTGTCGTCTTCAGAAGGAACAGGTTAAGTCCAGACTCTTAACCAGAGAAGTGGAGACCCTGAAGGAAAAACTCCAGAAGCTGATGGGGACAGAGGAATCTATCTGCAGGGTCCAGTCGGATCAGTCCACACTGCAGAGGAACCTGACCCAGCAAGAAGCCAAGAACAAAGAGCTGGCCAGGGAGATAAAGGAGCTGACCAGTGAGCTAGACAGGTACAGACAAATCAAGAACCTGACAACTGGTGCCAACAAACATTTCTCAAACTATCTCCAGACCACCAAAGAGGTTCAAACTGAACCTGCAGAGAGCGCGGTGCCTGACTACAGCGAGCACAGTGAGAGACGAGATGAAGACGGTGACACGGACCTGAACCACAACTCTGAAGTCGTAAATAGACGAAGCTCTCTTGTCAACAGCTTGAACAGTGCAAATAACAACATAAGCCAGTACAGCAGCCACTCAGGAGTTGATATGCATCAAACCGTAAACGGGGATGTGATGATGTTGACACACCCTCCAGGGCAGCCCTTGCACATCAAAGTAACGCCACATCATATACTCAACACAGCCACACTTGAGATTAGCAGCCCCACCGGAGACGCAACCACATCCTACACCAGCACAGCAGTCATCCCAACGAGTGGAGCGTCGCCCAAGCAAAGAATTACCATCATCCAGAACTCCAGCCCATCTGCCCCCAATACCAAGAGTCCCTCTTCAAGCCCTGACCGCACCGTCTCTCCAATAAACGGAACACCCATCCCTAGGGTTTTGAGTCCAAGTTCGTCACGCTCCGTCACACCTGACCACACCAACTCTCCCATTCAGATCGTAACAGTCAGGACCTGCTCCCCAGAGCCAACAGATGCTGCAAACCAAGACGTCTTCTGCAAGACTCCAGAGAGGCAGAACAGCTGGCAACATCAGAAGTCCAACAGCACCAACACAAGTCCCAGTATAATCACTACAGAAGACAATAAGATCCATATCCATCTGGGGAGCCCGTACATCCAGTCTCTGAATGGTATGGCCAACGGCGCCCCGCAGCCTGTGGGGCCGTACTATCTAAGACATGAACAAAGGACTCAAGTACTTGCAAATGGCTGTCACGTAACAGGTGTTGGAAAGATTACAAGTAGCATCACTATATCACCAGCTAACTCTCGAGGATCACACTCCTCAAACTTTACAGTAAGTGGCCTTTGTGATTAGGTGATATTATGCTCAGTCACATTTCCAGACTAGACAGCAAATAAAAACGATTCCTCTGATAAGAACCAAGAGTTGGACGCGTTTACTACTTGATTTAGGTAATGTGTCTCTAGACTTTGTTGAATTTATCAGTCTTTTATTACCTGTATGACACGTGTCTATGCAAAACATCATCACAACCGAATGTATGATGCGCTTTTCATAATTTTCTCTTTCATTTCTGTTTTATTTCTCTTCATTAAAAGCATTTGTGTTGTTTTTATTCATTCATCTTGTATTCTTTTGAGGTGAGCTGTTTGAATGCAAAATAGCTGGAATATGGAAAGTTAGTTAGCACTCAATCCTGATTTGATGAATTATTGGAATTAGAATTAGATTTTTCTTTTGTCACAATAAAACTTTAACCCAGAGCAGTGGTGGGGCTGTTCATTTGAGAATAACTCATCTGAACCTGACAACGGATGTAAAATCAAATCCTCTTACGTCAAATTCACACATCCATGGACACGCTGTGCAAAAGTAGTTAAAAACAGCAGATTTTAATGTGTGTGACCTGTAAAAAGTCTAAACCGGTCAGTTGCACGGGTATCACCAACAAAAACGTTTTTAAAATGATGTTCTTGTCATAATGGTTATTTAACCATTCAAACTGCATTGTAGGGACTGCAAAATGAGCACAATGATCCAGACTATTAAAAGGTAAGGATGCAATTACAAAAGATATTGGGAAATAAAATATTTTATGGTTTTAATTGAATATCATCAGCCTTCATTGTTTTAATCTAACATGACAAGCACTATATGCAAATATTTTTTAAGAGTGCCACCTCATAAAATGTACAGTTATATAATGTGGCAAAGATAAATGGCCCAAGACCCCAACTGGATGTTAAATAGCTATAATAAATTAGATAAGAGTTATGAAAGTCACAGTGAATTGTGTCATCCAGATAAGAAACTAGCTGACATTATTGGGAGATGTGCCATAATGTCTCTTGTGGCAGGCGAGGCTGGCAGAGAGCCGACATAACGAGCATATGATGACAAATGCGGAGGAGCATTAACTACCCTGACATCACCGGTTGGCAAGGTGGGATGAGGCAACCGATGACAATCCGGGCTTGACAGAAGTCCTCATGAGAATCAGTGTAAGCATTTGGCCACGAGACACGTCTCCACAGAAGATATACTTGTTCTTGCAAATCTCTGCAACATTCTTAAGACTTCAAAGTCAATCCCATGCTCTATCTAACAGACTTCAGCTCTCCTTTTCTGCCATGTCAATTTTCTGTCAGCCTCTCAGCCTTTTCCGTCGAGCTGTTCCGCAATACAAATGCGAGTAAGATGAGATGTCAGTGAGGGTAAAGGGGCCAGCCTACGAAATCAGCTGCGCAAATCCTTCAATATAAAAAGTGCAGGGGTTTTTACGAGTGATCACGTAAAGGTATGAATCTAAAATGTGTTCTAAGACGGGCCGACGTGTCAGCAATAAACTACCGCACGGCTAAAGCACTGCATGGTGTGGCTATGGTGCAGCTAAAGCAAGTTACCTCAAGCCTGTAATAGAAGTCACATGTTTGTGTGCCAAAGTGTAACACAAATGCTTCACATAATAAATCTGGAATAGTAAAAGTATCAGGCAACCCCCTCCTAACAGACAGTCGTTTCTTTCTTCTCTGATCAGATTGGTCCAACAAGGATTCCCAGGACCAAAGGATATTGTGCTAACAGGAGAAGCAGAGCTCTTAATACAGGATTGAAAAATGGAAAACTTCTCAGAGTGCCTGCTGGGAAAACCCCATGACCTCAGAATCTCCAAGATGCCAGCAACTACAAGTTCAGTACTGCAAAATAATGAGAGAAAATGCAAAAGCGTATGACAGAACAGTGACTGTTTTGTGTGCAGATGACATTTGAGAATGAGGATTCTGTAAGAAAAATATGAACAAGCGCTAATAAAGACAACCGTAAAGTTATAAACAGCTGTACACACATGCATGTAATTACAACTATTTTAAATAGAAAGTACGAGGACTTGTATTACTGACATTTATAATTGGGAAACGTTTCGGGCAGCAGGGGTCTGTGCAATATCTTACACTTAATTGCCAGTTAATTAGAACTACTTGGGAAAATGTATGAACTCAGTCCTGAACTAAATCTTAGCTTCATGAGGGTTACAGTACTCAGGATTTGTTAAGATTGGAGATTTAACTATGAGGCTGCGTTTTCTTAGCACTACCGGCAACAGAATCACTTTTTTATTTGATTCAACACAGTTTAAAAGCACCACAAACAACACCCTGTCAAAAAAGATCATTAAATCGCTCTTTCAACATTAACTGAACATTATCAACACTGTTATATTAGCATTTTTTTCCACTAGTGTACCTAATGTTGAGGCATGTGTGTATATATGCACAAGTAGTTAAATGGTTGCGTTGTGCATGTGTGTTCAAACGAGAGCTAGAGGATAGGAAAAGTGACATTTTGACTTTATGTCTGAATACCCTAAAATAAACTTCTTTTTCAAATGCCTCCAGAAATCCTGCTCCTCTTGCAACGCTTTGCTGTCCAACTCAATCAGGTCAATAATCCTTAAAGGACATGACTGCCCTCTATTGGCATGCAAAGTGCATGAGGATATGTAAGAAGTAGCCGCAGGGAGCTTCCTCTGTTGATGTATGAAGGTAAACATGAGCACAGTCGAAAGAATACTGAAAGTTATGTGTAAAAAATGACAGCTAACTGTGTGGTTCAAGAGAAGATAGAGGGCATAAGCCACTACTTTAACCATAATGTTTATGACCAAAACATATGGCCACACACATGATAAACACACACGTGTTCACACAGCACTTCTGCTAGTAACAACTCCACCAAGGCTAGCATGGCTTACTACACATGTCTAACAAATCAGAGGTAAGACAAACAAAAACACACAGGCACATAGAGTTGTCCTACATGTCATTAAACGTTTCAAGGCTGTAGCTAAAGTTAGCAACTGATAAACCGTTACCGGCTAGCTAACGTTAGCTTTTGCCGTCAACGTTCCATCATGTGTCGCGACATCGACACGCCAACCTTAACCTTTATTAGGTTAAACCCAAACCTTTCAGATATATCAGAAGTCAAACGCGTATAAATTCATTAGATTACCTGAATTGCCCTCGTGTTGCCACCACTCGTCACCCAAGTCGTCCCCCATTTTCCTGAACTCGTAAACTGTCCAATCCAAATATACCGCTAAGACAGCGTGCTGGCGGTGTGTTCAGGAACAGCTCGTTTATAACAAAACTTTATGGTTTTAAACGTCACCGCGGTACAAAATAGACTGAACAAAGATGTTTATTGACATGTTGTCGTAGTTTAAGCACAAGCTGGGGTTAAATATAGTTAAAATATAGCATAGATATGTGGATATGCCATCACAGAAAATAATTTATACACACAATGTTGTGACAAGTAACCTCACCATCCCGATGTCAGGACAGTAAACGTTACAAACTTACTCCCTACAATATTTGTGTGGTCTGATCTACCCTCATTAAAATGTAATATTCCCGTCTGTGGTATGTCCTAAAGACAGTGCTTTTTCAAAACATCTCTTGGAGTAACACATTTTTATAGGACAATCAAGTGAAAATATAGAAGCTCTTTGATGCAGCTCTGAGCCTGTCAATGCAGCGTTATGCTTTGCATCAGTAACAGCGTACCTTTGATATTATGAATAATGATAATAATAATAACCCTTCAGATGAAACAGTTTTTACTTTTTAACACCAAACCATTGTACCCTAATGTTATTTTACAAACATACGGCCGGCATCCCGCCAAAGGGTCAAATTAGGCCTGCAGCAAGATGCAAAAATGACATAGAAGATTGCAATTTTTGTCCACTGTTTTAGTAAGAGAGGTGGACAGACCACAACAATGAGACCCAGGACTAAACTGCCAATTTTATTGCTATTTTATTTTGTTTATGCATACTGTGTGCAAGAAACACCAAGGCCTTGTATGAACAAACATACTTGGCAATAGAGTCTTTTCTGATTCTGACTGATTCAGAAAGAGACAGAGGCAGCGACTGGGACAAGTTCTTAAGGATGCTCTGAAAAATCTACCCGCTAAAAAGCTTGTAAACCTGCACAGAGGTGACAACCATTCAGTACACATTGCCATCTCAAGATGAGTTTCAATAGACTGTAGTAGCACTATTGGGATGGTTGGGACTAAATATGACTACTACGTTTGAAAAATAATTCAAGTTTTACATGCACACAGCACTTCTTTCCCTTCCCCCTCTACACACAGTATCCTACCATAAAAGATTTCCATCAAATGAGAAAAGACACGTCACTTTGCTTGAGTTACTTTTGTCCTCATTGACATTTAATTAGATGCCAAATAAAAGGCCTCCATACATTATATTTAGGTTATAAACGTCAACTGCTAACCTTTTCACAAACGACACAGGCAATTACAGGATAAACCCTCATTATTAATCACAAGGTGATGTTTCTGTAGAGAAAGAGAGCAGCGACCCGCTGTTCAAGTCGGTGTCTCTGCATTGTGCGCGTTACGAAACACGTCTATCTCCCTCATTCGTCATTACGGTTTGGACTGGTGATCTTATATTCCGAGAAGAAAAGGAGAAAGAGAACAGGGAGGAGGATGCGTTTGGAATGGTGCCCTCTTTCCTGCAGCTGTAGCAAAGAGGAGGGACAGGTCCTCTGGGAGTAATTGCATGCTTTTTTGTTTTTCTGTCAGAATAACACATTTCTGGCTGCTCGAGACTATGAGATGTTTGATTAAAGCTCTGCCACAAAAAAGAACAGACTGATTACTGTGGAAATTATGAAGGATTTAGAATGGGTGATGCTGTGTAACCCGCAAAAAAGGGGGAAGAAAAACAAATAAAGAGAGAGGAAGGATGCAGTCAACACATCGCACTAAGGTCTGCCAACTTTCAGGGAGGACAATGGACTCTAAATGGCAGCTTTGTGTGTAATTAAGAATCATTCCTGTAAAACACTGGGCTCTTCCTCATTTATCATTCTCTCTCTTCATTGTTTGGCTGCATTTCCAGGAGGAACAATGTGCTGCAAAATAGCACAAACCTTTCTTGTAGACCCTAGAGAAACTTGGAGGGATTACCTGTATGTTAAAATATAAAATGCCTTTTGTGGCAAGCTTTGAATACATGGGAGGGCTCACATTGTTAAAATCCTCAAAACGACGTGTGCCAGACATTTGAACATAAACGAAAGGTCCAACAGATACAGTGGAAAAATGTCAAAGGAAACTGCAGTAATTCAGTTAGGCCGTGCTCAACTGGGCTTCCAAGTTTCAAAAGCAAAATGTCCTGCTGTTTTATTTCTTCGGTTGTACATTAAATAGCAGTTCGTTTTGGAATCTACTCGCGTTTCCTTTCTTGTTGAAAGTCGGAGATGGAAACGACTCTTATATCTGCCTGTTAAGTATGAAGGAATCCCTAGGAGCATATTAACGTGACCACAGAAGATGTGTCTGGCAACAAAATAATCCCAAATATTCCCAGTAAAACCACACATTGTTAACTTTTACACTTTAATTTTTGAATGGAGCAAACAAACTAGCTAAAAATGACAAAGGGAGTTTTGGGGGCTGTAGCGACTATAGTGTGTAGGTTCATACCCTCGCCAAAGGACTTCATACAAAACTGATTATGCTAATTATGCAGCGCCTGGTAAATCTCTCCATCCTTTGCGGTGTGCAAGAGTCTCTGTGGAGACATCTCTGTGCAGACGCACCGGTAGCAATGCATTTTACATTAACCACCAATAACTGTTTGCCTGAGCTGAAGAGGGGAGCAGCTGTAGCGATGAAGTTAAAAATGTCACTACAGTTCTATGAATTTAAAGAGCCATCAGTCAGGAATGGTGAAAGTCTGTGTTAAGATTAAGGATTAAGTGCAGTTAATGCTTCTGCGGGACATAGATGGCGTAACCTACGCACGTAGACGACACCGGGGCGCTCGTCAGTCTGGCTCGCTCTGTAAAAACGCCTCCCTAGTCGGTGCTGTGTCTTCTTCGCCAGTTTGTTTACTTCCTGCTTCACTTTCAACAATGGTGACTGAAATTTTTGCTGAAATTGTTCCGAAGACGAGTCATACAAATCCGTATATCCATGTATCTCTGAACCTCCTCAGCTAACCTTTTCTCTATGTGTTTCATCGTTATTGACCCGAAACAATCAATTGGAAAATTGTGGAGATGGAGAAGCAGATGCAAATACTAAAACGGAAACACGCTACTACCAAGTGGACCAATCACAGCTCTTGTGGTCTGCGCTGGTGTGACGCATGGTTACATTTCTGGGGAGATGCACGTCAGACTATGCCGTTACAGTCTAAACAAGGAAGCCATCAAAGGGGGGAGGGCAAACATGGACTCTTCACAATGGGACAGCGCTGGTGTTGACTGATGTAGGGACTGTAGACTGTAGTCATAAATTATATGTATGCAGGGACAGTGTTAGTTTATGTAGTCCCACTGTCATCAGGAGGAGGCGTATGTTTTGTGCTGTAGCTGTAAGAAACAGGATAGGTATAGCTCAGAGATCAGATCTGTGCTCCTGGTAAACTGTAGCTTGTTAGATCCATATACTTTCCCAATGCAATCCTAGTTTCTGAGAGGCCGCAACAAGGATGGGTGCTCTCCGCCCAGTCCAGACTTGCGAAATGTGTTGTATGTGGGTAGATATCATTTGATTATCATTGCAAAATATGCCAAAGCCTCCCTCATTTTTTTAACGGGGCCCAAACAATTGCTTAGTTAGCTTGACAGCCTACATCGTGGCTTCACATGCACCTCCCTGGAAATGTAACTGGATGTCGAGATGACGCATACCACAACAGCTGCGTTTGGTCTGACATGCATTTCCTCGTTCACGTCGCTCAGTGACCGGAGAAGCACACTAAACTGTTCTTCAGATGTTACTGACTTATCTCCAAGACGAGCTGCTCTGTTCCAGTAATCATTATTAGGAGCAGGGATAAACTCAAAACAGCTGACGGGCCGCAGACGAGCGCTTTGACTGGGTGATTACAGAATGATGCTGACACACCAGCACACAAGTATAAATGTCTCCACCTGCATTGCGCACTTGTAGCTGTTAACTCTTGCCAAGACAGGAAATAAGTGAATTTACTAGACTTTCAAATAGCCACCTCTCAATCGCTTCTAATATTATTTCAGAACAAATGTTTATTATTTTAATATGGAAAAAAAATTTATATTTCCAAAGTAAAGATAACAAAAGTGTAAAAAGTTCTAAGAATCCAAAAAATAAAAATAAAAAGATGAACGTTACTGTAATTAAAAGCAGGCAGCTGTCTCTTCGGGCCTCTGTGATTGCACACTGCGGAGCACTGGTGTTAATGTGTTTATTTTGTTGTAAGCAGCTGTTCCTCCACTTTCTCATTTTAATGATCACAAGGAGAGGAAGTGTTATTTCTGGTTGCCATCTTCCTCCATTTTACTGAGTCCCCCCCCCCCCCCCTGCTGATCACGGAGAAAGAGAGGAGGGACAAAGCGAGTGAGAACGGACGCAAACTAATTATGGCTTTGAAAAGTTCAGTGCTAATTACCACACATCCACAAAGGCATCTATTTCCTACCTGTTCTCATGCTGCACATTCCCAGTGATAATAATAGACCGTCTCTTCTTTACCTAAGATTTGCACTCTGGCTCTTTTAAATGATTCTCCTTTGTTTTAGCTACCGATCATTCCTTTAGTTTTTCTTAACTTTTCCACTGAGATTATCAGCTTCTCTCCACCCAAAGTAGCTAATAGATTACAATTGTTAGAAGGGACTCATTGTGTGGTCTTTTGTAGCCTTTAATGACGGCTTTTAATGAATATATTATTTGCAATAATAGTGGAATAACCTTGATTAAACCCGAGGAGAATAATTTATTTAAGTGAAGCTCTTCTTCATTTTTAAAAAACAGAAATGATGACTCGAAGGAATATAAAATCAAGTACGGTCGTGTCCGCATGCCACCGCCAGAACAGGGGGGTCAGCAAGTTAGTCGGTGGCTTGACAGCCATTTTGCAGCCAAGTAGAAACAAACAGCGAGCGACCTTGAGCTTTCCAAAACTTCCCCCGCACATAACCCATGCAGAGCTACAACTGTATTTATGAGCATCTGGCTGAGACTGTCTTGTATGGAAATGCTTTCTAAACATTTGGCAAATACTAATTTGTTGCTTTCGCTTCCTGTTATTCTAAGTTTGTTTGAACAGAAAACGATGAACGACCTTTAGATAAATAGATGTCTGTCTAACATTAGACACATTTCACAATGTCAAACGTCACATGTTCACTATGTCCTCTTATCGTCCTGTGCCGGTGGATTACATTTCTATATGACAGAAGAGGTCTGTCCCTGTTTGGTCACGTGTTTGTGGCCGCAGATGGGATAAACAAGCCAATGTTCTCCTGTAGACGTGTCAGGGGGGTGAGAGGTAAGACAGAAGGCATCTCAGAGCAGGCATCGTTATCCCGAAGGTCCCAGTTTCTGTCAACCTCGCCAACTGTCTGACCACATGGATCCGGCTGCTGCGCCCGATGGGAGTTTAAAGCCCACGCACACGCCGCAAAAGTGTGCCGGAGAAAGACACGACGACTTACAGCACGACATGATGTCCAACTGAATCTTCAACTGAAGGTGCTGGGATTTGAAAACATGAGAGGTTCAGAGTTGTTAGACAGGGACTTGTAGACCTTTTCAGACACATGATATCACCACTGATGACAAGCTGTCAGATGTTTGTGTTGCTCACGTGACCAAATGCAGACAAACTCCAGCTGGGATCTTAAAAAAGATCGATGTTCGTCTGCCACCATGTTTTGCACGTTACGTAATAGGAAGCTAAACACAGTGAAAAGTATCTATTCCTCTGTTAGCGATTACAAATTTAAACTTCACTAATCCATTATTTTCTAGTCTATCTGATAAAATGTCTCATTTTTTTTAGAAAGCAAGCCGCCATGCCAGTGTCAAAAAACTGCAGTTCCTAAAATGACCACTTGAGGCTAGCTCCAATAGTGAGTCAATGCCAATACACATCCATGTCAAAATGCTCAACTTTACAACATGTTTGCAGCCTGGGGCAAAGATTTGTTTCGCCCATTTTTTTTAATTAGCTGTGAGTTAAGGCCCATTAGATACCGTAACCTATGCACATAGCCAGTGTGAGCCATTTATACTTTTCACCAAAGACGAGTCATACAAACGTTTGTATTTCTGACCCTCCCCAGCTAACCCTTCCTTCATGTATTCCATCTTTATTGATCCAAAACAATCAAAATAGCAGAGATGGAGAAACAGCCGGAAACACGCAACTACCAAGCAGACCAGTCACGGCTGTTGTGCTCCGTGACGCGTGGTTACATTTCTGGGGAAGTCCACGTCAGCTATTGCATTAGGGTCTGTGCATGCTCTGTTTAATCGCCATAGCCATGTTGTCAAATTGACGCTGAAGCCTAAACCGCAGAATCAGATTCTGGCAATATGGTGACAGGTAGACCTCCTGTATTGTCTGTACTGAGCTTCCAAACTGCACTTTAGACATCCTGTGTGTTACATTATGGAGGGTTTGTGTACCTTTAAAAGACTAAAAGTTTGAAAATTAAAGAAATTAGGTGCAGAATTAAAAAGAAGCAAGCATACAAACTACTTTAGCCCATTCCTCATCTAACTAACAGCATAACATCAAGACCAGTTACTTTCCGCAAATGTCATCTTCCTGTATGTTGTAAGTGTCATTGTTGTTTCGGTGCTTTTACGCCTGTGTATGTAATTTTGTTGAATTACTTCTTGATTTGTTCATTTTTTTTCTTAAGTCTAAAATCTTGAGTTGAAAACTCAGTTTGAACCACAATCAGCTTAACTGGCTCACAATGTACAGTATGTCCCTAATTGAAATTACATACTGTGCATCTGATCAGAAGCTTTATGTGAGTAAAGAGAAAACCGTTAAATTGCCATATATTATATTGTGTTTTTCTAAAGGAAAAGAATAAAAGTGTGCTATTAAAACTTTTAACAGGCTAGTATAATTAGTACATATATAAAAAAGGCTTTTGTTCTCAAGCAATGATGCATTTGAATGCTTAAAAGTGTTGTTTTGTTGTTTTTAGCAGATGGAACAGAGTATCAGTCCTCATGTGTGAGACCTCTGCTTGTATGGACGCAGCTTGCTGATGCCCGAGACAGCAGAGGCTACAGTGTGGGAAGAATGACAGGACATCTTGTCCCCGCTCTAATTATGGTAAGAGTGATTGTTGTTTGCTGCAGAAGTGATGGCGTGAAAGGGCTGAGGGCCAGCTGCACAGCTGGGAGATTAGTGACACATACATATTTTTGCTTCAACACATACATCACCGAAGGGGCACAGAGGAGCAGAACAAGGTGAGAGGGGACTTCTGGGTGATGCACCTGTCAAATAAGACCTTGCTACCTGTGTGGCGTTATGTGACCCTGCAGAGGAAGGCCAGGGCAGTTGGAATATGAACAAACACCTGTGTTCTTTGCTAAATGAGATCTAGGAGACGTGCTGCTAATGAATTGGCTACCACTAATTGTAAAGGATGTAATGTTATACTTACCTTAATAACCATTACCTTAATAACATAAATTAATCAAATATCACTTTCAATAAAATCTATTTTTAGGATTATTATTTAGATATTTTGTTTACTCCATTTAATGTTAATAAACCTTCAAATGACTTACCATTCAGTATTACCTTGAGTACACTTTTGGGCATTTTTCTGTGATGAAAATTGTGTAGAGGTGGCCACTATTATACTGCATTAATGAAGTCTGATGTACAAAACAACAACCCACTCGCCTTCACGCCCAAATCAGATGGGGTGTCAAGCTGTGCTGAAAAGAATTAGAGGCAGACCCATAAACACTAACAGTGTTACTTGATGCATTTCAGAAGCAACAAATCCACTGAGCAGTCTGTTAAAGCTCATTGTCAGACTCTCAGTAGCCGTCAATAACAATTGCTCAGGAACTCAGTGTGAATGTTATTGAATTAAACTTAGGCCTTGAAAAGACCAAATGCCTCAAATGTCTGCTTCTATTGATCGTTTGTCAACAATAGAGAGTTGACATTTACACAAATCTGACTCGCTGCATTGTTACAGATTTCAGAATTCATGTTCCTTGTTGTGAAACTCTTCACCCGTGAATTGTAGTCGGAAGCTCCGGATGTAGTGGATTAGCTTGTGCTGCTTCCAACACAACTAATGGAAAAAGGATTTCCTCTGAAGTATCAACTTTTTTGGTCCATACAGAGGACGCTGTGATGCGACTGCTCTCCAAGCTAACCTATCTAGGTCAACGGTGGCTGAATTTTATACCACCATGCTGCTTTTATTCCACCACATATTGAAACAAATTCTTGTAGCACAAAGGAAGACGACTACAAGCTGTGCTAATTGAATGAAATGGTATGCTCCTCCTGTCTTGCGTCCTGTCAGAAGTGTAGCGATCACTTGGCAAGTTGGGAACAGAGCTGCAAAAAGTTATGCCAGCTAGTTCATCATGTCCTGTGCAGCTATCATTTGTTCATTTATTACCTTTGTGAGCTCTTTGTAGAAAAGAATAGTTCTTGTTTTCACAGTTTATTGCTTCACAAAGCTTGGGCGACACTATACAACCGTCGAACCTGTACAAATTTAATGTTCCATTTTGGGAGAGATCTCAAGGCGGGTCTTAAAGAAAGATACATGGCCTCCAACGAATGGGTCCAAAATTTAGTTTAGACTATGGTGCAAAAGTTGTGTGAATCTGTGCTCACGTTCACTTCTACCTTTCAGAATGAATAGGGTCAGAAATGGCTGCTAGCATCCTAAAGGTGTAGTCACACCAAGAACTAGCGGCAACAAAGGGTGACTATGGTGATATGTGATATGACGCCAGTGTCAACCAGCTGGTACAGACACTGTGTACCTGCGAGAAAGGGATAACTCTATATGTTTGTAGTCATCAATCAGAAAAGGAAACTGGACGCTATACTGTTAGCTGGGAGGCTAGGTAGAGCTGCCAACAGTCACACAGAGCTGGCATCTCCTGAATGATGCTAATTACTTGCTCTGCAGTTTATTCATTCTGGATGATCATGAACTTATGAGAATATTTGCATAAGAGCCTTCAGACTAGTGGCAGTGGTTTGCGACACACTTCCAAAACAAGGGGAACAAATGTTCACCGGCGGCCCGTCACAAACAAACGGTCGACCGTTGGCTCGGTGAGTCACGGTACAGAGTAGAGGCTAAATCACACAGAGTCGGGAAATTATCGTTGCAAGTGCAACATCTAATTTCTCCACCGTGCCTCTTTTTGGGGGGGGGGGAGCTAAGTTTGACACAACATATCATAAAATACAGCGCTTTGCATTATTAAAGATCATCTGTGAGCCGTTAGCAGTTTCATTTAATCAATTATTCAAGGTCTACGAACGTCAAATTATGCAATTGCGCCAAAAAGCAGAAATTAGAGAAAAAGCGTGATGTATGAATACAAATCTTTGCAGCGGAACTTTCTTCTCGACTCTTCCCGCTCCCATTAATCGCCTCGTGGCTGCTCTGATTATGTCTTGTGATCCTCTGGAGGTGGACTCGACTCTCGCGTTTCGGACTGAAGCAGCTAAGTATACATAATGAATTCAGAGCACCACCTCAACTCCACAGAGCAGTGAAATATTAATTACGCGTTGATGCATCAGTAGCTAATAATGTAATAATAAATCAGTCAGCGCATTTAACCTTTGCCGTACTGCTACTCTTTCCTCTTCCACCACTTGAACTTGGCAAACTCTTTCCACTCATTAGGATCAAGCCATGTGATTATGGGTGACTGTTCTCCCAGCATTGCCAATAAAGTTTCCAACAACGAGCGAAAAAACAAACTAGAATGAAAATAGACGTTAAACACTGAAGGTTTTTGCATCTCTTTGCAGACATAGGTCTTCTATATCGTGGAGGTAACACAAAATACATTTATAATTTTTATGTTTAATTACTAACCTTAAACCATTATGGACAGTAATTCTTCAACAGCAACCCATTTGAGAGTCTTAAAAATGTCTGTGTAATTAATTCCTCAAATGGACATCACTTCCTCAGTTGAATAATTAATTACGCTAACGGCTGCCTCTTTACCCAACCCCCAATGCTGCACTGTATACTTTATGTAAATAAGTAATCACTCACGAATGCATAAGCTTCGTGAGATACAACACGTGGGGAATGATAAGACCGGGAATGAAAGAATGAGGAGAAGGCAAGCGAGCCGAGAAGGGAGGAGAGAGAGATTGACTGCGAGCACAGCAGTGAGAGGGCAAGTCAGGATGTCCCGCAGGTCATGAATAAAAGACGAAAAAGAATAATTTGGGCGTTTCTCTGCCTGGTATAGGACGTCATAGTGCAGGTTTCAAAGAGATTACTAACACTGAATTACCCCTCTCTGTTTCCTTCTCTTTTTTATTTGCCCCCCCCCCCCCCCTTCATTCACATCCTTCTGTCGCTGAGAGCAACGTAGGTATTTTTCCGTCAGATCACAGCATGATCAGAGCTTTAACACGGCTGTCTTGTACTGTACGTGCAGTCCCTACTAGTCATCTATGGGGAATTTGCATGGTGCAAATTAGGTTGGATCGCATCCTCGGAGAAGCCATTAGCCCCTCGCTTCCTCCCTTCTGTATATTTGCGTGTGATGCCGGCATGTGATATTGTTATCAAGAGAATCTCTCCTCCGCAAAATAATCATGTTCTGTTCATCAGAAAAGGAAAAAGCAGACGCTCATATAGGCAGCATGTGCACAAGTGAACTAATTTCTTTGGCAAAAACAAAATACTGGCGCAAATATTATTATTAGATCTTGCTGCAAGTGATGGAGACCAGTGTGTTTCTTTTACACTTAGTTCAATAACCCGGTGTGAATGAGTGTAAGCAAAAGGGGAGGGGGGACCCTTTATACATACAGCAGAGGTTCATTTTCTGATCTAGGTGGAGATAGTGGCTGTGAGAGACCACGCTGTGGTTTCTAAAAAGATGTTACCTGGAAGAAGATTTGTCTTGTCACTGTTCTCTGCAGGTCCTCACAGCCTATTACCATTTTATAATCAGTTCTTGCGCGGCTGCTTTCATTGATAACAAACTGATGTATTTGTCCATAATTGTGGGAAGATGGGAGAACCTTCACATGTTCAGATATCTGCAATATGCTAATTCAGAGTTATCTACTCCTCCACTTTACCTGCGCAAAATATTCTGCGAGTATTATCTGAAACGTCTGCATTGAAATGTTGCGTGTCGTGTATTTCCACATGAAGCAATTCTCTGGAAACGTCCCACAAGCTCTTGCGGTTGGGAGGGGAATTTTACAAGTAGCTACACAAAAGATTTTATTATTCTGCTGTTCCGCTGTCGGTGGTGATAAGACTATGAAAAGCACACCGCCAGCAGAATCTAACCAGAAATAGTGCAACGTCTACATAGTTTTGTAAAAAAAAAATAAAAAAAAATAAAGCCAGCTTGGAGCCTCCCACACTAGCTCTATAATGACGTTTGCCTCATTTAATCTTCTGCAAGAGGGAAATTACTTTATGTAACCTCAGATGCCATTTGAAGATCTCCTGTTATGACGTATCCCCGTGGAAAGCCCCGCTATTAAGAGCATATTTATTGTTGTACTGAGCCAATTATATAATATAGTGAGTCATGTTCGCAATCATGAGATGATTCAAGATGCAAGAGCAACAAACATTTTAGGTCTTTTTCTTTTCCTTCTTCATGGTTTATTGATTTCATTCTGCCAATTTTACACACACGAACAACTTAGTGAGTGAAAACAACTGTAGTTTTGTACTGATGTGGCTCTGGAGGGAGGTTTCAGATGGCTGGCTGGCTGACTGAAAAAGAATGTATTGCTTTCAGCACATGAAGAAGTGTGTACCCTTTTCTGCACCATTTATTATTTGAACTTTTACTTAATGAGCAAGTAATATTCCCTCTTATTTAGCTTTGACCTCCGATGTCTAATCCAGATTCAGATCTTTATTTGTCCCCCGGGGTCAGTTTAAGGCATACGTGAGCAGCATGTGTTCTTGCACGTGTCGTGTTCTTGCAACATGCAAGAACGAGACACCTTTAAGCAACAAAAAATAAAACAATACGCAGTATATACAAAAAACTGTTAATCGAGGATGTAAACATGACTGTAAGATAGGGGTTGAACAACTTCTGATTTTTTAATGTCGACTAATATGTGGTAAAAGTCGAGTCTAGTCAACTACGTCACACATAAAAACACAGTACATAGTTTGATTTAGTGAAATCTATACTCTCGACCTGAATATTGTTACGTTTCACACAAAATAAGCTACGGAGGCTTTTTCTGCAAGTTTAGTGAAGCTTGAAGACGGGCTACTGTTGGCTGTAGCCCATGTCAACACCATAAACATATTAGAAGTCTGACACTTCTAATATGCGGCTCTCACTCAACACATTCTACAACCACAGCAACAGTGTCAACTAATAGTTCAACACATGATCTTATCAATGTTGTGCGCTGCAGATATGTATTGCCTATAAATCGGCACCCCCAATAGCATTTAACAACACTTAGTAGGATAATGTAGCCAGGATAAAAAAAATTGTATCTCTCCAAAGACTTTCCCGCGTCTAGCAGCTAAAGGTCTAATTTCAGACGAAGACTTTAGACGATGAAATTCACCATCAAATTGTTGATTTGCAGCCCAATTCTCTTGGATGCCTTTTCAAATGAGTGTGTAGTACATTTATGGTATTTCAGGACTGACTTACATACTCTGCATGTCACGGTAGAATGGGCTTGTGAAGTATTACCACACACTTGATGAACCGCTGCCAGTTTGCTGCAATGACTGACAGGGCTCTTCACCTGTCTTCTTGGAAGCATTTGCGTTGTTACTGCCGTGTGATTGCAGACTAGCCACGATCCTCCTGCTTAAAGCGACGTAGCACAGTAAAGTCAACTAGTCAACACATAGTGTAAGTCAGTCAGTCAGTCATTTTCTATACCCGTTTAGTCCTGTTAGGGGTCACAGGGGTCTGCTGGAGCCTATCCCAGCTGTCATCGGGCGAGAGGCGGGGTACACCCTGGACAGGTCGCCAGTCCATCGCAGGGCCAACACAGAGACGGACAAACATTCACACTCACATGCACACCTATGGGCAATTTAGAATCACCAGTTCACCTAATGAGCACGTCTTTGGATGGTGGGAGGAAGCCGGAGTACCCAGAGAGAACCCGCGCAGACACAGGGAGAACATGCAAACTCCACACAGAAAGGCCAGCCGGCCCATGGATTCGAACCGGTGACCTTCTTGCTGTGAGGCATCAGTGCTAACCACCTCGCCCACGTACTGTAAGGCTAAAGTGAATAAAGTGCAAATGTAAACAGGAATTATGTATTTTCATGTTAGTAGTAAGGTAGTATGGGTACTAGATGACAATAAATATCAATAGGAGGCAGTTGCAGAAAAAAAGGCCCGTGAAGGTACTTAAAGAAATAAGAAGGTGCTTCTGCTTCTTGTATATTCTGCATTGTGTATCTACACCAACCTCTGCCAATCAAGTCACTTGTGAACTTGCCTCGAGTCGAGCTGGGATATTTATTTAAAAACGACGGAAACAATGAAACACACTTACAGAACAAAGCACACATCATGCAGTGTGGCTATGTCTTCTTTTCCCTTCTTTAAAAACAT
Organism: Planiliza haematocheilus; assembly: GCA_005024645.1. NCBI lineage: Eukaryota > Metazoa > Chordata > Actinopteri > Mugiliformes > Mugilidae > Planiliza > Planiliza haematocheilus. The sequence goes on along the minus strand of SRSE01000940.1, from coordinate 548,215 downwards.
GAAAATGCAACATCAAATGTAATCTGACAAACCAGGTGAAGGACACAACATGCAGCCAGTACTGACTGTCGATTAAACAAATAGAAGATCCTCTGTGCAATATTAAATGTTATACTCATCCGAAAGCACAAGAAATTCTACAAGACGGAAAACTTCCTAATTGTGTCGACCCAGGATTTAGGCTTGCCACTTCTCAATCATCTTTTCTAAACAGGTGTTACTGCATGCAAGATTTGATATCAATGTTTGGATCAGAGCTACCTTCTTCCTTCTTTGGAGTCATAGAAGGTCTTGATGGATGATAAAAAGATATCGCACTGCTTCGAGTGTAACTAATCACGTCAGATTAGTTTCTTGGCTTCGAGGAGGTGTAAAAAAATAAATAAAAAGGAAGCTTTGGCAAAGACGATGGAGAAAATGATTTTAAGGAACTGATTTGTTTGTTTCCCCTCAGCCACCTTGGAGCAGCTTATTCGTGTTGCCACCAGCAGATGGCGCTGAGATCCTCTCAATGCTCCAGGGGTATCTCTGCAGTGTGTGTACATCCATGCGTGCATGTCTGCTGCATGTGTGTGATATGTATGTATTTTTTTAGAGGGGTATATGGAATTTTTTAATACCAATAACTGCGTGTATTCATTGATGTTTTCTGTTTCTCTCCCATGAGTCCTGAGTCTTGTTACTTATACAGGTGGGGTAGTTTTTACCCTTTGAGGTGTTTACTTTATTTGGAGGTCAGAGTTAATGCTCAGAGGCAGGCATCTTCAAGCAGCATCTCTGCAAAGCCCTGCGGTGAACTGGCACTTCAGACGCCGGGATCGAGGGCGAAGTTCTGGGGTTAGTTCTGCACAGTGGGACCCGAGCTGGGGCAAGCATGTCTGCCTTTGCCTCGTATTCTGCTTTCCCCTCTCCCATGCTTGCCACCGTGCCTCCTCTCCCCTCTCGCTGTCCCTCTTAAATTTGCCTATCAGCCCTCTGGCCCCGAGGAGCATCTGTGCCCCTCCTCATTCCCCATATGTCCCGTGCCTTTAAGCCTGGCCCCCAACTCTGGAGCCGATCACTTATTCATCAGCGACATGAATTAACAATTGTACATTTTCCATCGCACTAACAATCGGATGGTTGATTTCACTCCTGACCTGCTTCTGGTTTCGCTTGTACATCACGCAAACATGCAGACGCCGCATGTTAGCCTCAAACATGTCAACATGAATAAAGAGATATCAACAGGCAACGCAATCACAGACCAGACTGCAACATGTGCAACACGGTCTTTATACAGTTGCACTATTTCTGCCGTTTAAACAAGGGGAAAGCAACTAGACTCAGCCTTGGATCAAAAAGTTGAAGTAGGTCAGAGATGCAGAGGAAAGAAGAGAGAGACTTTAAGAGGATCATTACCATTTATGTTTCACAGGAAAAAGTTTTTCCTCTTTTCCGAGTCAATCGAGCAGGCAGAAGGTGTGCGTTATTTCCTCTTCGATCAGATGCCGCCACAACCTCTGTGTGCCGATCATTAAAGCCGTTCCTTGTTTGGCTGCCGCCAGCTGTCATTTCACTGTCAGATTGATCCATTCACCTTCAGTTTTTATCAGAGCCAGCTGTCTAAAGGCTTCTTCCACTAGGCTCGTCGAAAATCCCTCCTCTGTTGTTGTTCCCCTCTCTCCATCGACGTATAGGCTTCATCAGGGGATATCCTTTTTAAGAAATCAAAATAATTATTTGGTTTTATGTTCAAAGTTTTTAAAGTCCATATTTGGGGATGTTTTTCTTGCTAGAAATGTTCCTCTTGTTCAGTCAGGTCCCTTCTTAAAGTGTATTTTGTTGAAGTAAGATAAAATCCATAGTCATTCTTCTTCTTCTTTTCTTTCAGCTGTTTCCTTCAGGGGTTGCCACAGAGAATCATCTGCTACCATCTCACCCTAACCTCAGCATGCTTCAACCAATATATTCACAATCCCTCCCTCAAACCATGTCCAAACCATGGCCTCAACCTGACCTATAAAAACTATTCTCAGGTTTATATTAAGCCACTTCAGGGTTTCGGTAATCGGACTTAATCAAATCAAGTAGGGTTTTCCATGGCAACTAGGTTTCTGCTGGATTGTAGTAAAAAGAAATGAACAAAAAGGGGGAACATGATTGTTGAGCAAAAGTTTGCAAGGAAGAAGGTTTTTCCCTCCAATGAAGACGCTGAAAGGACTACAGGAAAGGAACTTTTAATGGCTGATAAGCACAAGAAGATGACAGAGCAGAGCTCCTTTAGCTCCTTTAGCTTTTATGTTTTATGTTCTTATGTTTTTAGTTCTTTTAGCATTTTTAGTCTTTATGATTGTTGCACTGTTTGGTTGGCACTTTTAAATTTCGTTGTACGTGTTACAATGACAATAAAGATCTATCTATCTAAACCTGGTACAGTGCCGACACAGACAGGTGTACGTTGTTTTAGGACAGTTCAGAAAACCCCTGAACCTACTATTTGTATTCTTTTACCTCTTCACTGATTGCAGTGTATTCTGTGCTTGTTTTGGGTGTGGAATAAATTTGACTGATTGGTTTAATGATTGGATATTAACAATAACCAAGGAATGAGAGAAAATTGCAATGACAGGGTGAAACACTGGGAGTGATGAGAGGAATGAGAAATAGCCCCCCACCCCACCCCTTTGGACAAAGAAGGGGAATAAACAGACAAATAAAGGCTGTGGTCAAATTATAGGGTTTGTGTAAGGAGTGCTGGGAAAAGTTATTCAAAAAGCCCACACAAACTGTAGTTGAAGAATTAATTTTGGTTAAGAAAAATATGTTAGAATTAAAGAAAGGTAGCTCAATAGCACTCGCGCGTTTAGCTTAGCTTAGCATAAAGACTGCCGACAGAAAAGCAGCTGGTGTGGCTTTGTCCTCAGGTGACAAACTGTACAAATGCAAATTAATCACAGCATTTGTTTAACATACCGGAAATGTCAATTTATGGCTTTTATAGTTGATCATTTGTCGGATTATTTCTTGGTCACGGATGCAGGAACTTCATGGAGTCTTTGTCGTCACTGTGAGGTTGCCAGGCAACAAGCTGGAGACTGGAAGTTGCTGCAAAAAATAGAAATAATCCAGTTCATTACCATCAGTGAAGCCACAATTTGACTTTGCCACACCAAACTTATGATATGTTATCGTGTTTGGACTGAGTCAAGCTGGCCGTTTCTCCGCATTTCCTATTTTTGTCATGAGATGTGGCAATTAATTAATTGTCTAGTACTTGACAACAAAGTGTCCAAGTATGCCACTGGAAAGTAAAGTCTTCTTTGACTCATTTAACCCCACACTAGAGTAACAGAGCAGCTACCGTCCATCTCTGAGTATTGTGAAAGATTAAAGATGAAGCAAACTGACACAGGAGGAATCATTTTTATGCTTTCACGTGCAACTTAAAATACCTTTTTAATAAAAAAGAACAACAACTTTAACCTGCCTTGAATGTAACTGGCTGATTGGTGTGCAGGTAATTTTGCAGACAACAGAAACATGTTGCTAGCAGGAAGTAGCTCCATTTGGAGGATGTAAAATCTTTGCTACTAGCATCATTCCTGGCTGCAGCTGTATAAGAAGGTGTGTTTGCGTGAGTGAGGCAGTGCTGACATATTCGAACGATCTGAGTACGTCTGTCTTGATACATGCTGTTTGTAAGTGGGTGATTAAAGGGAGTGTCTGTCTTTCCACATGACAGTCCAAGGACACAGTTCAAAGCTTTACCAGGTGTCAATCGGGCCCTTTGAAGCCTCTCCTCTATCTCCCTCTCTCAAAGGGTAGATGAGGGGGAATACGTGGAGCCCGCTGGAGTGTTTTCACATTTCGCCGATGCACTGAGCAGTGCTTACCTTTTGCTGGGAGTCAAACTGCTGTTGGTTAGAAGAGAAAATGCTCTGCTGATGCGCATTATCTTTATAACCTCTCCTTCAGAAGATCTGCACGACGCATTTTAACCTCGAGAAACGACTCCCATCATCCACAAAGCGCGCCACACACCTCCATCACTGTGTTTTAATGGCAGCCTCGTGTCGCCCACAGCCACATTAGCATGGCAAACTCGGCTTGACAGCAGTTTTGCTACAGTGCTGTGATGACGGGGGTGAATATGCTCACAGTTTTGGGCTGCTCACGGGGAATGCGGTTCCCTCCAAAGTGTGTTATCACGTACCCCCAAGTGGCGCTTGAGGGAAGGTGTGCACGGGGGGTAATACGAATGGGAGGAGAGGGGAGACGGGGAAGTGGAAAGGGGCTGTAGGGTAGAGACCGGAGATGAGCTAGAATCAAAAGTTCAAAGAACGTGACTGTGAGCCCGGAGTGAGCTGAGGGAGGAGCTGTGACGCAGACTGAGCCCAGGGATTTTGGATGTGGTGTGTGCTGGAGTAAATGAGCCTTGGCGGGTTGACAGTCACTCCACACACGTGTTTGAGTCAATGAGGAGGCGACAGTGCTGGGCTTATTGAAAAAGACAGGGAGAACACTGCAATCAGCTCTTCCCCTCCTGTGAGGAGTGAGTGCAAAAAGTAAATGGAGAGTACACAAAACGCTGCCTCTGCAGCACCACCGGCACGAGACATGATGCTTGTTGTAAGTGGTATTTAAATTTTCCATGGTTTGATTATTTAATCCTTAAAGAGATTTACTGATATTAGTTAGTCAGCTCCTCTGCAATGTTAACCAATTAAAGAGCAAGAAAAAGTCTACTGCAGGATAATTTAAGATGTATAACCATAATTGACAAATGAGTCCATGTTTATTCCATTTCATGGAGTTTCATAGAAGATGAGCAAATGAATTTCATTCCCTAAAGAGCTACTACCTGGACAATCAAAATCAGATTACTCTTTTCTTCAAGTTTGTTTTCTTTCTCTTAAATTGAGGTTCACAGTGAACCAGACACTACCTTCAAAAAAGATGCTCTCATTCTTTCCCTTTTGCAGAATACAGCGCAGTGTAAATACTTAAAGAGCTGTCAGTAGTTGTGCTGACTTGAATTTACATTTTTGATATTTTCCTCTCTGAAGAAGTGAAACTCATTTTAACCGAGCAGACGCCAAAAGCATCATGTGGGTTTATCGCTTCCTGTAGATGCTTAGGTATAACAAACCTTGTACATTTTTTGCCCATATGGTTTATTATTTATTCATTCTTTTGTATTTTTTATTTTTATTTTTAACTATCTTACACCTGTTTTTCTTTTTGCTAGTGGTTTTCATGAGTGTTTTTCTTATGTGGAACCGAGCTAGTGTGACCAAGCAATTTCCCTTGTGGATCCATAAAGTCTAAGTATGGGATGCACAAATTACATTTTTAACAAATACTGCATGCCCCCCTATAATTTCCTCCTTATTGTCAATGTGCTCAAACCATAGGAGAAAGTAGCACGACTCTGCAACTAATGCCTAAAATAACCTCCGTTGTTTCCTTCCTTATACTGTAATTCCCTTGTTGGTTATCATTTACATGAAATTATAAAGTCGACCAAAAGACAAGTTATGATGAAGAATAATGGGCTAACCTTGCTCAGGGATGTAGTTGCTGCTGCTACTGCTGCCTCGTTCTTACCGTCACGCACTCCGGCTATCTTAGACCACACGGTCGTTCAATCCCTAAATGACATTTTCTCCCCCGGCTCACTGATAGCATTCGTTTTGTTGTCTCATCACTCCGTTGTGTAATTATTTTCTCAATGAAGAAGTGTGGGAAAAGAAAATTACATCTTTCCACAGATGGGCGAAAAGGAAGGCGACACATCCGATAAACTGTCTAATCAATTCCAGCATAGAACTGTAGAAGATATTTATTAATTTAGGTGCTAAATACAACTATAGCACAGCTGCAGTCTCCACACCCCCCTCCTTGATTATTATAGCAACAAGCCAGGTGTTCATTTTGGCAGGGAACAGAAGTACAAGTCTTCACAGCGATAGAAAACAATTACTAGCAGCTCCACTTAACTTTAAAGTTCTTTCTGCATCATTAAAAACAGGTACTGGAACCTGTATCTAATATTGCGAACTACCCAACTGAGGATGAGCCACATTCTTTTTTATCTACAGAGGATATGAAAGTACTGCCTTCAGTCCTGGTAGCTTAAACACAGATGGTTTTGTGCAAAGGAGGTGCCCAGATAGGTGAGAGATGGATGTGATGAATCTTATCTCATTTACTTTGTTCTAAAAGAGGACACTGACCAATTCTTACTGAGACCTGAACCATGCAAAACCAGAAAGTCATACACGTTGACATAATGCTTTCATTTCACATTTTGCACCCAGTGTAATGCAGGTGATAACCCGACTTTTCAGAAATCAGTTCTCCACAGCTTGCTGGCTGTGATGCTGCATTCCCCAATCATAACATCATGCCCTGTCAATTTGGATGGCTGTGTTCACTCAGCCAAGCCCAGCTATGCTCCATTGTCTAGTCTATGTTTGTCTAGACCAGGGGTATCAAACTCATTTTAGTTCAGGGGCCACACACAGCCCAATTTGATCTCTTGTGGAAAGCTACAGGTACGGCATCATCACCCTTTCAACACTAGCCAAATGCTTATTCTTAGGGATTTAACAGCAAGTCCTGCAGCAGTTAGACAAACTGGTTAGTTTCATATACAGCTACCTCCCATACATTAACAAAACCACTGTAGCCCCATAGTTCACATTATCACAAAAATACTTCTAGAAGCACACATAACATTTATTTTTGACCTGGTGTTGAATTTAATATCAAAACAAACAAAAAAAGGTATTTTGAATAGATTTTAGATGGCGCTAGAATAGCTGGCGTACACGTTGGAGCTCATTTGAATCCAGTTGACAGAGTCTAAACAGTAGCCTACTCACTGTACCTGGGATGCAGGATGCTGTTAGATATACTTTGGCAAACCCCTCCTTCAGCAGTGTCCCGTCACTGTGGTGAAGAAACACGTCCTCAGGCTCCGTCCACGTTCATAAGCATCCAGTAGGTTCTCAGCAGCTTGGGTGTTTCCCAAACACAAGTCTCTTATACTGCTAGCATGAGGAGCTAGCTAGCTTTAGCATCAATTAAGCAGAATTCAAGACGGAAAGGGCTCCCATTGAGCTTGCAGTATCTCCAGCAAACAAATACACTAAGTCGTGAAGGCAGACAATGAACTAAATCCCACTAACTTTTTAAATATATAGCTTAATGAATTAAGTTTTAGCAGTGACTTTCTTTCTTGCTCCATCTCCCCCTGGTTAACTGGTAGGTTACCCTGAACATCACTAATTGGCTAATCAAACATCCTGACACCCGTCCACAACATTAACACGACGAGAAAATGGCGCATTCAGGAACCACGTTGAACATAGGATATTTCAGATACTTAATGAACCTTCCCAAATACCAGTAATTTCGATGTAATTTCCGCATTTTGCAGTTTGCAAATTCATGCCGTGGGTACATCCTCTAGGTGTTTGGGCCGGTTTTGCCCATTGACTGTATATGCTAGGTTTTGCTCCGCAGGACGTATGTTTGACACTACTGGTCTATAAATACAGTGTATCCTCCAGATTAGTGATCGTCAAATTGGGGTACCTGAATGCACTCCATAAACATAAATTAGTACAAAATAACATAAATAAATAACATACATTCAAAAAGCTTTTAAAATAGTAATTTAGTAAATTTTCCAATTGTAAACTATCAAAAAAGTTCATAAAATGAAATGTATTTTCAGTACGCTATTAAATTTCATTATCCTAAAAAAAACATGTCCCTCATACCAAGATGGTTTGACCCAACCTGGCACGTGCCACACGAGCCAACGGGCAACACCTGTCAATCACACCCTTGACAGCAAAAACAATGGAGACTAGCGTAGTAGCATGAAAACACGGACGCACAAGTGCTAAAGAAGAGGAAATCAGAGCCGGCGAAATTCCGGCAGTATTCAGAGGAATATGTTTTGATGGGATTGTATATCTACGAGTTAAAACCCACCCATGGCATCGTTTTTTCTTTTCGGGGAGAAACTAGAAAGCATCTCAGGACAAAATCATACACGTCATGTCGGTAAGCTACCTAAGTTTTATAAGAGGAAACTTTCGGAATTCAGGTCAGCTCAAGACACGACGCAGAAAGCCTCCACGGCATCAGCCAAAGCCCTGGAGGCGTCTTATTTGGTGTCTTTGCTAGTAGCTAAAGCTAAGAAACCATTCACACAGTGTGAAGACCAGCTCCACTACTACACTACTACTCACTACTACTGCTACTTAAAGTATTCAGGTGACTTTTCCTGCATGTTGTGGCATCTAGGTAGGCCAGTTTTTTTTCAAAGCATCAACCTAATTAGCTGAAAAATTAAACTAATGCAATTCATCCAATGCCCACTTGAGGCTTGTTCCAAAGGTAACCTCCTTAGCCCTCCATGGAAAAAATGCACAACAAAATTAAAGGTGTGGTTGCTTTGAGTGTGAGGTGTATGCTATCCACTCGGGCTCTGCCAATATGGCGACATCCGAAGCCACAACACTGAGCTTCAAAACCCCTTAAGGAAGCCTATTAGTGAGGACTAGAAGATTTATCCATCTTCTATACTGTCAGTGCCTCTCACATAGCGGATGTGTTTGGCATCTTGTCATCTCTTTAACAGATGTGGTAAACTGAAGTTTAACAGTGTGATATTCACTGCTGTGCTGTGAGTGAAGAGGATGTTTAGCCCCCAAGCTGGAAGCGTATATAGTTACATAAGAGTGCAAAAATATAAATATTTATATATATATTATTCAAAAGTCATCTTACAACATAACATCCTACACATTGACAGTGATGGATTATTGATTGGGATCAATGCTGTATCTCTTCCTTCTCAAATAACTGCAGTTAGTGGCCCTTAGGGGGCCACATCATCTGTCCTTCAAAATACCCTGTTTGTTTATGGCACCAGTTGATGTAAAAATGAAAATAAAGTCATAAAATTCCAGACAGACAGCTGCATGGAGAAATATAAAGTTTGGATAGGCTCAAATCTGGGACTTCAAAGACCTCTTTCCGTCATCGGCTTTAATGAAGCCTTCTCAGAAGGGAGAAAGCAGTGAGACTCGCTTTATTAAAGCACAGCCACTAAGGGCCCCCCGTGGACCCACATAACAAAGTGTGTCATTAAAAATTAACTTTGGGTGGAAGAGACTTAGTCACAGAGGAGAGAAGGAGCGCCAGATCAGCCAGGCCTGAAGCGCTGAGGCCTGGGGAGTCACCGCAGTGTGGCAGAGGCAAAGCTCCAGGTTTATGGTGCACATGCTCTCCTGGGACTTTATGTCACCTCAGTGAACCCGGATGTAGAGGAGTAAAGGTGGTAGTTGTCTAAATCAGATAAATGAGCGTTATATATGAGTGTGGGGATAAACAAAAAGAATAATTGATCACCTTAGGTATAACAACTAATTGTAGTATTACTGCCTCAATCCCTGGTTGCTTCTGCATTGTCAAAGTGTCCCTGAGCAACTCCTGATTTGTAGGCCAGTGTCTTCAGTGATACTCTAGTTCACATAATTTAGTGTATGAACAGGTGAATGAGAATCAGTACAGTCTCTAAGTCATTCAGCTGTACAGCAGGAACTACTAAAAATTTCATACAGATCCAATTAAGAGACTTGATCTGCACAAGCACAACATCAAATATGGGACTTATAAAGAATATCTTAGACTTTGTTTACTTTTCTTTAATGCTAGAAAGTAGAGGTTGGGGTACACCTTTGTGGTAACTTTACAAAATAATACGCGAACCCCTCAGCGGATGACAGCATCTGAGAAACAAATCAGGCACAAACTTTTAATTAAGGAATAACTAAAAAGAACAGTTGAAAGGAGAATAATGTTCTGCTTTACAGAAAAAAAGTCTAGGTGGGGAGATTTGTAGGCTCTTCTTTTTCCAGTGCACTTTGTAGTTCAAGTGAACTGAATGAGGAGGATGTGTTTTTTATGCAGTGTTAAAGTTGGTCAGGATGATTTTATATAAAGGTGTGTTAGAGCTGGTATCAGCCAAACCACACAAACTGCAAGAATAAGTTTTAGAAGTCACCTTCCCCTCCTTGCTCTCTGCTCCCTGTGATACAGCTGCTTTTACACATTCTCATCGAAGCCCAGGCCTTTCATATCCATCACTTTAAGACAGTCCTTTCAACTACAGATGTCCAGCCCGAGGCAGAAACATGCCCTCCTGTGGCCCATTCACTGTAGGTACAAGGTTACCCACAACCACATATCTGGCATCAGGTGTTTCTGATCCTGCTGCACAGACTGTATAAGAGAAAAGTTGACGGAGAGCTGAACTTCGATCAGCTGTCTTTTATTGAATTTTGGTGCATTAACCCTGAGCCAAGGACAAACTGCAACAGTGGCGGGGATTTGAGTCCATCCGAGGCCACCCTGTTCATGCACGCCAAAAGACCACCCATTTCGAAGGCTGTCAGGTGTGCCTGACTAGCAAATAATTAGTGGCCGAAGTAATTCAGCCACTATGTTCATCAGAAAGTATCCTGGTTGCACAGTACAAAGAATGGAAATCAAAAACCCAGGAAAACACAGAACATACAAATGAATATGGATAAACACAAGAAAACTATTAGTCCACACATTTTAAAAAGAGGCTGAGGTACAGAGTAAGCACAAAGATAACAATTACTAATCTAGTATCAATCATATCAAAATAACAAGTCCAAAAAACATCCCACTTGATAACCTTTGCTCTCTGATATCCATAACGTATCCCCCAGCCATCCCCAGCAGACCTACACAATATTTGCCAGGTGGTCATAATGTTATGCCTGACTGGTGTAGGTATAATGTGTGTTTTGGCTTAGTGATGGAGTGACATCGTCTCTTATTGTTGCCTATTTTGCAGCATTTACTGTATCTTCGTGTGTTGCAAGGGCCAATTCTCTCTTTATAATTCTCTTCTTCTCTGCTCCACCCTTACTTTTCTTCTGATTGACCTGGGACCACAGGGAAATGCTCCTGAACTATTTGGCATCTGTCATGTGAGAAGGCCACTATGTAGGTTAAGTTTTCTGGAGGAGCAGTTAAAGGAATGCATGAAACTAATGAAAAAAAAAAAGATCCATCCCATTTGTCATATCTTTCAATCTCGATGGATTGAGATTTGGGGTTTAGCTGAGTGCCTCTTTATCAGCACTAACTTATCAGAAGTCTAGTTATATAATTACTTTCTGGCAGTGCTCTTATTTAGTATTATTTTGTTTCCCCCAATACGTAACTAGACAGTCTGCCTACTTTCATGTTCAAGGGAAATTTGTAATGAAGAAGCAACAGAAAATGATCACACAATTCTGCAGTTCCCCTAAGCTCTGTGGAGTATTTCTGCAAGCTCATTGTTCTAGTTTTATAGTCTGCAACTTTACTGTTGTGGTTCACGCTTATATTTCTAATCAGCATCTTTTTTTTTTTTTTCGACTACATTAGGAGACTTCTTCAGTGAAAAAGCTGACAGTTCACAGACTGTGTTTGTGTTTAGATGATGAACATTTAAAAGAAACCGATGTTTCTCTTGATGGAAACAAAGATAAAAGTTGTAGAATTCATTTTGTGCTTTGGAATAATGATGACAAGTTGAAAGGATTTTTTAGGAGCATTTGCAAAATCTTGTTGCTGTTTCTTAAATGCAGCTAGGCTGCTTGCTAGCTATGTTTGAAGATAACGTCTCAAGCCTGTCTTGTTGATTGTTTTTATAGTCACCAGACTTCTGCAGAATTGCTGCAGAATAGGACTGCACCAGCCTTTATCAATACCCCCCAGAAGGCAGAATCACTGGTGAATTTTCTGCACTTCTATATATACAGACTAAGCCAGCAGACAGCCAAGCAGGCAAGCACTCGCGTCTCCTCCAACAAATCAAAGTCAGTCATGGCTTCTCATTCTGTCATTTCAGACGGACCACGGATGTCTGCAGAGGACAAGAAAGGGGCCGCTCTGCTCGATTGAGGCCATGCAGAGGTAAAGGATGATTATATTCTGCTTGCTCTCTCTGCTGTCATCTTCTAACATTTCTCTTCCATACAATGACCATGAGGAGAATGGGTTAGAACACCCGTCACCCTAATGTCTCCCTGCCATATCATGAGGAGCTCATAAAGATCCACTCCCTTCCCTCCAAGTAGGCCAATTTTTGTGTCAGCCACAACAGGGAACAGTACAGCACAGACACTAAGTGCTAGTCTCACTGGTGGATCACCAGAACGAAATGTCGTTTACTAGCGTTTTACCCCCAAAAAACTTTCACGGTGATGGCTGGGAATTGTACCGCCAAGGGCAGTTTTTCATTACATGCATATTCATTAAGATTATATTACATTTGATATGGATTTTTACTCCACTCCCCTTTGAATGCCATCTGAGCAAGATTAAGTGAGTGGGATGGATGATGCAGCAATTTCAGTTTCTAAACAAATGGCAACTGGGGCAAAATTTATCCCCTGCAATCTTTGGTTGTGGAATTAAAAGGTCACCATTTAACCCTTCGCTGACCTATAAACCTTGCCCTCTTAAGAGAGCTAGTCTATTGACATCCCAAGACTGATGAACAGAGTGACATGGTAGCATTTTTAATCATTTTCTTATTATTATTGTTTATGTCTGATGCACCCCGTGCATGGATTACTGCGTATTTAGGTCTTTGTAGTAAAATGTGTAATAAAATAAAACAGCTTATTATACAACCTTATTGGTATAAAAGGATACACATAAACTAACAAATATAAACCTACTAAATTCCTGTTAGACCTACTAAATGTGCAGCGGCGTTAAGGCTCTCTGGTCTTTAACAGACAGAAGCAGTATTGGGTTGTCACAAATACATGACGTGAACGAGAGCGAGAGAGAAAGAGGCAATTTGGATCCTCATTAAATTTTCAAAAGTCCTGATGGTCCTCTGAAAATTGAACCAACTGTTCCAATGCAACCTCAATTTTATGCTACAGTAAGTGCAAATTAGTTTCACAGAAAATATTTTTAATCACACTCGGCCGAGTTAATTTGCTGTGTGGTAATTTTCCTTGCTCCCTCTTAGCATCACATTCAGTCATGAACCATGATGACTTGTATGATCTGTACTCAACACAGGCCCAGGCCGGGTCCACACTCTTCGTTTCTCTTGTTACTGACCTACCAGTCCCCTCCCTACTTCATAATCGCAGTAAGAGCTTTCCGTCATGCATCTGTGATCCACAGCAACGCTGCTCAGTATCTGCTCAGTGGTCACACATGTCAGGCCTCAGTTTACCATCATCATGTTTGCCCTTTTATTACTAGTTTTATTGGACTTTATAACACTGTTGACTCATGTAGTAGCTCCTTATAGTCTAATAGTACGCATCAGAGATACATTCAAGGCACACACTGATCAGGCACAACATTATGACCACCTTCCTAATGTTGTGTAGGTCTCCCTTGTGCCTAAAAACAGTTATGACTCATCAGAGAATGGACATGGGCCTTCTGAGGGTGTCCTGTAGTGTCTAGCAACAGGTCTGTACAAGGTGGGTAGTACATGTTTAAGTAATATCCATGAATACCAGTTCCAAATTTTGCAGAATATTGCACTGTTACAAGAAGGTCAATTTATTTATTTCTCCTGTCCGTGGTCATAATGTTAAGCCTAATAGGTGTATGTGCTGTGTATTATTATACAGTGCTCTGCAAAATATTTCAGACAGCTGTTTAGATTTCTTTCTATGCTTCTCCTCGTCACACAATACTATCAGGAGCCATCTGATCCATCTCAACTTCATTCTGCTGCTTGACAACAACCTCAAACATAAAGACAGCATCTGAAAGCGCGATCTTGAGTGAGAAGAACAACAACTGTATAAATACCATCTGTACCAGATGGTATCGGCTCTGCAGAGCCTTGAGAGTTTACATGAAGTGGCAGAATCCTTTCATGTAAACAATACGTGAATATTTTTATAGTAAAATAGCTGGAAACAAGAAACTGAGAACCGGTCGGCATAATTCAGGAGAAAACAGTTCTATGTGATGGTTTTTATAGCCAACGTCTACCACTTTCCCTTTTTGAGTACAGACTACTGCCACCTGATTTATGTCCTCTCAAGTAGACGAAGACGTATGTCCTAGCTGGCCACTGACTATAGTCTTTGACCACTGACTGTAGCCTTTGCAGTGTGTTCAGGTTCAAAGTGTTGACCCTGGCACAGACGATGTGAAGTGATGACACAGCTGGCCTTCATGTGTTTTGGTGTAAATTTTAATCCTTACATATCGAGACCACAATTTGTTTAATTTATTCATACGGTGCTCAGATACGTATATACTGTCCTGAAACTACCAGTGACTGTGATTGTACTGCATGACCTATATATCACTCTCTTTGGGTAAAACTTGTGAAGATTTAAAAGAGTAGGTACTGCAGTTTTGGAAAAAGCTACTTCATTTTTCACCAACTTAGAAAGGATTCAGCTTTTCTTCTTGTTAATGAAGACGTCAGATTCTGTTCACAGTCAAAGTTCATTAATATGCAGCAGGTTCAAGAAACTTTTTTAGCTAGACGTTTAAATTATAATGTTAGTAGTGGCTTTTTCTGTCTTAGGGTATTCTTTGTAGAGTCTGAAAAGGCTTTTCAGTAACGAGTGATGACTACATGAAAAAAGGAACAAAAATTCACATTCATTCATGTGGCACTTGGCCTTGGACTTTATTTGTTCTTCACCACATGAAATCGCTCACATAGACACTTTAGTTCATAATTACAGCCAACTTTACAGGAGAAAAGTTAAAGCAAAGTTCAGCTACAGTTAGTCAGACATATCGCAAATATCCCAGAGCATCATTTTCTCTGATTGGTTGCTTGATTTGCAGACCGTCTGAAGTATTTTCAGCAGCTTAGAAATTGTATTACTTTTTTTTTTTTTGGCATTTTCACTTACAGTCAAATGAATTTGCAACTTGTCTTGACCACCAGGGAAATGTGCCAGAATAGCATCCACAGAAAGAAACAGTGTGGGGCACCTATACCATGAGTAATGAGTGTCAAGATGTTTTATTTCAGAATCTAAAAATACTTGTTCTTGTGCCAGTTCATGGAGGAGCAAACTTATATACTTGTACAAGAGATTAAAACAAGCTGCAACATATAAACCAATAACATGCATGATATTTGCAGTGATCATCTGCAGTTCAGCAAATTTCCAGGTCCATGTGTACCAATAACTGTGATGCTGAGGTCTGATCTTGATGGACGGACAAAGGTTATTGCAGTCACTTGCCCATAGAATTAAATTGTACGTTCTCCACTTGCCTGCTTCTTAACTAAATTAAATAACTGTCCATATAATTGGAATAGTAACCTCATCACGGCATACATTAGTGGTGTGCATACTGAAAACTGAATATATTATTATTACAGCTAAGGTGAAGACAAAAAAAGTCCAAGGCCAATTAATTTAGGAAACTTTCCAAAAGAAACAAAACATAAAGCTACAATGAAAGCTACACCGTAGTTATCACTCTCAGGTTAACTTCATCATTACCTTTACAAGGACCTGACGGTAGTAGCTCTGCACGTTCAGTACTTTTCACTCCTTCTTTAGAAAATTAAATGAAGAGCTCATTGTAGACTGGCAGAGGTGGGGCCATTTAATAGCCCACTACGTGGGTGACAATTGCGTTTAATTATCCTCTTCTGTTGTAAAAGTCAAAGGAATATTGAATGTGGTAATTGGCTTTCAACGGCAATCTAAAAAAGGGCCAACAACCTGAACCATCTTCACCAGGTTTGAAAAACGCCTAATGTCTCTATAATTCTTCAGTTTGGGATGTAGGACTGTGCCGACATATTGAAGGTGGCCAACAGAAAAGAGGTCACAGTGGGCCTTGTGTTACATGGCCATTGAATCCAAGACTGTCCATCAAGACAGAAGGTCCAACTGGACAATAAAAAGACCCTTGGGAAATATGCCAGATCTCTGAGTTGGCCCTTGTACGAGATTTTGCACTTCCTCCTTGAAGCAGCACATATGTTCCCTGGGGCAGGATGAACAGCTCCGCCTGGGAGAATAGAGAGAGGAGGAGGAGGAGGAAAGATGAGTGTCTCCATCTGTCTGTGGATGTGGGGGGCTCACAGACCGTTACATCTCCCCCTGGAAGAGAAGGGAGTCTTGGGCAGATATCATCAAACACAGACTTGCCTTGCGCTCCACGGCAGCCATGTCACAGCCGGTGCTTGCCAACGATGGGATGGACAACAAAACTGCATATGGCCTTAGAAAACACATATGGCTCAAACGTCTTTATGCCTTTTACTGGCAGAGAGCTTTCATTACCTTTGACCTCAACTTTGGCTCAATTGATGTGGCAACTCCAATTAGCAGACATTTAGGTGATGCATTTGTGTGTTTGTGTGTTCCACTTTTGTTTTATTGCTGAAATGAGTCAAGTTTTTTTTTAATG
Organism: Planiliza haematocheilus; assembly: GCA_005024645.1. Lineage (NCBI taxonomy): Eukaryota > Metazoa > Chordata > Actinopteri > Mugiliformes > Mugilidae > Planiliza > Planiliza haematocheilus. The sequence continues at coordinate 531,745 of SRSE01000940.1, read as the reverse complement.
AAAATATGAAATACAGTAGCGTGGTAAATTACAGCAGCATATTTGTTTCCGTTGTGTTCCTGTGTGTGTGAATTTGCACGTGGCAGCCTGGGGGATTGGCCGTCTCCCTGGCAGACAGTGGCCATCTGGCCGAAAGGTTTAGAGACAGACACTGTCTGTTGAGCACTATAACCCTTATCTTCGCGCCACGTCTCAGATGCCCCTGCCACTCTCTCGGGTCCCCCTTCACACCGGAACAGACACTCTGAGATGGATGAGAGGCGACAGACAGGATGCATGGCATGGACGGGAGTAAAGAGAGAGAGAGAGAGAGTGCAAGAGAGGAGTTAAAAATAAATAAATAAATCCCAGTTGTCAGTTAGCCAAACCAAGCAGACACATTTCTTTATTTTAGTTGGCATGGATCCAAATCAATATGTTGTTAGTGACAGAACTAGCAGGGTTGATGCATTTTGTTGTTCTGTCCTGGGTTGAGCAAACATCACCAGACCTGAGGTGTGATGGTGTGAATGAATTGGGCGTTGTTGGGAATATTGGCTGGTGCACTGGCAGTGGGTCATCGCAGACGTTATGGCTTTGTTCCTCATTTGTTCTATCATGTACATAGATAGTGAGTGGAGAAGAGATGCAAATCAAAATAGGACTACAAAGCTGGATTAAAATAACATCAGACTCATCTCACGCGTACATTGATCAACCACAACATTAAAACCACTTGCTGTAAATAACATTGACCGTATTGTGACAATACAATGTAAAAATAAACAAATCAGTGAAAACTGAACAAACTCTAGGAGAAGCAAATAACTCTGACAATCTTGTGACATAAATGTTCTGCTGGGAAACTTTTGGACCTGGCATTAATGTGAATGTTACTTAGACATATAGCACCCACCTAGACCAAAACCAGGCACCCCCACATCATAGCAATGACACTCCTTGATGGCAACTCAAAACAAAACATACATGAAAAACAGCACCTGGCCTCCAAATTCACTAGATCCAAACTGATCAAGTATCTGTGGGATGATACAAAGAGGCCCCTCCCTACCCCAAAATTAAAGTATTTAGGCATGCACTTGCTTTGATTCTACCGTCCTCTGCTGGCTTGTGTCTACCTCTATACCTTGTTGAGTGCTAAGCACATAGCCTAGTGCAGGGGTCGCCAACACGGTGCCCGCGGGCACCTGGTCGCCCGCAGGCACCGTGTGAGTCGCCCGGGGATGTTCTAAAAATAGCACTTGTCATCGAGCGCCTCTAAAAAATGTATTTAATTGTGTCGCCGTTCTTTTATATCACTAACACTTTCATTACTGTAGAGCTGAACATGGTAATATAAAATTATATATTATGTTTTATGTAGCCTGTATATGAAAGTTCAATATCACGCTCAAGACAAACCGTCATCTTCGATTTTACCGACGTAGGGAAGCGGCCGCGGCTACATTGAGGAGCTACTGTGGAAAAGCGGCACATGAGGAGAGACACTTCAGTTCAGTCACGCGAGCTTCCACGTTAACTGCTAACTCCAGCGCACTACAGCTGTGAGTTAAGTGTTTTTACCAGGGACGTGCGGTCAGGAAGTGACGATAAAATTAATTATACTATTGATCAAATAAATCATACTGTTTGTCAATTGGTCTGATATAAATCGGACATAAATGCAGTTTCTGTATGGTTCTCATTATTTCGGTTATTTTTATAGTCAAAATCGCTGAATTTACGTAGGCTACTACTTGTGTGAATACAGGGAACGACGCGAGCAGAAGCGAACCAAGCCTCACCTCGGATTGCGCAAGTTGTCCGCCTGCCTGTGGCTGACTCTCTGTATGGCATCAATATATTGGTTGTCCACATTTGTATCATGTGTCCCAGTCTTCCATAGCCCAATTAATGTATTTAGTGTAACACATTTAGTCTTGTTTATCTGAAACGATATGAGGCAGCCAGTACTTGTGCGACCAACTGAGCCTGCACTGATACTTCTCCTGCATCTTCCATTTCTAGCTTGCTAATGTCTTCACTCAACACAGAGACCGAAGAGAGCGCGCGTGAAGGACCCACATGCACCCACAGAACCCCTCCATGTGTGATGGCCCTCCCAACCATAGGGCCCCCACTAACAACATCCTGTTGAAGGACAACAGGACACCCTCAGAAGGCCCATGTCCATTCTGTGATGAGTCACAACTGTTTTGGAGGCAGAAGGAAGACCTATACAATATTAGGATGGTGGTCATAATGTTATGCTTGATGAGTGTATATTCACAGTGTCACCAAAGGTGTCGTTAATCACTTAATCTCGGTTAGTTGCTGCTAGCCCACTAGCCACTAGCTTGGTGCCATTAGGTTAAAGGTTCAGACAGGTATCTCTTTCAGTATAGCTAGAAATTTGAGACCTGAGAATGTTGGATGTTGATCAAATCTGCTCTGACCACCAACAGAAACCAGGAGGTTTAAAAAAATCTTTTGGCTACATATGCTTGCATATATCTCTTTACTGAGGTAAGCTGACATTAAAGAATCACCTTGGCTTTGTTCAGAGTTAAATGATGTATCTACCGTGATGTCCTTTCTAGGTCAAGACTTCTTGACTGTAGTAATAATTTGTTATAAGTAATTAGTAATTGATTACTTTTTCCCCCAGTAATCTGCCCAACAGCGATGTCTATTGAGTGTAATCAGGTCAGCAGTGAACTAATTTATGGCCCCATATTACAACATGTCCCCTGTCCAGGCACGCAGGCCTCGTGCGCTTTACAACCTTCTTTTAATATCGAATTCCCTAAAATTAACATTCACCAACTTGTTGCATCATATTAGGGTTGATATTTTTGCTGCTTTGTTGAGATGTGACCACACAGCAGTTGGTGTTCAGCCCACGCACTATATCCACGCAATAAATATGTTTCTGTTCAAACATGGAGGGAGGATTTGCTTTGCTCAGAAGTGTGGGAGCAGTCAGCTTCCTGACGAATATGATATGATGATCAGACCATTCATCGCGTAGAAGTGGAAAGAGTAATTGTTAAACTTTTAACAGTTATTCTAATACTAAAATGTTTATAACACTGTGAAAGCTTTTTGTCATATTTTATAATATATAATTCTCTCAGTTTTACTTTTCCTTTTCATCTGCATCTTAGTATGTTTTGTGCATATCTTAATTGCTAATCCTGTTGTTGGTGCCTTCCTGAGCATAAAGCCCAGTGTGCTGACATGCACTATCCATCTCCTCCACAGCTCAAACATAGATTTCTACACAGTTTAATTAATGTTATTCTGTTCTATAGGCAATGGGTCTATTTTAAAACGGCGCTGAATTTCCAAAGGTCATGTAAGATGTCAGCCGCTGACATTTTTATCACCTTCCTTACATTTCTTTTTTTTTCTTTCGTTTTCTTTCACCTTTTCTTTCTGTCTCGGGCAGTGCAAGGGATCAGAAATTGCCCAGAGGGTCCACCTACGCATCACCCCCCTGTGTAGCGGGAGAAATCTTGCTTTTTGTGCATAAATGTGAATGTGCTTAAGTGTTAAGCCAACCTGTGCGAACCCACCGCTGGGATAGGATGAAAACACAGCGCAAGATACTGTACCGTATGCAGCACTCAGGTCCCAGCAGATAAGCTCTGCGCACTTTGTTACGTCTTCCTCATTTTTCCAACTTATTTTATGCTGAAAAGGTAATAAAATGACAGCTGAATAGGGCTTACATTTTTAAACACACGGTGAGGGTGAAAGGAGGGATTGGATGAAAGACAGACGGAAGGTATTAGAGTGGATACTTGATGACTCAGGAAATAATAGGTATGTCATGTCCTTCCTTTCGAATCACACATCTCATCTGAGCTGCGTGTCGGACGTGATCCCCCGGCCCCGACTGCGACAGAACTCATAAACCTCAGGCATCTCCGTACTTTCAATTTGGACCGTGCTGCTTGGAATAAGACATTGTGTAGCTGCAGTGTCAGCTGGCAAGAGCTGAAAGCATGAGCACACTGTTATTAATAACTCATATGCACAAGCATGGTGTTATTGAGCCGTGGCTCTTTCAAACACTGAATCTTGCTTTAAACAGATGAGATGAGGGAGACACTGATTGTAGCCCATTATACAGAACCTTATCTCTGTGAATAACCATTTAGGGTCTCAGGTTAGTCCTCTCAGTAGGGCATTACTTTGTGTAATGAGAGTTTGTACTGGTAAATGCTGGAGATTTGCATCTAATGAATACACATGCACTGCTGATATACAGCAGAGCCAGGCACTTTCTCTCTGGCATTATTGACTTTATTCAATATTTGTCTCCACACACAAACAGAAGAGAGCTTTATGAATGCCAGTGTCATGCTGAAGTCACTATTCTGCTCCTGTTTGCTCGCTACAGTTTTTCCAGTATAGATAACCTATCACCATGTGGGCGGGGGAAAGCAAGACTCACTCACTTTATAAATCTAGAAATAGACGAACACTAACATAAAGCTAGTATTTACCAGTGGTTTGTAGACCCCTACCAGCCAGACAATTGTTTGAATATGCATCAACACGCCACTGTGTCAGAAATTAATGCCACTAGATACATTTTTACTGAAAGTCGAGACATTAGTTGATTGGATTAAAGTGATCTTCACCTTGGAGAGTCGGTCAGACACACAGGACACATTTCCTAAAATGGCACAGTTCCATTTGGAGTTTGCGGTGGACATATTTCACCGTAACTGGTGGTTTGATAGACGCTCTGTACACTGTTGAGTGTCATGCATGTCTGTCTAACACGCGTCTTGTTCAAGGATTCTTTATTGTCATTTCTACACATGTTGGTACATATGAAGGAACGAAAATGGTTTCTCTGGTCCCGTTTTCAAGCCACAGTAAGAAAAGACACGTATAAATATAAAAAAAGTATAAATATAGAGAATAAAATTAGCTAACTGTACAAACTGTATAACTGTATAAATAAAAACTATGAAATTGACTGTGATGGTCCTGTGCAATTGAGGTAGTGTGCAAATGCAGTTAAAGTGACAGTGCAGTGCAAATGCAGTCTGTCCATGGGGGTGACTATTGTTCACTCTTGGGGGGCGGGGGGAGCTACGAAGATCCTCCAGCGTTTGACAGTCTCACAGCCTCCGGGAAGAAGCTGTTCCTCAGTCTGGTGGTCCTGCTTTTAATGCTCCGTAGCCTCCTGCATGAGGGGGACAAACAGTGTGTGTGCGGGGTGGGTGGGGTCTTTCCTGATGCAGGTGGCCCTTTTCCTGCATCTGGAGGTGTAGATGTCCGTGGTGGTGGGTAGACTGTGTCCCACAGTCCTCTGTGTGGTCAGAGAGAGAAAATGTCCACCTCTGCTTTCCTTATATTCCTGCAAGTTGCAGCATGTGTGGTCGACAACAAAAACAAATATCATGTGCCAACGTATAATGAGAATCAGGCAACCAAACGTACACAACATGAATAGGTCATTACCAGAAATGAAAAATAAAGGTGACACTGTACCACACAAACTGCTTCACAGTGTAATTAAAGAATAAATACAGTCAATACTTTATATTACGGCCTGCAAACCATATTTATACCCCATCTAATTACAGTAATTACACTAAAAACTGCTTTAATAATTATTTAAATTAGGACTGTATTTTAAACTCACTGCTGGACCTGTAATGCTATATCTAATATTTACAAAGTCCTTGACTGGTTATACAGATGGACATCACCCATAGGTTTCCTGAAGAGCAGTTATGAGGCTTAGCGTGGTGGCTCTGGCTGTTGTTATTTCAGCAGTGCGTGACTGAGATTAACTCCTGGCTAATCCAAACATGAGCAAAGATGTGGAACGTTAGTGGCGCCCAGGCAGACGAATGATCTTTTGACGACCTGTGGCAGCACCCACCACTCACTCAAAATAGTCACTTCCTTAAAAATGTATAACAGTAATCCTTAATACAGTTTAAACAGGACTAAACAGGATTATTATAAATGTTATTACCGTATTTTCAGGACTATAAGTCGCACCAGCTAAAAAATGCATAATGAAGAAAAAAACATACATAAGTCGCACTGGACTATAAGTCGCATTTTTGGGGGACATTTATTTCATAAAATCAGAGACCAAGAACAGACATTTCATCTTGAAAGACAAGTTATAGTCATAACAATAGAACAACGGGCTATATAGGTGTCCGGTATGTTAACGTAACATATTAACAGTTATTCAGATAACTGTAGCATAAACAACATAACCTTACAAGTTTACCAAACTCTCGATCTCGAGTCCACATCACTAAATCCACTGAATTCTTTATCCTCTGTGTCACCGCCACTATTACATGGGAGTAAAAGGAGTAGCAAATACTGGCAAACAAGCCTAGAGCGCCCTCTCACGGCTGTCAGTGTGAAAATAACGAACATGTGAAATTATACATTTTAGTGTATAAGTCGCACCTGAGTATAAGTCGCAGGGCCAGCCAAACCATGAAAAAAGTGCGACTTATTGTCAAATACGGTATATAAAAATGTGTACAGTTGTCATGGGTGGTGACATTTAGCTACAACGGGACAACAGGATATTTTCAGTCCTTTATCATGTGTTCATTAATCTTCATTTGGTCTTGATGAGTGTGGCAATCAAGTGAAATTATATCCCTGTTGTGGACTAAAACCATTTTGCTTTTTGGTGCTAGCCTCAAGTGATAATTTGAGGAACTGCAGTGTTTTTGGCACGACTGCGTTCGCTTCATCTTTCAGCCACTGAGTTGTCGTGGAGTTGTAGAGTGACACAGAATTTCTAAGGAGGATGTGGGGGTTGATGGTGGGTGTGTAGGTTTCAGTTAAAAGATGCAAGATTCAGCTGAGGCTGTAATTTAGGTTAAATGTCTCAAGCACAAACTCAAATCCTGTCTTAGACTCCAGTTCATTGTTTACTGTTTAAATATTGAACAGCATGGTTTTTGTGCAGTGCAGGTTTGTGCATAACCATAAAATGCAGAAACACAAAAAAAAACCAAAAAAAATCACTGACAGAACATTTTGCAGATACATCCTACTTGATTGTTTTGCAACCTAGCAGACGATTAATAAAGCTGTTTCCTTATTGTTAGAAAAAAAAATTCTAGTATTGAACAAAGGGTTGAATGGACTGTTACACACAGTATCTCCAGTGTACTGTGTGGAGCTGCAATGCAGTATAGATGCCCTGCCTCCTTATTCTATTGCAATTAATTATTAGTGGATCTGGGTCCTTTGGGCGAACAACACTATCAATACTGCATCTACTTGCTGCGATCAATGAACAAGTTATTTAGGGAATTGGCCACCCCCCTCCTCATGCACTAACTCTTTCCTGCTCACACAGTCTTTTGTTAGTTTTTTTTCTTCATGCCTCAAATACGGTTTAAAAACACATACATAACCACTCCAGTTTTTAGTCTTGCTCTTCATGTGGCCTCACCAGTGTGTACAGAAGCACCCCCTCCCCCTCCCCCAGCCTTGTCTCCATTGCAATGAGCAGTCCATTAGCAAATGCCAATAAGCCCTCTGTAGCGTGACAGCATGTTCTCAAACAAATTAGAGCCCTTAAGACAACGGGAATATTATTATTTTCAATCCTCCATCATGTGTTCATTAATCTTCATTTGGTCTTGATGAGTGTGGCAATCAAATGAAATTATATCCCTGTTGTGGCCTCTTGTGGATACTCCCTCACACGCGCTCCTATCTAATGCATTCCCGCAAGCTACTGGAAGGCAACAAAATTTCCAAATGACTTTAGATTAATTTTGTCTGATTAGTGGCTAAATATATCACCAAGCTCCTTCAAAGTCATTAACAGCGACAACAGCGGCGGCAGAAACAAACACATCACGGAGCGAATGCACTATCGAGCACAAGCAGAATCAAGACCTTTAAATATTGAAAGATAAACATCATGCAGCAGCCTTTGTTTGATTGTGCAAACATGCCAAATCTGTCGCGCTCGATGTGAGATTTTGCCTCGTAATTAGAAGGTGTGTGTTCAGGGCCCCGGCTCCATTGCTTTAAATCACTGTAATTGGCCTTGATCTCCCCTTAAAACATCACTATTCATCCCCCCATAATTACCGGCACATCTGTGGGAGCACACGTGCCTCCGTCCTCTCTGACATCACTGTGGAGTCTGTCTATCCACTGTGCTGCTTTCTGTTGGTGGCCTGCCCGATGGAGTGAGGAAAGAGCAGCATTACGTGTGACATTGGAAAAAAAAACATTTCGCTGTGACATTCAAGCTTTGCTTTACAAAAGTCTTAAATTTCACTCCTCTCTAGCTGATACTGATCCACGGTGGTATAGCTTTTCAAAAAAGGCCTCCTGCTGCAATGTGTCTGCTGGCAGATTTCAAAGCCTTACTTTAATATGTACATGTGACAAAACCCATAGAGAGGGTAATGGCAGCGTAACCGTGCCTCAGTGTTGTCTTTGATGAGACTCGGGAATAGTTTTCTAACATACACATTTTCTTGTGACTTTGAAAAAGTAAATTGTCAGCCACAAGAGCAAGGAAACTATATATAACCACCCAAACTGCTAGCTTGAAGAATACACTATATTACCAAAAGTATTCGCTCACCCATTCAAATGATCAGAATCAGGTGTTCTAATCACTTGGCCTGGCCCCAGGTGTATAAATTCAAGCACTCAGGCATGCAGACTGTGAAACAAGACATTTGTGAAAGAATGGGCCGCTCTCAGGAGCTCAGTGAATTCCAGCGTGGAACTGTCATAGGATGCCACTTGTGCAACAAATCCAGTCGTGAAATTTCCTCGCTCCTAAATATTCCACAGTCAACTGTCAGCTCTATTATAACAAAATGGAAGCGTTTGGGAACAACAGCAACTCAGCCACGAAGTGGTAGGCCACGTAAAGTGACGGAGAGGGGTCAGCGGATGCTGAAGCGCATAGTGCAAAGAGGTCGCCGACTTTCTGCACAGTCAATTGCTACAGAGCTACAAACTTCATGTGACCTTCAGATTAGCCCAAGTACAGTACGCAGAGAGCTTCATGGAATGGGTTTCCATGGCCGAGCAGCTGCAGCCAAGCCACACATCACCAAGTGCAATGCAAGGCGTCGGATGCAATGGTGTAAAGCACGCCGCCACTGGCCTCTAGAGCAGTGGAGACGCGTTCTCTGGAGTGATGAATCACGCTTTTCCATCTGGCAATCTGATGGACGAGTCTGGGTTTGGAGGTTGCCAGGAGAACGGTACATTTCAGATTGCATTGTGCCAACTGTGAAATTTGGTGGAGGAGGAATTATGGTATGGGGTTGTTTTTCAGGAGCTGGGCTTGGCCCCTTAGTTCCAGTGAAAGGAACATTGAATGCTTCAGGATACCAAAACATTTTGGACAATTCCATGCTCCCAACCTTGTGGGAACAGTTTGGAGCGGGCCCCTTCCTCTTCCAACATGACTGTGCACCAGTGCACAAAGCAAGGTCCATAAAGACGTGGATGACAGAGTCTGGTGTGGATGAACTTGACTGGCCTGCACAGAGTCCTGACCTGAACCCGATAGAACACCTTTGGGATGAATTAGAGCGGAGACTGAGAGCCAGGCCTTCTCGACCAACATCAGTGTGTGACCTCACCAATGCGCTTTTGGAAGAATGGTCAAAAATTCCTATAAACACTCTCCTCAACCTTGTGGACAGTCTTCCCAGAAGAGTTGAAGCTGTAATAGCTGCAAAAGGTGGACCGACATCATATTGAATTCTATGAGTTAGGAATGGGATGGCACTTCAGTTCATAGAATGAGTAAAGGCAGGTGAGCGAATACTTTTGGTAATATAGTGTATGAGCAAAGTGAACGATTATACCCATAGGTCTCCATATTGTAGGATAAAACAATACATTCAAAATATATGTTTCTGCCCATTGCATTGTTTGCCTTGTATCTTTTCGTTGTTGATTTCACAATGACCGCAAAATGGTTTCTGTCTGGATAGATGCCCACAGTGGGTAATCCTTAAGTTCAAATGTGATTTCTATTCATAGAGAAATAAAATTTCATGCTTTTTTACTTTAGATGTGCAGTATTACTGTAAGATTTTAGTCTAGTTAAACAAGACTCTATAAACAAACATTTATCTCTTGCAATCACAGACATCTTTATCCGTGGTATCCTAAAGCGGAGCATAATGCAATCACTGAAAATGTACACTCTCCTTACGTTCAATCAAGTTGTCATTATGAAATAATACCCCATGAATACACTTCATAAAAAATGTTACGATCACAAAGATGTCTTTTGTTTAGTGTCTTTGTATCCGTAAACGCATGGACCAGCACAGGAGAGTTAAGGAAGCCATCTATGTCAGACTGGAAAAACCTTCACTAAACAGAGGAGGTGGACTGAGATTTAATCTGCCATCTATTTACAATACAGTTTTAACTTCTGTCTCATTTCAGTTTCAGTCTCATTCACACCTTGACACTGGAGCTTCTGACGAACAAGCAAGTTTTTTCAGGAGGAGTTCCTATTTAAACCTCAGGCTTCCCACCAGTCAACTAGAACTGAAGAAGCTGCTCAGATGAGTGGTGAAACGTCTTCTCTAAAACTCTACAAGTCCAGTTGCCTTTTTGAACCTTGGATAGTGTCTTTGTAATGTGAGGCTTTACACATTTTAAAATATAGTCTACAACCATGCTAGCTGCTCTTTGAGATTGTACAATTTTATGATCACAGTTGGTGTGTTTGTGATTTCTTTAACACGACCAAAATAATTTTGATCAGAAATTTCAACTTTTTTAACTGCTTACATGGACGTGAAACAGAAATCAAATCAAAGGTATCTACTGTTGAGCACTGAATCTGCTGGAAACATGACAGAAGATGAAGAAGTAAAGTTCTTTCCCCACAATTTTATTTATCACAGTCAGTCTGTTGAGGAAGATAACAATAGATGGATCAAGCTGGACTCTTCTTTTGAGTGACGCGACCCGCATCAGTTCTGGCTTTGTTCTTCTTTTGAAGTACATCTTTTTGTAAATCGGATTCAGACAACATTTAGAGGTGGTTGCAGATTTTTGTCAACTCTTGACAGCTCAGATTAGATTTAAATGTGTCTTTTGCGTAACCTGCAGTGCAACATACCATGAGTCTCTTGATAGAAGCTGATGTAAAACTTTGAGGGAGTAGGCTTCTTTACAGGCAAAGCTTGACGAAAGCCTTCCACAGACAATTTATCAAAAGATATCTCACGGCATGGAAGAGAGAGGGTAACATGTACTATGCGGGACATGATGTGTGCAGCGTTATAACAGCCCATGGGAGATAGGTTTGTGATGTTTGAATAAACTAATCCAATCTGACCACTTGCAAATACCAGTGATACTAACGCTAACAGACTGTGAAAGAGTCTGCGTGTATCTACCAAGTTCATGAAAAATTTAAACACTGAATATATGTTTATAGAGCTTTACTTATATTACAAGCCAGACGCTGATGGTAGTAAATAGACTGTTACTTTAAGTCACTGCATACTCCTATGAAATGACCAACTGCCATGCTATTGATTTGAAATGAAGAAAAAGTATTCTATAGGACATTCGTCTTTCATCATGGTCTCACCTTGACACTTGGCTGGACATTTGAATCATCAGATCTGCTGAATCATTGTTGACAAACTCGGGGAGAGAAGAAACAGACAACCACGAGGAGACTTTGAGGTAGCGCCCATGTGGGCCTAGGGCAGCAGAAATCACGTGCGACCCAATTCTCAGTTGTCCTAGATATAAAAACTTGGCTTCCAGTAGATTACTGTCCTCCTCAGCCCATGATCAAAGACAGCCGGAAACAAACGACTGCAGCACGAAAGACGGAGGGGACACCGAGGCAGGGACGTCGAATACAGAGGAGGGTTTAGAGAACAACATCTAAGAGCAAGATGACGCATGCATACATGTGCGGGAGGAGAGATAATCTGACAGACTTTTATACACAGCATCATCTGCTGAAGGATGCTTCATCTTCAATGTCTCCTCTTGTGCTTTCTAATTCAATTGTGTTGATGTCAAGAGTTCAAGATACCGAGTCTGGAATTTTAAGCAGCTAAAATAAAAATCAATACTTTTAAAATAATGATGTATCAAATGAAAATAAAGCAATTCCCCGGAGATTTATGGAGCTTTATAATGACTTTCAGTTCATTGTTTATCCGTCTGGCACACAACTTTACCATGTTAGTATGCTATCGTAGCGAAAGTGAGACTCAGGAGCTGAAAATGCCATGTGTTGGTAGTGGAGTTAAAAGAGTGATAATTTGACATTTTACAGTGGCTAGAAGCCAGGACTCCAGACAAACGCTAGTGTTTCTCCATCATTACAGAGGCGCAATGTCCTTCTCGTTCTCACCGAATTGAGCAATGAACAACACATCCAGTATAATGCTTGCCAATTTAAAACGTAATCTTGCCAGTCGAGAAAGTCGCAGTTTGTCGTAAAACTGTCCTAAGTGTAAGACTTTTAAGTCATTAAAAAGACACCCCACAGTTGTCATTATAACACTTCATTGCCACAGGTTTTAGCAGTGCACTTGTATTCCAGGCGCGATGAAGAAACCGTTTTAGTAACCGTCTGTTAAGTTCACCTACTACCAAGGTGTTAGGCTTTTTGCACGTGGCACAATTTGACACCGGGCTCTCATCAGAGTTATGGAGAAACTTAATGCGAACACTATTTTAAATAGTGTCTAATGCATTCACATATACTGCATGGATGAGCCACAGAGGTTCTTGATTACACTTGATTACCCTGATGAAGGCCAGGAGATGAAAAGTGATGATCAGCTTGATAGATTGATATTTTGCATCTCTCCTGGATAAGTAAACAACCAACCGCTTGTCATATCATCTAAAAGGTGATTTAGGCTTCCCCCCCGGTTAACCAAAAACTCAGTGCAGGTTTTTCAGTATGCAGAGGAAAGGGGTGAACGCAATACATTTTACCGTTGCAACGATACTAAATGCTAAGCAGTGCAAATACATCTGTTCTAAATGCAGAACTAGCGTATTCAGCAGTTTGCCCGCTTTAAAACTTTGAATTCAAACTATGCATTGTGTTCCTGTACCATAAGAATTAAACCTCGTAGCAGTTAGCGGCGGTGCAACATACAGTGTCTGACAGAAGAGGGTGAACTCTGGACAACAATGCACCGGAGGGACCTATTAGCCCATTTATATTCACTCTCTGCCACAACCTGTGTGGCTGCGGGGTTAACCAGGGCCGACGTGCAGTGGAGCATTCACGTCTTGTCCTTGTCTTTCTGTTTCCTGAGCTCCATCACTCAGGCCCGTGCAGAGGCAATATTAATCATCTTATCCTCACCCCGTGCACAAACTGCCATAATGAAAATAAAACAAACTGTGAAGCTCATTCCCCGCAACAAAATCTATCAATAACCGTAGTTCATTAATTAAGTGATAATAAGTGCAGGGTTCTCTGAGGCTTTGTAATGGAAATCAAATTTTCTCTTTTGGTTGCTCACGGTAAAAAAACAAAACAAAATTCTACTAATTTTAGATGATGAGAAGGGGTATAATACATGTATGTCTTCAGCTGGGAATCTAAATGTTACCATTAATAGCTTTAATACTGTACTTTTTTTGTGTATTTTTATTTATTTTTTTATTGATTTTGCCTTAGGGCGGCACAGTGAAGAGGTGGTTAGCACTGACGCCTCACAGCGAGAAGGTCTCGGGTTCGAATCCATGGCGCCCCACTGGGCCTTTCTGTGTGGAGTTTGCATTTTCTCTCTGAGTCTGCGTGGGTTCTCTCCGGGTACGCCGGCCTCCTCCTGCCAGCCTCCTTCTGCCGGCCTCCTCCCACCGTCCAAAGACATGCTTGTTAGGTTAATAGGTGATTCTAAATTGGCCGTAGGTGTGAGTATCTAGGTGTGAGTGTGAGTGTGAATTGTCTGTCTCTCTGCGTTAGCCCTGTGACAGGCTGGCGACCTGTCCAGAGTGTACCCCGCCTCTCGCCCGATGACAGGTGGGATAGGCTCCAGCAGACCCCACGACCCTTAACAGGAATAAGCGGTTACGTTTACAGAAGATGAATGAATGAATGAATGATTCTGCCTTGGAAATATATCCAATTGTATATTGGATGGAAGTCTTTGTATTTCTTGCACAACTGTATTTGTTTGCTGGCTTGTTAATTTGCTGTAAAACCACCAGATACAGATTAAGACATTTTACACTAAAATATGCTGTATAATAACATTATAATTGTTCCAATGTGACAGACATACCATATTCTTGTACTGTTAATTCTTGATTTTGTGTTTTGTTGATATTTATACTTCAATATTTTTATAGCAAGATATTGGATGAATGTGTTTGTGTGGACAGACTTGCAAACATCCACACAGTTCACTTCATCAAAATAAGAGCAATCAAATAGTTTCTCCAATGGCTGCAGCTTCAGTCCTTCCTCTTGCTCTATTGAGTTCAGAGGTCGGGTTCAGCAAAAAAAACACTGCATTTTTTTTTTCTGTCACAAGGTCAATGTGTCGTGAACAGTATTTTGCATTTACATTGAGTGCATACTGTAAAGATGCTTCCCGAGCTCTCCCCAAACGTGAGTAACAGTCTGTTCGAGCAAAGGACATGTCTACAGTGCATCTGCAACAGAAGAATAAATCAGATTGTGTGAGTTCCCTGATGTAACAGAGTAGTATTTCTGCTCGGTGTCATCATTCTCATTATGAGACACCCATTTATAGATCTGAGAAGGTGCTCTCACATCCTTAGAATAGCCATGAGGTCAAATTGAGAATAGCTTTCAACAGACAGAAGTGTGCCAGCCTGAGTCTGGAACATGCAGCATTTCACACAGTACAGTATGTTCTGTCTTCTTTGTGATGCACTGACATTTATGCCTTGACTGACATATTTCTTTAATTTACCATACTCTACATTGTGTCGCTCGCTTGCTGAAGGTATTTAAAAGGCACTTTGCGTTATTTCTCCCAGAGCTGCTACAATCAGCGGTCCATGGACAAGTTTAGACGGTGAGCTATTATTGTCCTCTGGTGAAAATGGTAATGGTCAGACATATATACACAAATGTACAGTAGCAGAAAGTCGACAGTACAGACAGAATATCCGCAAAGGAAACTCTGATTTAATGTTTCTATCTCCTTCTGTTAAACAGATATTCAGGGCTGAGTGCACTCAGACAAACAACTGCTGACTGAACAGTCTGTTTTCTAACTCAGACCGAATTTAAAAAAACTTCTTCCTACATTTATTGTTGTTTTTCTTTGGGTCAGTATTTCCACTCACATTGGTGGATAGATATGCACTTTTACAACAGACGTCTGTCACACACATGTTCTGCAAGTCTGAGTGTGCACTGACATGTTTTTCGTTTTATCTTGGACATTGTCTTTCACCAATTGATTATAAAAGTATATAAAAGATCTTGTCAGTTTGTTTATTGAGGGCTGCGTCGGCACAGGCAGCCAATCCACAAGCACAAGCATTGTACTTAACTGTACCATGAAGCACTAAAGCTTAGATTATGCTATTGCAGCTACACAGAGCCTACATCACTGTATTCCTTTATACTTGTGTGTTGGTGTGCCGGCATCGTTCTGTAGCTACTATGTCTAAAAGCTTGTCGGCGGTGTGATTTGTATACCAGTGTGCTGCGTTTCTTTGTGGGCGACTGGAATTGGAGTAGCTCTGTGCTTGTCCAGCCGCTGAAAGATGTGGATGATGAAATGCATTTCAGATGTTGCGGCCTGTGTTGCTGCAACGTGTCACTACATTTCTGTATATGTGTACGTCAGGTACCCATAGAGTATATCTGATGTAGGAGCTTAAAGCTTGCTGTAGTAAGTGGATGTTTGTGATTTCATCATAGGGTGCTTGTTTCATGGACATGTCGGGTTCTGGAGTGGTCAATGTTGCCAGATGGGAAATGAAGAAATGTCATGCGGCTGCTTTAAAATGATCAGATTTTGACCCATTGCATGGACTAAACATTTCCAATTGCCAACAAACATGGTTTGTGCTTTATCTTTGAGGTGGTGGAACAAATTAGTGGTGTTACTGTCCTTTTTATGCCCTATTTATTTGCAAACTTTGCATGTTGTAATTTACTGCTCCGTGTCAGACTTTTTAACCCCTTCATGCCTAGTGACGCGAATTTGCGACGCACTGTTTCCATTCAGACTGCAGCCCAAATAACGCATGTAATACTCCAGTGTCAGTTTGAGCAGATTCAAAAAATTCCTAGGAACCTTTTGCAAGCACTAGTTTCTCGTAGGACCGGCTGGAGTGGTAAGCAAAAAAAACAAATATTTAATTTCTTTATATAATTGAAATATCAATTCAGGCGTTAAGGGGTTAAAACCAAACCAGATAATGGAGGTGGAGCCTCGTGTTGGGTTGTGAGCGAGTGTGTTGCGCACATATATACGTAATTAATGCTAATTTATTGTTTTTATCCTGGGACGACATATTCTTAACACGTGGAATGTTTTTGACAATATATCGTAATCGATTAAATATCGCACAGCTGATCGAGTTGCAAGGAAATGACAAAACTTTCTTATATTTGGCCTTAAGTATTGATCATATAGCGTATAGGCCCTCAAACTGTCATATAAATATGATCATTATTGTAATTATCCACCCCTCGCTCCTCCCCGTGCTCCTCCCGTTCATCCAGATATGGTTCCAATAGACCTGAGGCTTCATAAGTAACAAGTATGAACTTATTTTATATGCAGTTTATATGGTTTTAGCTGCTGTTCGTTCTAAAATTGATATTCTCAAGATGAATACCTCAGGATTATACTTACTTATATTTATTAAAGTATATTTACACACGTCATAGCTTTAGCTTGCTGTGCAAACGATCAAACATTTATATTCTACCACATAACCTTCACCAGCTGCCATAGACCTTATGCGGGTTTTCATGGCTTTTTGTGAGTTTAAATCTTATAAACGCTTAAACATTAATTACAGTTGAGTGCATATATAAAACAACAGCTTTGCTGAAACCATCAAAGGAAGGGGGAAACAAAAAAAAAAAAAAAAGATGGTAAAGCAGAGCATGAAAAAAGATTGCCTGGCGAAACGGTGTCTGCATAAAGAATGCCCTCCCTCTCCTGGACTGTCTGGATATCTGCCATGAGAATAATAAGACTCCACATTCAAACACTGTGGAGCGCCGCCGTAACAATACACGTTTGAAATAACCATCAGAGGGGCCATTCACACAACCTTTGGTTAATCACCCAGCTGCCTTTGTCCATTCTCTGCATCCTTTTCTCTCTTACCTCACACTTAATACACCTCCACATAACCCAGGAATCTCATTTATCAATGCCAGACCGGAGTGGATATTAGTAACCCCGCAACAGTGTGCAAGAGTGTATTATCTCCCTGCCGCTTGTCTCCTGACTTCATCACAGACTTGCCCATGTAATGGAGTAATTTCCAGAAAGGCTGAAAGCTGATTAGAGCTTTGTTGTTAGTCTGGCTGTGTTGGCTCGTGAGTCATTGTGTTGGATTCACAGTGACCTTTTTGCTGTTGTTTCTGCGGATGCTGAGATCTGCCGTTGCCTGCTGCGTCTGAGAATCTGTAGAGTTTTGATGTGTCTGTACTTTATTCTGAGTTTCCTGCAAGTTTGTAGTTAGTGCGTTTCGGAGGGAAACTATATTATAAAAGGAGATTTTGTAATAGATATGTGTTATGCCTAGAAAATGCATTGTTAAGAATAAACTGACTTTCAACCTTTTGGGCTCAAAACCTTCTGAATTTCCAAGTAGTAAATATAAATTCATATTGCAGAAGTATGTCAAATTTGTTGTCGCGACCTTCATAAATCATCTCGCTGTTTCTCACAAAACAAATTAGTGACATATACAAGTGCTAAACTGCTGCGCTGGTATTAATTGTAACTACGCTGTAAAATAAAACACGTATATTTTGATAAAACAATCATTTATATTAGCTTTTCAACCAAACAGACATTGCTCTCTGCTCTCTGCTAAGTAACGCAGCTGATGTTAAAATCTATCCATAGAACAAGTTTATTTATTCTTCTTTTCTACCTTAACAAATCATTTCTTTTGTTAACAATTAAACAAATATATCAAAACATACAAAGAAGCCAAAACTAACTTCACCTTGAGCTTCAACAGCGACGTCACCAATCTAGTGATACTGTATGTTAAAACCTATAGGGGTTAGTTTTTCTGCAGATCGTGTATGTTTTTTTGGTTTTTTTTGATACTCTACTACTTTTACTTTAAGGTTTTGAAACTAGAATTTTCTTTATAATGGAGGATTTTTCATTGCTGTATTTGTACTTTTACTGAATTGCTTTGAGAACACTGGTATGTACTCAGGCAAGCAATCAATCAATTTTATTTGAAAGGAAGAAAGTTTCCAGCTTTCAAATGTCAAGGATGCAGAAGAATATCTCCGGCACTCAAAGCAGTCAAAATGTGGAAACGTTCTGAAGGATGGAGGTTTCTGCTGATTGTGTGAATATCATCCTGGTGACGGCTTATGGTAAAGAGTCCAGGCGTTAAAGGGCTTATTGAGCATACGGCAACTCTCAGAAGACTTTCTTTGAAATCCCTTCACTCCGTTTTCTCTGTAACCAACCGAAGTCTTGCCTAGTTTATATTCTCACTGCAGAGCCATGTGTGTCTCCCCGTGCCCTCAGTCTAAGGGTGGCATTATAGACTCAGCGGGGTGATCGGTGGGGGTCAGAGCCAGCGTTTAACCCTCTGTAGCCCCAGCAGCCTCTCTCCGTCCTGGACACCTGTTCTTTTTTTCACATGGGGAGGTAGCTGCTGACTCTGAGGTGAGCCCAGTGATACAGTACAAAAGTAAAGATGTTTCTGAAAGAGAAAGGGAGACGGTGAGGGATCACGTTATCGACTGAGTCCATGAAAGACACATATCCAATATAAAGTAGTGTCACAGTGAAGGATGCTGCTGTCTTGTCTTCCTCACTTGTTTTCTTTATGTTTGGAAACTAAAATTCTCTTTCAGTTACTACAAGAGATGTAAAAAGCCTTTGTTGTTCTTTGAGAAATTTGTGCGCTTGTGTCTTAGTTCATGTAAAATTTAAACAGTTTTGAAAAAGAAAAAAAAAAGTAACTGTACACACGAGGTCCCAATCCTTTTCCAGAAAGACAGACTGAGAGAGAACTGAACTGAAGGAGCCAAGAGGGAGGGAGTTCATGGAGGATTTGGGTCATAGATTGCCAAGAGGGATCGTATTGTGTGTGTGTCAAGAGTGGATGCATATGTAAATGTGTTTTTTTTCTTCCTGTCCGTATGTGTGCGTGTCCACGTGTCCCTGTGTAAATTACACAACAGATATACAGATTAAAACAAATTACGTTTTTAATATTGTGTTTTCCACCGAGAGCCGTTCTCTCCACAGGGAGTACAAATAATAATGTAACATATACAAATATGCGTTCATTTTTAGTCACGCTCGCAGCCTGGCAATGGTAGCTCGTCCACCTCCTCAGACGGACTGCAATGAAAATTGGCTTAGATACTCATATTGCTAAGTCTTTTGGCGATCCCCTGAGTGTTGCAGTAAAAGAAAGTTGAAGATTTTACTTATTATTTGTCTATACATTCACTGGATGGACTGTTCTAAAATGGGAAACATGCATGAGCAGTACCCCTTTCCTCCGAGCTGGGATACTGGAGCATGTGTACACTTTATCAGGATTTCTGATGTGATGCCAAGCGACGCACTAGAAATACAAACAACATGGCAACAACGAGAACTTCTCACTTTTGGAGCGACGGAGAAACTGAATTTTCCCTTAAAGTAATGAAATAACTAAACATAACACCGTGTTTAGATGCCAGAAAACACCGAAATGCTGATTCATTCAAATTCAAATCTGTTGCGGAAAAGCTACGTGACGCTGGTTTTCCACCTCGCTCCGCTGAAAAAGTTAGGTCGCGTTGAAA
Organism: Planiliza haematocheilus; assembly: GCA_005024645.1. Classification (NCBI taxonomy): domain Eukaryota; kingdom Metazoa; phylum Chordata; class Actinopteri; order Mugiliformes; family Mugilidae; genus Planiliza; species Planiliza haematocheilus. The sequence continues at coordinate 511,743 of SRSE01000940.1, read as the reverse complement.
AACATTCAAAAAGATGTAACACACGCATGCGCAGATAGGAGGCAGTGATCGGAAAACGGGATACTGGTATTTATCATCGGGTTTCTCTGTGTGCCATGTAAACACCATATCCCGGATATACTCAAAGCTGGGATAAGCCTCAAAATCGGGATCCTAAAGACAATGTAAACGCAGTCCATGTTAGTGGCTGGGACATCAGTCAAACTAAACAAATACACGGCAAATCATTTATTTTTTTTCTTTCAAAGATGGTTTCTGTCATTTTAGGTCGTTCATGTAATTCATTCAACATTTCTTTGGAACTGGTGGAGGTGGAGCAGAGCGCAGTGTTAATTAAACAAGAACATGAGTGAGTCTGGCAGAAGTTTGGGCGCGTCATCGACGCCGTGGCTCCGCGTGGATCCACTCTCTGTGGACTGTGACTCCATAGTCGCAAGATGATGCTGCCCATATCCCTGGGAAACTAGCGTCAGTTTGGCCAATGCAAGGAAGTGGGGACGCATTGTTCATATTTACATACAGTCTATGAGTTCCTCAAGGGACCATTACAAGAAATACTTTTGGCATTTTTGTCTTGGCTTCAGTTTTCAGCCGGTTGACGTTGTGTGTGTGTGTGTGTGTGCATGTGCATGTGCATGTTTTTAAAATGTAAAACATCCCCTTATGCATTTCCTCACAGCAGATTTCTATATATGAAATGTGCTCAGTATCACAGTATCCTCCACTGCAGGGTCATTGTACACTGGGTCAGCCAATGTCTGGAGCGCTGATCTGTAGCTGTTAAGGGCCTTGCACAAAGGCATGCTTTTGGCAGTCGTGTTTGGCGCCATGGTTGAAATGCCAGCTTGTCTCTAAGCGCTGGTCCGCGTCCAACAAGCAGCCTCCCATGAGGCAGAGGGTGACCGGACCACTGACCTGCACAGGGATGATCATCCCGTGTAAGTGCATGGATAAAAAAAGGCGTCACCTATGTGCAAATAATGTGCGTGCAGTTACTGGCCCGTTAAAAGCTCAAAGGTAGCTCAGCTCTGGAGCCTTTTGGCTAGAGTTAGGAGTTCAATGAAGTGTTTAATGTTTGCTAACAGTGGAGGCCTCTTATTTTGTAGCATCTGTGAGCAGTCACTGTTGCGGGGATATTCTCCACCATGTGTCTGTCATCCGCTCCAGCAAGTTGCGGGGATTCATTGTGGATCTCCACTGTTTATTCAGCACAGAGGTCAGGGGGGTGATGACCTGCTACTCTGGACTGTCATCACATGACCCCGCAGAGACATGTCTCAGGGAGATGTCCTGTGGACTCAGCATATCTGTACTCATCTCCTGTCAGCCACATCAACTAGGAGGGAACCCGCGGTCAGAGGTGATGCTTAAATGTTTTCTCTGTCAGCAAATGTATCTGAATGGTTGTAAATATTGTTTTGACATAAGAAAATAACATCCTGAGTTGAATCAAGGACTCTGCATTTGCTCATGATTGTCCAGGGGAAGACGGATTCACCTCTGATTATAGCTTTAGGAGGAAGAATCAAAGAGAGAATGGCTGACAAAATCTGCCTTTTTCGACTGAGTTGATTCTCTTGTTATAATAATTATTATTATTATTTTAATCATTCAATCAGTGTTCCTCCGTGGATCCTGACCTAAGCGCTCTTCTTTCACACCAGCGGTGAATCTGAATAGGTGGAATCTGCGTATCATTTGCATGTGACTGCTGAGTTGAGTTAGAGAGTGAAGATTGAGGGCCAGCTTTATCCAGAAGTTTCATAGACAGAAATTTGGTTATGGACAGAGTGCGCTTCATTAGCGCAGAATGAAGCCGTTAAGAGTTTCTCAGCTGGCCTGGAAGCACAGTTTAATAGACTGGAATCAAATCGGAAATGGAGTAAAAGCTCGGTGGGAGCGAGCAGTATGGGAGAAACTTTTCCAGTCTGAATCAAAATCTATTTTACTCTGCTCATTTTTGCTCATAAAATGAATGTATGTTCAACTTTTTGAACGCTGGAAGATATGCGCAGTATGGACACGTGAGCCATTTAAATATTATAATTGCAGTGCATTTTTCATTTTCTCTTGATTGCCGTTTTAATTTACATCATGCTGCAGATTTGTCACCTCCACAGATTATTGCTTTAGCCCTGGGAGCCGCTGCTACAGTTCTGACTTTCCAGTGTTAACGCAGAAAATTGTCATGGCCGCATCAGCATCTGTGAGTGCTGCGATAGTTTAGGCTAATGTTTTAATTGGTTCCTGAGAACAGAGGGCAAGCCAAATTGCTTTAGTGTCCCAGAGGCTTTCTCTCTTAATGAGATATTCTCCCCTCCTAGGATCAGAGGGGTCCTGACCCGTGTGTCGTCACCGGGATATTATTGTAGCACGTTACCCTCTCTCTGATAGATCACCCTGAGAGGTTAATGGAAGCAGAAATCAAGGAGATGTCTGTACGTGCACAGGGAAGTGCTGCTTTCAGGAAGTGACAAGTTATTTACCTGTGTTTATATTCCACCGGTCCAGGTCCAGTTCACCTACACCTGACAGTCGCAGAGGCCTCAAGTCTGCACCTATCATACACCCGATACCCGATGTCCTATGGCTTTGACTGTGGATAAAGTCGTCAGTTAGTTTGGATCCTCTTAAAGGGGCAACACAAAATTAGATTTTAAATTACATTTTTAAAGCCACTCCATGTTCCCCTTTTGTGGCCAAAGTGGCTGCAAGGCCCATCCTCACCTTTCATCGGTTAATAAAAGAGTATAAGCAAGAAAGGAAAAAAAAAACAAGACAAGATAGAACAGGGGAGCTGATGTCCTTCACCTGTGGTCACCCATGACAAAGGCTCTTTAAAGAGGGGCGGACAAATGGGAAAAGATTAGAATCTGTGTGGGCTGTCAGTGTCGAGTGGGTACATTTCCTTTTTGGTCTCCTCACTGTGACAACCAAGAGGAAAAGAAGGGAAAGGAGACAGTTACATGGCCATACTTAGCCCCGGGCCATTTCTGTTATTGTTCAAAGGGGCTTTTGTTTATACCGATGATAAAACAGAGATAGGGGAAGCAGTCCTACTCTGCTGATAACAGCATATATGACACCTACCGTTTTCTCGCCAGCGGAGCAGAGATACAGCAGATACCTAGCGCTGAGATCTCATTCTGTCCGCCTCAGGCACCACAGCACGCCTCTTCTTTGCTCAGTCCTCGTCTAAAAGCAGCTAAATCGATCTGAAACACCTTGTTTAACCCCCTGAAGGATGTGTTGGATTAAGAATCAGCTGATGATATTAGCCAACAGTCCATTCAGTTGTAAATCCTTATGATAACCTCATGTCATGGGGGAGGAAAAAATGGAAAAACACGCTGTTGCTATATAAAGCAGTGAGTTAACACGCAATTTTAAATTCTAAACGTGAACTTAAAGTCACCTCATGCACGAAATAACCTTATTTTTTTTGTTCATTTGATGTTTGTGCTCAAGTATGACGAATGAGATATGTTTGTGGATTAGATACGAATTATTACTCAGAGCGCGTGTATACCGGTCAGCCACAACATTATGACCACTGACAGGAAACTTTTGGACCTGTGGATGTGGCATATGTAGCCCACCCACCTAGACCAGACCAGGTCCCCCCACCCCATAGTGATGACACAGAACAAGGTGTTGACTTGGCTTCCAAATCACTAGATCCCAAACTGATCAAGTATCTGTGGGATGATCCACAGAGGCCCCTCCCCTCAACCCATAGGACCCAAACAGGACAACACAGGACACCCTCAGAACACCCATGTCCATTCTCTGATGAGTCACAGCTGTTTTCGAGGCACACACTATCAGGTCATAATGTTGTGCCTGATCGGTGTATGTTTTTGTATTTCATTATTTAAATGTAAAACAGGTGAGGTGAAACCATATCACAATGAACGTACTTCTTGTTTGTTCCCACTCACCAGGCATCGCTGTCTTCTTGAAGTCACTGCTGCAAATTACCAGCCCAATTAACACAGAATATTGCAGATAAAGGATCAGTCCTTTCTGCTTCAGCAACTCGGCTGATGTACCTGTTGTGCTGCTGTTTTTCCTGCTGTAGCTCCGCCACAGAGACTGCTCAGCGGTCTAGCAGGAGCAGGTAGCCACTTTGACTGACAGGCTGATTTGCTGCGTTCTCCATTGCTGTTCCTCTCCACCAAGCCGAGAAAATTAGATCTACAGTCGCCGCGCTAATGTCAATCAAATGGCTCTGTTGCCTCCATTATACCGCAGCGGCTGTTCTTGTGTCTGAGTCCTGAGTGTTTGCGTGTGCCATCCCAATGTTAGTGAATTATGTGTGTTTTTGTTGGAGTCCCGTGCTCGCAAAATGAGTGCAGTGACCTGCAAAGGCGAAACCGCGCGAATACACGCTACCTCGTAATGCAGTTTGGAGAAGAGGGAGGGGGTTTGGCTCGCTCACCGTGCTGCTAATCTAATAGAGCTCATTCATGCTGATGCCAGGCGAAGCCGAGTCTGGCTGGGAGGTGAAACTTTGAGGAGAGAAGAAATCAGTAATGCTGCTGACTCTGAGAATCACTCTTGTGGTATTTTAGGGAAAAGAGATCAGACGAGTGGAGAGAGCGAGCAGATTTTCACGACGGGAACAGTCTGCCTCAGCTGGCCTACTCGCTGTCTCATAACCTGATATGGCTCCTCGCCCCATTGACTCTGCATCACTGCATGTCACGAGCGGGGCTGAGAACGTGTGCGAAGCAGTATCCTAATTCAGATTGCGGTTTGTGCATTACAGTAGGAGGGCGATGCTTTGCCATTTGCCGGGGAGATTCACGTCAAAGTCCATCCAGAGACGCGGCCATTACAGTGCAGCGCAGCGCAGAGCGACGGAGAAACACTCACTCTGCGCCGCAACACAGAGCTCTGACCCAGATCCGAGACGAAGAAGGATTTTCATCTTCTCTCTTTCTCTCTTTTTAGAACAAAGGCTCATCTAGCCCTCAGATATGTGCCTCCATTCCACTCATTTGTGCACTTCCACCATTTTCTACTATTTCTGTGTTTTGGATTTTTCTGTTTTAGATAAAATCCCTGTGGTGTGTGAGGATGCTCTCTGGAGTCTAATTGATGAAAGGACGCCATCCTGTTTTAGCATAAGCAAAACTAAAGAAACTGTGAGTGTGCACACGAGTGAGCCTTTAACAGCAGCCTTCCCTGTCATGAACTTTTGTCTTTTAATCAGACTGCAGTAACTTTCTCCTGCCTTAGTTAGTGCAAGGTTGCACATATGGTTGCACGTGGCTGCAGTTCTGTGGAGCATTTGCTAATCACGCCAGATCGTATCGACCTTGTCCAAGGGCCCGCATTTCAATCTGCGTCATTCTCCCAAGATTCTTCTAATTTCATGGAAAATTTAATTAACATAAAATCAATTAATGCACTAATTAGTCTCCTTTAATTACACTAACTGGAGTATAGTTTTTACTTCCAATTATTTATTCCATAATTAATAGAGTGTAATTAGTACGGCTGATATCAATATTAAATACCACTGTAATCCCGCTAAGTGAAGTGGACATCTGAGGCTTATTAACAAGTTGCCAAGACCAATAGAGTAGCAGGTCTGCTGGCTCCCTGAGCAGCCAATAGCACAACAGCAGGATCCACTCTGACATCTTCTGCTAACGGGGGACGTGGCCTCTCATTTTGCATAGAGTCTGCTGTGAATTGATTTTTAACAGGTTAATTATGAGATGGTTTGTCCCCTCCGGCATAAGGACAAGCTTCGTCAATTTCTCTTGAAGCGACCTGTGCTAATTACCAGTCATCTGGCTAATAACGATCAATACTTTTAGCAGCCCTGTTGCAGGCCGGGTATGCAGTATAGCGTTAAATCAGTTACACAAACCGCTTTAGTGTTTTTTCCGAAACTAACTTTCAAGGGATTAAACTGAGTCATTATTTTATTTTTTATTTTTTTCCGGGACAACTTTAAAAGGAATGATTGCATGCGTTTTCCTCATGCCAGACATAATTAACTTTTTGCAAAGCTTACAATAATGGTTAATGATGAAATGAGACTTTACGTGGTGTTATATTTGTTATTAATCTTTCTTTAGCGTTAGTAGAAGCTCCAGATTATTTAAAGGTGCGTGGTTGCTTGTTTTAGTTGCTGCCAGAATCTGGGGGTATGTTTCTTTCACTATTTCACTGTCTCTGTTATCTAGCTGCTGGGACTGCAGCTGAAGGTGATATGGCAGCTAATTAGCAGAATTATCAGTGACCCCGTTAACAAGCCCGTCATTTAAACCTGTACTTCTCCTCTGAGAGTCCATCGCTCCTGCCTGGAGCCCAACGAGTGGGAGGGAGGAAGAGAGTAAGCGAGCGAGGGAAAGAGACGCCTAAAGATGAGGGGAAATGGGGAGAAAGAGAAAATGACATACGAGAGGACACAGAAAGAGGAAGATGTTAAAGAAGCAGGTGCATGAGAATGTGTTCTGCACAGAGCTAAGAGGCTGAGTGGGGAAGAATGTAGCACAGTGAAGCGACACCTGCCGTGAACTGAGTTTTGAGACGTCGAATGTGGCACAAGGAGGACAGAGAGGTGGCATGGCACAGCAGAGGAAATAGAGCAGTTTGGCATTGATGACTTAATCTAGAGGAGCATTTTCCAGGGAAAAGAGCAGAGGAGTAATGAATAAAGGCGATGAATAGGCCAAAGTAATGATTTGAGTGTAAATGAGGATGGACAGCCGTGCTCCTCCTGTGCTGTCCTCACCTCTGAGTCTCTGACAGCCCACAGCATACAGATGGCACTGCTAATTACATACTGCAAAGGGAGAGGGGCAGCGCCTGCTTCCTCGCACTGCAAAATCCAAATCTAGATGATGCGATTGTGTATGTGTGAGCGTCTGTGTGCAGTTTCCTCAGCTGCCTTGCTGACATGCGTCTTTTTTAGCTGCTAAAATTGTCTCTCCCCCATCTTTCTGACAAAGGAAGCACGTTTTAGGACAGCTGCAACAGTTGGACATCTTGTTAGCGTCCATAAAGACAGAGGGACAAATGCGCACACACATGCACAAGAGCATTTGGTGTTTGCACACACGTGGCCTGCACACGTGTGACAGCCACGGCAAAGGGAAACTATGGTGGAGGAATCACAAATCATGTTTTTCCGAAGTTTTTAATCCTCAACATTTTGGTCGCGTTTCACTGTGGTAACAAGAAATGCAATTTAATTGCTGAGCAAATTCTTCCTCAGAGGCTATTTTGGCAGAAATATAACAGAAGATGTACCTGGTTACAGAGCAATCAAGCAAGCATGTGTTTTAATAAAGAAGTCAGCGCTCTGCAAGAACGGCAATGAAGAGCTGGACCTCTGTGGCCTGCAGCTAATCATCCAAAGCCTCGTCCATATATTAGGCGCTTGTTACAGTTTTGTCGCTTCTGGATGATCTTGGCTCAGGTTACCAATATAACCTTCCTACTTTTCTTATATATATTAATTATTGTATGTATTTCTCAGCCTAAATGTGACTGAAACATGCAGAACATAACGTAAAGTCTGCGCTATCTAAGAATTTCTCATAAACAGCCATAGTCAGTGTCGAAGTTGTCATAGAAAATCTAATTTCTTTGTCTCGGCCACCAGAGATGGCCAACTTCCCCCTTTCTAACATGAGATACTGGGCCCTTTTGTCTTGGATTGTGATGTCTGGACTCGGCTTTGCACTTAAGTGCAAGAGCCTGCACGATACTCCAAGTGTAAGACACACCAACGGGGGGTCGGCGTCGCTACCTGCAATAGACAAAAGGGTGTGGCAACACTTCCTAGTGGGGCCACCCCTGCAGCAGACAAATGGACTGTTCCTCAGGTATAAATGTTTAGGTTCCCCCACACTTTGACTTCTTCTTTGCAAAGAAAATAAAACCTTGTCGGCCGCCAGACGTTTCTATTTCATTCTTCACCAGCAGCAGAGGAAAGACTTCCACAACAAAGTCTACAAGAAGTACGTTGTGTTTCCTGCGACTGTTTCAAAAAAGCCATCACATCTGCGTTAGCTCCGTAGAATGAAATGTAAACACTGACGATGGTGTCACTGAGACAACATTAAAAACAGAAATGTTGGATTACAAATATTCATTGTTCCCTGTAAATCTCTTGTGCGTCTAGTTAGCCAAATTGAATCCAGACGTAGATGGTTAATTACAGAATGTAAATAGACCGAATGGTTATTGCAAAATAGTTTAAAGTGAAGGCTTTCGCATTGTCACGCAGTTGACACAGTAAAAATGTAATTTGTACACACGCCAACCCTTTATACATATGCACGTTTACTGCCAATGTACCTACAGCGCTAATGACAACGCAGCACCATTCTGAATAAAAACAGGAGCACTTTAAAACCAACAGTCTGCAGAAACTTGAGAAATGAGACGATGAGAAAAAAGAAAACTTGGGGTGATGGCTGAGTATCAAATACAAATTATTCATGTACCAGTAACCCATTTAGTTGCATAACACTAGTGATTATGTATGCATAATTGCACTTGTCAGAGCGGAGAGAAGTCGGGAATATTTACTGAGAGAGGACTGGTACTGGATGAAAGGATACCTCCAGTTTATTTCAAATTTCCTCTTGCCCCTTTACTCTCACATATGCTGCGAATGTGGGTACTTGTAAATGTGTGTCTGTGTGCTTGGTATGTGTAAGAGACTTTTCTCCTTCATGCAGATTTAACAGTGTATGTAGTCTACTTTCTGCCGTTTTCTGGGTCTGTCACAGGAAGATGACAAAGCTCGCACTCGTTCGGTTGTTTCTTCAACCAAGGACTTATTTGAATCACTGAAAACACATGATATGTAACACAAAACGGGATCAGTGGGGTAGTCAGCTAACACAGCTCTGTGACACAGCTTAACTTGTGTCACAAAACTGTCTCACTTTTTAAACCTTTCCACCCTGGGGGCCCCTGTACCAGGATCAGGCAGCAGCTCTCATTAAAACTCAACCCGCTGCCATTCATAGAAGGTTGCCAAGTGTTGCACATTCATTGCGGATAGTTGTGCTTGGCTTTTTAGAGCTGAACTGTAACACCAGAGTTACAAGGCGTTGTTTATTTATTTATTTATTGCCAGTTTACTGCAGATTTTCAATTTGCACTTCGGCCTTGTGGTGGCACAAAGAGAGTTATTGTATTTCCAGATTTTCCCCCAAATCTCTTATCCATAATTTCCAAGGTTGTTAATTTGGCCTCACACTTGTGTTTTTTCAGTTTAGGGCTCAAGGAGATAACAAGAATAGATCACCATGGCAACCTAAGCTTTGACTTCCGAAGTCCAATAACTGACCATTAAGATCAGTGGACTTACACTCATTGTTCCTATAGGGTAGTAGTTTCTGACCTTTTTTCTTCTGTGGACTGTCCTTTAACCCAATAAAAGCAGAGAGCCTTTGTGCACAACCAAACACACCAACACCCAGATCTGTATTCCTGTTTGTGCACAAAACCATTAAAGGGATACTTGTGCAGCTAGCAGCCCACCACAAACGATACTTTCTGGCCAAGTCTGGTCCCGACCTTGGGGTAAAAGCAAAGTTAAGGTAACTCTTGAGATTTAGCCTTAGTTTCCTTTTTGATGCTGATGAGTCATCAGCACTTTTATCTCTCGGACATTCATAAAATACTGACTGTGGGGAAAAACCAGGGTGAGCTGGGATGAACCTCAGCTCAGCTATCCTGTAGTTGACCTGATGAAAGCGATCAAGAGCCGTGTCACAGAGGTGTAGCATAATAAGCAGCCTTCCTATTTTGTAGTGACAGCCCAGAAAATATGTGTTTTTGATTTTTTCTATAAAAGTATAGTTGAATGTGCAATTAGGATTTTATTTATTAAGCACAAATCTATCCAAAAAACACTTAAGAAAGGCAACTGAACTTGTCGTATATACAAGTCCAGTTGCCTTTCTTAAACATTTTTTTGGATATACCATGACCTGAATGACTGACCTGAATTTTGGCAAACTTGGAACTCATGACCTGTCTGAATAAGAATTGGAGAAAAAAAAAAACATCCTCTGTCTATCAAGACATGGAGGACTACACTAACGTCACTGTGCTAGCTAATTACTGTAGCACACAGGGTTTCCCATATAGTGTTAATTCTTTGGCGGCCTGTCATGGTCTCATAACAAATGAGAAATATTTTTGCACGTTTGCGCTTGCGTTGTTTTTCCTATTGCTCCTGAACTCATCTCTCCCTCCCTCTCCTCCCCAAATCCTCCACCTCCCAGACCGTCCACACACACCGGTTGCTCACCTGTTCTGTAACCTGACAGAAAACGTCTCGCACAACTCACGTAACATGAGAAGCTGTTTGTCTTGTTCACTAAGAAAAATTTACATTACCACCACTTTTTAAAATGCTTGTGCTCTTGATTTTTAGACCATAGAGAGAGAAACCAAGAAGAAACTACTCCAGATGTAACGTGACCTACTAGTTTAACTTTATTAGGCCTAGCTAGCAAAGTAAAGTTAGCTTGAAAGTCAACTGTTATTGGCTGATATTTTATTTAATCTCACATACATTTCATCTCAAAAACATTATATTTAGTATCCACAGACTGACGCTATTTGTCGCTAAATCCAATATCCGCATTACTACAGTAATTTAAAGATGGACTGATTCAAAACTCACAATCTTATGCTATGTGCCATATATTGTATAAATAGTTTTTAATAGTTGGATAACTTTAAAAAAATCAAGACATTTTGCAAAAATTCAGTTGCACAGTTCAGTCCATATTTTCATGAATCTGATATTTGCCATCAAATAACGCCTAATTATTACATGGCTGAGAACACACCAGTTACAAGTAATGTTACATAAAAAGTGAAGGCAAAGGTGAGAAATTGTACAGTTCTTTGAAAAGCATCCATTAAACGTACAAATATTTAAAGGAGACAACACATCATTAAAGGTGACATGTTTACTTGTGGTACCTTAACCGCATCCATCTACTGGATTCTGACACAGCAGTTAGTAATGAACTGGTAAATAATAAAGAGCTGTCAAAATATTCCCACATCAGCCTGGATGCGTTTCCACTTGGGTTTTGAAATGGAGCATATAAACCAAATAACTACATCATGATTAGAACTGCTACGCTTGACTTGTGCGAAGATGAATTTATTTTGCAGCTCGGAATAACATGTAAATGTGAAAATGTAAATGTATTTTATTTATATAGCACTTTACAACAACCCACAGGTGAAGCATAGTGCTTTACAAGAAATCAAATGATTAAAAAACAAGTACATGAGTAAAAGTAAGATAAAAAAAATATAATAAATAAGAGGATAAAAAAGTAAAATAAAAGGGCCACCACACTAGCGGGTACTAAAAGCCAATCTAAATCAATAAGTTTTAAGTTATTAATTGCCAGGTCAGTGATGAGATGCGTGTCAGTGGGGAGCTTATTCCACAGCAACTGAAAAGTTGCCCCAAAGTTTGTATTTTGATCTCGACACTTCCAGCAAGAGTTGGTTAGATGACCTCAAAGCCCTGCCACACTCACCAACGGTCAAGATGTCAGATAAATAAGATGGGGCGAGGCCGTTAAGAGCTTTAAAAACAAACATTAAAAGTTTAAAATCAATTCTAAAATGGACTGGAAGCTGATGGAGGGAATAAGGGAGAGGAGTGATGTGCTCTCTTCTCTTAGTGGTAGTTAAAAGACGGGCAGCTTCACTCAGAGATACCAGGATACAGAGCATCGCATTAACTCAGTCTCTGACTAATTAGAGCATGGATAGCATGAAGAGGCTTTTTGTCAGTTTTTCAAAATAACTCTCTGTTGGCTTTTATGAGTAATATAAAGACTAATATAATCATTGTCACATATTTATAGGTCAACCTTAAAATTGAGAAACCATTCAGAATTTAAAAACCCCCTTATTGTAATCACGTGATACTATTATTGATAAATTTCCCCCACGACTATCACTGTTCCATCTCATTTCCAGTGTTTCATTGATGGCTCTGATAATGTCTCATGTAATTAAGAACACAGCTTCTTTTATAGAACCACTCCTGCTGCTTTATTTTAATTCAGAACTGTAATGCAATCACTGATAATCCTCTCACAAAATTATCTTAAGCTTGATGCATTTTATTTAAAATTTTCAGCAGACAGCAGGCAAACATAATAGTATAATTCATGTTGTTATCACTTGCATACATACGCCGATCAGCCACAACATTAAAGCTACTGCGGGAGAAGTGAATAACACTGACCAGTGCAATGTACCTGGCATTTGTGTTACTTAGCACCCACCTCCGAACTGAATGTTGTGGCTTTAATGTTGTGACGAGACCAGGCACCCCCACCCCATAGCAATGACACTCCTTGAGGGCAAAACGGTTTGGGAACTATTTCTTCTGTCTGTACCCGGCTGGCCGTAGGCAGATGGGTTCCTCCATATGAGCTGGGTTCTGCTCAAGGTTTCTTCCTGTTAACCCTCGTGCTACCTTTGGGGTCTCTGGGACCCCAAATGAATGGACAGACACATAAAGAGCATGCAGGAGGGTAGCATGAGGGTTAAAAGGGAGTTTTTTCTTTGCCACCGTTGCTTTCAGGCTTGCTCTGGGGGGTTCAGGGCAGGTTTTTGCAAAGCGTCTTGAGACGATTTGTATTGTTATTGACGCTATATAAATAAAATTGAATTGAATTGAAAAACACTGAACTAAAAAAACATGAAGAACAGCACAAGGTGTTGACCTGGCCTCTGAATTCACTAGATCCCGAACTGATCAAGTATCTGTGGGATGATCCACAGAGGCCCCTACTGTCAGCCCATAGAAACCAAAGCCCCCCCGCTAACAACGTTTTGTTGCCAGACACCACAGCACACCCTAAGAAGGCCAATGTCCATTCTGTGATGAGTCACAACTGTTTTGGAGGCACAAGGGAGAACTACACAATATTAGGAAGGTGGTTTTAATGTTGTGCCTGATCGTTGTATATCAATGGCTAATCTCCACCAACGGAGAGGAAAAATGAACTCTGACGAGGACCGTGTTGTGAAGAATATGACAAATTGTCAGTGTTGAGAGGTGCTCAAGAGAAGAGGGCTGAGTGGAGAAGATTATCTCGTAATGGTAATAGGTCTTGTAGGTGGGAAATTGGGCTGTATTTTCTTGTACAGGTGGAGGGGCAAGTTAAGAACAGGAGACTAAATTGAGGGAGTCTAGAAAATACAGTAGTTTTAATGAATGCTGTAGTGTGTGTAAATTATAGGACCTTGGTAAGAAGGCCGTCTCTGCTAAGCCAGAGTCAGGCGTCATCAGTCAGCACCACCACAGCGTGCACAGCGTAGTGAAGCAGTCCACCAGGGGAAATTAGGCTCGCACTGGCCTCCATTTCTTCTGCTGCCCTGGTGGAGTTTTCCCCCGTTTTATACTTTATCCACACATTTCCCGCTTCTGTCTCCCTCGATCAGTTTGGACGTATTTAGACACAGCTGACGCATAAGGAACTGACTGAGCGTGTTGTTGTTGTCAGATGCTTTAGTTCACTCTGAGGTTTTTACGATGAAACAGTCATCTAGTGGCACTTATATGAAAAGTGCCTCCTCTGAGAAATGCATAACGTTTAAAAAAATAAATAAAAAAATCTTCACATAAACGGAGCAAAAAACCCAAATCAAGCTTTCACTCCTTGTCCTTTGTTTGTAAGTGCACGCTGCGTGAAAAAAGCTCTGAAAAGGGACCACTTAATGTTAAGAATTCATGACACACACTCTCTTTAGATCTTGTCTGCAGCGACTGGAGGAGATTGTTCAATCGATACAAATATAAGTACATATCTTGGATCTCAAATGCCTTTATGTGGCCTGTAATTTACATATGATGCACATGCAATACAAATATAAATTAAGTATTAGTAAGAGTATTACTGTATTTATATGAGAAACAGCAGTTAGTTATTTTTGATTACTGAGATGTGATGTGTTTTGTAGATGCTGGCATCCACACGCTGCAGTAAGGAGTTAACATACTCAATTTATACGCTTGCTGCAAATCATTTTAGTAGATTAATACATTAAAACAGTAAATGCATTAGTAAAATTAAGGACAGTGACAGGTAAAGTGGATAGCATTCATCATTCTCCTGGGGAAGGAGATGTTACTCTGACACACGCCATCAACCTAAACAGTAACTGCGTTTACATGGTCTTTAGTATCCCGATTTTGAGGCTTATGGAGTTGTTTGAGCATATCCAGGATATGGTGTTTACATGGAACGCCGAGAAACCCAGTTATTCATATCCCCGTATACATGATAAATACTAGTAACCCGTTTTCCGATAACTGCATCCTATCTGCGCATGCGTGTTTTACGTCTTTTTCAATGTTTTCCAACGCGACCTAACGTGTTCATAGGTGCCAGTGTCACGTAGCTTTTCCGCAACAGATTTGAATTTGAATGAATCAGCATTTCGGTATTTTCTGCCATCTAAACACGTCGTTATGTTTAGTTCTTAGTAAAGTAGTACCCAGATTGCTTTACTAGCATAAAAAAATATTCAGTCTAATCATAGAAATCATAGAGAAACAAACTACAGCAACTCACATGTAGCTACTGCAAAGCCATTTCACAATGTCATACAGTCCACTGATGGGCCTATGGAGCACTTGAACCACCGTACCAAACAGCAGTAGGTATCTTTCTCTTTGCACAAGGAGAGTACATTCAGTGATGTCACTGCCTTAGAAGGAGTTACCTTCAAAACCAGTCCAAACTCACCCAAAATTTTAACTGCAAATTAGAAAAGGGGCCAGTTGGGCGTGAAACTGCCTGATCAGGCAACGCTGCTCCTCAATGACACAGGTCACCCTCAGCCTGACGCTGTTTCCCATCGTGCTGAAAAAAAACTGCTCAGGAAACAGCAAAAAGCCCAGAGTGTTGGCTTCTAAACTCCCACCATCTTAAACAAATCGAGCATTTCATGTGCAGCAAAAGATGCAGCCCATATAGGTGGCATCCCACAACCCACAGAACCCAAAGGACCCTGCCAGCGTCCTGGTGCCAGACTCTACAAGACACCGCACTGGTTGGACCCCTGTTGGCCTTTTCTATTGATTCAAAGAGATCCCTTTGGCTGGAGTGATCGGGCCTCCTTCTACCTACTGTATGAGTGATTACGTTTCTGTTGATTGGAGGTATAGCAAAGGTACATCTTTGCCTGAGCCACCCCACAACCTACGACTGTCCCTGTGCAATACAATGTTTGCAGCTCTTCCTAGCTTCTTAGTTTCCAAGTTTCTCGTTTCCTGTTTTGGATAAGGAATAAAGATTAAGGCTACTTGCTAGTATGAAGAGTTATTTTGACGTTGGTGCAGAACATATGAGCCAATATTCACATGCAATATATATAGATATTGACAGTGTTTATGTCTCTAGGTCTGTTTCTGTTACATGGATCATTCTGTAATTTTGCAGTGGTTACAGTGCTGTTCAGAACAATGCTAAAATTTTACACCGCACCCCCTTCTGTTATGCTAATCTCACCAAATGGGCCTTAAGATGCGTTGAGGGTCGACAGCGATCGCGCACGTTTGTACTGTGTGTCGCTCCAGGCCGATGAGTGCAATGAAACGCTGGTTTGTAGTGTTTGACGCACGTCACTGCTGAATTGCGGCGCTACAGTATAACAGAAAGAAAGGCACACGAGAGCAAAAGCACACCATCGGCTCACATCATCCACATGCTGCTCTTGTATTTTAAAAAGCTCTTATATGCACCAAAAACCTCACAGAGCAGGAGAGAGAGAATGTGGACTCTGTGGTGCTGTAATGCTTGCAAAACTGTTAATTCATCTTAATTTCATGTTGTTTTCTGGTTGGCTGTACATATATTGCATGTCATATATCATTTTAGCAGTTTTTCAGAAGTGATGTATAAAGGTTTTTATAGAGGGACACGAATCATGTTGTCCTGTTGTTGTATTGCCTATCCTACTGTGAACTTGAAGCACTTGTATTTTAAAAGGAAACAATGGTCTCTATTACTGTGACTGGCAACTAATCCTTAAAAACCAGTGTGTGTGTGTGTTTGCTTTTATATGTGCATGCACTATGGGCTTGTTTTTCTGCTTTTTTTTGCTTTTTTTCCTCTGCCATCTCGCCCCATGCAAAATGCATGTAATATCACACTGTGAGGCAAAACCCTCCTGACATTCTGGCAAGTACCAAGCTATATCAAAGCAGTAATAATGGGGATTTGTCTATGTGGAGTTCACGGTACAAAAGCTAAAGTGGTGAATCAGAACAAAGCGAGTGCCCATCCCTCCCGTCTGAGGGCTACAGATAGAGATGTGAAGCGTTTCCAACTGACCTCGAGTGTTTTGGATCAAATGACATAAAGTGGCAGTAGTTTATCCTCCCCTACCCCTCTGCTGTCCTCCTCATCTCTCGCCCCTTTTTCTCTTTTTCTGCGTCTCATGCTCAGATGTACGGTACACGAGTGCGCGCTGTACACACTATACAGTGCATACACTGAGACCGCATGATGGCATCTGATGAAACAATTTGTAATGCAGTGTTTGAACTGTGAAGTGTAAATGTGTTTTATCGTCACACGGAATTACGTCGGTGGCCCCCATGAAACAAAAACATATTTAGATGAATCCATAACAAATATTTACACAATAAATCTGCAGAGATCTGAGTTTACATAATCTGAAAGGCTTAATCTGTTGTGTTACGCAGAATGAATGGAGCTGTGCTGGCGACACCCGCTCTGCTTCTCTTTATCTATTGCTATTTGCACAAACACAGTAATATCTCAGTTAGTATAGCGCTGTAATTTGCTCCCAGAGCCTTGCATCCTCCTAATTCACTTTTAGATTCAGCTGTGCTCCAACTGATAATCATTATCTACTTCTGCGAAAGAGCCGCATTGTAGCTGAATATATTTGTCACTAGTGCAAGCTTTTTGCTGATAAAATGGGCAAACTGCTGGGAGGATTTTATTAAGAGGTGATGCCATGCAGAAGGTTTATTCACACCGCAGAGCAGAGGAAAGTGTTTCATTCGGAATATTTGTGGATTAATATTATGGCAGCTGTAATTTGTGGTATTATTGCAAAATAATGTTCTTTTGTTTTGGTCATTTATCGTGATTAAATTTTTTATTCTCCTGAGGAATAATTGAATGAATCAGATTCAAGGATAGAATTATGAATAAGCAGTGCATTGCAATCATGGTATTATAATTGTTAAATTAAGATTTCTTTGTAAAAGAAATATTTAGATGTAATATGGTATAATACAACACGGGGAGTAATATTTTCAAGCTTAAATACAGTCTCTGATCTCAGTACTTGGAGACTAGCTTCGGTAGAGTCGCAGACCTTGAGCTCTTATGAATGCTAGTCATTAAAACTGCTTTTGCCACCTGTGGGCATCAGCGCACAGAACCCCCGTCGGGTTCACAGCCACACAAAGTTAGGGACAAATAAACTGCGGTCCCAGTTTTCAGGAGAGAAGCGGTTAAATAAAACTTAAACCGTTCCCCAGTCAGTACAAAGCATCAGGAGAAATAAACAACAGCAGTAACACACTGGGTTATATTTGACATGTGTGACAGTGATGCTGTGATGAGGATACAGAACCACTAAAGAAAAAAAAACAAAGCTTTGACATAAATTTGCAAGCTGTGTGCGCAGCTGTTGAGTTCACTGTTACTGGCTGACATGTAAACTAAGACGAAGCAAGACGAGTTCAAAGAGCGACCGTTGTGTTTCAGACTGAATATTTAAGGGGGAATTGTTGTCATCTTTTAGGTTTAGGAGGCTCGTAAGACGATGAACTGTAGGGATTATTATTATTATAGACTTCACCGTGACTGAACAGTCTTTATCATTATGTTTAGTCTCTGAAAGCACTTGGCTGGGATTAGGGAAAGATTGTTGATGACGTTAGATACTGAAAAAAGTCAACACACAGGTATGAAGCTAATGTGAGGGGATGAAATTTAGTCATCATACCAAAATGGATTTCTGGGCCTGGCTGTTTCAGTTTCTACTGTATGTTTCATGGCAATCTGTTCAAACTATAAAGACATTTCACTCTTTACCACAACATTTCAAGACAATCCATCCAATTGGACCAAAATGGTTGAGTGGTTGGCAGAGTAAAGCAAGGCTCAGATTACAGGAGTCTCGCCCCTCCGGACAATCGGAGAACGAATCCAGTTCGTACCTCGCTCAATACAAAGCTTCAGCTCGGAGTATGTGGTAAAGACTAGAGTGTGGATCAGACGTGTTTGATACTGATCAATTATTTTGGTTTTAAAACCAACTATTGAGAGAAAGTACATGGAGAAACTGACAGTATTGTCAAGCAACAGTAAACCTGTCTGCACTAATGTTAGCTAGCGTATTCTGACAGTTGAAATATCACGTCAAGTTCTTGATGAAAACCATTTTGTGCACTGCAATATCACATAGTTCTTACTTTTCTTCATCTGCTTCTTCTTTTGCTTTGATTTGCATTTGGCAAACTAGCATGCAAGTAGATTACCGCCACCTACCAGACTAGATTCTGGATCAATGGATAATAATAATAATCAGTGGTAAATAATATCATGTAGTGCACATTTTGCTATTATTTTCAAGTCTTTTCAAGTGTCTTCAAAGTTGAGATTAGAGAGAAACATATCTGTGAAGTTTCTTCTTAAGTTTTTAACTTCCTGTGGTCTGAGCCAAGCTAAACTAAACTAAAAAAACATGCTCTGCCATCCAAGGAGCTACATTGCTGGTACTTTTAAACACACCGTGGGACGGCGTTTCCTTCTAAACGTTCTTGTTGTAAATTAGTAGTATATACATATAACTCCCCGGGCGACAAGGTGTCTTCTGTAGGCCTGGCGTGCAGAGTGTGTGTCCTCTAAATATTTTTTGTGATCTCCGCAATGTGAATTCACAACCCTGTTGCGAAGCTCAATCCTCCCCTGTCCCCTGTCTGACTCACCCTAGAGCATTATATACAAGCCTTTGAAACACACATACAAACACACAGAGGCACACACACGTATTGCTGTGACTAGAGGGAGGTCACACCTATATTTTGTGTTTGAAGGTTTCTGTGAAGTTTTGTGTGTGTGTGTGTTAGCGCTGTACGTGCGTGTCTTGTGTACTATCTTGTCTGACTATCAGAGGTAGTTTACTGCACTGCTGCACTACCAACAGATGGCCATTACCATACTGTAGCGCAACTCCACACCAGGCAGGGACCTCCTTTTGTTTCAGCACCAAAACCTCAGCCACATCATAACACTATGATATCTGTGCTCACCCTAACACCTATAATGGTGTGACTGTTCTCCCCTCAACAGTAAAAAGATACTTTTACAGTTCTCCACTATTTATGAGCCAGCATAACATTAGAGTGGTTTTGGGGCCTGTTCCCCGGCAAAACACCTCCCAAGCGCCAAAGCTGTCAGGAAAAACTGTAACGCCAAAATGGGATTGAAGGCACTGAGCCCCTTTAAAAGCTCATATTCATCTCTTTGATCTGATAGGAGCACTTGGGTGAACTCTGACACGTCTGTGTAGCTCTGAGCTTTGGCAGCAAGAGGAAGAGAGACCAGAGGAACAGGGTAAGGGAGACTGAACAATAGGAAAAATATCCTCGGCTCTGAAGATTTTTGCAGACTCTCCTTGTGCACATTGATTTGCAAATGAGGGCAACACAAAGGCTGCACTTAAAACATCTTCCAAGGATTTATGTGTCGACTTCTCTGCGATGTGTAGTTTGGGTGGGGGGTCAACAATGATTCTCAACATGCCCCCTGACAATCTTCCTTCAAGGGAGCCATTGGCGGAACGAAACTGGCAGGTGACCAGGCCACAGATGGTGCCATACACACAATAGTCACACATGCACATGCATGTAAATGCCTGAAGGACACACACCATAGGCGCCATATGACTACCTCTAAAGCTCACCGCACCAGCCCTTAAACTACACGCTACCAGTATGACGCTAGCAGTATGAAGCTAGCAATATGAGCCTGGGTTTTTAACTCTGTACCTATAATGGACACATTCCACTTGGCCGAACCTGAGCTTTTCAGCAAATAGTCATCCCCTTTAAAACGGCAATCTTTCAGACATTGCTTTGAGTAAATGACTCTTAAATGACCACCTACCATCTCAACACAATAAACAAAATATTGCAAGTACTTACTAGTATTTCCTGTATGTATTTACAATATTCTGTGATAGTCTGTGATATCAGAAATGCTGGATCAAGTTATTGCTAATGTCATCTCTGTAACAGATTTGTGGATGCCGCTTGCTAAATGGTAGTTGATGGTTTAAGAGACTGCTGCTAATGAAAACAAGCTGCAGCTTTTCAATAAAAGCTTTTATCTGACGAAATACAACATTAAGGTTATTTTAGAGTACTGTGAGTTAGAGTACTCTGAGACATCTGGGACCCATAACTTGCGCACATAGCCAGCGCCGGTGAAAGCCATTTATGTTTCAGTTTAGCTTGCACTATAAAAATGCCTCCCAAACACTAGTGGGCGTTGTTTTTTTGCCAGTTAGGTTAATTAGTTGGGTTCATTTTTGTTTCTCCCCGTGACCCCTAACAGGACTAAACGGGTATAGAAAATGACTGACTGACTGACATTTTTGTTTCTACTTCCTGCTTCATTTTCATCAATAGTTGCTGAAACTTATGCCGAAATTCCGTCGAAGACGAGTCATGCTAATGTTCGTATCACCGAACCTCCTCAGTTGCCCTTTCCTCGATGTGTTCCATCTCTACTGATCCAAAACAATCCATTTGAAAGCTGCGGACATGGAGAAGCAGTCGGAAATACTAAAGCGGAATGTGATACTACCAAGTGGACCAATCACAGCTCTTGTGGTCTGTGTTACATGTCTGGGGAGGTGTATGTCAGTTATGGTGTGAAGGTAGTAGTAGGTAGAAGGCAGGGAGTAATAGAACAAGCAGCAGCCACAGTGATATGTTAGATGAAGAGCTGCAAGCAACTCCCCCATGTGACAGAAAACAGCCCAACATAAAGTAAATGGGTCCGTTTATTAAGTATTGCACCTTTTTCTATCAGATATGAGTTTACCAGTATTTATACATGCGTGTGGTATCTGTTTGCTGTTGTGCAAAATGGGTTCAGATAAATATTCATGAACTCTTTAATTGTTTCGCAGCTTATTTAATCACTGAGTCACACTCTTATATTAATTTATCAAGTATTTCGTACAATGGCGTTGTTGGAATCACACGACAATGAGTTTATAAAATAATAATGGGTATGTCAATGCGACAGTATCAGATATTACAGCTGGCTTCCTCTTCGACTACTTCATGGCAGTGTTTTTTATGTGCTGAGCCATCACAGCTGTGAGAGGCTCCACGCTGTAAAGTGCCATCTACTCTGATTCGGCCATGCTGAGGTCAGGCGGAACATGAAAACTGTGCTGTGTGGCCACTCAGCACCATGACATAAAGAGAGAGAGTCCAAGTGCCTGCTACTCTAAGCTCTCTAACAGATGGGATGGGACTACAGAGCATTATGTTTGTAGATTTGACTCATTTTAAACAGAATAACATGCCAAATTAATCAAAGTTTGACACTGTGTCGTGTATTTCCCCGGTCAGTTAGACCACGAACTGAAGCGGCTACAGATATCATTCGTCATGCTGTTAGTATTCCAATTCAACTGGGGGGAAAAAAAAATAAAAAGCAAAAGCAGTCGCTATCCAAGAGGAAAATATCAGCTAGGAAAATACACTCACAGCTGTTTGATGTAATAATGCACGCATCCAGCTCTACTCCGCCATGCGTGGCAACCTAATTTGTGTAGGCTGATTGTTCTTGAGTCAAACATTCTTTGGGAATGTCTTAAACTGCAACTGGACTCTCACGTATGTGCATCTGAGTCCATGGCGATATATGTGTGTGTGTGTGTGTGAGTGAAACCGTAACGGCTGTGTGCGTCTCTATGATGTGTTTTTACTTTTGTGTGAGCGGATGTGATGAAGTATGAAATGTAGCCGTTGGAGCTAAGCTGAATTTGTGCACGGAATAAAAGGGGAAGCTTCTCACCAAGTTACCTTGAGGCCACTGCAGGACCTCTCAACATGAGAATTAGCTTCCGATTATACAAATGAAATTAAGCGCTGGAAATCCTCTACTGCGATGCAGTGTGACAGAACCGGCAGCCTAATGAGAGGCAGATAGAAACATTTACTGTACCCAGCCCAGAAACCAGCTTCCCTTCTTGTATTACTGTATTTTTCTCCAATTTAAAATGGACCCGCGTCATCAGTTCACCTTCTACTCTACTGTAGCAGCAGCCTGTAATCCATTCCTGAGGAATATGCTCATCACAACAAAGCTGACATGAGTAGCGCGAGGGTACTGCCTCTCTCACAGACTCTGGATTACACTGGGTTTTGCTGTAACATCTCTGTGAGTCTTATAAAACTTGGTGCCGGATGGTGACTTCGGTTTTACTCTTTGAATTTCTGGGTATTGCATGCTATAGCTCCTTTTCGTCGTAATATCCGTACAGCTGATTGTTCATGGAGCACATGTTGGCTTTGGCAGTGAATGCTCTCCAATAATCAATAATTAAAGCTCTATAGGGTCCCTGCAAGTTAATATTCATGCCGGTATCTCCCGGGATACAAAGCCCCTCTCTTTCTTTTTAACTCCCTCTTTCCCCACTTCTCCACCCTACGCTTCTATTTGCATCCATCTCTTTGCTTGCAACTTCAAAAGCTCTCGAATGCAAGGTTCTCTCACCAAAGGTAACACGGGCATGCTAGCACAAAGGCAAACCTGCACATGTGGGTAGCGTGTTCTCCTTCACGTCCTCCTTTAATTCAAAGGACGGGTGAAGCTTAAATTGGAAATCTAAGAAAAACATTATCAGTCAGAGTTTTCTACTATATCCTGTTTGTCTTTTAACCTCAGAAAACCCAAATCACAACTATGGTACAAAGTCTAAAAAAGATTTTACATTTAATATGCCTGCACGGGGAACATGGGTTCCCATCTCAAATCAAAAATGATGAAGTAGATTAATTCTGTCCACGCACTTTCAGCTTTTTAACATTTTCCCCACTTTATTTTTAAATCAATATTGAGCGTATATATACATGCTTACTTACTCTGAACAGCCACATCATTATGATATTGTGCAGAGGTCAACACCTTGTGCTGTTCTTCATGTTTTTTGAGTTGTTTCTAAACCATTTTGTGTGCTTGTGTCAGGCTGTATCCTGCTGGGGATGGCTGCTGCCATCAAGGAGTGTCATTGCTACAGGATGCGGCCGTCTGGTCTGGTCTAGGTGGGTACTATATTTCTAAGTAACATCTAACATCCACACAAATGAATGCCAGGTTAAGAATTTCCCCAGCAGAACATTGTATTATCACAAGATTGTAAAGGTGGTGCACTGAACTCTGACCCATCGAGAAGGTCCTGGGTTTGTATCCAAGGTCCGACTGGGCCTTTTTTGTGTTCAGTTTGCGTGTTCTCCCTCTGTCTGTGTGGGTTTTCTCTGCGTACTCCGGTTTCCTCCTACCGTCCAAAGACATGCTCATTAGGTTAATTGGTGATTCTAAATTAGGCCGTAGGTGTGAATGTGATTGGTTATCTGATAGACTGGTGACCTGTCCAGGGTGTAGCCCACCTTTCGCCCGATGACCCACCCCGCGATCCTTCTCAGGAATAAGCGGTTACAGAAGATGAATGAATGAATGAATGAATGTCAATGTTGTTCACTTCTTCTTTCAGTGGTTTTAATGTTGTGGCTGATCAGTGTAGTGCATTATAGTACAAAAGATCTTAAAGTGGTTGTTTTTGATCAATACGTCTCAGTCATCAAAAACAGCCTGTTCATGAACTTCATAAATCAAGGCTCTGTATTACTCAAAACTCATTGCACTGAAACATGTGTAATATAAGCTCCTTCTAGTTAAAGCTGCCTCTTTGGGGCATCTGCAATGAATGTATGACCAACAGATTTTAAACATTTCTTAGCATATAATGTATGTCTAAAAGTCAGTCAGCATTACGTATACTTTGTAGGTTTTTGTTGCAAACTGCTGCCTGTTGTGACTTTAAATAAGATTGATGAGAGAAGTGAGAGTGAGCAGTAAAGCTGCGGGACGGAAAACCAAAACGTAAGCAGTAAAAGTTGCTAAAATGCTCCATAGGTTTGACAGGAACTGTAATTCTCAGAGGATTTGTCTCTGACAGTGATTTATCTTTCACATAAATGTAGTCGTTTGATCCATTATCAGTGTAAAAATATTGACTAGTGCAGCTTTAAACACTTCTGTATTTAGGGGGAAAAAAAGTCGCATTAAGGGAACTATAAAATGATGTTGCATTTTTTAGTTTGATTGCCTTGTAAACAAACATTTATTGTGCATGTTATTCATTGTACAAGCCTAAATGCGGGCAGGGGAAGCAAAATGCACCAACCTCTCTTTGTTTCTGACTATTGCTTATCATTTCCAAACCCCTAGATAAATGAACTGGAGTCTAATTCGTCATGAAGATGTTTGATGTGTGATTAGTGTCTGGAAACGAGGGGGATATCTCCGTTGTGCTAATCCAAAGAGCCTATCTGATGGTTATGTGTTTATCACTCTGTCCTGTAAGTATCTCTCTCCCTCTCTTTCTCTATTTCCGAATGTGATCCTCTCCAGGGATCTGTTTACAAATTGCTCCCACTCTTCAGATTTTCGATGCTGAATCGCTCAGTGGTTGTTTTTCTCAAAACCTCACTCTCTCCACCTCTCCACCCTGAATAATTTGTGAGGAGTGCTTTCTGTGGTGATGAAAAGTATCTTGCAATCCAAAGCCGTAATTACACCTCAATTTGTCCATACTGCCATCCAACGCAGTCTCCGATAAACAGCCTGTTTGTGCTTTGAGTTGTTATTCTAATGAACATCAGGCCCAGTGGAGACGTGAAGTGACACTTTTAAAAAGTGACATTTAAAAAAGCAACAACTCCACATGCAGGATTCCTGCACAATTAATTGGGTGAATCATCTTTAGTGAAGCCGCACTCACAAAGTTGAACGTAGACTTTTGGCCACACATGCTAGTAATTATATCGTCTCCTATCGTCTCTGTAGCAAAATATTGCCTATTGTATACTTACTGGTTAACTGTTTTCTTCCAACTATTATAAAAGTTATACACTAATCAGCCATAACATTATGACCATCTGATATTATGTAGGTCTTCCTTGTGCCTCCAAAACAGTTGTGACTCATCAGAGAATGCACATGGGCCTTCTGAGGGTGTCCTGTGGTGTCTGGCAACAGGGTGTTGTTAGAGGGGAGGGACCTCTGTGGACCATCCCACAGATACTTATTCAGATTGGTATCTAGTGAATTTGGAGGCCAAATTGTCATTGCTATGGAGTGGGGGTGCCTGGTCTGGTCTAGGTGGATGCTACACATCTAGGTAACATCCACACTAATCCCAAATCCAAACGTTTCTCAGCAGAACATTGAATTGTCCCATCATTTTCAGTGTTATTCAATTCTGCTGTCAGTGGTTTTAATGTTGTGGCTGATCTGTGTAAGAAATGGTTTTTAACACAGCAAATTTAGCGGTCCTACTGAGAATCCAAACCACATGTTGGCAGTTCAACACTGCTTTCAGGCATTTCCTTTTTGTTTTACTTGATTGACAAAACCAAAACACTATGATCCCTCACTGGAGTATAGGCTGCTCACAACACGTTGCTTTCTTTCTTTTTTTTTTTTTTGAGAAGCTCGAATAGCAAACCTAAAAGAAACTGTTAGCAAACGAGAGTCTACATCTGTTTACGTTTACTGGGACAATGGTCCAATCAGAACTAACACACCTCATGTAACCACCTCAATCAACACAGAGTGGCCCGATTGGGAGGAATTGTAATTGGATGGAAATGGGCGAAGTTACCTGCTGATAGTCCCCTGGATCTGATTGTTTCCCGCTAGATGGATTCCACTCATGTTTGCCCCACGTGGGTTACTACAGCCATGGGCATGTGCTGATGTGAATGTGTGACCTTACCCAAAGCTGCTTCAGTCCTTTCAGTCAGGTTCAAGAGATGCTGTCCATGTAAACATAGACGGTGTCTTTAAATCAGGTGCACTCTGCAGCCTTGTATTAAGGGGGGCAAAAGTTTTAAAGTTGATCTTTATTAGTTAAAATAAATGCTTCAAACTATTATCTGTTGCTGTATGATGGGTGAGCTTTTAGTTTCAGCCAAAGGAAGTGAAAAAAAATGTGAAGGAAATGTGTAACAGCTTATGAAAACCAGTTTTGTAATTCATCTGTTTCTGGTAGAGCTCAGAGCGTTCTTGCAATGTGTTTAAACAGAAAAGAACAAAAAGTTGTCGAGTCATTTTAAAAGGCCACAATAGCTTTACGTGACTGATGCTTTTTAAAGGTTGCCCAGAAAGACTGAATACCAAAGCCTTTATTTCCAGGATGATTTATAAAGCGAGACCTTCAGACAAGTTGAATGCAGACGATAAGTAGTGTCAAAGCTGCTCGGCTGTCATCCACTCGTTTAGCTGCGACACAAATCATTTCAACATCTGGCCCGGCTGATATGTAGCTAAAAAAGCAGCAGTGGAAAAAATAATACTTTGTATGATTATATCGTGGCTATCTTGACAAAATGCACGGCGTGTGAATAATGGACGATGAATGAGCTTACAGATTTATGTCTTATCGGGAGCTGAGGTCTTCTGATGCACGCCTGAGCTCTCATTGGGCGGCTGTGGTGTGCTCCAGCCAATGCGGGGCTGGCTATATCATCTCTGTCAGAGCTCCGAGGCCTGCGTCTCTAACTTGATATTCAAGCCTGTATATTCTCCGCTCCCCTGGGGTCCTTGTGCGCTATCACTCACTCCCTTTATCTGCCTGCATCTGTGTAGTGGTGTGACCCTGTCTTCTCCCTCACACGTCAACACACTGCGTCAGTTCGGCTTCCTATGTCTTCGCTGACATAGAGCATCTTCCCTGGCAAGCTTTTTCAGCCACAGGAGCCGCAAACGGCGAACTTCTGATGTCAACATTCACAGTCGTGCTGCTTTCTCTCTTCGCTCGCTTGTGCTCTATTTTCCTGGAAGTGTGTTCAAGCTGGAGGTAACGCTGGGGCTAATCAGACATAAAAGTCCCTGGACAAGGGCATAAGCCCCTCCGGCGACTGATATCAGTAACCTCTTAACAGCTAAACAGCCCTTTATTTGATGGTTCATCATTCACATCTGTTAGAATCCAAAATTAACCGGTCATATTCCCCTGCAGCTCCTAAAAAGAAATGTGAGGAGGAAACGCTCATCACTCTGAAGATGATTCGGCTGGTTTAACCAGCTCCATGTCCGTGTCCTCTCTCCACAGTAAAGATCGTACTTGTATTTTGCCTGAACCACTTCCAAGGCAGGGAAAACAAGACGGGGCAATCAAAAATCAAGCCCCAGAATGAGAGGCAGCCGTTAAAAACCAGACAAGAACCAAACAAGGCTATGAAATGGACTTGAATACTTAGTAGTTCAGACTTGACGCAGTCAGTCTGTAAGTAGAGCAGAAGTGGGGTTGATTACTCCAGCAAAGTGCATTCTGGGATACCTGACTGTTACCCAACAAGTTACCATGATTAAACAGGTGGGGCAAGAACGCATCCAGAGAGTGGACTGAATGGACTGCTCTTGTTCAGATGCGTCCGTTCAACCGGAACAGTACTTGAGCGGCAAGTGATGATATTTCACGAGAACACAAGTACGGACAAGAACAGCATTTTGATAAATGTCCAATGTGCGAAGGAATAGATGGTGGACAGGTGGGTCATAAGCTATTTATTTGAAGGGACTAATAAGTGAAGTAGGTGCAGGGAAGATCAGGTGATGCAATTGGTGGGAAAGCAGGGCTGGAACATCCAAATTAAAGGGCATCTACTGTTTTTTCCAATGTGGACTTTATTTATGGCATGAAATACGATCGTCATCCAGACGATATTTAGATACGCGTGTATCCATATAGTGGGAGTGACTGGGGCACCGAAACGCAGCCTTTAAGTTATCTGACGCGAAACTCGTACGTTTCACCAATATTTTGTTATAATACGCTAGTGCTATTGCCTGTTGAGTTCGGAGTTACCTGTTATCTATTTGTGGACGTGCTGTGGTTTGTTAAAACGGTAAGGACGTCCATCATAAACAAAGTCGTCGTCCACAACCTCAGAATCAGAAAAATATTCAGCCATGTTGCAAAAAACTAGCAGCAGCAAATTACAAATAAACAAGCCGACCGTCGTGCATGCAGCGCTCAGAGATCATCATCCGGGTCAGAGATTAGCAGGTCAATCTACAAACCCTGGATGATGATGACTGGTAACTTCGGACTCAATGGGGAATAGCACTAGTGTATCATAACAAAAAATTGGTGAAATTAATGAGTTTTGTGGCAGATAATAGTTGTTTAGAGGCTGCATTTCAGTGCCCCGATCATTCCCACTATATGGATATACGCAGATCTAAATATCTTGTAAACGACTCCAAATGACACCAAAGTTATATGGGTGAGTAAACGATCCTATGTTATGCCAAAAAATAATGTCCAGGTTGTAAAAAAAAAAACGGTAGTTCTCCTTTAATACAACCCAATGCGTTATTTCAAGTCCTGTAAAATGTGTAAAAAACATATTGTAGTTTAGGTTTAGTGACAGTCGTGCAAAGTGAAGAAAAAAAAAAGTATTCCACCAGAATTCCAACTTTTATTAAATATTTAATGACATGTACTCTATATGCTCTACTGTAGCAAGGAAGCTGTGAGTTTATTGTGCTTTTCCTCATGTTGAGTCGGTATAATATCATCACAACGGTCGGTGAGTGCATCCCGTGGAGAAGCTCTCCTACCGGGATATGAATTTTGAAGAAATTTGTTTGCCGGTTTTCTCTCACATGTGGTGCTGCAGCAGTCGAACCTGAACACAGTGCTGGTGTAATATTCATAACACTCTCACATCAGGATTCCCACACTTGGTGCACTGAAGTGGACCAGAACTAGCAGGGGATCCCTTTATAAGAGTGAAAAAGGCACACAGCAGGTTTACAACCATGGAAGTGGAAGCCTTTGTCTTTAAGAGTGTTGTTTCCCATGATTCTTGGGGATTAGATGATTGGAGAGGCAGAGAGGAGGAGACGGGCCTCTGAGCTAGGGGGCATGTTCGTGATGTTGGAGTGAAATGCTCGCACTGTCAGTCAAATCGGGGTGACGGTTCCCACCAAACATTGGACGTCCTATGGACGTGCAGATCATGTCTATATTGCGTCCGTCGGTCCATGACCAATTCTGGACGCCTAAACAACGTCCAAACTAGGTCCACTTTTTGGACGTCTAATCATGACCCCACTTGGACGTCAATATGTAGTTGAACATTTGAACGTCGGGTTAGGTCACTTATTTCGACGTCGAAGACAGGTGCACGTTATTATCATTATCGTAGTACTATGGACATGATGACATATTTTGTGATTAAACATTATTTTTCAATAGAAATAATGTTTTTGTTTGTTAACAGTATTTGTTTTTCTCTTCTAAAATAGTGTTATTCTGTTTATTACAACAATAAAAGTGTAGCCTTAGGGGAAGGGGGGCGGGGTGTTACAGTCAACGCCATTGTGATTGGCTGAGGCATTGCGTCATCAACGTATTCATGCTTCTCTACCGTCGGCATGCTGTGTGTATCTTCGACAGCCTTCACTAAATTGCAGGTAAGTTTGTTCAGACCGTCAGGCCATAGACCCATACATTAATTTAATGTTAATTCCTGCATTTATAGCGGTTGCCATTTTAGCTTTATGCCTTAAACTTGTTGTTGCTACAATTAGCTTTACATCTGCTAACGTTAGCTTTTGAACACGACCATTTTTGTTTAACGTACACCGAAACCGGCGAAAAATAAATACATGGAGTGAAGCGCTGGCAACAGGCCTCCAGTGTTAATGAGCAGGAGGGCCATTGTGATGAGCTGGGGTGCGGCCGGGTGCTAGAACAGCGGATGTTAACCGCTAACGCTAGTCGAAGTTAGCATCGAGCTACCTTCACAGCACGGCCATCTTTCTTATTCCAGTCAAGGTGCGCGGGAGGGATAGCTATTTGAACACATAGCTAGCATTAGCATGCTACCGTCACAATGCGACCTGCCCGTGTGTTTAACTGCCTGTGCGAGGAGGAGAGAAAGACAGAGCAGCCGCCAGAGACTCGATAATTCATGCAAAACGCAGGTGAAGTGGGGGGTGGGGGGGGGGGGGGGGGGGGAGGTTTGGGGTTTTCACAGTGTTTTGTATTGGTTTGTTTTTATCCTCTGTGAGGCACTTTGTGCTACAATTGTATGAAAAGTATAAATAAAGTTGATTTGATTTTAAAAATACCCCTCATTTTTAATAACCTCCTCCTTATTGACCTCTGAAAATGTCCAGCCCAGCTTGAGGTCTTGGTTTTAAAATCTGGCCCCAATTGTAATTGAATAGCCCTGGCCTAGTCTATACCATGTTGAAGGGAAGAATATTTTGATCCTGCCAATCTCTAAATAATTGCAAACATTACAACATGAAAACATTTCCTTCTTCATTGACATTTAAAATACAATGCCAACTGTCTATAATGGCAGATGGTTTTTGATGCATAGCAACATTTTTGCTTACAGATATGCAGACTTGGTGTATGACAGCTGATTGCCTTTGCAATTTTCTTATTTGTCTTTATCTACTTGCAGATGGAGTCATGCAATTTGACAGTAACGCCACAGAGGAAGTAATAAGGAGCCATGCAGCAGAACATCTAAAGCATGCCCCACAAAGGAGGGGAGGGGCGGGCTTCACAGACACTCAAGAACACTAACAGACACTCAAGAATAAAAATTATGTGTGTATATATTTTCACATGTTTATACTGCCTGCTGTTAATGCTGTTGCTATTTGACGTTATTTATATATATATATATATATATATATATATATATATATATATATATATATATACACCTTTTTTTTTTTACAAGTTTATACTGTTAATGCTGTTGCTAATTGATGTTATTTAGATATGTGTGTGTGTGTATAGATATATATATTTTACAAGTTTATACTGCCTGCTGTTAATGCTGTTTCTAATTGACGTTTGCAATTATAAATGGGTGACAAAACAGTCAGGATTGGATTGTGATTTATTGTGACTGTAGAAACGTGTCCAGAAGGTAGGAACCTGTTTTCCTGTACCAGCTAATTTTACTGTAGTGTGATTTGGTTATGCATAGGAACTAAACCAGTAAAGGAAAAAGGTCTAATATGAGTTATAATTTGACGTAGAAAAGACGTCACAACGACCATATTTGGACATCAAATAGCCGGCGGTATGGCGGTCCTGTGGACGTTCACTAGATGTCGGTTTAAATTTTGACGTAGAATAGACGTCAATAATGACCTAATTTCGACCACATTTTGACTAAAAGTAGACCTTGTATGGCGGTCCTCTGGACGTCAATACTGGACGTTCATTAGACGTCGGAAAAAGACGTCGTCTGGAGTAACAGTCTGCACCTTCAGGGGACCAAAATTAGACGTCCAAAAATGACTTAGAAAAGACGTCGTTTGGACGTCTCTTTGCTCAGTGGGTTCAGACTAGCTGAAACTCTCCCTCCATGTTAACTGCATGGTCAGGCACTACATGTTAAGAGCGGTGCGAAAAAGAGGGATGTAAGTAGCAGAGATAGTTGCAATAAAAATACAATAAATTAATTTGAGCATGATATGTCATATGTTTCTGTCGTGCTGCAAAGATCTGATGTGAAGGATGATGAGCATTTAGCGGTTAGCATCTTCCAGTGAGGGGATACATTACACACAAATATGACATTCATTCACATATAGTTGTGACTTGTGAATTGATTTTCTCCTCCACCCGTGTGTGGCTCTTAGTATCAATGACCTTTATTTCTGTCAACACAGAAATCAAATGCGACCGCTCCTCCCAAGCTCGTTTCTCTTCACTTGTGCCTATCCCAAATCTCAGCGTACTTTTATGACTTCATTAGCATTTGTTTTTTCTGATTCATTAAGTTTTTACGCTTGATTTTTTTTATTACTTGCGCCTGTGCTTTAGTGACATTTCTCCTTTTGCAATAACAAGGAAAGAAACAATGCTGGATATTGATCTGTATGTAAAAATAAAGATGCAGCAGGCTAGTTGCTATGGGTAACTAAGTCAAGCTATTTCACAATAAAAGCCTTCAAAAAAAAAGAGGCGCTGAGTTGACTATACCGCAAATTACATAGCAACTGATTTCATTGCAGCTTCAGCTACACAGCAAATGACTGTGGGTCAGAAGACAGCAAGGCTCCTGTCTTTCTCTTCTGGTTGCTTGCATGACCACACATATTGAACCAATCAGTTTATGGTAATGACTATGTTGAGGGCGACATCCCTCTCTTGTCACATAATGTTCGGGGTCACAGCAGTTATCCCCCGTTGTGAGAGAGTCGGGGAGACGTGGAACTAGGAATTAGCTCAACTAAAGCGTGCAAATACTTTAGCCAGGAGAAACAAACTCGTCATTTACCGTGGCTGACTGCACTCTGTAGCGACAGCGAGATCAGATGCATCAGGTCTCATCAGACGCGCAGTGAGAAACGCAAGAACTGCAGAGGTGTTCACCCACACGCCTGTCACCCACGTTGTTCGATCAGGAGGTGGAGGTTAGACAAAAATAGATCAACTTTAACACTGTTTTAGAAATGCAAACACAACTCTACTGACCCATCACTCTGCAAACTACGGTGACTCATCAGCTTGAAAGTTTATATCCGTCTCTTGGGCCTGATTTTTCCTGCCACAATTGACTGGATGCATTTCATTAAACATCTATTAATTCAAAGAGTCAATGGAAACATTTGCTCGTCCTAAGAGAAGGAAAAAGAAGATGAAAGAGATGAGAAATGAGCACATGGTAAATAATTAACATACAGACATGAGAGTTAAGGACTAGATGAGGTTTGGGTTTGGGAGTGTTGCCCGCGTTATGTGCAGACATACAAATTCTGCAAAGGAACGCTGCAATGAAAACCTGTCATTGTTTAATGCTGTTTGTCACGGCCTGGTCACACTTCAGCTATCACAGGCCCTGTAAACACTTTTCAGAATGAATGAAAGGTGTTTCTCCTGAAAACATATGCCTTCCTATAGATCTGTCTCCCACAACAAATCCTTTCTCATACAGTTTCCACACATCAGTGGCTATATCGAAAAAGGTAAAACCTCCCCATAGAAGCATATTTACACTTTATGCTATATTATTAAAATAAACTATGTATTTTTTAAAAGTTCCTCCAAGTTAGTTTCACGAGTGGAAAAGTCAATTTTGAACCTTCTTTGTCTGTTTTGTATCTTTGCACATTTGTAAGTCTAAAAATTCAGTCAGAATCATATCTGCTGTATCATAATTAGATCAAAGCCGTGTTAAGCGCGATATGTGCAGCTATGACAGCATAGCAGGTGTTTGGTGAGACGATGACGCACCAGAAAAGGACAAACATTGTCCTGACAACGGGGAACAGCTGGTCTGGGGTGTGACACCTGTGTGCCCGCCCAGCGTTATGTCGGCCCTCTCCGGTACAAACTTCAATCAGGCTTCGCCGACAACTGAACCAAAGACATTAGTTCATGGGCTAACAGCATCTGTCACAAATCACCAGGCTTACCCCGGAAAACACGATGAAGCAAGGGTTTTGGAGGGCAGGAGGATTGGAGGGAAATCATGCGCAGTATCTGCACGTCCAAACTGTTTATTCATTCTGCAAGGTGAAACGTTCGATCACTGGCGCTTATCCTGTTTAAGTTTCAAACGGGAGGGCTGGAACTGCCAAAATAGATGAATAAATCACTGTCTTCAGTTAATATACCATTGACACCATGGTATATTTTCCATTTATATCACTTTCAGTTGTGTTTTAATCTAAGAAAAAAATAAATGTGGGGAAATGATTGAGAGGGGAAGGCAACGGGGGAAAAAATGCAGCAATAAATAAATCAGTACGACATTAAAAACAAAACAACACATACTTAAAAATGTATACAAATGTGTCTAAATACAGCAGCATCCATGCATTCAACGCCATCATTTATTTATTATTTATTTATTTACTCATTTATTTTGTTTTTTTGGCAGTTTTGGTCCTCCGTATAAAATGTCAAAACTACAATGGTGCAATTTCTACGATTTCAGCTGCGGATTTTATGTTGTTGTCTTCTTATTCCAGGCTTTATTGGCTCAGGTAGAAGTGCTCTTGTGTGTATTCTGGTTCGTGGATTTAAAAATATGACTTCTTTTCTAATAAGATTTTGCACCAGCTGCGCCTGTTATTCTTTTTTAAATGTGAAACCAGCTGTTGTAGCCGACCACATACGGTGTGATAAAACGCTATGTTAAAGCGCGAGCACATTTAGAAAGTAAATTACCATCCTGTCAACAAATTTGTTGAAATGAAAAAAATTCACGTCCGTGGATCATGTTGAGTGGTTGCTTAGTGATTGGGAAGATTACTAGGTAGCTCACGAGTAAAGTTTCTTAGCAACAGAAGCAAACGAGAGAGTGGAGTTATAAATGGACGTTCATGGCTAGAACTCTTTAGTCTTTATCACAAATGAATTTGAAGCTACTTGTGATATTTTTTTTTTTTTGATTGTGTTTGAAAACTAGCACGCTATCATTTCTGTTTCATGTTTGTCACACAGTGCATTGCAAGATCATTTTGAGTGATGGCTCCACAAACTCAATGCACTGCACCAAATGTTGTATTTTATTTCACCAAACTAACTATCTGACTGCTCTGTCTGATAGTTAGTTTGCTGACTTCACGAATCACCATGGCAACAACAGCCATGTCTCAGGCATGTTCATCCTTTTTTAACATCCGCCGGAAACGGTGGAACATGTCCTCCTCTGTGTGCATCTCGCAGCATTTCTATGCGTGTGGTTAATTTCATCTGCGTTTGTGTTTTTCTTTCTTTGCAGCTTCAGACTGGTTAAAGATCTTCCTTTGGTCTGGTTGTGTTTCATCTATTAACCAATGCTCTCTGAGCCGTCATAACCACAGCGCTTTTGACACAAAAGCATCAACCGGCAATTGTGAATTGTGCCTGAGTGCAACTTAGCCGAATTACTCTTGTGTGTGGTACAATGCTCTTAAGTTCTGATAGGGAAGAGCGACTGGAACAGAGCAAATTGTCTCTGCAGCTCTGTGTCATGCTTGCAAGACTAACTTGTTTGTTAGCGACCTAAAATGAACAGGGCACTCTGCCAAGAAGCACATCAGTGTTCATATGTAATCTGGATGTCCAGTGGCAAGATGTATACATATATCAGCTGCCTGGAAACTGCACTTATAACAACAGTGTTCAGCTCTTTAGTTCAAGTTGTGGATAACAGAGAAACGTATTATTTGGATATGACTCATGTGTTCCTTTATGAGAACACAAGGCCAAGCTCAGCCCGAGCCTGAAATTAGTTTATTATCTACTGGAGGGGGTCCTCTGTGATTTCAAACGGTCGCACATGAGAGTTAATATACATCCATTTTCCTCTGGTTTTTGCTGCCTTCAAATGCGGCGCAAAACCAGAGGGAGCGTGCGCCATGAGACAGAAAGCAAGAGATAGAATAGAAACTGGAGAACACTGATAAGACAAGACACTGGAAGCTAGCAGAGAACCCCCACTCAACTAGAGTGGTGCTTCAAAAACATTCCTCAGCAGGCTTTTCCAGCCCTCCTGTGAGGCTGTCAAGTCATACCAGCCAACTCTTTCCCATGTTTTTTTTTTTATTTTTTCCCCCAGAAGACACTTTTATTATTTGTGATGAGACATTTCTGGGTGCTGGGATATGTTTTGCATATTCACGTTATTATGGATTTGAAAGGAGATTATGACAATTGGGAGCAGAGACTGAATATTGCAGCGTAACTCTTTTCAGGATTATTATAGATTGACAATGTTTTGCCTCATTTTTTGAGGTTTTACGGGGATTCCTAAAGTTTATTTTGGTCTTTCGTTTTTGAGGAATAGGATAAAATGGTAAAGGGGATCATTTATAGATTGCAGGTTTTACCGTTCAAAACAACTCTTTCAATAAACCCGTCCCTGCTGCAGAGGTAGAGCTCACTGCAAAATGATCTGGAGGAATGAATTGCGGAGGATTTTCTTAGATCTGTCTTCTGCCCCTTTTCTTCTCCTCCAGCTGTCCATATCCTTCATCCCCTTTCAGCGCTGACCAGCTCTGTTAAATGCCTTGAGATTATCAGTGGCTGTGGTGAATTCCTTCATCTCCGGCAGCCCATCTCCACCTCCAGAGCCGCCCGGCCTGTTTCACACCGATACCTCGCACTTTAAGCGCGCAAACACCTGTCATTATTTGGTCTCAAGTACACCCGCGAAAGCGACCGATTCTAAAGAGCGCGAGGCAGGAGAAAGAATGCGCCGGCAATTTTATAAAGAGAATGATGTGCAGGAGGGAGCCAGAGGTGAAAATAAATGAATGTGGAGAGAAGCTGAAGAGGAGGTTTTCAAAAGTGATCTGCATGAACTGCAACGGTGATGGGTGAAGAATCTTCAATATTCAGGGAGGAAAGCATCCCTCCCAGCACTGAGTACACCATTTCACTCTGTGCGTGTGATAATGTTTCTTTTTGCTATCTCCATTAAGACGCAGGCTTTCTTTATGATACCCGCCGGGCTTCTGCATCACATAGGTATATTTATGAGTGTATGCCCTCATTCCTTTTCATGGGGATGCAAACAAGCTGATTGGGCCTGACCCTGCCAACCTTCAGCTGCGTGGTTTTTCAATATGTACGCAGTGACCTGTGCAAATCATGTTGCACACGTATATATATAATTTGTCTAATCTAGTCATTTAAAAGCAAACAGTCAACAGTTTGAAGGAGAGGGCTTGTTTTCTACGTCGGGAAGTATTAGATGTATAAACACAGGTTATTCAGTACTTTTCTCAGCTCTAAAACAGGATAACTAAGCCTCATGCTTCACCCATTGATTTAGATTATTGATTTTGATTATTTTAGTCTAAAACTGGTGATAGTTTTCAGTTTCTGCTCCTTTATACTTTTTAATTCCCGTTTTGTTGTAACCGAATTAATGTCGTGTTTTCTGCTGCTTTTGGCAAATCTATCTACGTCAAATATCTGGAATAATGCGTCACTTCTACATCAGCTTGCGCACACACACACACTCACAGCTGATATTTGTGTGTTGAGCCGCGCGTGCCGACTGACGCCTCTATTGCCTCCTAATACGTTGCACTAGTTATTTCTTCTTAATGGAGCCTCAGAAGATGTAGGGGGAAACAAAGGTCCGTGCATCGGGGCCCGTAAGCTTGTGGCCTGGGAATAGTAGGA
Source organism: Planiliza haematocheilus (assembly GCA_005024645.1). Taxonomy (NCBI): domain Eukaryota; kingdom Metazoa; phylum Chordata; class Actinopteri; order Mugiliformes; family Mugilidae; genus Planiliza; species Planiliza haematocheilus. Next base: position 474,237 of record SRSE01000940.1, on the reverse strand, counting down.
ATCATGCAATTTCACACCACCTGCAAGAAAAAAAAAAAACTTATTGGCGTAATCCGGATTAGTGTTCACACTGCTACCAGCTACCGTTTCTCATTAGAATTCAGTGCGTCGTGGCACGCCATAAACAGTGTAGTTCAAAAGACAATCGAGTGCACCATCTAAATTTAAATTTAATTTTGCTGGTGGCACAGTATTTAAATGTTAGAAATGGGCTTGAATATTGTAACAGTGCAATTTTGCAATTTTTGTTCATATAAGAAAAATATCAAGAGAGAAAATAAGGAATGTGTTCAGTGTGTCCCCTATGGTTTACAGCTTTGAGGGATGATGTTTGGGGTGGGGAGCGTCTGTTTTAACATTAACTTGACTGTCAAGGGGGGTGGGCAGTGCTGTTGGGGTCAGGGCACCCCCTCATATAATGGTAGGGGAAACCTAGAGAGAAAGAGTCAGACATCTCACAACACATCTCTGTCCCTACTCCACTCTTTTCTTCTAGAATCAGAAGCTCACGCACACATACAAAGATGACCTTGTCAGCGATTTCTTTTCAAAACCCAAAAATGTTTTGCACCCCTAATATCAGTTTGGAGTTCACTTCCATTTGTTTCTGCTATTTGAACAATTTAAACCGAATGAAAAGGAAATCGATTTTTGTGTGGGAACCTTTTTTTTTTTTATATGCTTTGGGCTGTGATTTTTGCCGCTCTGCTTTTTGAGTGTGATGCTTTTACTTCTGCTTAGAAGCATCCATTTAAAATAGTTACTTATTTTTTTTAATTTCTGTACCACCTAGGACTTTTCACCACTATATCACAGTTTAAATTTCAGAACTTAAGCCATGTGTTTATAAACAACCATTAGAAAAAACTGTTCCAGTTTGCTTAAGAGTATATAAAAATGATTTTAAAAGTATTGCAATGACGATTTCTTGTTCGGTTTCTCCTTTACACACTGTTTCCTTTCCGTCCATAGATATACGAGGGGTCAGGGGTTAGCAGTGATGGGTCAGGATACGGCCGCTGTATTTATGGCCTCCCTACGGCCCATGCTTTAATATGTCAACACAAACGAGGCAGGATGGAGTGTCTAATGACAAGGGGCAATTTTTCACTGCTCGCTCTATGTACTTCTCCTCTCTCCCACTGTTCAAGGTCCAGACAGTCTTTTCTAGCCTGTGAAGGAATCTGCCAAGGACACACAGATCCTCCTAAGAGACACTTTTTTTGACATCTTAAAGGGCAAACCAAGGAAAACAGCTGGATAACATCCTTGACAGAGTCAGAGATGATCAATCTTTTATCGAGGTTGGGACTGACTTTTCATTAATGGATTCCTGTGGAGTTTCAACTCCTAATTACTAGACTACGCGTCCCACTGGAATATTAATTATACAAACTCAGAGTAAGCTGCTGCTACGTTTCGTAACATGCCTGCGAAAGATAGGTATGTACAGTGCTGTGCGTAAGACTTAGGCAATTGAAAGTAAAGCAAATTCACTTCATACAAAAGGCAGTAAAACAGAGTAAGTACATCAGATCAATATGAGGGTACGAGCTCTTCCAAGTACAGATTAAATAGCCAAACCTGTGTGAATGATTAGTTTGTCAATGGCAATTACAAAGACACTAGTTTTCTGGTAATGATGGAAGCCTGGTCACAAAATACAAACAGAAATTCCCAGTTACATTGAGAGGAGTGTTAATAATAATAGTCTAAAATAAAGTAATGTTGCTAATAACCACGTCAACACTTCACTTCTCCCTGGGTGGAACGAATACATTATTTCTGTGCATGATGTGATGAGTATCTGGGAGGAGTGAAACACACAAGTATCCGTCTTGGTCATCTTTCTCTGATGAAAAAAATGTTATCAGTTGAAACTCAGCCACAGTGTGCATGGTCATTCTCAAGATAATGTAAACTTCCTTCGTTTTCAGTCAACACTGATGTTGCTTTCTGTCTTTTTGTCCATACCACAAGCAGAGTTTAGTTCATAGAGTTCAATTGTCTGTTTGATAAAAATTAAATCGCCCCTTGTCTACCCCCGAGCATTAATCATGATGGTTGCGCAGCAATAACGCAGGATGTGATCCATTCAGCCTTCAACAGACATTTTTCTGCCCCAGGCTATATTTTTTGATAAGACAGAAACCACTCTACCCCCATGCATCAGCTATATGCATTAGGATTAAAAATAATTTATCTTATTTACATAAATGTATGCAAGGGATCAGGTGCCAGTGTTGAAATGTAAACTAAATATTACATTTTTGATGCTATAACATCACAGATTGGGGAGGTACTATATCCATAGGTTCAAGACTCCACACATGCACACTTTAAGAAATGAAATCCATGAATGACTGAGCCAAATCAATCCTTAAATTATACCACCCCTGCATTCTCCTTTACCTTTGAATATGTCACAATATATGTCACACAGTTATAAAAAAAAAGTCCAGCTGCTTCTTTCTAAAGACAAGCCCAGAATCCCAATGACTCCTCTATCGTCACAGTTTTTCATCTACTGCACCGCTATAATCAATACTTTTTTATATTAACAATGGATCAAATATATAATATGAAAGAGGCTGCGCCTTGTGACAAACCCAGAGTGAATTATCTCCTGTCAATGCAGCCTGGAACGTCTTTCAGCCGTGTTTAGATTTTTCAGGTTTATGCTTTTCTTCACTCTCGACTCTTTTATCAGAATATTGAGACACAGGTTAAACTAAAACAAAAAAAAATTACCTGCTGTATGCTATGTCCCTAGCACCAAACAGCAAACTGACAAAATTAGCGATTGCCTGGTGAGCATGGTGGAGCATTTGGTGGCTAAACAACTAGACATTTCCCTTAAGGAGCTAGAGAAGACCCAACAGAGCTTAAAACTAAATTAAATTTGGACTGACATTTTTTTTTTGACATGGGCCTTAACGACTAATGCTGTTGTCACTGTTGTTGTCTGCTGCTCGTCTGCTGTATGCTGATACAGCTACCATTTCAACTTAAAGATAAAAAAGGGAAGGGAGCGGGAAGGTGTGAACCATAGCACATTCACACCTTCCGGCCTGCAAAATATCAAATCCCTGTAATTTCTGTTTAGATTCACACTTGAGTCACTTTACTCATACAGTCCTCTACGGCCAGTTTGGATGGTTAAACGTTTATGTCATAGTTATCTGCACATGCTTTGTATTGTTCAACTATTTGATTCTTGTTCCTTAAAGGTTAATTGAGTTTTTTTTTTTTTTTACAACCTCGACCTTATTTCCGGCATAAAATATGATCATTTACTCACCCATATAACTTTAGTGTCATTTGGATTCGTTCAGAAGATATTTAGATCCAGCCTCTAAATAACACATTATCCGCCACGAAACTCGTTCATCTCACCAATATTTTGTTATGATACACTAGTGCTATTCCTCGTTGAGTCTGGAGTTACCTGTTATCCAGGGTCTGAGTCAGAATCAGAATCTAGAATACTGATTCTGATTCTGATACAGAATCTGTAGATTGACCTACTACCTTATGACCTGGATGATGTCATCTCTGGGCGCCGCGACTGTTGGCTTGTTTACCTCTGTAATTTGCTACTGCTAGTGTTTCGCATCATGGCTGAATATTGAGATGGATGGATGCCCTTACCGTTTTGAGCCAGAGTATACAGATGAGAAGAAGCAGAGAACAACAAACCGCTGCACATCTGCGAATAGATAACAGGTAACTCCAGACTCAGTGGGGAATAACACTAGCATATCATAACAAAATATTGGTGAATTGAACGAGTTTCGCAGCAGATTATTGGATCCTGTGTTTCGGTGCCCCAGTCACTCCCATTATGTGGATATACACGTCGCTACGCTGGATCTAAATATCCTCCAAACAACTCCAAATGACACCAAAGTTATATGGGTGAGTAAACGATCGTGTTTTATGCCAGAAATAAGGTCCAGGTTGTAAAAAACGGTAATTCCCCTTTAAAAGTGTCTTGTTCTTGCACGTCATGCTATTCTCTTGCACCTTAAATTGCCCCCTGGGGGCGATCTGACTTTGAATAATACGCGTTTAAAAAGAAATTCAGTATAAGTACATTAATTTATTCCTTTAACCATTAAATCAGAAATGACTATTTATCTGAGGATGTAGTAAGAGCATTTGTCTCATCACTTTTTTTGTAACAGTAATGCCTATTTATTTATTTTAAATAATATCATGAATATATTTTTAGTGCATTCAACAAAATAAGCAAAATGATATAGAATTTATTTATTAAAATACCGACTTTACTACGCAGTGGGTGGAGGTTTTTGTTTGTAAGCAGAAGGACAGATGAATCTATGAGGATTAAGGGTTCTGGACATCTGCTACGCTGTTGAGTTTTCATTCAGCTGCTACTCTGGAGGTATAAGGTTTAGTTTCACACAGAATCGCTTACTGATGAGTAGCTGCTGGTTTAGGGAGACCTTGCTGTTTTATTCTCGGCTTCTTTTAAGGATTTTAACTTGTTACTGTCTTCCAAAGCAGTTGAGCACGAGAATGCACATGCTGCTGAATATTTTTAACCATTTTCTAATGTAGATGAAATGAACCTCTGTGTGACACACTACTGGAGTTATGGAATCGGTGTGCAATCTCATTATAAGTTATGGCGCTGGACAGGGCTCGAGGCTCGGGTGGGGGGGGGGGGGGTCATTGATCCGTGATGGCAGCCCAGTGGTTGGCCAACTCTAAGTGTGCGGAGACAAGCGGGGTCTCACACCCCCCTCCCTCTGTGCCTTCTCTGATTAGTGACGGTAAAAATTGACTTTCTGTCTGGTCACAGAATGATCCGTGCACATTCAGTGCATTAGGTTTTACATCACTGCGATGCTGGGTAGATTTAGCATTTTAAACTTCTCTCTTGGCCTCTGTGAGTGATGATTACTGCTCTTGTAAACAATGGTGGGAGCGGGGGCCGCTGCACAATACTCAGGCCTGATGGATTGAGGTCCCGGCTCGCCCTTATGCACCGACGGCATTTTCATTTTCTAATCTTTATGCTGTATTTTACAAAAAAACCCAAAAAACAGAGTTATTGTTGTTGCTAAATACGGCTTAGAAATAAGTGGTTATGCTAATATCGCACCATTCACTACTACACGAACAAAATGAGAGTGTAAATATGAGATTTAAATTCCTTTTATTGCTTTTATCTTATGCACAAAAACACTGCGTTGCTGCTGTACTAGCTAATCTGCTCTCTTCTTCAGCCCTTTCTCCATTCTTCATCATTACAGCCTTCCATTAATTAATGATCCCTGCTAAATTTTTCAAATCTTCTGACGCCTGTGTCATTGCAATTTTATGCCGGGTATCTGTTCTCATTTTGACTTTGACGTGTTGCTGTTGAGCGCAAGTTCATCGTCTCTATAGTACTTAAATAACGTATCGTATCTAAAGCGCGGCCTTCATTTTCTCAATTTTAGCCTCATCACTGCAGCAATATTCTCACTAATGAAATGCACGGGATGAAAGGTTTACATCGGCGGTGCTGAGTGATTAAAACGTGATTATTATTGAGGCTCGGACGCTGCTGTGTGCCAGCAGCAGCAGAGGCCAGTGATGTCCAGCCGCGATGCTGTGTCTCAGGAGCATCAGGGGTGAGCAACCCATTAAAGTGCTGCTTAGATTTACACAGCAGTTAAAGCTGAACCACATGTCAGAGCTGAGTGGGCTTTCGGAGCGCATGTGCAAGCGTGGAGAGGCGCAGCGGCATGCCGGTTTCAGCATCCCATCGCTTCACACAACCGTGCGCATGCTTTACAGGCAAGAAAAAGGTCAGACACCGAAACTGTGGAGGCAGAGCGGGGACTGTTGATGGCGGAGAGCGAGGTGTAGACAGCAGGTTACCTCTTCATCTCCCTTGTCCTCACCCCGTCATGCATCACTGTGTACATTGGTAAAGAGAGCGGGGATGCTGATTCATGCTGGCAGAAATGGACCAAGCTAAAGGGAGGGAGAGACAGAAAGAGAAGGGGCCCTAAAATGGCTCTGAATGTGTGAAAAAGTACCCTGCCAATACCGGCCATAAAACTTAAGCGACAGCGGGCACAAACCCATAATTCAGAGGGTGACATGATTGTGGAGCTCAGTATAGCAGGGACAGGTTCCAATCAGACCAATACCCTGACCGTCAGTGTGGATGGTGACTGGAATACCATGAGCTATGGAGCAGGAAACGTTCCGGAGGGATTAATGGCTGTTTTCGGAAATAGTAGCTTTATATTTTTCTAAAACCAGAGGCGATTCTAAATCTGGAGTTGAATTAGGTAAACAGAGATGGATTTTATTGAGGCATCCTTAAGAAATACAGATGGCTTTGGCTTACCAGTTGGTTGTGAAACTCCCGGATAACATCCTCCTTGCTTTATTCTTATTTAGTGCAGGGAAGGAGAGCCCTACCGGGTAGACTGTTCACACACTTGAGGCACTTGTGCATGAGATACCTAAACAGCTATCAGTTTCAGATCACAGTTGCACAGCGTTGCACTGCTTTCCGGGTCTCACTGTACATCATATGTCCTATTAAAAGAACCACCTCAGGTAGTTAGATGATGAAGTGCATATAGATTAATGTTGCTGTTGATGGAGTACCCAGTGGGAGTGTGATTGTGAGGTGTTTCCAACAGCTTGCCTTCTCATCTAAATCTTCTGAAACCTCCTACAAGCCCGCAGGGAGACAGGAATATACAGCCTGCCAGAAGAAGACAATAGAGAATGGCCCGAAGAGTATCAACTCATCAATCTTTGGCTCACTCCGCGCTTTCTGTCTTACAGAGGCAGGAGCATATTCGTTTCGGTCTCTAAATCATGAAGTTATCGGACTCCACCGGCTTTCAGTACATTTTCAGGGGGAGTCGGAGCCACTGCAAATGTATATCGACACACTCTGGGTTAAATCAGATATATATGCTTATTTAAATATGTATTGATGCAAGGAAGATAATAACTGGATGTTTAAAGATTTCTCATAGTGCATTTGGGAAATATCCACAGTGCAGCTAAACGTTTTGAGCTGGTTTGATTTTTCAGCCGTATGGTCACATGATAAACCTGCAGGCAAGTGTTTTCAGACAAAACCTGTGCACCCACTGTGTCTTTGCCAGCAGAAGCCCAAAGAGAAGACATAAAATGAGCAACTAGCAGATAAGGAACCTGAACATTTAGCAGCTAAAAATATTTTATGGAGGCCGAACGCAGAGCACAGAGAAGAAACACTGTATATGTGTGGATTTTAATGAAAGTTTGTCCAGACGTTCACGGACCCAGACGATAAACTTTGTTTATCCTTTGACTTTTCACCTTGCACATTTTTTTATTTTTTTGTTTTTAATGAAATGCCCCAGCATTAGTTTGATGGATTGCCATGACTTTGAAATCCTAATGACTCGAGCATGCACTGTAAGCATAACAAACACTGTGCTAACATTTGCATTATTAATACACGCACCCTGGAAGCATTTAGTGCCTCAAAGAGCCAAATTAGCCTCACGGAGCCAAATTACTTTTTGCTATATTGGGATGTCAATTATAAATCAGCATGTCATTCATTTCTTTCCTCCCTTCTTTTCTTCTTCTAAATCGGCCACGTGTTTCTTTTTTAAGGGATCCTCGCCGCGTCTAGACGTTTGTTCTGATCACTATTTCACAGACTCCCTGCTGTGCTGTGGACATGTCAGCATATACAGTAAAGTCTTGGCTGCTCAATCTTCCGTTTCCCTAAAATAATAATATAAATAATAATTGTCTCCTGGTGTCTTGTTCGTGCTGTGGCTTGCTGAGCATAGCGTTGATGCTGTTAATGCACAGCAGGAATAGAGAGAGTTACAACTTGTTGATCTAAATTAGAAATCTATAAACAGTTCCTCCAGCAGCCGCAAGACTTCCTGTTTTCCTGACACCAAAGCCAGCTGTACCCTTGAAAAGTGAGCAGTGAGGAGGAATGAAGCAGTTTATTCGCAAAGTTGTTCTGTCTCCTCCCTCACCTCCCTCCCTTTCCCCTGGCCTCTGTTGACTTAGACGTTACCTTGAATTGCAAACATTGTGTGTTAATATACCGTATAATGTGACACTAAATATGCAGATCTGTACAGCGCAACACCTGATTTCACATCTGAGTGTCAAAGTGCCATCTGTGGGGTCACCCGGTGGGCCCTGGTCCGATGTCATGGCGAGTGCCGGACAGAAACATGCAAAAGAAGGGAGAGAGAACAAGAAGAGAGGGAGAAACTGTGAAAGAGAAAGGCGAGGAAGAAAGGGAGGGAGGGAGGGAGGGAGGTCAAAACGCTCTCCGCCGTGTGTTTAGTTACAAAGAGGGTACTCGAATCTTCAAAACAGATTACATAGAAGACGGACGAAAAAGGGAAACAAATAGAAGATTTGTTCAAATTTGTTGGACATACAGTAAATGGACGGAAGAAGGGATGTAGCAGCAATCCTCTAGTTAAATCTGCACTGAGCTTGTTAAGCTGGAAAGCTGAAGGGAGAGGAGAACGACTCACTAAAGGCTCAGAAATACACAGACAGATACTGAATCAATGAGTCACGATTATCACGTTTCTGCATCCGTTTTCCTAAATGTGATCAGCATTGACAGTTACAGCAGAAACAGAAATGTATATGTTGTGTTACAGTGTCAGTATGTACGCGTTCATACACTGTGTGGGCTCTCTGACACCGCTCGCAACTTTTTAAACGGCGCGAAAGTTTGCTGCCAGAGACGCCTCTGTCAGAATATTCTCCCTGCTTCGTCGCATTGCCGTCAAGAATTATGTCGGAGACTAAGACGGGCACCGAGCGAACTGAAGAGCCGGAGTGAGAGGAGTAGGGGAGCGCCTGAGCAAATGTTTACGAGGGGGCACATCTGTGTGTTTGTGTGTGTTTGCGTGTGGGAAATTGGTTGACAGCGCGTTCGTCACTGCAGTCGCACTCCACCGCTCTGGAGTGGCACTGCAGATGGATGTCTCTCAGATGCTTCAGCGAGCATGCCAATTCACCAGCTCAAACAGATGCTAAATGCAGATATAAGCTGCGACTGCTATTTGCCTAACTTTGCTGATCGAACATCCGCTTCCTCGCGCATTCTCATATAGAACTCTCCTATAAGCAAAAAAGAAAGCGTTCACTCCCCTTTTAGGGGTTTGCTAGCGTCGTTGCTCAAGGGTTAGCAGTATCAGGTTGTTGGCTGATTATTTGCCCACCTTTTGGATTGATTGCTTTTCTGTTTTGACCAGGTGATGCACGCTAAAGATGAACGCAATGAGCTTTTCAGTCTGGTGAACGCTTATTGAAATCATTCTAAAGGCCTGTACGCACAGGACGAGTGAAACTGCTTTTTATGCGGCTTAAATGCTGCTGTAAATGGTTTAGTAATGCCCAGTGTTAACGCTCAATACTTAATTAACATTCAGTGCAAGGCAATACTAAGCCCATTCGTGTCCAGTTATTTGCAGGTTACAGAAATGAGAGTCAGGTGATGTAAAGGTTAGCCTGACAAGCTGTAGAGTCTTAAAACGGGCACATTACAGAGAATAAACTTGTTTGATTTTGGTAATAATGTGACATTTCCTCTGGCTGCGGGCCAGTCTTCACATTTAAAGACTTGTAGTAAAAATAAAGCTTCCTCTCCCCACTTCATCCGTTCAGCAGTTTTATTTTATAGCGTGCAATGGGCATTCTAGCCTCACGGGGATTGTTTCCGTGCACCTGTTTTTGTGCACTTTCCGTTTTTCAATATGCATGTAAATGAAATATCAAAAAGTGTGTTCGTACTCGGCCGAGGTGAGAAAGTTAGGAAAGAGGAGCTGCAATAAAGGCTGCCGGAGACAAACTTTCCAAATATGCCTTGACTTTCGGTTTTCTACCGTAGACGAACCATTTCCGTTATGCTGCACTCTGAGCCCCGGCACAGCAGCCTCGGTTTAAAGACAGGGGCCCTTGTTACGTTTCGCCCACCTTCGATATCACCACAGCGGCTGATCTGAACACAGCAGGGAATCAGAAGGTGAGAAGTTAATTGCTGAGATTTTCTCGGGCAGAATTTTATAGGAAACGCACGTTCTCGTTTGTAGTCACACAGTTGTGCACCAGCTTTGCCTGAAGACGTTTCGCACCCACCCCCAGCTGAGCATGTGACAAAATGCAATCAAAGAATCACTCCCAGGTGGAGACAGATCTGTTTATTTTGTTCAGCGATTTGCCGGAGATTTGTTATCTGGACATATTATCGGTAATGCCTGGAAAAAGGCACTACGGTGCTTTCAAATGCATTCGCCGTCAAGTGTCTCCTTTCCTGACCAGCTGTTCTGCATTTGTATGCTCCAAGCGGGCAGAGCTCCAGCGCTGGCCGTGGCCACCACACTGGAACAGATGTCACACCTGGTTTGTGTGATCTCTGTTGTGGGGGTGACCTCTTGGTCTCTAAGCAACACACGTGTCCCAGAGCTGATGGCCCCTGCAGATGCAGGAGGAGGTGTGTGTGTGTGTTTGTGTGTGGGGGTGCATGTGTGCATGTGTGCATGAAGCCTTTGGTTCTCTATTTACGTGAGCTATGTGCGCTTGTGTATTTCATTTGTGCCCGTACAGTCTTTTGCTCTAGTCGTTTGGGAAGAAGCACCGCAGTCAAATCTGATACAGAAACTGTTCGTCTAGATGGCAAATACTACATGGTCTGATGGAACTCCTGTGAAATGGTTGCAGCCACTTTAGATATAAATAAAACATCTCCCGACTTCTCCTCATTCCCCCTCAAACCCCTCTAGACAATGATGGTATTCCTGGTTGTCGTCTTACTGTTGCTAAGAAAGCCATGGAAATCCTTTCTCCCGGCCCTCCACCCCCAAAGACACACACATATACACACTGATACAACACTAATCTCCCTCTCACAGTCTCTAATGGAAAGGATTCAGCCGAGTAGTTTCGAGGAGGGGAGAAGGAAAAGTGGGGGGAAAGAAATGAGAGAGCACAGAGAGGGATGGTATATGTTCAGAGGGAAATACACAAAGGGAACAATGAAGAAGCAAGTTTGTGTGACAAATATTCTATATGTTTGAGAAGCAAAGTTAAGAGGGAGGGGAGAAGTTACAATTGAACACGTGAACCGAAAGAAGACAAAAAAAAAAGACAAGAAAAACACACCAACAGAAATGGCTTAGCAGTCTCTCTCCACCCCGCACTTGAAGACGAGGAGAAAAATACTTTTCGGGAACTTATCCGCACCTACACAATTAAGGATTACTCCTTCTATCCGCAGACAATGTCAGCCTATGAGACGGCTCTGCCTGTCTGGCCCAGCAGCGATAACACAGGACACATCAGTTTGCGCTTGGGAGTGATACACAGACATTCGCACTGAAGCATACAGCGATGAAGCACGCCGTGAGATTAGATACTGAGCAGATGCATGTATAGCAGGTATAGCATCAGCATGCGCGCACGGTTACCATTTCCCAGCGAGCATCAGTCTGTGCTCGTGTGTGAGTGAAACTCAGCAACACCCCTTCGATGCGTGGACACATGCACTCTGGATTTAGGAATACGTGGGTTTGCAGGGAGCAGGGAAGGTCACTGGGAATATGTAAATGAGCTGCATGAATCAGACGATCCAAATGTAGGCTGTGCATTAAGTTATATAAAGACCCCCATACCAACAAAAGAGGATATACTCTCTCTTCTGTTGAGGTGACAGGGAGAGCTCTCTGAATTGTGCTAGGTGCTAACAAAATAGATCGTAATGAGTCCTTAAATACAGACAAAGAGCAGAATACCCTGTGCCGAATGATGGCAGACAGGAAAAGGCAAGAACAATATAAATTCTGCCATGTGGTAATTTACACAGGCAGGGAATGTTAGGGTTTGGATATTGCAATAATGTTCTCTGCAGTATTCTCACTGCTGATAAAATCACATAGAGTATGTTTTAGAGGCTACTGTAGAGGCGCAATTAAAGTCTTGGTTGTAGAGTTAAAAACTATATTGCTCTGAGATTACACCCAAAAGATTTTTGCAACTGCTTAATTTTCACTCGCTATCCATTGTCACAGCTTCTGCATGGAGATTATTTTGCAATAACTATCTCTGCAAGTGGACTGGGAAAATAACTTGATAAGCTATTAGCTTACATATTTAGCATTGTTTGCTATGTGTCAGCATTTGCAAGGGTCTGTGTGGGACGACAGTATGTTCAGTTCATGTAAATTATTAAACATGGTCTTTTCTTCATCTTGTGTGTATCTATATGTTTTAAGCAGGTACTTCTGCTTATAATGAATTACCCAAATATAATAATTACAGTTGCTACGTGAAGCTACAGTTTAGCTGCCACTTCACTACAGACAGCAAAAAACATGGATGTATGTTTTTCTTATCATTTTGTCTTTCTTGTTTTTGTTTTTTTTTAACCACAAATATTAACCTTGTCTCTTAAAATAATCTGTTGATACTGACATTCACGCCCGCCGATAGGGGGGTGGACAAACGGTGGTCTGTTGTCCCAGGCCCAGGATAGAGGGGAGGCTCAGAACTGGGCCCTCATTAAATTATGGAATAATTTAAATAATAATAATAATAATGAAATAGGCCTATTTGTTGAAAAAAAATACGTAATATTTGAGTTACATAAAAGCTTTTTATTTATTTTCTTCCTAATTGTCCTTGAAGTACTGGTCAAGAACCCCCCCATCCTCAACACAAAAATGGTTTGGGCCACTGATCAAAATTGGACGTTGCCGTTTGATTGGAAGTTCAGTACGCTCAAAATGTTCGGTCAGCACAAGTCCGATGATCAGAAAAGGAAAGAAAGGAGAAGAAAATAGAGGCCTTAAAGATTTTCTTAATAAATATTTAAAAAAAAAAAAAAAAGTGGTAATGGTGAAGCTGGGACTGGTAAAGTGAACGTAGAGCAATGTGAGAAACAGCCAACGTTTACCAGCCTTGTACCATAACGTAGCTCTAATGCTAACGTCCATTAGCTTGTATAAAAGCTTCACACAACACGTTTTCTTTAACAGAAACAGATGAGTTTGATAGCTCCGTCGGGGGAGGGGGACTGTCACAACTGCATACACAACATAACGTATATATAGTGGAGGTTTTGTTTCTGGGGTCAGTCTGCATTTTGGCAGCATTTAAGTGTCGTTAAATCTGCTTTTCTTCGATTAGGCATGGGAACACACAGCACAGTAACATGATTTGTCCTGAGCAATGGTGAGTTTGTGTGAGTGGACATTTCTGTCCGCATCTGTATGTGGATCTGTGCTCTGTGTGTTTACTTCCGCTTTGTGTGTGCTATTTTACTTATTTGTTTTTATTTTTTTGGTGTTATGAGTGGGAGAGGACGTTAATGATATCACATCAGAGGAATGGTCCTGACACCAATTTATTTTAATAGGAAGACATATTGATTAGCATGAGGACTATACCATGCACACAGGTATTAGTAACAAACAGCTCTTTTTTGTGTGTTGTTTTGATGGAGACACAGATGAATTTAGTGTGTTTGTGTTCCTCAGAGCATGTTTCTGTTACGTGTGGCTCATTATCCCTCTGTCAAACTCTATGTGAGAAAGCCTCTCCTCTCTACAGAGTCACATAATGACACAAGAAAACAAAAAAAAAAAAAAACACGCCCACATCGTTGCTTCTTACCTCTTTCATATTGTGTCGAGATTAATGAGAAAACAATGGATGCTGCAAAGAAATAAGTCATATACATTATATTATATGTGTTATTTGTAGATTAGTGTGCTCTTTGCAATAAATGCTGAGCACACAACAGAACCAATTCATTACTACTATTTTAATATATCAATTGATCATATCCCTAAGGACTGTGACGTTTTAAATGAACCAAAATGGTCAAACGATCTATAAATTAATCAATTAATAATAGATTTCCCGATTACTAGCTCATAGATGACGTTATTATATTTAGAGACAAAAGGTTTACAGGAGATATCGATAGCTGAATTCTGGTTTATAACTGATGTTTTTAAAACTGGACATTTTCTAATTTTCTTTATTATGCAAAAATTAAAAGCACCTTTGGTTTTTATACGTGAAGTAGAAGGACTGGGTGAAGTGGAATATGGATTATCATTAACAGCTGAGCCTATCACAAGGCAGCATGTCAGCAAAGCCCAACAACTGAACAGTTGGTTTTCCAGGGAATCATATCTGCAGATGGTGCATCGTGGATCAACACGAAACGAGTCTGCAGCCAAAGGAAGGATGTGTTTTTTTTAATCATTTGGCACAGTGATAATGAAACAGATAAGTAAAACAACAGTGTGGTGAAGCAGTTTATTTATTCACGTGATGCTATTTTTCTTAAAATGTCACGCACCAGCAATTGCTTTGAAATTAATTTTAAGAATAAGAAACAAAAAATAAAAATATGGTGTTTTATGGCTTATGGCTATAAAATCATCCGATAGGCAATGAGATGATTAACGCTGCACTGCAAAGATGCGTGGCTGTGAAATGTGTACGCTTTACTCGAGACAAAGCAGGTCATTGTCTATAGTTAGCGTTTTCATTTTTCACTTGACCCTGCACTTGCCACGTCCCGAAGGAATGTGACAAGCACTCTTGACGGCAAGAGCCACTTCTCAATGGCCCCTTTTCAAATATTCTTTATGTGTGTGTATGTAGCAATTTGAGTCGGATAATCGTCTGTTTTCCTGGATTAATTGACATCGGCACGGGCACCTTTTTACACACTCTGTAGAGTTTAATTTTAAATGCACCATTTTTTGCAAATCAAATTCGCCTCACGTTTACAAAAGTTTTGATACCCTTTTCCGTTGTACGGTGGCGCGGTGCATCATGTTTGCCTTTATAATCCTAATCAGACTGCAATCCATCTGTCGCTAACTGAATGAAGCACCTGGGTATGTAAACGTCTCAGAATTCACTCGGCGGGTGAACAGAGAGCTAAAATGCAGGGATGTAATTGTGGCAAAGGTTATTAAACCACTTCTGTTGCTTTGAGAGATCTCAGATTATTGTGAAATAGAGCAAATAAGTAGGTCCTTGATCAGGTAGGAAACTCAAGAACCAGTGAGTAAAGCTTTTAAAGCTCTAAGAAAACCTGCGTCATGGATGTCCATTACAGCAACACATGTCAGGCCTTTATGGTAAAAGGAAGGCCCTCTTTGTCGGTGCTGTTTTTCAAAATGCATTTATAGAACTTCAAGTCTTCGCAGTCTTTTTGATCCTTTACCTATCTGTTGCTTTCTGTATCGTCTCCTGCTGTGCTGCCGGTGAGCAAAAACGTCATTTTTCGTCATTGCATCAATATGAAATATTTTCTGCAGGTAGACGGACGCAGCGTGGTTTACGTACTAATTACCGACTCAGCTCTGCTGTGTGTTAGATACACATGTGCATGCACCTTTAAGCATGCATGCAGCTTTATTGATCACTCATTTGCTGAAGGCGTCTCAGGAGGAGGCCGGTACTGTATAGTTCTCCGTGAGCGTACTCTGCCTATGAAACACCCTATGCAGATAGCGCGTGAATAATATTACCAGTAAACAACACTTAGTCTTACAAGTTATTACATCAGCCGCACACACACACTGGTATATGCGATAACATGTCAGCTGTTTCACTTTGAAACTTCAGTACAGATTCTTAAGATCTTAGGAGCAGTGTTATTTATGCATAAGTACTAAATGTATTATTGTGGTATTTTTATTTTTTATTATTTAAACCTTTGAGAAAGCCTCAAATCCCACACTGATGATACATAAGATGTGAGGGGTTGCTGTGAATGTACGTACAGTCTCTTTTGATTCTGAGCATCACTCTTACTCTCTCCAAACTGTTCATTACCCTCCCAATCCTCAGTAAAATAACTCCACCATCATGGGTTTATTTTGTCCCTTGGCATTCTTGTGTTTATCCGTTTCTGGCAACCTTCCTTTCCTCTCTCACTCTCTTCAAAGACTCTCAACTCTACTCTTGCGTCGTCCTCCACTCACACACACACACACACACACACACACACACACACTTGCACACACTGCAATAGGACTAGCCCCGGGGGGGCAGAACAAAGCGGACGCTGTTAATCGAACCTGTGGCGAGAAGTGAGGGGAGTGGTAGCCTGGGGTGAGTACGGTGGGGTATGCAGAGGCTTGGAGTGGATATCATTCGGCACATATTGCTGATTCTGGTTCAGCAGGGCAAGGAAACATGTATCAGTGCAGAGTCGACTGCGTTTGGATTTTAACTAGAATAAGTATTTAAATCTATCAACCTTGTGGGAGTGTGTATTTTTTATTAACTCCACATTTCAGCTGGTGTCAGTAGTAGTGTGGTGTACTTGTATTTGTTTTTATAAAGCTGAAAGTGGAAGACGTAGCTTGACATAGCTACAAACGCTGGCCTCTCCTGAATCACGCTGATCAATCGGTCTGCAGTTTTAATAAGATGGAGATGGAAAACAAGAAGAGCCGTTGAAGTGTATCCTCTTGACTTCATCGCAGACTTCCTTTGCATCCCCCTTTTTTTATTTTTCTCATGCGCTGGTTCGGCTAGCTGAACAACCAATCGGAGAGAAATCTCACATCGATGTGCTCCACCACGCCATGCTCAATCTCCAGCAGTGTTGCTGGACACACTGAGAAAACTAGGGTCACAGACCGTCACCGCTCAGTGTTAGCAGCTTAGTGTTTCACAGTGCGTTAAATGTGTTTATCCTGAATCACATTTGTTGAAGAGAAATCAGGTGAAATTCTAGTTTTGGTTTGGTCCAGTTCATCAGTGTCATGATATAACAGTTTATAACAAAGCTTTGTTTGGCTTAAAATGACTGTACAACTGTATAAATTATTTTTTTAATGCCAGCTTTCAGAAAATGTGGATTCTCATGTCTGATTCTGGATTAGTGACGGGATGGGAAGATGGGACACATGGGAAATCATTAATTGAACATAACATGAACATAATTTTTGTGTAAAGATTGTAAGTTTACTCCTTTTTTGGTATTATTATTATTAATGGGTCTTTATTATGTGACTGTATTAATACTTACATAAAAAAACAATAGAAACACTGTACTGCACCCACTGTATTTGAGGAAGTCAATGTCAAGTAATCTTTCTGTGAATAACGTCAGACAAGTGGTTATGATTTAAAATGTTTGCAAATCAGATGAAAATTTGTCATATTGCATGGCCTAGTGGAGCGTTACCAATAAAGAAAAAAAAAGTGACAAGGTAGCTCCCACTGACAACATGCATTAGCTAGTTGTTATTTTTTCTTTTTCAGATATGCCAGTTTTCACTTTGAACACATCATTAATACATGACAGCTTTTAAATCTGTGAAGCATAATTTCTAGGTCTCCAAACTGACAGACATCTGGCTCCAGGTTACTAACGGCGCAGTTTGTCATCTGTTATGTTTACTATTTATTTGTCCCTGGGGTTTATGATTCACAGCGAATAAGCAATGCAATCAGCTCATTTTGGTTGGAAGTTGAATTTAGATTCTTAACAGGTCTTAATTTAATCTTCTTGTCAGAGTAAGGCCGACTCCCCGTGAATACTCTGCGCTCCTATCGCGTTCACATGCATTTCTCATTTAAGCGTCACTTAATTAAATGTCATTTTGACCAGTCATACCTACTGTGTAATGATTTTTAAGTTTGATTCATTTTATTTAACCGACCCGGTATGCACCAGATACTTGTCAGTCCCTCATGCTTCAAGTATAATCATATATACTGTGCGTCTCCTGCAGACTGTCTGACATGGATGACGTGCAAAATTCACAAAAGGCGTTACAAGTTTTTCATTTTTTCTTTTTTTATATCTCCATTAAGTTAAGATTACACAACAACAATATCATTTCATACTTGTTCTCTATAGGAAAACAAATTACTCTGTATTTCAGTTCCACGGGATCAAGCTGAGTTTGTTTATCTCAGCGCTTCTAGTCAATGGCATCATGTTGCTCCAGGATCAATAGAAAAGGTTGAAGGGTTCAGATGATCTTTTCTCAGTGGCATTAATCCCACCTCTCATCTCAGCTGCTTTCATCTGAAAAACAAACAAGGGCATTATCACCAATTATGGTTAGCGATTAGTGTTTGAGCCTTATTTGAATATGGGAATACAGAGCCTAAAAGTGGGAAATCCTTGTTGACTGATGTCCAACTAAGAGGTTAAGAACTGTACACGCAATGCCAAATACCTTTCTTGTCATCCTTAAAACATCCATAGGAATGCTTTACATCGTGGTCCAGCCACCGGCCAGGCATGTCTGATACTATCCCATTACTGCAAATGAAAAATGCATTGCGTTATATTGCATATTTTATGGTACATTTCAGTAACATACAGTACTTTGAGGAAGCCATACCCCCCCCCATGTTTAATACTTAAGGCCCGCTTTAAATTCCGCACATCTAATACTTCTCAGCGGTACTTAGCGACAAATGTTTTGTAATTCCTATGTATGGATTTTGTTTGTGTACTCCATGTCTGTGTGAGAGTGAGGGAAAGAGACAGGGATTTGATACCAAACAGAGTGTGTTTTATGTAACAGTGCGAAGTAGATCAGAGAGCAGAGCATGACCTATTTTCTGGGCTCCGCGGAGACAATGTTCCATGCACTGGAAACCATGACTCCTGCACTTCATAACCACTTTCCAAAGCTTACAGTGCATTAGAAGGTTGAGCTGTGGAGGACAGACAGCTCACCACACTTCAGAATCATCAGTGGGAGCTGCTGTCTTATTGACAGCACGTTAAAGGTGATATTGTATTAAATTAATTACACAAATGCGCCATCTAATCATGGCAGAGCAGCTTGTGTGCATCCCTGTGTGAGGCAAAAATGCTGGTAGTGTTTCCCTTCTGCCAGATGACGACGGATTCAAAGGCCTTTGTGGAACAGCAACGTAACGATCAGGCCTTACCCATAATTAAGCCTTTAATTACTTTTACACCATCTATAATATACAACATCGCTCCGTTTTTGACGTGGTGTTGAATAAAATCTTGCGGTTTATGCCTCTTTGTCAATTTGACAATGTACCTATGGGGACAACCCAGACCCTACGCAGACCCTAACGCTGTAGCCTGACGTGCACCTCCCCAGAAATGGAACAGTGCATCAGGGCATCTACAAGAACTGTGATTGGTCTGCTTTGTAGTATCCCCATTAGTATTTACGACCGCTTCTCCATCCCCTCAATTTTCTAATTAGTTCTTTTGAATCAATAAAGATGGAACACACTGAAGAAAGATTCGGTTCGGAGATACAAGCATTTGTATGACTTTTGGCGAAAATTTTGGCGAAAGTTTCAGTCACCATTGTTGAAAGTAGGAACGAAAATGAACCCGACTGACCGACAAGACACAGCACAGCGTAGCATCTGGGAGGAGCGTTTGTTACAGAGCAAGCCGTACTGACGAGCAGTGGTAGACAGCAACGAAGTAAATTTACTTGAGTACTGTACTTAAGTTTTACTTTACTTGAGTATTATTCTGGGGGGATACTTTTACTTTTACTCCACTACATTTGAAGGACAAATATTGTACTTTTTACTCCACTACATTTCTCTTGATGCTCTCATTACTCGCTACTTTTGAGCTTAAAAATAAACTGTTTCTGCTGATTCGCTAATTCGCTATGTCATGCCATACAATCCATACAATGCAGGAAGAAACTGGAGAAACACCTGGAGAAATTTCCACCGAGCACCTGTGGCCTCATCTCAAACCCATGTTTGAGATGAGGCCACAAAAAGTGATTCGTTTCAGTTTAAATGTTTGTTGTGCTTACTGCGAACAAATTATAACACGGCCTACAAGAACTCGTCTTCCAACCTGAAAAAGCACGTCGCGGTATGTAATGTAGCTACTGACGTTAGCTAGCTTTATGTTTGTTCAATTGCTGATGAACATTTTAAATGTAATTGTATAAAGAGAGAGAGTACTTTAGTACTTACGTGATATTTTGACTAAGCTACTTTTACTTATATTGGAGTAATATTTGACAAGGAGTATCTGTACTTTTTCTCAAGTAGTGAATGTGTGTACTCTGTCCTCCTCTGCTGATGAGTGTACAAGTATAAATGTCCTGCACCGACGTAGACTGCTTGCCAATAATAAATCAATGTAATAAATCACACTAGTCATATGTGAAGATAACATTCAAACCCCAATTTGTGAATTATTATAATATAAAGTAGCCATAGGTTGAGGTTGCTTTAATAACATTTATGGATATCTTCTGACTTTTGGCTTCAGTTAACTTTGTTAAAGTGCAGTTGACCCAGTGAGTTGAAATTTTTAAAACATTCTCAGTCTTCTTATATGGTATATTTATTACAAAGCCTAAACAAAGCCGACTATACTTGTTTAAGCTCTGACAAAAAGCCTGTTGATAGTGAATCCTTCAAGATCAAACAAACAAGTCCGGTTTCTCTGGTCTTAGATAGCATGGTCTAAGCCATAGCACAGAAAACAGACTATTTCAATTACTGACATTTGCTGTACTTCACACAAAGAAGCCTGCTGTATTTCAAAAGGGAGAGGTTATTTGTAAGTAAAGACCAACATTTACTGAAGTAACAACCACTTGTGAGATTATATATTTTAGCAGTTAGACACCAGTGAAAAGCAACAGATAAAAGGTAGTGGAAGAGAGTAGGTGCAGCAGTCGTGAGCAGATAACGCAGAGGGAACCTAGAGCTGGGACGGCCAGGATGCGGTTTAGATGATGAGGAAGTGTTTAGGCAAAACAAAGGGAGTGACAGACTGACTGGCGCTGGAATAAAGTGATATCGACAGTGTAGAAAAGCAGGAGTGGTGATGAGAACGAATACATTTTCTCTGCTGAATTTTAGCTTGGACCACCAGCTGTTGTGTCTTTGGGATGTTCATATGTCAAAGACACAGTACGGGTTTGCTTGAAGGCCTCATGTGAATTACCCAAAAACTACTCCAAGACTTAGGTAGAGCATTCAGGACTTTAGCAGTGACACAGCAGAGTAGCCTATTAGTCTCCGTACCACATGATGACAATTATACGAAAGTCAGTACCAAAGACAAAAAGAAGAACAGGAAAAATAAACAAACAACAAAGTTATAGAATAGACCCTGTTAGCAAGCAGCATTTTCAACTTATTGTGTAAGCGTGGACGCGGCAGAAGCTACAGCACACACAAAACACCCCTGCTACCCCGAACAACACACACTGGTACCCCCCCCCCCCCACCCCGATCCAAACACAAACACGCACAAACTCAACCTCAATTCACCCACAGTGGGATCATTAGGACTGTTTGATGAGTAAGCGGAGAGACCACGAGCAGAAAAGTTTATCTCCTCAGGCAGAGAGCTGTCTGGCTTTTTGCCCAATCTCGACACCCCTATCACCACTTAGGCTCTGCAAGTTTCACTTAGTTGGTGTGAGAAAACTTTCCGAATACTGCGCTACTACTCTCCGGAAACGAACAGCTCGAGCTCGACTCTTTTGGACATCCTCAGTGTTTAAGTAAATAATGGGATTCGCGCTATGGATAATAACTAATTGCCCGAAAAGCACGTCCTCTTATTCAGAAAGAAAGTTTCTCGTCTAATTAGTGGGTGCGTCGTAGAGTCACTGTGAATTAGAAGATGTTCTGTCTTATTGTCAACAAACCTCGACTAGCAAATATGTGTTGACAAAGCCATATATGGATGATTCCTCTATATACTGTTGCGCCGGGTGACACGTCCCTTCATGTTTACTGACACTTAGTTTTATTTTTAACTAATCCCACTTACACTGTGGTTCACTGTGTTATTCCACAGTGGAAAATTGTCCCCAACTAATGTCGTTTTTACTCCTGTTTGAGCGACGTTTGCTGTTGGAGGGACATTTCACGATGCGTACGTGAGCCGTTTTGAAAGACTTATCAGTTTGTGCCGAAGATAGAGAAGATAGAGAATGAACAAGAGATGCGCTAATGCATTTTTATTTTCTGTTTTTTTGTGGATAGTAAGAGAAATATAAAATTGCGTCAGCCTCCTCCACTGAGATGATTTTTTTTTTTTTTTCGACAAAGGGCCTCAATAACAAAATGTCATCTTGCTATTTAGGTGCAGGGAATGTGACTGTGCGTCTTATTCATTACTTCCTATATATACACTTTTGTATCTTTCCTCTATGACTCCCTATTTTTCTATTCCTGCCTCTCCTCTCTTCCGCCACCTCCCTCCATCTCCTCTCTCCTCTCTTCTTCTCCATCTGTGGTTACATAAAATGGTGTGAAGGCCTGGCTGTGTGGGCCGCCGAGTGGAGGTGGGCTTCATCGCTTTCTGAACTTTCATTCACTAAGGAGCTTCCCAAGTTCAGCAGCCTTTCAAACCTCCTCAGCCGGCTCCGTGTGTCAGAGCGCAGGACTATTTATGAACCCACTTGCATTGCTGGGCACATTAACACCCGCCGTTGTTTGAATCTTACGGTCCCTCTGGTGCTATAACCTGCGCAGTTTGAAGTAACGGATGCTCTGCTGTTTTGTCTTATGAAATTACAGCATCCTTTTGTATTTTCATCGCTCTGTGTTTTTCGCTGTGACTTTGCTTTAACCTCTTTTTTATTATCAGTTAATGAGATGCCAGTTTTTCAGAGTGAATTATTATTTTCTGTAGATTTTCTGTAGACTAATTCTTTCTGCTCTACTATTATAGTAACATAATACTTTCTAATGATGTTTTAAAACATACTTTATTACAAAAGTAACTCAGAAACGTCAAGTATGCAAGAGGTCATATCCTTCGGGGTTCCTTGATTGTGACGGATGACAAAAAGACAAGTGGGTTAGTTTCTAGATGGCACCAAATCAAACACAACAGTCCCACTTATACTTCCAAAATACCACATAAAATACTACAAATATCAGCTGCTGATTTTTGTCATGTAACTCATTTTTGTTCTAACTTTTAAACGTCATAAAAGCCCCGGTTCCTGTCGCACCAAAATTTCTGCAGCGTGTGTTGCTGGGCAACATCTAGTTTAAAAGCCTGTTCAGCTTTTAAAGCCAATGAAAAATATTTTTTTCTTTTTGTGAGAGTACACGTCTAAGTCCGTGCCATTTGGCCTGGTTTTAACTCTGGAGCTGAGTGTTTCAATTACAGTTGATGCCAAGGATGTTAAAAATATATGGGGGGGGGGGGGGACAAAAGAAAACAACAAAACAAACTACTCGTAGAATATGAAGGCAACACGACAAGCATTTCAGATGCTGCACGTACAGTTGTTAGGATTGCAGAGGCAATAAAGCGCCTTTACCTGAAACAGAGGACCAGACAGCTCGTGTTACTTTCTGCATTTTATTTTTGTAGTAAATCCAATGCATGACTTAGATATTAAAAGTTCAGCTGAGGTTGTCAGCCTGTCACTTTCATTATTAATGTTTTTTATGCAAGGCTGCCCGAGAGCCTCCCTTTATACATGTCATAATACACCTGGAGGTTTAGTAACACTTTTACTTTTAGCGCTAAAATTATCTAACAAGCTCATTGACTGAAACCCGAGTGGGGATTGGTTTTCGAGCTGAATAAATACACTGGTGTGTATTTTTATGATAAAGGTGCAGAGAGTCACCAAAGAGAAACGAGAAGAGCAAGTCAGCGGCACCTTGCCTTGTGTTTAAAAACCCCAGGAGACGATTACATCCCTCATCATGTGTTAGCTTTGCCAGATGCTGAGTCAACCCATAGTTATCCTCAAATGCTCAGCTGTCTTGGGGGTTGTCGACATGTTAATTCCACCAAAGACTGTGCAGGAAAAACGTAAAGAACATGGTAGACAGCAGCTTAGCGATGTTTTCCAAAAAAGTTTAAAGGAACTGAACCAAAAATCAAATTAAGTTTGTGAGTATCCTGGTTGCTGTTCACACATATAAACATACGTAAAGTTGTGTTGCTAATGTCGTGAAAAGGTTGTGACTGATTCTTAGACAGAAAAGTCTGTCCCATCTGCACAGAGCCTGTCATAAGTTATGTTCCCAAGTCCTCTACAATCGCTGCATTACTTCGTCTCCAGGCAGCAGCAGCACCACATGAACAATACGAGCTGACTTGAAAGAATAATTGCAGCAGAACTAACTGGGGGGAAAAAAATAAAAAATCCCTTTCCCCCTCTAATTACCAAGTAGACTGGTTTTGTTGCTGTAACCTGAACTTCCTCTAGTCTGCTTCCTCTTTATTACAGTAGGCTTTACTAACGGCTTCAGAAGATGCTACACAGCCCACTGCAGTCTAGTAAACACACTAATGAAAATGTAACTAATTTTCATTTTTTCTCTTTTTTGTTACATTTCAAAAGAGTTTAAAGATTGCTTGAATATTACACTAATAGTCATCTATTCTTATAGTCTCAGTGGTGTATTAGTTGTCAGTAAGTCACACTGCCGTAACATTAGCCACTGCAAGCTTATATCACTGAGGTCATGGAGGAATGCAAATATTCACCTCAGCAACAAACAAGAAGAGCCAAAGTGGTCTTCACCTGCTGAGACGACTGAGGTCCTTCGGTGTGTGGAGGCCACTGCTCAGGACTTTTTATAACTCTGTGGTGGCTTCAGCCATCCTGTATGCAGCGGTCTGCTCAGAGACGGACAGGAAGAGACTCAACAAGCTGATCAGACGTGCCGGCTCTGTCCTGGACTGCTCTCTGGACTGGTGATAGGAGGATGTCGGCCAAGCTGACGTCAATCATGGACAACCCCTCTGCATCAGACTGTATGAGACATAAGCAGCTCCTTCAGCAGCAGACTGCTGCATCCACGCTGCAAGAAGGAACGCTACCGCAGGTCCTTCATCCCAGCCGCCATCAGGCTGTGCAACACCAGCCTGAGTCGACAATAACCCACACCCTGGACTTGGCTTCGTTTTGGTTTTTGCAGTTATTTTTTGCACTAATAAATCTACTTTTTGCATTGCCTTATTTTGCACAATACATTTTATAGTCTTAGCAATTATTCATTTGTTAAGCTTCCACTATCATAATGCACATACAGAATGTCTTTATATTTCTATTTGTTGTTTTTGTATATATTCTTGTCAAATTCCACGCTACTGTGATGAGGAAATTTCCCATACGTGGAATAAATAAACAATGTCCTATGTCACCTACGTCTTATCAGCTGTTTTTCTCCTGAAGTGGCCCTTTAACGCCTTGTGAAATGTGCCTGTGTCCACACGCTTCGACAGACTAATCCAATGTCATAGCACACGGACGCAAATGACGGATGGCTGAATAAGGGAGACAGGTTCTGGTTTTAATTTCCGTCAGTGTTGATCTTGGAGATGCTGTCCAGGCCGTATGAAGACTGAGTGTCACTTCATAACACAGGCAGATGGGATTAGTATCAGCACTTAACAAATGAAGAACATCCTTCATGCTAATCTTCCGGCTGTCAGACATCAGCGAGCCAGGGGATACTCCCTCAGTCCAGATCAGCTTACTACTAATGACACACCCACTCCAGATTTCCATGTTGCCATATGAGCACAACAATAACAGCACGACCGGCCAGACATGCAGGATTAATCAGTGTGCATGCATGATTACAACTGCAGGCAGAGCTACATCCATGAGGCAGGTGAGCAAAAATACTTTGGAAAGGCACGACACAACAAGCTACTGTAACTTTAAACAGAAAGTCATTCACATGGTTGGTTTCTGTGCTTCTTTTTTTTTTCCACTTTCGGCAAATAATTACAAGTATTTCGCTGCAGAGCAAATCAATCACAGCGTATCATGAATCATCACACAAATTCATGCAAAATCATTCACAGCAAAATGATGAAGTGGCAAACATCTAACACTCCTCCTTTTGTCACTGCAGGCTAACAGTGATCTCCTTCTGTCCCTTTCCCTCACAGTCTTATAACCTTCAGTGACTTCCGCTCTTCCACTCCTACCTCACCGGCCTTTCGCGTTTGTCCTTTACGTGTGTTTTCACGGCTGGCTGGTTTCAAGCTTTCTTCTTCTCACCTTTCCGCCGCCACCGCGCTCCTGTCCTCATTCCCCTTCCTGTAACGCAGCCTCAATCTGCATCTTCGCTGTGCTGCATACGCCCCCGTATATTGAGATAGACGATAAGTCTTTCCACGCTAAATGATTTGATTCACCGCCGCTTTTGTGTAACGGCGACGAGGGCATTTTAGATAAACGCTGTCATTTTTCTGTACAGTATATAGTGGAGAGGCTTCTCCCTGTAGGGGCCTGATGTTTTTTTATTTATTTATTTTTCTCTTGTCTGGTTCAACTGACTTCATAGGTTGGATTCACATTAGGCGACAAAACCGAGATGTTTGTTGCGTCTCAACCACATCCACAGCCTTTCTCATTGTAGATAAGCAGCAACAACAAGTAATGACAGCAACACATGAAACACGTTAAACAATATTGTTTCTATTTTCTACTGTAATTACTTAAAATTAAGTTTCGGGGTTTGCTGATAATACGTCTCGACTTGTCTGTCGGAAACCGTTACCCTAAAACAAACTGGAAACACTAGTGAGTCAGTGGCAGCGCATACCAAATGCTTAAGATGTTTACACATTAGTTTCACATGTAGGGACACAGTCATGATGTCTTTTGTATTTTATTTATTTATTTTCAGTCTCATTGTAGACTTTGGATTCAGGATGACTTCAGCTGGGTGCAAAAAAGACCCGTCCCCTTCATTTAAAAGGGACCAGTCTGCAGAGAAGGTCATAATGCACAGTTGAATTAAACACTGCTAAAAGCATCTAACATATATATATATATATGCCATTTACGTTAAAACTGTGATGATTAGGTCAAATAATTGCTGTCATGGTAATAAAAGTCCTTCCTAGTATTTTAAACATGTGCCCCTGTGGCACAGTGAGCGTCCTGGATCACATTTCCTTGTGTGTAGCACAACACACCCTCACTAATACAGCTCACAATTTTGCTTTATGGTTTCAGTCCGAAGTAAAAAGGAAATGGTTAACTTCTAAATGCGTTCCCTCAAAACAAACATCTTCATCACTTAATAATCTGAAGAAGAACATTTTTGTGGCGTAAAAATCCTACATGGTATGGTATAGAGAGTCATACTGTAATTGTATTAAATCTCACATAAATATGCCAGTATCTGTGAGCAGAGAAAATTAGAGACCCTGACCCAGACCTTGAGTCTCCTTAAAGTGAGGTTAAAGGGGTCAAACACCCTCCTTATGAGTTTATTAAATAACAAGGGCCTTATATCATAGGTGGATTTCATCCGTCCAACCCGTAGCTCTTATACTCTACAACCACAACCACCTAAATATGGACTACTTAAGAATTACGTTTTGATTTTGTACAAGACCTGATACTGTAATAACTATAGAAAAATAAAAAAAATGAGATTTAAAAGGTTTAAAATTAAATGAGGAAAAATGATTTTTTTCTCTGTGTGATTTCCACATTCTGGCTAAATAATCCACCGTCTTCATGTTTATCATTCTTTCAGTTTGCTAAGGGTCGGAGTGGATTAAACTGATTATAACAGAGTCTAATTCAACAGGAGAACTGGGCGAGTGAGAGCCCCTGGGCCTAAAAGCTAAATTAATGAAGCTGTGCGGTATGAAAATCTCCACTTTTATGCTCGTGTCCTCGCATCAGCGTCAGCTGCGGCATTGGAGTAGACCGTCATGACAGAGACAGGGGAGGAGGGAAAGAGAGCAGAAAGAGCGACGGTAGCACTCCTGCCTACGCCTCTGTCAGACAATTTAAGCGTCTGCCGCCACCACCTGCAGTAGGGCCTCCACGGTGGGATTTAAAACTGTGAATAAATCATCTCTGCTGCTCTTAATAGCACCCCCCTTTTGTCCCTCAAACCATTCAGACGCTCGCTGTTATTGCTGTTTAATGTGAGGAAGTGGAAAGACCCAGTAGAAGGGAAACGTTAAAGATTTCGTCTCTTTTCCCCTATTTGTTCCAAATTGGGCATAAAATGATAGGAAATTGAGCATGCACAGAGAGCATATCTAAAGCCAGACCTTGTTTCGTGTCCGGGTCGTGGATTTCTTTTCAGCCTGCAGCAGGTTAGGTCGTCCAGGACGTTTCTACCGCCATTATACGTATAGCTTTTCTCTTTAAAATGCTGCAGCTGGCTTTGCATAAAGGGACTTCAAACTGACATTTTTCAGACACTTACATAAGCACACTTTAAAACTTTGTCTCCTACTCCCTCAAAAGGCAAGGTGGAGGCAGTTAGAGGCAAGGAGACAGAGTACACAGTCAACCCTGTGTGCCCTACGTAATAGCCTGTAATTGTTTTACATGCAGAGCGCTGACGTCCTGCAGGCGTCTTCCGGAATGAGATGGATTTTATTTCCATTTTCATTTCTGTGTGGATGAGTCCTGGCCTGCACTACTAATAAGCAGATCCACCACACTTGAAGGACTGACTTAATTACTGATTCTTGGCTGACCTTGCTGTCTGAACTTAGCTTTAGAGCATCAATTGGGGCTCGTCAATTTCTATGTTAATGAACACTAGAGGCATAGGGGAGGGACGGGGAGGAGACAATTGTTTTCAGACAAAGTTGACGTTCCAAAGAAGAGTTAGTGCTTGTGATTAAAAGATTGTCACGTAACCTCGGGTTAAAAGGGAGAAAAATAAATGACATAAGATTACAAATTTCCTGAGTTGCCGCACTCGGTGTCACATTAGAAGAGAGCATCATACCATCAAGTCCCAAACTCTTAACTGAAAGGAGACTCACGTTTTGAATTTTAATAATCCGTTACACCTCCCTTGGTGCCTGACTTGTTTTCCATTTTTATTTGTCTTAATCCTTGTTTTGCCACTACCTTCTCTAATACCTCTTTGTAAAAGGACAGCACAGTACACACTCACCGTCCGCTTTTGAACATTTTACTTTCAAGAAATCAATAAAGTTCAACTCTTGCAGAGCTGCCGTTTTGGCGGTGTTGCCATTAATTCAGTCCACCCGACAGAAACGCGTAAAATAATGTTGATGTGTGAATTCAGCAACTTGCTTTCTGTCTCAAAAACTCTAGCCTCCAGATGATGCAGTTCAAAGATATGTTTGAAATAAGTTGTTATTGAGCTTTCAACCAAATTTCAAGTATCTCTGCAAACCAACTCTAAGTAGAGCACTTTGTAGTAGCAGCAGTACATTTCCCGGAGCTGAAAGCAACATCTCATGAGCAGCATTTCTCTCCACCACTGTCCCAGAACTCACAGGGTTTTTTTTGTTGTTTTTTTAGCGTTTCAGTGTCCACTCAAAGTGTCTGGCAGCACTTTGCTTGTACACTGGCTATTAGCGTTAGCACCATTTTTCAGTTTTGTGGTATTGTATTCTGTTGTATTTATTGCGTTTTACTATTCATGGACCTGTTTCATGAGCAACACGCAAGCTGCAACATGCAACTTATTTAATATAGAGTCAGAGGTAATGACATCTCTATCGTGAAGAGTAAAGGGCTGTATTCACAGGAAGAGACTAGACTAGTGAGACCAACACGAGACTATGGAAAATTAATGAAAATTCATAGAGTTGTACCAATGAAAAAGATCCTTTGGAGATGTGAACCAAATTTTATTAATTTTTACTTTCAGGCAATAAATTTGACTGACACATTACACAAAGTTCCCCAAATGCCGCAAGGAAACGGTGGCCGTGACGTTGACTATTATGACAGTGAGCTCGGAGGGTTCATATTGAATAGAGAGCTGCACGTTGTTTGATCAGCACTCTGCACTGTCTGTGAACTAAAAGAGAAATAGATGAATTACCACTTTTTAAGAGTAGCCTAGCTCCGTCTGCACACAAGCAACATTTTTATGCTTGTTTCACTTGTAAACATTTGGGTTGGGAGATATACAAGGGCGTTCCCTAGGCAACCAGAGCCTTGAATGCCCATTAACGACCAACTGTGAGCTCTAAAGTGATGGTCGATGAGCAAGTTAACGTGTTACAGTTAAAATTAAGAGAGACGCGTTCAAGCGTTAAAGGAGCCCCTGTCCAAGTCTGGACATGCAGCACATACTGTACTAGAAAGAGAGTCGTGAGCTTGCTTTGGATAAGCAGCAGGGCTGCAGTGAGGCACCATCAAAGCTCTTATAATTTATTTAATTTTTCTGTTTTTATCAGGTAGAAAAGCAGCCGTTCAGCCGTGTTTATTCAACTGATTTCAAATTTTAAACTCTGGGAACTTTGAGCAGAACCCAGCTCTTATGGAGGGGGGACCCAAAAGAGAAAGAGACTGGAAAAAAAAAAAAGAAAATGCACATGCAGCATCTAGACAAAAGTAGAAGATATAGCTGATGCATTTTAAATGTTGAGAGATTGATAGTGAATAAAAAAGAATGGATGGAGATAGAATTCAAAATGTGAAGCGTAGAAATGTTTAGTGGGTGTATGCAGAGTGCTCATAAAGTTACTGTCATGGGGATAAACAAGTGAAGAGGGGCATAAAACTATCCGGAGCAGTAGTAGTTATTTTACAGGCGAGTAAGCAAATAAGCAGGTTGGGGAATAATGCGTTCGGGAAGGAGTGGATGACTGTAAGCGATGATCACTGGGCAGGTAGGATCATTGGTGAAAAAGTGATGCGTATTTGCAGATGTGATTATATAACCACAATTTTGAAATTTCTATTAGATGTGTTACTCTGCACATCTATCTATCTATCTATCTATCTATCTATCTATCTATCTATCTATCTATCTATCTATCTATCTATCTATCTATCTATCTATCTATCTATCTATCTATCTATCTATCTATCTATCTATCTATCTATCTATCTATCTATCCTCACCGTTGCTCTACCTTTCCATGGATTCCTTTGGATGGAAAACGCTGATCCTGCTCCAGTCTTCTGATTAAAAGGAGAAAAAAAAAAGGAAGCCTCAGCTGGGAATCATATCAGGAATGCTCCCACGACGGCTCCGGATGCAAGCCCTTGATTGGCTGCTTGATGTATAATTCAGATTAGATGGGAGATCTTAATGAGACTGACTAATGATGTTGACACGTGCCTCTGCGTTGAGGAAAGATGGGAGTGTTGCCTGCCTGCGCGCTGACTGCAAGCCACGGATTCATTTAGACAGACAGCATTTTGATAGCAGCTGGATCTCTGTCAAGGTCAAATTATGAAGAACTGGGAGATCTGAACCAAGAGTTCATTGTGGTTCCCTGTAGATTATCTGTCGTCGTGACTATTCAGTACGTGCACATGTTTGCATGTTTTCCGTTTACGTAGCCGACATATAGGGTTTGCTCCTGTCATTGTGCAGACTCTTTGCTTATTAGTACCATTTCTTTTGCATATATCCTTGTTTTGTATGAATGCATTTGTGGTTTTAAGGGTTACAATAGAACGTATACTGCTTCATCGATGCTGTTTTCAAATGGCTGTACTTCTGTGCACACAATGATGCTTTTTTTTTGTTCTATAAGAGGCTCGGCCTTTGCTCCACACATACTGTACTCACAAACACATCTTCACAGCAGAGGTCCAGAGTGTTACTCACTAAGCTCTTTCTTCCTCTGCGCTTCGAAGAGATTCTGCTCTCACCGGTTTCTTAGTTTTGGCTATAATTTGTTTAATGGTTTGTTGGCGAGCTGCAGAGCTGCTGAAATATTTAGCAGTGCTCAGAATGAGGAAGGGATCCGAGCTACACGTGCTATGTTAAAGATGTTACACTAGTTATTTTTTTCTTTTACATACTCCACAAAGTTCATAACAGTACAGAGTTATGAACTGATCATTTCAACGAGGTCATGCTACCTCGAGCGAGCCACAGACATGAGTGCAGAAGAGTCCACATATTAATAGAAAACTGAAGTATTTTGAAAGAGAGACATTGAAAGAACATCGAAAGGCATTACGGCATAAAACATGAAGCCTTCTTTCCTTTTAAATCTGAACACAGCGTCGCAGTAGCTCTTAAATGATAATTGATTTTAGATTGTTAACATCCCGCAGTGGGTGGCACATTCCTTCAAATGCCCAGGCAGACAAGTTGTTCTCAATCAATCCTTTCAAAATAAGCTTTACATTCGACGTGATGCATCAGCTGATAACATTTAACGGCGATTCAATACAACATCCACTAGCTTTACTGGAGAGACCGATTCAAAGGTCATGGCTTTGTGATATGGAACGAGGCTGTTTTGATCTGGAAGGCCACAGCATGTGTGTTGAAGTGGCGGTACCAATTATCAAGAGAGTAGTCAGTCAGCCCTAAAGGGAAGGCTTTGAAATACAAATTTACATTTTCAATGAAAATAAACCGGCTCTCGTTCAGACGTACTGGTTTTATTTCGACTGTGTTTTTTTTTTTGTGTTTTTTTTTTAGTGCTGGCACAGATGTGCATACCAGATGAGCGGGGGAAATGGCATCATCTCTACAATTACATGAAGGTCACGACCTGCTGTCACGGCAACCGCTTGGCATCCGTTTGGAAACTGCTTGGCACCCGCAACCTGCAGATTTCATAAACCTGCAATTAGGCAATGGGCATGTATCAGTCAGCACACTCTGTGAAACATCTGCTTGTCAGTGTGTGTGTGCGCTTGTCCATTTCTAGCATGTGTGTGTGTGTGTGTGTGTGTGTCTCACAGTAAGAAGCATTATAGGGGAGACTAATGACAGACAAAGGGAAAATACTACTACTCAATCACGTATTTTGTCAGGCTGAGATGCAAAGCGATTAGCTATTGTCCTATATGACAAAAAATAGCTCCTTAATGTGAAAGTACTGCAATGGATGCTTGTGTTTTTTAAATTTTTCCTTGTTTAGTTTAAAAAGAACCAGCATGCTACTTCATAGTTTGCATGACGGAGGAGTTTAGCATCATTCGGATCGTTCTTTTTGTTTTACAGCACGCATCTGCTCTGGTTTCTTCTCATTGCTCTTGTCAGCTTAGTTTCCAGACATTCAATTACATTGCGTCTCCTAGGTCTTCATAGCCGTATGATCGGAGAGGAATTAACTAGTAAATCAGTTACATCAGTGTGCACAAGTAATAAGGGCTGTACGAGTAAAATGATTTTTTCCAGATGCCGTCAGTGGAAAAATAATAAATAAAAAAAATAAAAAAAAATAGAGTGTGCAAGGTCATTTGATGCAGGCTGCTTAAAGAAACTAAAGCAGCGATTGTACATTGTGCCAAATATGGTGCAGTAATTCCATGTACAGTTCGTTAACGAGGTGCAATCTACAGAATAACAGTAACTACATACATTTGCACATTGTCCTGCAATATCTACACAGGACCGTGTTGTTTTAAGGAAGCCGACTCGGATTTGTGTGCATGCGTGTGTGAAGTGCATAAACGTGCCCGTCGGCTGTTAGGATGGTAGCAGGGTCTTTAAGAGTGTCATGGCATGTGTGAAAAAGCTGTTCTTCATGCAGGAGGTTCTGGCTTTCAGGCAATGGTACCGCACGTTGTGGAGGGGAGAGGAAGTGAAGAGGTTGTGGGAGGACTGTGAAGTGTCCGGTCCAACTCTGCTGGCTCTGCAGATGCGTTTTTTTTCTGGAAGGTGTCCCGGATCGCGTGGAGAAGGGTTCAGGGGGATGTGCTATATTTCTGCGCACTTCACAGATGTACATGATCTGAACGTGTGCAGCTCGTACAGCCTCTGTAAAGGATGGTAAGGATGAGAGTATGTTATGATATAGCAATTAAAAAGCTGGATAGTGAGTTGGTGGAAAGCAACAGAGACCTAAAATGAGAGGGAATGTTAGCTGATGTTGTTGAATCAGTCTTTTATGGAAGTGAAGGATAACCTTCACCAACTCAGGCTTGTGTTTAAGTGAGCGAAAAAGGAATTAGTGCAGGTTTTCATGCCTGAATCAAGATTAACATTTTTAATAGATAAACTGTAGCAGCCTTAATCCACTTTTTATTAAATTCAGTGGTGGATCATAATGTGCTGAATCAAACCAGTTGTGACGTGAGAAAAAAAACACCAAAAAACGGATTTTATCTCATTACATCAACACTTCAAAACGAGTTCATAAAGAAAGCAATAGACTGATAACTTTAATGTTAGGATCAGTTTGTCTGTGTGTGGTTTAACGTTGGTTCCACCTGCACATTTCCCAAATCTGCGGCTGCATCTGTTCTCGTACAGCCTGTATCCCATTGAGATATTATTTTTCTTATTTTCAATTTGAGCCAAGGAATTAATAGTTTCTTTATCTGATTGCATTCAAATGCACAGTCTATTTCTGTCTGTGCGGGAAAGTGGGACATGATGCTAATTCTAGATAGGAAAACTGGTGCCTTTTTGGAAAATATTGAACGATTTTTTACATGAAGCTGTTTCTGTCCTGTCAAAGAAACTGCTGTGCCGCACTACTGAACAGAAGGAGACTGGACAATGCAGCAACGGGGGAAAAAAAAAGGGAGTGTGGGAGTAAGATGTGATGGAGTCCTGTGATCTCTGCTGTTTCTATGGCATCACTCATACACCATTTATCTACTGAATATTGAGGAGGCCGCAATATGTGAGCGAGTGAATGAGTGAGTGAGTGAGTGAGCTTTCTTTTTTTTTTTAGGGAGAATGAAGAGGAGGATTTATGTCATATCAGTCAGCCTCTATATTTTCAGCAGGCGGAATAATGGTCAGGTACCTACTCACACTCTGAAAAGAAAAACTGTGGAGGCAGACACGTCTGTGACGAGTTTCCTGAGCCCTGGGCAAGTGCAGTTATACAAGACAAGCCTCTTCTCTCCCATCAAGTTTACAGACGCCAGAGATCCTGATGGGATTATTTTGTATTCTCTGTCCGTAACATCGTTTCCCACTTTTGCAGTTGTCACAGAGCAATTTACTTATGATGGATAATGTGTAAACTTACTGGTAATGCCCAAAAAACAGTATTTCAAAAAGGATGATGGATTAAGTGTTTGACAGCCAAAAATAAAAAGAACGTTACAAAAGATAGCACAAATGCTTGGCTGGCAAACAGGATGCTCTCCTTCAGCTGTCATTTAAATGTAGTACATTTCTGTTAAAACTCATTTTAAAGGGGAACTACTGTTTTTTACAACCTGGACCTTATTTCTGGCACAAAATCGTTTACTCACCCATATAACTTCTGTGTCATTTGTAGTCAGCCGGGAGATATTTAGATCTGAATATCCTTAAATAACTCATTATCTGCTGCGAAACACGTTCATTTCACCGGTTTTTGTTGTCCAAGCTCTGCAGATTGACCTGCAAACCCCGGATGATGTCTTCTAAGCTGGATGATGTCAACTCTGAGCGCAGTGCACGCCTGCAACGGTCAGCTTGTTTACCTGTAATTTGCTACTGCTAGTTTTTTGCAACAAATATTTTTCCAATTCTGAGGCTGTGGACAAATCATAACTTTGGAGTCAACAAGGGAATAGCACTACAAAATATTGGTGAAATGAACAAGTTACGTGGCAGATAATGTGTTATTTAGAGGCTGCGTTTCGGTGCCCCATTCACTCCCATTACATGGATATACCCAAATCTAAATATCTCTTAATTGACTACAAATGGTGCAAAAGTTATATGGGTGAGTAAACAATCATATTTTATTCTAGAAATAATGTCCAGGTTGTAAAAAACAGTAGTTCCCCTTTAAGCAGGTTTCTTGAACGGCAAAGCATGAACAGATTTTATTAATACAGCAATGGAAAAATGCAAAATAAGATTTTTACAGAATGCGGTTAGAGAGGAAGACAACAAATAAATTAGCAGCTGTTACAGGTCTGTTTCAATGGCTGTTTGTAGCGGGAGTGATGTGACATGACGGAAGAAATCACATCTGCCCGGAGCTGTTTGAGAACTGGCACAGGTGAATGGGGTTTTGTTTGTGGGGCTTATAGCACTGTCAAAACCGCAACAGGACGAGACGTTCTCTGTTCAGAATCGCCGTCCCCCTGGATAATCCACGGAACGCTCTGTGGACAGTTTTCATTACTTTTTGTCAAGAGTTGTGTAGACTTTGTTTGTGAGCGCATCTCCTGTGATGGACAGGCGATTCTGTTGTAGCGAGGCATGCAGAGGATGGAGGTTAGGAGGTTTTATTTATTTATTTATTTATTTTTTTACAGAGGCAAAGGAATTCAGGAGTAAAAAGAATGTTGAAGGGTTCATTAAAAAGACATTAACGTCCCTGCCGCTGCCCCACCACCCGGAGATGCTCCGGGATTAAAGGAGCGAAACATCTGTGAAGGGTGGCTCCTGGCTGATGACCCTGCAGCCGGAACAAAAGGAGGAAGTGCGTCATGCAGAAATGCCTTGCAGGTGGTCTCACCTGTGCTTGCAACTAACTGCTTTGTAATGTGTTAAAAAAAAAAAAAAAAAAAACAAGAAGTAGAAACGACTGAAGAATCACAAACCTGAGATAGAGGTGAATTTAAGGCACTGACAGAAACAGAGGTTTTGAAATTAGCCCCTTATCAATGACAATGATAAATAAAAAGGGTTTCATATTAGCTCAGATTCTGCTGATCTTGTCCCAGCTTCGATTTAAACCCTTAAAATAACCCTTCGTCATTTAAAGTTGTAAAAGACTAGACGTTTTCTTCCTCCAGCTTGCAATTACGTGAGCTATGCCTCTCATCGCCGCTGATGGCTCACGCCAAGCCACAAGCAGAGATGAATAAAAGAGCTGAATCATTCTCTGTTGTTTTTGTACCTGTACACCCACACAGGTGTTCTGGTGGATTGACCTCTGCTCAGGTTGGAGGTGGGCAGACCTACAGCGCGTTGGAAACGACGTGACGCAACTGCGGCCCCTGCGCTCGTAAGTTGTTGAAAAAGGTGTAATTTGTCCCATTGTGGCATCAATCAAGCGAGCGGTCCAGGCACCCAGGCCTGAGACGAGGTCTAATCAAAACGTCGGAACTGAAAAATGTTTAATGTTCGGCTGTGTTTATGCTGCCGCGCTTGTTTGTCAGATCAACAAGCTGAGGCGCAAGACAAGATGCGTTCGCGTTAGATAAGAATACTTTGTTGGGAAAGATAAGCTCCGGGGATTGTTCAGAATCGGTGTCTCTTGTGTAGCAGGTTGTTGTCTGTGGCTGTTAGTCAGAGTCAAGCCTGCTTGTGATAGAATGACGACGTTATTGGAATTGTTCTGCATCAAAAGGCCAAAGACACAGAGACAGACTCGGGACACGCAAGGTTACTAAAAGCCGAGGCAGTCGTACACAGAAAATCATTCAGAAATAGACAAATAATGTCAGGCAGGGAGAAGGCCAAGATCCAAAGAGCAAGATGGAGAATAAAAAAAGAACAAAACAAATCATGGAGGAGAACACGAAGAGAATAAAGACAAAGTGATAGAATTAAAGCAGTCCAGAAAAGGGACGTGCAGGGTTGACTGGGGGTGAAAACAGGGGCAGGTGAGCACATAGGGTGGGGCCAGGTAAGCAGGTGACACACGTGGACAGGGAAGTGCTTTGAACAGGAGGCAAGACAGGGAATGACTAACAGGATGTCACAGTTTCTGCTCCATGTAAACATTTGGCATACACTGTACGATATTTGAAATCCTTTCAGCTTCATCTCAAACTGCACAACTAGATCGCTGAGTTCAAAAGGTCACAGCTTACGATTCCTGTTCTCATGCTATGATGCAACTGGACTACTCACACTGTACGTCGACACATCACACGCCGGACTTTTGTATCCGAACTGCGACGGTAAAAAGAAGTAGCCTAGAAGAAGCGGAGGAACCCGGAAGTGGGAGACGCACGTCGAAGTTGTTTTGACGTAACTTCAGCGATCGTGCATGCTCTGTGCGGGAAGTTGAGGCAAATCGGCTCGTGGCGCTGCTTCTACTGTGCGATACCTTCACGAGGAGCGACCAGGATTTCAAACAAGTTTGGTTTTCTTGCGAGCACACGATTTGTGATCGGGAGGTCGTCGTGAGGTGTTAATCTCTCCTCGTTACCCCGCGTATACTGCACGAAGCACGACACGCGATTGAGACGAAATTCGGCCCGATTCAAAAAAATAGTCGCACGAGTGGAAAATCGTCTCAAAATGAGCCGACAGTCGCACAGTGTATGCCCGACATTATAAGATGAGTTCTCCACCTGCATAGACTAATAACCAACGCTAAAGACAGAAAACATATCGACTATAGAGGTTTATTTTCTGCATTTGGTATCCTGAAAGGTGCAGGTACATATGTAGAAGGTCAGGATCAGGGGCAGTGTAACAGATTCTTATGACTATAGGACCCCATCTTGTTTATGAATAGCTTAAATCCATACAATGAGCTTCTGGTAGGGTTATAACACCACCATACATTAAATGCAACAGCATGTTCTCCGTTTGATTTTGATAAACACCATCTCTGATCACTGCTGGCTGCATAAAGACTCAGTTTGCTGCATTTCCATGTTGCCTGTCACGTCTTTGTTTTGCTTTATGACACAAATACGAAATGTATTGATCTCAGAGATGATTCATTTCCCTCTTTCATTCCTCTCATTTGTGCGCTGACATACACTTGTGGTTTTGAAAAGGTAGCAGCAAAATAATTAAAAATCGAAAAGTGAATATTTAGCTTTGACATTTAACATAAGACTCTGGAGCCAGACTTTATTTCGAGCGCCTTCCCCTCATATGATACTGAAGATTCAGCAGTAGGCTATGCGGGACTAATAGCTTAAATTTTAAGCCCCTTCGCTCTCGCTCTCTTTTCCCGTTACTCTCTCTCTCTCCCCTTACACTCCTACCTTCCTTCTGTCTCCTCTCTCTCTCTCCATTTCTCAACCCTACCCCTCACCCCCCACCCCCCCTTACAACAAGTGAGGACCCTTTTTGCACATCCCGATCTGTTCACTGTGTTGAAGCTTAGAGTTGAGTTATAGATGTCTGCTGGAATTTCTTTCCCCCTCATCCATTTCACTGTTTAATCGATGGAGATGACAGAGTGCAGGTGCTGCCGCGGCGCGTGTTAGAGCCAGCAGGGACGGTGTGTGGTGCACTAGGACCGGGGAGAGATTCTTCTCGTCGTGTGCATTGCAACTACAGAGCGGAGCTGTGAAGGAAACCCCCCATCGGATCTGGCCATTATATCCATACATTTCTTTTTTCCATCTCCACCGCGGCGCGGCTGAGTTGGGATCGCACTAACCAGTGCGTCTGGGATAGTCAAGCACCCAGGAGAGGAATAGCAATACAACACAATTTGCTTAAAAGTCAGCTTTTTTTGGAGGGGGGAGATGGCGGTCATTTTTTTTTTATTGCAGCTTCGCCTCAACTCGTTTTGATCTAACGTTTTATTAGTAGTAGAATCTCTTTTTCTCCCTGTCATCCGTTTTTTTATTTGAAGCGCGCAAAGTCACATCTGCGTAGGAGAGCGCTTGGCGCACTTCTTCCCCAAAGGACAGAGACAAAATCTCCATTCTTCTGTTTGGATTTAAACCGGACGATTGGCTGAATGGGTGACCTCGCTGAAACACAGACTATCACCAGCTTTCACCCACTGTATGGAAACGTGTTTTCTCTGTTGACCTGGAGTTGTGATGTCCAAAGCCTTCCCCACTGACTGACAAGCGGCGTCGTACCATTTTGGAATCGAGTTGAAGGTAGGCCAATTTTGCTCTCGGCTTTCTGACACAGCACGGTTTATCTGAGCATTTGATAAAGTTCGCAGACCTCATTTAAACTGGTCCTTCGACTCTTGCTGCAATGCATTGATCGCCCGTGACTCTGGATTTCCGCCGGACACTTGCAGCAGTTATTCTAGAAAAATATAAAGCCCGGCGGTGGAGATGTAATATTCATCAGTTTAAAAAGGCTCCGAGTCAGTCAAACGCCTTAAGGAGGAGAAGTTCAGCACCTGCCCCTGATGCGGCACTGGTAATAGTTGGAATATAGATTATAGCCAGTAGGCTACAAACATTCAGTAAAGAAATAGATAAATAATTCAACTCGGGGTTTGTGTCGCAGTGTGAGAGGAAATCTCTGTGCCTGCTTGCTTTTTTATTTTTTTTATTTTTGGACTGGGTGTCTCTTTGCTGTATATTTGGCTCACGGTATGTTTGTTCATGAGCTCAATCATGGAGATTCCGGAGAAGCCCTCTGCAGTGCAGTCTCATTCACCGGGCCGCCGGGCTCACTGGAGCTCACTAAGGAGAGGATTTAGATAAAGGTGTAAACGAAGCGGCAGCCTTCCCTGAAGGTAGTCTAACAGTAAGCCTTATTATAAGCACAATCCTGTCTTTATACTGAGGATACACTGTAGGCTGCTGGTTGCACTGAGGCAGCATTTCAACAATGAAACAGACTCACAGAAATACACCGAAAACTTAGCACTCTCTCTCTCTCTTCTCTCTTTCTCTCCCTACACCCCCCATTTTTCTTTGCATGTGTGTGCGCGCCACGTGCACACCAACACACTCCCGGTGACAGAGTTTCAAATGATGGTGTGTGAGGGAGTGCGTCACTGTAGTTACGGAGTCCAAACTGGCGAAACCGATTTCATGAAACGCCAAAACTCGCGTTATCACCTGTGTGCCATTACGGGAATCTGCCCGCACTGCAAGGGCAGCTCTGCGCGTCCATTATTAGATTTGGCTCTCTCTCCCCGTTTGGACCTACAGTAACGAGTTACCCACGGGGGGCAAACAGCGCGGCCCATTGGGTGGAACGACGCGAATGCCGACGCATGACGCAGGAACCTGAGTGATGATAGATGATGATTGTGTTTCTGTAAATGCCGGACCACTTTAAGCCTTAGTGGTAACCCTGAGCAGTAACCATCGTTATTAACTGTCGTTTTTTTCACGTCGTGTTCACTTAAAATTTGCCACAGGTCGCTTTGAAGAGAGATTGTGGGCGGTCTATCGTAGGTTGGGCTCATCTTGAACATGTGTTTTAAGTGCCTCTCTCTCTCCCTCTCCCTGACTCTGTTTCTTTCTCACACACACACTGCAAAGAGGAGGAAGATGCTTAAAACTCACTTGATTTAAACGCCCTCCCCCTGCTAATTCATTAGACTTCAGTTTAAGAAGACATCCTATAACACCAGAGCATATTACATTTTTCTTTTCTCTTTTTGTTTCTTTTTTACATTTTGTCAGATTGACCTATATCTACTTGTGTTGGCAGAGCGACATGCCAGAGGCCGGCTGGAGGTGAGCCACATCTCCAGCTCCCGACGTTAACATAGAAAGTCGTGAAAGAAAACGTCTCCTTGTCACACTGGATTTCTGGTGTAATTGTTACGAGCGCGGCGCCTCGCATTAATGAATTCGTGAAGTCACTTCTGTCTGATGTTACAAAGTGCAGCAGATAAAACTGGCAGGCCATCGCTCCTGCCAGCAGCGCCTCGTCATAGGGAAGATGACAGGAACTGTCCATGGTGCTGAAACAGACAGTTCCTTTGTTCAACTCCTGGGCTGATTTTGTAAGTTGACATGTTCAGTGGCTGCAGCGACTCTCTCTCTGGCTTCAGTACTTTCAATCATTACATTTTTATTTCTTTAAATATTTGCTCTGGCGCGTCTTCTGCGCGGATGTACGTATCCACCCAGTAAGGACTGATTGTAATGAGCCATTTAAAGAAGACAGAGCACACACCAAATGCTCCGTCTTAATATTTGCATTCAGCCCTTTGTAAATTATGCTAATATGTTTCATACATATTTCATTTCACCCATCCTAATTGACACATCATGTCCCACTGCTGTTCTGCTCGTGGCGTCCCCGTGCCCTGTGTTTTCCCAGTTGTGGCCCCGGGTCACGGTATTTGCTTTAAATGGCATCATCGTGTGTAGCGAGCGGTGTTAAAATCCATTAGCTGAACCTCATCATGATGTAGGGCCTGGTTCGGTTTTGTGAAAATTGTGAAAATGAAACATGGCGCCAAAGTCACCCCAACAATAAAAACATTACTGTAATAGCTTCAGGACCAGTGACATGTACGAATACAGCTTAATGAACTGTAAGTATGAAACAAATCACTTCTTCTCACTCTTTTGTGGTAATAATGAACACACATGCAATAACAGAATAGGTTTCCTTTCATGCTGAGTGTATGTGAGCAACACATTATTAAAATACGACAGCTTTTGAAGGCTGTTATACTTTTATAAGTCCCATGAACCCTCTAACTAAAACCCTCTCTTTATTTGGATTCCACAGGACTACACACACAATTGTGCGCAGAGTGCACACCATGTGTCTGCTATAAACACAGTTGGGGAAGCGATATACAGCCCAAGTGGAAGTCAAATTAACCCTGGGGGAGCCTTGACATCCATTGTGCTCGTAATAATTGAGTGCATTTCTCTCCTGTGATTACTGCAGCTCACTATCTATAGATGTGCATGATCCACTTTGTGAAAATCAAAATGTCTTTATGCGATAACAGTGGTTGAAAACTCCTACTGGGTTCGCTAAGGCTTTGCTGCCGGCTGCGTGGTGGGATCACAGCAAGGCAGTTTGTTTGTGTCCTAGTGGTCATCCAGTAGTAATCGCTGGTAAAGTCTTACTGAAATGGTCCTTTGTTGGTGATAAATGATGTGGGCGTTTTCCCCCAGCGTTGATTGAATTAGGCCACCCCTCAGACCCAGAGCTTTCCAGAGGAGTGAAGGCGATCCCGTGGTGAAGTTTATCAATAAGCGGGTGGATGGAGTGTAAGTGGTAGTGTTGCCGGGGGCAGACAGCCGGTGATGAGGAGGGGAAACACGCTTAGGGAGAGTCTCACTGATCACACAGCAGATTGGAAGCCCTCGGTGCTAGCGTCTGTCGGTCTCTGCCGCAGGGGGAGAGAGTGGTGGAGCCACACAGAGCTGACCCAGAACCTCATACTGGGCCAACTTCAGGTCAGGTTCCTTACTGAAACCAGCTCTGTTCTCTGCTTTGGGTTTATAGTTGTACTTTTGCCTGTTTGTTCTCCTCTTTGGAATATTATCCTATTCGATCAATTTCCTTAAACTGATCAGGTGACGAACATGGTTGAATCAGAAAACAGCAAAGCAAAGCGCAGGGATTTGATGGCTTTGTTTTGAACATTGGTTGCTTTGACGTGGACCCCCATGAGGCCACTGGCAGCTGAGCTCCCGCTGTGGCAGATTGATATTTGTAATTTAAGGGAAGCTGTCACACAGCATCCTCCAGATGGAGAGAGCCGCAGAGGCACGCAGTCGATTAAACACGGTTTGTTTAGAAATAATCATTTTGATGTGGGAGCTGAGGATTCATTTAAGGCGTATTGGCTCTAAGGTTCAAAATGGCCAATTATACTCTGACGCATACGATCACACACAATAATAACACGTGGATGCAGAGTGCAGGGCGGCGTCGGGGATTAGAAGCTTTCACTTCTCCAGATCAGAGCAGAAAGAGCAGGTCAGTGATTTGTGTCCCTGTTGCAGAAAAGGTTGAGAGCTAATTCATTAATCCGCCCGGTGACGTGCATACACACATGCACATTGTTGTCGCCAGCCAACTATTGGAATTGATATTTGAGGGAGGGTCGTTCCTCTAAGGGCCAGCGCCTTCTTGTCACATTGATTGACAATAAAGGAACAATAAACAGCATGGAGAGAATACAGCCTGATTAACTGCCCTTCAGAAGAACCAAACATATACAATAAATCAGGTTTCCATCTCACAAATTAGCACGATGGCATTTAGATGCGGGTTAGAAGACCCTCAAGCTTGAACTCATATGGCATTCACGTTTACAGGTCTAAATGACGGTCAAACCCAGCGATGATGTGGAGAATATGAGAACTAATATTATTTATATACTTTAGAACACACATTAGGCCTTTTACTTTCTGCAAAGAAAATGAAATCACTCCCAGATTAAACATCAAGTTGTATGATGATGGAATAATGACGAAGAAGGTACTAATGATCTGGTTTTGTTCATATCCTCTTGTTGCAGACGTGACAATGAAGGATGAGTCACTCTAATTGCATCTGGTTGTATTATCTGTTTAAGACTGTGAAGACATAATTTAATTATGTAATTATGTTCTTACTTTGATATTGCAGTTGTGCTACGTGTTATGTTTTCGGTTTAGCTGCAGAAAATAAGTTTAACCAGCAAACCGGGGAGGGAAGTGACCCTGGGTGCTTGCGTTTACCCCCATCATTCACCTCTTGCCTCTCTAACATTATCATTCTCTCAGAACATAGCAGAGATCCCACGCCACTCCAGCTTTCTGCCTGAAGAACGTACCTGGACCCTGGAGTCCTTTCTCAGAACACATCCACTTCTCACATAAACTTTACCTTGACAGCTGTGGATGCGGTAAACAAAGTTAGACCTGTCGTGGCTGCTTTGAAGAGCTTGGCCTTTTAATTCATTCGCTTTAAAATTGTAACCTGTCAGCTGTTGT
Source organism: Planiliza haematocheilus (assembly GCA_005024645.1). Lineage (NCBI taxonomy): Eukaryota > Metazoa > Chordata > Actinopteri > Mugiliformes > Mugilidae > Planiliza > Planiliza haematocheilus. The sequence continues at coordinate 429,823 of SRSE01000940.1, read as the reverse complement.
GGTATTTCGACTATAGCGGTGTTGGCTTTATAGCTTTGAGTCACTTTACTCACCAGGCAAAGTGCTTTTATGTGTGGATATTTATACGGAGGTTTAGTGCAAAATGACTTGCGCTTTTAAATCACTGAGAAATTGAAATGGACAGGGAATAGAAAAAGATAGGAGGGCAGACAGAGGTTAATGAAAGGTGAAAATGGGAGAATTAAAGGAGACTAAGCGTGCAGGGTGCAGGTACTGAAAGGTGGGGGGGGGGACTTGTTTTCATTTTCTGTAGAGTCAGACATGCTGAACTGTGGAAAAAAAACCTGCACATTTGAAAAAAATATTGAATAAATACCCTGATCAGCCATAACATTGAAGTAAATAACATTGACCATCTTGTGACAATACAGTGTTCTGCTGGGAAACATGGCATTCATTCATGTGGATGTTACTTAGACATGTAGCAACCACCTACACCAGACCAGGCACCCCCACTCTATAGCAATGACACTCCTTGATGGCAGCAGCCATCCCCAGCAGGATGCAGCCTGACACAGGGACACACACAAAAATGTTTAGGTACAACTCAAATAAAATAGCACAAGGTGTTGACCTGGCCTCCAAATTCACTAGATCCCAAACTGATCAAGAATCTGTGGACCCTCCCCTCAACCCATAGGACCCAAAGTCCCTCCACTAACATTATTCTGTTGCCACCACAGGACACCCTCAGAAGGTACATGTCCATTCTCTGATGAGTCACAACTGTTTTGGAGGCACAAGGGAGACCTACACAAAGTCCTACACAAATTTAACTTTCTTGCATCTCCACTTGACGTATATGTCCAAACTGCTGGCCGTGAGTTGTGCAGCTAAGTGTTTTTTTTACTTTGACTGTCGTCTTCTCCCACCAGTGGTGTTAGCGCCCTTTCACACCTGACTTGTTGGTCGGGAGAGTTCAGCGATTTCTGATCCGAACCAAAATTGGAGGTGTAAGGCCTCCCAACAGCTAAACATTGGTCCGACAAAACGAGGTGGTCCCCGTCCTGATCCGGTGGCACAGTGGTTGGGTTTTTATTTCTGGCGTGACAGCATGTATGACAGATACGTTTTTTTTAGGTTTGACATGAGAATAGAGGCAAAGAAAATGAATAATATATGTAACAGTTATTTCTAAGGCTCCTTCTGGATGACCAGATTAGAAAATATTAGCAGTTGAATGGATAATTGAAAGACAATAAAGCAACTTTGGAGGTTTGGAGGATGCACTAGTACTAAGCTGAAAAAACATCAAGAATAAAACAGAAACACATCTGGACACTGTTGATTATTTCTTGCATGATTCTGTCTGGCATGGGAACGGGCTTGAATAGCATCTTATTCCTGACCTCATACTTATTAGGGTCTCTGTTGCTGTTCTCATGTTGCCATTGGCCTTGCCATAAAACGGCGCGTGTGGACCACACCATCTATAATAGAATCATTCTCTCAGCTGTCACTTTGCATCGGTTCTGGACAGATCCCACCGATGTCCCATGGGTGAATGTGTAAGAGATGCGATATGAACAGTTTCAATGTGTGTGTGTACACAGCGCGCGCACAAATGAAAAGAGGACAAAAGTGTAAAACGGGAGAAATGCTCTACTCTGGATTTCTCCGTGACACATATACTTACACACACAAGATTAACCTTGGCAAATTGCCTCGCCTTACAGGATGAAATTGTATTTAAAGGTGTAATTTAATCATTTCGTTTTTTTTGTAGAATTGGTGCAGAAAGTGAATCACAGTTGTGGCGTCCCTTGGAGACGTGGATGTTGAAATTCCCAGAGCTGGCGTTTACTTGTAAGAAAGTTGTTAGGATTTCAAGATCAGATTCACTCTCGACGGTGAAATGGTGAGCCGTGATCTCCCGGTGGACCGGACCACAAACAACAGACACGGGGAGAGAGAGAGAGAGAGAGAAGAGAGAGGAGGGACTTTATCTCAATTTTCTGTTGCTTAGCTTGTCAACTTGTCTCGGAGATCCACTCCAACGCTCTGAGCTATAAAGAAGGAAAGACAAAAGCACAGACAAGGTCATATGAGAATTGGCAAGGGAGAGGGAGAGAGTCGCGGTAAGAGGGGAAGCGAACGAGAGGTGTTTCTACGGTTTCCAGAAGCTGAAACACTATGCCCTGTTATTTTGTCAGCTGCAGTGGTCTGTGTTATGCTGCAATAAGTCCCCGGGGAGCCGGGACTGCCATAAACATTGCGCTGTTTTGAGCAACCGTCTCTGATGTGGGCACACACTGCGTCCATGATGCTGGCTATTAGTACTACTGGTCAATAATGAGTGGGCACCAAGTCTCATCCAGCCAGTAAACACTCTTCCAATGGAGTTCACGCAGAAGCACACACATGGCAACAACTTAGCGCCGCAGACAGCCTCCTTGTTAGAGCATGGGCTAAAATCTGAAACTCTTGGACGTAGAGAGCTCGTGATAAACAGGCACGATGACGCTGAGATGCTTTTTTTTTTTACGTACGGGTAATGGTGAAGGACTACCAAGTGTCTTAGACTGTCGGAGCTGTGACATTGCAGTGGGTTTGTCGAAGGTCAGTGACATCTATGGGTCTGTTCATCTTGCATATGCTCGTGTGTGCGTTTCTGTGCACACTGATTTGACACACAGGCCCAGTCAGTCCTGTTCTTGGCTCCAGCAGTGATCTGGCACTTCTCCTAGTCCTGCAGCCCTTGCCATGCTTCCCTCTCTCTCTCTTCCTCCCTCCCTCTCTCTCTCCTGCTGCCTTGCCTCTCCTCCTCCTCCTCCTCCTCCTCCCACCCTTCTTTTCTCCCTCCATCCACACACCAGTGCAGATCAGCCTGCACAGGCCTTGCAGGGTGTCAGGAAAATAAATAAATAAAAGGAGAACGAGAAAAGAGAAGTGACTGGACTTTCACCCAGACTCTCCTGGTATGCCTCCTCATTTCTGGCTCTCTTTGTAATGCGTTGCTATCTTATGACAGTAATATGGCAGTGTTATGCACCCAAATATAACATGCCACACAAGCTGTTGAACACATGGACTGTGCACAGCCCTTTACAGGCTTACAGGGTTGCAAACGACAAAGCCCTCTTCCATATTCCTTTAACGAAAACCTCGGACAACCTCATAGATGGGGATATGCACATTGACACAGACACAGATGCGTCGATGCACAGTTCTTACGGGTCTCTTTGTGTTCACATAAATCCCGTAATAAGATTCCATCTGAGATAACTGGACTGCTCCCTGCAGGGCCTTTCCCCCTCTCCGAGACCCACAGCAGCTGCACTATAGAATGAATTTGGCTGTGGTCAGAGAACAATCAATGATACTGGCTGTGTAGGTAATTGTGTGTGTGTGTAGCAGATGTGTAGATAGCAGATTTCGGAATCGGCAAGACAGGAGGGTACTAGTTATGCAAGTTTGGATTTCCAACAGGCCAAACAATTTTATTGAAAGCCTCGCTGATTTGATTTCATGGGTTTCAGGAATTTTTAATTAAAGAAACATATGCCACCAGAAGCATTGGTATGCAGACTACAATAAGCGACAGAGCCGCAATAAGTCAAAGAGAACAAAGAGCATTATTGTGGCGCTGATGTTTTGTGTTAAATGAATAACGTATTAACGGTTATTATCCGGTTCAATCAATTAATAATTCAGTCTGTAGCGGAAAGCTTGTGAAAAGGGCTCATTCCACGTCCCCACAGCCCACTGACATCCTCAGATGTCTAGTTTTGTCAAACTAACAACTAAGTAATTGCTGCAGCTGTTTGGTTTATTAATTGTTTAATTTGAAACAAATGGGGGCAATTTGATAAATAATTTAAGCGCTGTTCCGCTACAGAGCCTCTAATTGCAGATATGATTACTGTATATGGACGTATGTATTTGGAGATATCGCCATGCATCATTTCACATGAAAGATGGGGGTAATTGGACTTTTTTTCTGTCCGGAAAAATAAATCTCTGGCGTGTTTGTGTGCAGGCATCATTTGTGCAAGAGAGAGAGAGAGAGAAAAAAAAACAGAAATCTATAGGTGTGCATTGTCTATTGTGGTTTAGCTGGATCGGATTTGGAGCCCCATTGTGTCACATTGTGGATCGCGCACTGAAGGAGGGGTTGAGACAAACAGGTGAGGATGCCGGGGCGAGAGAGAGAGGAGATAACTGAAGGTCACTGAGATGCGCTTATGAAGAATAATTCACACTCAGGAGACCTGGGGTGGGATGGGGTGGGGGTGCAAATAAGTGCACGTGTTCAACTGAACATTCCCCCGCGTACCGTCTACCCATCCTGAGCGAGTGTGCGCTAGCGTGTCTCTCACACTCTTTCTTTCTTTGTGTAGAAGTTCATGGTTGGATGCAGCTATTGTTCTGCAACACCCGCAAGTTGCTCTTATTGGTTCAGTTGCTGATGAGTCCCATATATCTTTCTCTGTCAGAACTGAAAGCATCTTTGGCTCTTTTTAGGCAGAAGGGAAGACTTTTCCCACCTATTTTCAAGTCTGTGATATACTCTCAGTGTTGTTGGTTTAGTCCACACTTACGGTAAGTTTCTACGGAGCATTTATAGCGTGTGATGCTGTTTCTTAACTGATATGAACAGAGCGAGCTTTTGTTATTTGGATGGATGATATCATAGATGGTATTTTAATGGATACTTCCTAAATGGCTGGTGTTTATGCATATTGCATATATTTTGCATCCCAACACTGTTAAGTGCACGACTTGCATGATGTTGTTTGTAATTAGTTTTCTTAAACTCCTAGGCTCATTGTTTCCATATCAGAGAAAACATTCCTTTATTTTTTATTTTATTTTTTTTACAAGTGTTATTGAGTTCATAGTAGGAATCCATCACGAGGAGTGCATTGTTGCTAAGTTTCATGAGCGTGATCGTAAAGTTTGGGTACATGAAGTTCCCATAACTGTTTTATATAAATGTGCACGCGCTGGAATACTAGTGAGAGCTGAGATGAGGATGTCTGCCGTCCGTTTCGCTGATTTGTTTTCTGCAAAAAGAAAACCTTTGACGAATAGTTAGCATTCTCTTTGGTCTCCCTTCTGTCAGTCATATCGCAGACCGGACGGGAAACATACTAATCAAAGCAAAAAGGCTGCACAGCAAGATTCCCTGACTCTGCTGTGACTTTAAACACAATTACGTGTCTTGGCTATGCATGCAAATGCTCATTTGACTCCAGTTGTAGCTCTTAATGTTCAGTGCCAGATAATAACAGAAAGCCTAAGATAGTAAATATACACATAGACAAAAAAAAACTTGGCTTAAAATAGAGATAAACAACAGCTGGACAGCAAACAGAGATATGCACAGGGTGCTGGCTGGCAACTGGTCTGCACAAATAGGCTGAAGGTGCAAAGAATGCTGGAATAAATACTGTGCAGGTAGCAAAATATATATATAATGTGCCGCGCAGTGTTTACAGAACAGAGATTAATGTTGGTTTATGAAATGCGTGTATTTGAAGCGAGGACTGCCTTATTTATGTTGAGTTCAAGGAAATGCTTTGCGTGGTGATTAACAATATCATATTTTACTACTTGAACAGCAGGGCGAACATATTAGCACGCGAAAAATGCTGGAAAACAGTCTGGGCTACAGTCTTTTTTTCACATTAACGTGTAAGTTTGACATCATAATAAATGTATAAGTGGCCAATGCTGGATTTTCCTTTCCTATCTCTTGTAACCTTTCTCAATCCCCATTCCACGTCGCCCCCCCTCCCTCCTCACACACACACACACATGCTTTTCTCTCCATTTCTTCCAGTTCTCTCTATTCCCTGCCTGTCCCTAGTCAAGCAGAGAATCGATTTTTAAACAGGCAAGACTCTGGGGACCAAGCAGAGTACCATTATTGGCCTCATTTAGGCTCCATTGCCACTACGATGGCTTCTCTAGACAATAGGATAGACTCTGTCATGGATACCAAAGCGTAAATGCACATTCCAGATGAAAACCGCTCAGGCCAGCACTTCCTGTCTTCGGGGAGCTTTGTTCAAAAAAAATAAAATACAAAGCTTGGGTTTGAGAGGACGGACTGCAATGCCCCTCTACACCCCACTGATACAGGCACATCCAGCACATTTCACAGCTGTAGGCAGGATAGAAGAGGAGGAAAGGTATATTTACTATATGCCTCCTTATACTTTCTCCATCACTGCCATAGTTTTTGTGCAGTCTGCAACATATGGCAGTGTTTCTACTGTAAACAGTGGCTGCTGAGTCCTCATCAGGGGACTCGACTCCTCTATGGCAGCTGTATGTCTGTCAGGCAGCTCAAGCGTGCAGAGCCAATCACAGCCCTCTTTCTCTATCTAGGATTGAAAGGTTCCATGAAGGCTCCGGCAATTCCAGTCACAGTTTATCCTAGACAGGAGCGCATTATATTGCAACCAAACTGCACTGATGAAGGTGAATCATCCACTTTTTGGATTGCGTTACAGAGTCCCAGGAATCCTACATTTTCCCCCTCAGGCTTTTAGTTTGTCTGTAAACATGCACTGAATTGACTCAATTTTGGAAATGTCTGTCACGCAGACGTTATTCTGAAAGCCTTCTCAGAGTACGGGAGGAGGGATGTAGTTTTTGACACGCGGCGCGTTCTGTTGCAACAACAGCTGCACATTTAGACAAGTGTGTTGGCATTACATCGAATACTTGGATGCCCTCTAACAGCAAATGTCAATATCAGACTGCAGTTTGGCAAATGAGGGATATTATGTTCTACGCTTGATAAAATAGGAATCTATCTGAACGAATCAATAACCATTTGGTGGTATTTTTATTTACTTTAAGCTGATGAGAGGGTATAATTTACCAAATCTGCATCAATACCCAACTCTGTTGCCTGGCTACATGATTCACTACAAAGAGGCAGCTTAAAGACTGACCTCAGTCCTCCCACGTCCTTCAGCCGAGGGACTGTGTTTCAAACGGAAAAAAAAAGAAAAGAGATGGAGAGCAATATAAAATATATGACTGTTTTATCATATATATCCCATCGACAGGAACGCCATGGGACCTTATTTTGAAAAACAGTCGATAGTCAATGGCGAGAGACATAAATATTTGATTAAATGTAATGTTTTTAAATTAAAATGTATGATTTTGCAAGTCAAAAATTCAGCTTGTTGGAAAACTATAAACTTTCTCTCTCCATAGGCTAACCAGAGCTGAAGATCAAGATAAATAGCTAGGTGTAAAGTTGATTTTAACCATGATGGTGTTGTATACCGTTTGAGACGAGTGTGTCTTTTAAATTGATAGACCTAATTTAGTTCAGAGATTTTTTTTCAAGGCGGACATAGAACGTGTAGAGCAGGCGCATCTTTTCTTCTAACAGATCAGTTACCAGCTTCGTGTCCCTACCGTGTCTCGTAGGGAAACATTTCTAGGAAGTGACAAAGCCTTAAATGTGCTTTAAAGTAAAACAGTAATGATATAACTGGACCTAAAGTAAAAAACTGCTATAAAAAGTATATTTTACAGTATAATTGCAGTTCTAAATAATAAAAGTGTTGGTCAGTACTTGTAGTATATCAACAAATGTAAGAATACAGTTATAACGCGGTTCATCTTTCGCAGCCTCGCAGTTTCGCGGATTATTTTAGTGCAATTTTTTACAGCGCATTGTTTTCTGCGTCCTGATTGGCTGAGGGACTGTAGACCATTGTCAGTCAATCTCTTCGTACGGTATCTCTTGTACAGTACAGAATGCGTTCAGCTTGCCATATTTACATATACAGTATCTTTGATCGCTGGCAGTGTGACTGAAGTGTGGTATATGTATATCGCATATCCCTTGCAGAGTTGAATACTATTGTGTATGCACCATTAGTACTATTAGTAGCATTTATCAGTTTAACAGACTGGTTTAGATGGATTTCATCAAAAATAATGTAAAGAATACAGGTACAACCCATATGTGAATGGATGTGAAAAGGTGTGTGTGTGTGTGTGTGTGTGGACTCCTAAGTATAAGGGCTGTTGTTAGATAGACTACTGTTTTGAGTCTATCTGTGTGTCAGTAGTGGTCCGGCTGCCCCCAGTGGGTGTGCACACTAAATGGTTGAGGAGAGCGTTGGCCCCTGGTCTCCATCAAAGGCCGCATTGACTGGAAGCATGAGAGCGTCTCTGCAGCCAGTCATCCTTGGACAGCTGACAATGGCCTGGGCACGGGGGGATGTAGCTGAAAGCAATCAACAACAACTAGGGGGAAAATGCTTCACTGCTGGAGGAATGTGTTTGAACTCGGACCTCGGCAACCCGCAGCTTTGCTCTTGACCGATCTCGAGCAAATGGCTTCAGTTTGCCTCCAAGCTCTTTTAATTAATTACATTGGGAGAGTTGCTTTTAACGTGCGCGAGTGTGCTCTCTGCGCGCGCACGCTGCCTGTGTGTGTCCATGCTCCGTGGTTAGGCGAACAGCAGGGGTGCGGATTGGCTCAGAATGGCGTGGTAATTAATCTCACTCAGTGGAAAGGTGCGTGTTGGGACCGAGGCAGGGCATAGCTCACCGCACCTTGCTCGTTAACTCTCACCACCTATGGTCAGCCTCTGGAGATTAACGAGGGCTGGCCATGGTCAAAAGCGGTCAAATGCGTTTTAACGAAAGCTCACTCGCTCCACCACCGAGCTTATTTTTTATTCTGAGGCAGCGATTCGCATTACCACGGCAGAGTAATTCTCACGGGGCCCGGCTCACACTGTGACACATCTGGCGAACGGGCGGAACAAATACACGTGTGCACACAGACGCCACATTGAGCAGGCATAGGAACAGGTAGATGTACAGTATGCATAGTCGCAGTGTGCCGTGGTATTTACTAGCTATCCCAGCATGAATCTGTTTGACACAGTGACACACAGAAACGCCTATGACTCATCCACTTGTTGTGTGTGTGTGTGTTTGATTGTGCCCATATGTCTCTCCCTCATCTACATCTCTGACCTCTCTGTCGCATTTGACGCCGGTGTGGCTAAAATTACACACGGAGAGAGATAATGACGAAAGATTGGGACAAATTTATTTTCACTTTTGAATAATCTTCTCTAATTCCAGTGAGTCCAGCGTTAAACCTGCACTTTACTCTCAGAATAATAGCTCGTCTCTCTCCCTGCGTAGCCGCAAAGGCTCCTCGACCACATAAATAATGTAGTATTCCATATTAGATAGGATGGTATACAAATACCATATATACGTACTACATCTCCATCTCATGACACCGGGGCTATGATCTGAAAACAGCTGAGGAGAATCTTTCCACCTGTCAAATTCGCGTTCAAGATCGCGCCGTTATTACTCATGCAATATTGATCAAAAACCTCTGCTCGTCGGCTCCTGTGTGTTTAATGCCTTGCGTTCGCCGCTGTCCAAATAAAGCGCCGCTCGCCACCTAGTTCAGAGGTCTGCAGTCTTCCCCGCGCTCAGCAGAGATGGCTGAACAAAGACGGAGCCCTCCAGCTCTTTCTTCGAGCACTTGTCTTAATGAGGGCCGCGCTTTGGTGAATTAACAGTCGGGCCTTGTGTTGTATTTGTCTGTTGAAATACACAATTTTCCATGTGTTATCAGTACAACAGTACGTGAATAAGAGGTTTTTTTTTTATTTATTTGTTTTTTAATTAGTGCTGAGAAAAATTGAATTTCGCTCGCTATAAATGTCACATTTGCTATTTGTCGCAATGCAAACGCTAAACCAAAGGAAATTAACGAGCGTCACGACTCCAAGAAACCTGCAAGATTAATTGTTTTCTGATGCATATTATAAACGTCTGCATTTTAGGTCACACTCGGGCACGAAGCCACATCTCGCTGTGAAGATGTACTTTGAAGACTACTGCGCAAGCTGCCTTCAAATTGGATTAAATCCCCCAAATCACATGATCAATCACCCACAGCCCGCTATGCCGAGATGGCGGATCATTCCTCCTCTGTCCTAAGATGGCACGACTGGATAAATATTTGTTAGTAACGGAGCTGCAAATCAAAGTGTTTTGGGTTTTACCTGTAATGCGTGAATCTGTGTGAGTCCTGAGACCCAGAGTCCAGTATATACACACACAAAAGATGCACACAGCAGAGGGAGAGTGTTAGCAACAAATAGCGCGAGGTGATAATTGAATTTGAGGGAGAGATGCGGCTATCCTGGATGATACAGTCCCACCACAATGGCAACTGACAGTAAATTCCTCTGCTCCTTTGTCAGGGCGAATCAGCCGGCTGTGCTAGGCCTTGCCCCTCATTTTCTGGTTTAAAAAAAAAAAAAAAAAAAGCAGCAGGCAAACGGCATGTGCGCCACTGTGTGTGATGATGTGTGCATGCTTCATGCATCGCCGGAGCGCAGATATCACGCCATGCCTCTGTGTGCGCCTCCTCAAACACACCTGCTCCTGACGCCTCGGAGAAAAAGCTTGGCCGCGGTTACCTACGCAAGAATCGGCGGGACGTCGAAATTAAAAGATATGTGAGCACTGTTTACTTCTGCGCATTCACCTTTTTTCGCGATCGGTCGGTTTGTACGTCAGGTTTTGGGGGTGGTTTCACTGAGCAGTTCATCATAGTGCTGCCCCGGAAGTTGTAGATGCAGTTAGTACTTCTAGAGTGAGTCATTTGAGCTAAAATAAACTGACCCTTTTACTTTTGCAGGGATGTGGGGGAATGAACCTTAAAGGTGCACACGGCCACAGTGTGTGCTTCTTCTGTGCATGATAAAATGATGAAAGAGCCTTTGAAAGTATAAAAAAACAGCTTGACTCTTCAGCGAGTCTCTGCAAATAGCTACGTTTATTACAGGCACTAAACATAGGCCGCTTTATAAAGCCTCCACACTGATGTCTAATGTGTGTTAATGCTTCTCCCCCCCAATCTGTCAACGAGCAGCCCGTTCTAGAGAGTACACCGAGAGGTCAGTCTGATTGTTTAGCTCTTTTTGTGTTACAGTTATGGCTGAGATTCTTGGAAATGGAAAGGAGGGAGGGAGGGGTGAGGAGGAAGAAGAGCCGAGGGGAGGCGAGGCGTGTTGGGTCTTCACGGTGGTCGTGTGAGGCGCACAACGCCTCTCTGTATGTAAGGATTGCTGGTGATGTCATGGCTGGCAGGACTCAAAGCCCACTGAGCCTGTGAAGGCGTGACATGACTGGGACACAGAGGAGGGTCACTGGCATTATTCTAATGAATTAGGCTGTGACGGGGGGGAAGCTCTCCATCCTGTGGCTGCAAACACACAGCCTGCCAATCAGACTTCATTTGTATTTTGGAAATTTGCGATTATTGAAAGGCTTGCATGAAAAAAGTGAAATATGTGAAGTGCATAAAAGGTCACGCACTACATATGTGCATCTCATCTTAACCCACATGCTAATTAATGCCCTGCAATGAACTTATCTTAATTTAAATGGTATGACTATTTAATTTAATATCATAATCTTCCCCCATAAACCATACTGCGCTGGAAAAACTCAAATTAGTTGTCCCCAGCGGCGGATTACGCTGGAAAAAGGCTTTAATACCAGGTTGAATCACACGATAAGGTGACATTTATGGACACAGGAGTTCAGTTAGCACATTGCAAAGCGAGAGAAATGCGGCTGGCTAATTATAAAGCAGGAATTTGACAGGTACTGTACAGTAGGTGGGCTGCAAAGAACAGAGAAAAAGCGTTTTTTATTTATTTATTTTTCAGAAAGCAACCAACGGTGATATCCTTCATTTTCTCTCTGGAGCTTTGAGACTGTTTCTTTTTGGCGATTTCCCTGCGCACATAGCCACAAACAGACTCGGGGTTACATCTGCAACAAACCCACTCCCTCATATTTAGGACCAGCTTATTGCCAAGGAGTTTTGAAGGCCTTTTAGCCGCACAAAGAAGAGCAAATCCTTCAGCTGTTGCGTTTGCCAGAATGTTATTGGCAGAGCGGTGTTTATCGAATGAAAGTTGTTTCCTAGTAGAAATGTGATGGAGGAGGAGAGAAAGGCTTCTTTTTTGAAGCAGGACTTGCGAGTGCCGTGTAAACACACCCTGAGAGAGGCTCCTTTCATTAGCTATGCTAATCTGGAGGACACGTGACTTGCTGCAGATTCCAGGGTCCCTCCTGGCTCTGTCTCTCTTAGTTTCTGTCTTCACATGCCAGGGTCCCGTCTTCTCCTTTCAGGTTCATTGAGTTAATTTGCCGTGTTGTGAGTTTTGTGCCCCCCATCTTTTTTTTTAGTTGAGTTAGATTGACAGAAACATGGATCTAGCTGTTGCTGAATCTCCTCCTCTTCTCCTGAAGTATTTTGGTTGTCCTCAGCTACACTGGCTGACAAGAGCAGTGAGCTTTGATTGTGCTGCCTCTCTCAGCCCCTGTTACTCCTCCGTTGCCGTCTGTGCTTGAAATGAAACACGGCAATGGTAGAAATAATAAAGAAAAAGTTCATGCTGGACTTGTAGTCAAGACCACCTAAACTGAGACCAAGACACTACCAAGACCAGAGAGTATCAAGACCAAGAGGACGAGCGCCGACGCCTTCCAAACTGCATGTGATTGGTACTTGAAGGGGGCGTATAATGATATTAAAAAAAAAAAAAACTGTGCCTGTCTGGATATTATAGGTTACAAATCCCTTCGAGACCGCTCGGACATTGCGAGACCGAGAGGCCCGAGACCGAAGACTGTCGAGGCCGTGAGCAAGACCACAAAAAATTTTTTTTACAAGTCTAGTTCATGCATTTGTAAAGTAGCCTTAATCATTTTATTTTTGCCCAGAGTTGGCGACGGTATGGTAGATATGCTTCGAGCAGCTGGAAAATCTAGCCCAGCACAAGAGTAGGGATGGGGTTTGCCCACAGTTAAGAAAGTCCAGTTGTCGCAGCAGGGGAAGCAGATGTGTATTAAGATTAGAGACTTTAAGCAGTTAGCACTCATAGCCAAGAAATTTTTGTGTAAAGAAATGACCAACACTGTACCTCACCTCCACTTTGCCATTGCCAAAAAAAATACGTTCTAATATAACACTCCTGAACTAAGTTCCCCTCCTTGATTGTTATAATGTTCAGTTTTTGTTGAAACAGTGGTAGAAACATGGTAATTCAACTGTATGACCAACAATGATCAAATATATATTAAGTAATTATTCGTGTGTAGATTCTCATTTCCTGGAAAACTATTTACTATTCACCAATCTTTGTCCAGGGAACCATTTATCAATCCTCTCCCTCCTCATGTGTCTCTTCGCCAGCATTTTTGGTGACAGGGAGTGGACAACGTAGCTCTGCGCTTGTACAGCCGTTTCAGTGGCTTGTTATGTGCTGGTGAAGTTTCGTACCCATTTGATTGAGCCAGTCTGACCAGTCCCGATAGTTTTCAGTCTTGCTAAGCTAGCCAGTTTAAACTATTACTCATTTACTTTGTCATGTCTTCTTTTTCCCTTTTAATTACACATAGACGATGATTGATTTTTAAGGGCTATTGCCACTGGCTAGCACCTTTTTCATTTAGGTTAGGTCAGGTGTGCAGGTGAGTGTGAATGGGTTTCTGTCTCTTTGTGTTAGCCCGCCTCTCGCCCGATGACAGCTGAGATGGGCTCCATCCCCGCCCCACGACCCTGCACAGGACAAGCGGCCACAGAAGACGAATGAATGAACGAATGAATGACTATTAGAGGGTGATTACTCCATGTTAGACTGTGTCATTTACTCAGAGAAGATGAGGAGCAGAGAATGAGTCACCTCCATCAATTAATGTAATATATATGTCGATGGTTGGGATATTTGCTACGTGTCTGTGAGTAACAGTTTTTTTTTTTAATGAAAAGTGGTGTTTCTTACACATGTAATTATTTCTATATTGATTCGTCAGCATCTTAGGGAATAGTTTATTCATGAAATATATCCCTGTAATGATAACTCGTCTCAACTGCAATCATGAAAGGAAATCATTACACGAAAGACCCCCTGGGGGAATGTGGACGATAGTGTGTTGATCTGAGTGTCCAAGTGAACATTTATATATGTGTGTGTGTGTGCAAATGTTTGCACAGCAGTGTGCGTTCTTGCTTGCTCTAGTGTTTGCAGAACATCCCTCCACGGTGACACTTACTCATGTCTTGTAGCAACAAGGAGGCACTTGATCTCATGTATGGGCAGTGACTGATGGCTGTTTTCCTCTTTTTCTCTCCCTCTTCCTCCTTCCATCCTTCCCCTTCTTCTCTTTTCAGGCTGTGAGGACGGGGGAGGGAAGATGAGACCTCCCAGCCCTCTGCTGATCCTGCTGTACGTCACCCTGTCCAAGAGTGTGAAGGTGGTCTCCAAGAGAGGCTCAGGTAGTTTACGCGCTCTCCTCTCCTGCGCCTTGTGTGTTTTCCAGTCTGAAGCCTGTGCACGCGCATGCGATGATGTATGTCAACGGCTGTTTTTATTAACGTGTGCTCCAGCGTTTTCTCTTACGCCGGCCCGCCAACCATCTAAAGCTGGCGCCGTTGTTGATGCGATTTGGGGACTTCTGGTGGATTTTATTGATGTAATTTAATTGTTGTTGTGTAGTGCTTTTGTACACTCAACACAGTCTTAAACTCATATTTTTCTAGTTATTGTTAATATTGGATTTTGTTCAGCCTGTGATAAAAAAAAATATATATATATATATACCCATGATTTTTGCAGGCTGCAGGTGCAACTATAAAACACTGGTTTGTGTTTTCTAACACACGCTTAAAAATATTAAGAAAGATGATAGGCAGGTAATTGCAAAGGATGTAGCTCTCACCACAATGGTAGAGGTCTTTGGTAATTTAGCAATAAACGCGGCTTCTTCTGATTGTGTCTCAGGAGCATGCGACTTAATGACAAGATATATTGTGTACTTCAAAGAATTAGCTAGACCTGCCTCAATCTACAGAGAGTGACAGCTCCCAAATGATCCAATTGCTCAGTGACTGGGTCACCAGGGGTTAATGTGAAACTCATTTTGGCTCTAAATGCCAGCAAATTGAACATCAATTGTGAACAAATGCAAAGGTCACAAGAGAAAATGGAGAGCGAAAAGACTGAAAGTAGAAACTTTTCATGGACATGAATACTGGGGAATTAAGGAGGCTGTTAAACCATTGTGAAGACAAGCTGCTGCTCCGGGGCAACAGCAGGCTTTTTATTGCTATTTCATGCAGAAATTATTTGCAATGATCAGTAAATCACAGACATATGTATAATACTTAAGAAATGTTGTTTTTTTATCATATCACGATGATAAATGTTGCACAACGTTGCAAAATTTATGGTGTTTTTTTGAGGGAAACAAGCTATTACCAAAGACAGAGTGAAACGTCCAACTTGTTATAGCATGTGCCGCTGGTCATCAGTGATTCAGCCTATCTGTTACTCCCCTGGTTTATAAAGTCGTTTCGGGAATCCAGAGGGGCAATAGCAGCACAGCCCTAGACGGCAGCTGAAACAAGCACGGATGACTGTGAAAAGGGCACCACGGAGGCACACACTTCCCTTCATCAGCTGCATAATATCTGCCCGCTGTGTATTGCATAACTTTTGAGGCTCGCAAAAAAAAAAAAAAAAATCAATGAGGCTGACAAATGAAAAAAAGAACATGAAGAGGAGGGAGATGAACTGGACAAGAGGAGAAACTTTGATCTGGGAACGAGAACAGTCATGGGATTGAGAATGCATTGTGTGTCGACTCAGCTTGGTAAAGTAAAAGTGCTTAAAATGTTCCAGACATGGTGCAGTTCCTTTGCTCTTTATGCTTCATATGCAGCCACCTTTACTTTAAATAATTCAGAAAGTTTAGTGCAGACATAACATGACGTACCTACCTACAGAGTGCACCTTCGGTTGGGTCAAATCACATTCACCCCGTAGTTGACGTGACTGGAAAGAGACCACTTTGTGTGTTTCATCCACACAAGAGTAGGACAGATTTAGCCAAAAAGGTAAAACAAACTAAAGCCCATCATTATAAAGGGGATAGGCCCTAAGGCTTTGGCTCAATGTGTCCAAGACCTACCTGCCAATTACTTCAATGTCCTTCAAATGTAAACCACAAGGTGCTACTAACAAATTGAAGAGCAGACCGACCTGCATGCATGCATTTCTTCAAGGGATGAGATTTAATGGTGCCGTTGTTGTCCTTAAAAGACTGGACAGTCCTACAGATAAAGACACTTGACGCCAATCATATAAGCTGTAAGAACAGTTAAAAAACTTAAATGCAATGTGATGTGTCTGCAGATTTAAGTGCATCCAATGGACGATCACCTTTCTATTTTTCAACTGTTCAGCTGTCTTCAATACTTAATTGGTTGCGTCTCATTAATTATATGTGTTATTGGAACTGCAGCGTTATGTAGGTCTTTGAATGCGTATGTATGCAAATGTACGTGGTCGCTCAAGTGCACATGTGCGCCTACACACACACACACACACGCACACGAGCTGTGTTTGTAGGCTTTGGTCCATGGAGGGTTTCCACATAGATCAAACCCAGGACAGCGCATCAGATCAATCAAGTGGGTCCTCTGGGCCCTTCGGTCAAATATCGATAGCAGTAAAGTCAATATTACCTCCCAAGTGTGGGGTCAAAGGTGATTGACTGTCACAGTGCAGTTTGGCTATTTAATGCCACTTTGAAAGGCTCTTCTGCTTGCCTGGAAGATTATAAATGGGGGCGCATGGAAAATCAAACGAGAACACATAAAACTTGCAACTGGGACATGGACGCTGCCATGTAGTCCCTGTTTGTCTTTTCCTCCGTCACGCATACGGGGATGAAAACACATATGTAAACATGTGAATATATAGTACAACTAATTTGCACTCAAAACAATGGAACGCACATACGCAATGACTGGTGCTGCATAAATAAAAAAACAAGAACATTTCTTCAGTTAAAAAAATAGGACATACATTTGAAATAATAATTCCTCTACATGCAAATAAAGTATAATTTAGTGTTTACATATCTTGAGTAAAATATAATACTTTTTATATATTCCTCTGCATGTTGAAGGACTGTGCTAGTGGTGTTAATTCACCTAACTTAATCCATTTCTTTTTTTATTTTTTGTTTCAGTACATGTCCACCATTTACTTTCTTTACCATCTCTGTCTCTGACAAACTGCACGAAGTGGAGGTTAGGCGTCGGTGTTAAAGATGAGATATAATGGGAAAAGAGATTAATTGGCTGATAAAGCCCCGAGTGGGTGATTGTTTTCTGGTTCAAAGGTTTGGGACATTTGTCTTCATGTGCTGGAGATGAAAGAGATGGAGCAGGTGGACTCTCGTGGCTGCTATTAAATTTGCTTCGAATGACCACCCATGGCCCCCTACAAGGACCTAGGTCAAAGTCATTTATAGGTAGTTATCACAGCATTGTTCTGTGAAACCGGAAAACTCTTGATCCGACTCAGAGAGGCGAGAGGAAGAGAAAGTTTGAGACAAAGAAAGAGACTTTTGTTTGGATTACTGTTGTAATGAGTTGCTTGTGGGGGCATTCCACTTCAGCTGGGAATACTGTTGTTTCAGTAGGATTGTGGGAAGAGATGGGAATTTGACTCTGCAACCTTGAATAGCTACGAGTAAGGGATCAGCTGTGAGGGTTTGATTAGCCCCCAAGAGGCGCTGGATGGAGCAACTATTCAATTGATTTTCCCTCCCAATGTCCGGGTGGCATTCCCAGTGTTGTAGCGCTCCACAATCCTATAATTATTCAATGTGGAGTCTGCTTGGGCCTGTATTACCCGGGCTAATGACTTTCCCAAAGGTGTGGAGGCTGCATGTGTCTCTCTCACTCTTTCTGCCACGCTTCGTACTGCTCACACTTTTAATGGCCATTCAAGCTCAGCAGAATTAGATAACAAATAGCGTTGCCTATTGTATTTGTGTGCAGCTCTGTGGATGCCCATACACAGGTCATGTCTGACCCACATCTTAGAGCATACGTACGCTGTGCTGCTGCAAATGAGGGATTTTGCAACGGCCTCTCTGCTCACCCCGGTGTGATTGTGCAGTGGACTGACCAAGGCTATGCTGACACTGCATGAGATTCACTCCGAGGGACTTCGAGCAGTTCTCCGACAGAAACTAGCTGTCAGGGTCCATCCATCAGACTCCAATTGTCTCTTCCTGGTCCGACCCGGCCCGGTCCGACCTGAGTATGCCCGCTCCGGTTTCCCTGTTGGAGATCTGCCCATAAAGATCCAGACTTTAATCAGACAAGACAGGGACTCTTTAACTGGGGTCTCAGCCTGTTCACAAACCCAATTACCAGTTTGCAGCAGACGCTAAGCCACACTTTTGGGACAAATCACAACACGTTGCACGCTTAAACATTGTGTAGTGTAAGATAACATGGAGGTCAGAATTATTACATGTGGTGTCTAAGTATTGCTGAAAGGATAGATGGATTAGATCAACAGAAAAGTACATTTACGATCATTCAGTTAGTCTTTTATCAAATAAAGCTGTCAAGTATATTTGATAGTCACTCCTTCCTGTAATTAGATTTCATTTTTATGATTTCTATTTTCATGGCTGCTGTCAGACAGAAGATTTGATGACAATGCCTCTGCTGTTGTAACTTCCCATAGGAACATGGGATTTATGACCAAAATAGTTCATTTAAAACGTATACATTTTTAATAAGAACTAGAGTTTTACATCTCGTATTTATTAATACGATAAAAAGAAGATCTAGGTTGGGAGTCCAATCACAGGTTCTGAGGTCCAAGCTGCTTTCATCTCGCTTTCCGGTGTATGAATCTGGAGCAGGCCTGGGATCAAAACGAAAAGCAAATTTAGAAACGTCCCCCCGTGGATCCTCTCAAACACCTATTGGCACCGCCACTGTTCACTGGACTGGATCAGAGTATCAGCCGAGATCAGTCAAGAAAATCATCACTGTGGGAAGTTGAGGGTGGAGTGGAAGTGGTTTAAGTCGCTCAGTCAACCAAATAAACCCCTTTGGATTCGGACCTTGGGCAGCCAACTTCCCCCTCCCAGTCCTTTAAAACACACTCGCTCTCAGCTCCCATCCTCCTTCCAACTGGACACCTTTTGGAATTGAGCTGAAGTCAAAATGAGATTATCTAGAGATGACACAACGTTCAGTAGAATGGGGGCTTAGGACCAAATCCAAAAAGCTCTGAAGAGTGGTCGCTCAGATCAAAGATGTCTGAAAGTAACTGTGATAAGTCTTGAACTTTATGAAGGACGATAGACAATTATGACAAAGTTACATCTCCAGCACTTCTTGGTCAAATCAAACCTGGCTAAATCAGATGATAAAGGTGCTCCAGGTGCTGTAGGCCTTAAATCTGCTATTAAATCTCAGTATTGTTGTAGTCATATTAGCATATTTCCTCTGGGTTGATTGTAAAATGCAATAGGTTGTTACTTCTCAAACAACCAAGAAGCCAAGCAGTCTTTTAGGTTACTTTCTCTCTTTAGACAACTCAACAATTTATCAGTTATTCCAACAACATTTCTGACACTGTATATTTTACACAGCTCTGTTTTAAACCCTGATGAATAACCTCACATTGTTCCAGTCACCAAAGCTGTGTCGAGGAGGAGCACAAATACTATGCTGAGTACTGCGCTCCTCATGCCCATCAGTCAGTGTCACCTGGGCGAAGGAGGAGTGCAGTGTATCATCATAAGAAAGGCGCACGGGTCTCAGTGTGTTTTGTCTTCTGCCCCAGACTCACCAGACAAACAGACAATACCCCTGATTATGAATTGCTCGCAGCTGCAACTCTGCGCCGCAACAGCCTCCGTTGTCTCCGCCGTCCCATACAGAGACAAAAGATAACCACTGTATGAACACTTTGTCCATTTATGCACTCCAAATGTCATAAGAGGGCCAGACAATACACATCACTAAACACATCCAAGGCCTGCTGGCCGGTCTGTTAGCTGGAATAATGGCTTTTAAACACAGCCTGCAGGGATGGGCGAGCATGCTGCAGAGGAAAACAACAGTCTGAACTCGGCTCTAATATGAGAATCTGGCAACCTGTCTGTGTCTTACATTAAACCCAGGAGAGACACTCTCTCGCCTAAAATAGAGAAAGTGGAGCGTGCGGGTTATTTCAGTTGTATCTAATGAGGCTGTGTAAAAAAATATATAGAATAACCGAAGAAAACACTCATCAATCATTTATTTTCATGTCTTTATGATTTAATAACTTCTTTTCTTTCACCTTTCCGAATCACAAATGCCACAAATAAAATGTCTAAAGGTTGCTTATAACCTTTAGACCTTTAGACATCACCTGTTATGCCTAATTTTATTGCGATGTCCAACTAGATGAAAACATGAATGCAACATGGGTTTTCAAATGTAAACACTGTCTGTGCAAAATATGTTACAGAAAAAAGTGCCAAAAAAGTGTCATTCGTTCATTTTTTGTGTTTTTAGAGAGATATTTTTGCCTCAAACAACACTACAGACAATATCAAAACAAGGAAGACAAATGTAGCGTATAACTCTGCATGTTTCTTCTTGAGGTGGGTGAACAAAATTGATGGATTCAAGGAAGACGCCTTGTTTCCTCCTCTCATAACCACCTTTGCTTTGCAGTCATTGCAAATCGCAAATTTACTGTTAGTAGGTGACACTTGGAAATACTTCCAAACCACGGACATCTCATACACCGGGCGAGCTAGCTTGTTAGCCACAGTTAGCAACCTACGAGACTAGCGTGTTGTTTTTGTTATACGTCATCAAGCACGCGCCTTTTAACGTTATAAAAACCCGATACCGATATTTCCCGATATTACATTTTTAACTCAATATCGGCCCTCTGATATATATATTCAGCAAACCTCTAATGCTCAAAAGAGCTATGGTATGTGCCTTAGCTCAGTGCGTACTGATGTGGATGTGTTGGGTTATATTTTAAAAAGAAGAAGAAAAGAAATGACTGCATCAAAAAACACTGCAGTCAGCTCATGTCTACATACTCTGATATGACGGGGGGATTGCCATCAAATGATCCCAGCAGGGGATCTTAGGAATGTATACGTGTGTGTGTGTGTGTGTGTGCACTATGTGATTGTGTTCATGTGACTTGCCATATCCCAACCTTGGCCTCTTGCTGTTTCTCTGAGCGAGGATAAAAAGGCGATACAGCCAATATTCTAGATGACTCTGCAAAGTCCCGCTCCAAATCCCTGATAAGAGCCCGCCATGGATAACTGTAAATCTGACATGGCCCCAAGGCAGTGTGGGGGATGAAGTCCGTGGCGCTGATGCCTGAATAACCGCTCGATGAGTGCGAGAACAGGAATCCAAAACCCAGTCAGTCAGTCAGTTAATTTGTTTGTCAAGATGCTCCCCTCTTCGTGTTACATATTTTTCTAATGCAATTTCTCAAACACTTGAAAACTGAAATGTGCCCGTCTATATTATTCCTCTGTGAAGTAGACGAGCTAAATAATATACACGAATTAGACGTAGAGGGACGTTGCCTCTACTTGTCATGCCTGTCTCATACCCCCCGGGGCATCCCTGGATGCTTGTGTTGAACATTCATCCCTCTCATTTCTAGGGCAGGAAAAAAAGCGCAATGGTTTATTGACACAGCAACTGTCCACTTCCACATCCATACACGCTAATATATGACCGTAGGCAGCCTCAAGTTAAAAGACCGATCACTCTGAACGTTTAACTCTGCGCTTCTATAGCAGTTTCAGCCTCCTTCCTGGCTCTCTCGCTCTCTCTTTCTCTCTTTTTTTTCGCATCACATTACTAAGCCAATTGCATTTGATGCTCATTAACAATGCTACGCTCGACCTTGGTGCATTATCTTGGTGCGAGCCGCGTTGCACGAATGTCAAAGTAAAGATGCATCGATGATAAGTAGAAAATATTTGCACCTGCATTAACACACGCAAGACATTTATTGGGAAACCGGCCGACACACTGGAGGAAATTTGAACTTTTTATAAAGATATAAATAAATACTGTATATTCGTTAGCGTGTAGTTTCATGCATGCCCCACTGGTGTACACGCGCATTCACATTTCATAAATATATACTTGTTTGCATGCAGGTGATAAGATTAAAAAAAAAAAAAAAAGAAGTAGGACACATTGGAAATTTTTGTTTATTGTTTCCTGTTGGCTCACAGCACACACACCGATGCACTGGCTGTCCTGGCCTGGTCAATACCTCTCTCTCTAAATGATGAGGAATGGCCAGCACTGCAGTAACACTGTGCTGGGAGATTGATCACATGCAGACTACTGGAGATTAAATGGCTTTCTAGTGGAAAGCCTGACTGGCCCTGGCCCTGGATGGTGCATTGTGCAGAGAGGAAGCCTGCTTTCTTTGCTCACTTCACAAAAGCGGCACACCCTTAAGAAAGGTGAAATATGCAAAAGTTATGATGTAATATTTTTTTATTGGAAGGTATAGGATTGCATTTGACTGTATGATTATTTGACTTACTTAAATAAAGCGCAAGGAAGATGTTGATCACTCCATCTGTCAAAACAAAAATAAAAATGGTATATTTTTGGGTTGGGCCACCGTCGTACTTTCATGTGTGGAGGTAAGAATCCTACAGAACGGTGATACATACAAAGAACGAGGCTTTTGTCAATGGCCAGGTGAATGGCAGCGATTCAGAAACATGCATGACTGTAAGTAGTATTTATACAGCAGGTTTTTAAATCCATCTAAAGGCCATCAGAGGCTGGAAATTATTCCCTCCAGTTAATGCAAGCTAGAGAAAATGACATGTATGCATGTGTGTGTTAGCGTGTGTGTGTGTGTGTGTGTGTTTTAGTCTGATGGGTACCGTGTGCTGAGGAGGCTGCAGGCTGTATATCCCATGATTAGAGAGACATGCGGTGTAATATGTGTGTGCTGGTCTCCACTGATAATGAAGCAATTATGGCGAGGAATCATTCATGTTAGTGGCACAAGTAAATATAATGTAATATTTGGCCCATGCACAGATGTAACAGTGTGTGTCTGCATGTGTGTGTGTGTGTGTGTGTGTGTTTGAATGGGGTGGGTTTATATCTACTACAGAAATAATCTCCCAGGTAATTAAATGCTGGTAAATGAGAAGTGCCAGTGGACACTTCTATCGACATCAAGGCAATTTTCTCTGCATTAGATGGTTGCGATATTGTAGCAGTGTATGTACTCCGCGAGTAAGTTGTTGTATCTAATTTCCCAGAAACCTTGAGCCTCTCTTGTTGGTATGTTGGCTCCCTAATTGAGTGTAGTAGGGATTTCTGGCACAATTTCACATTCTTCCAAGGTGCACGGAGGAAGGGAACAAGTACACAAGTCAAAGCCCCAGCAATGCTTGTAGGAGACGTTCCATCATGTGGTTTTAATGTTCATATTCCCTCAATTCATTACTGGTTCATGATTTCTTACTTCAGCGTGGAGCTTTTGTGTCTTCTTTCTGGAAGCGTCGACACATTTGATGTATGCCTACAGTTCACAGTCCCTTCCCTTCTTTCAGTGTTTCCAGCAAAACCAGAACAATTGTAATCCTTGCAGCTGATTGATTTTCTTGGGCATCCCATAGGTTGTCATAATTAATCCCATTGTGAACTCACAGAACCATAGTTACATTAGTAACTTTCCCCTCCCCGACATAGGTTTCGCCGTACTCGCCTTGCTCCAGTTGCTCCCTTCTTCGGCTCTGTCAAACAATCATTGATTATTGACGCTGAATGCATTGCCATTGGTGTGCCAGCATGGGAGTGTCAGCACAGAAATCAAACTCCCAGTACACTGCAAAATGGAGATATTTAACTGGTGTTAAATGGTAAAAAAAAGCTGGAACGCTGAAGATGATACGGGCTGGTGGGCTGCTGAAAGCGGGTCATGCAGGTTGCTGACAGACTTGAGGACGGGAGCGCGGCTGGCTGGATTAAGCTGAACAGACTCTGTATCAAGGAAACACAAAGTGACCTCTTAGAGCCGACTGTAGCGAAGAATAACATGACGAGCCACGGTGTACTGCAGGAATTTGATGAATAGCTGAGCCTCAGGTGTGCATGTAGGTTAGCCTCAGGTGTGCAAGGAAACGAACCAGGACTAGTGGTGCGTTCTATTTGTCTTGTAAGCGCGACTTGCAACTCGGGAGTGATGTCACATCCGTGTCGCAAAACAAGTTACAGCGGGTTTTTGCGTTCTGTTTAAAACAGGTCGGAGAAAAGATGGATTCGTAACATTTATAGTGTTTATCTCGTTTACAGTGCAACCACGGCAGATTTCACATGTCCATTACATATTACACAAACATATTTCACAGCTTGATATCTATATTCCGTTTTGATTAACGTTAACGACAGGCTACTGCTCCGCTTTCTGCTCAAGACTCGGCATTGTTGTCATAGCAACATGGAGCATCTCTAGCCAATTTAAACTGCACAAGCTACAAAATAACTTATTAAGCGGTATTTAGCTGTAGCGTATACCGCATACACTGCTATGCGTACGACTTCTACATTTGTTTACAACAAAGACAAAAGTGCTTAAAATAGTAGAAAACCACAATGTGATGCTCGTGGTAGCCATCTTGGAAACTGAACTCGGGGTCCTCTGAGCCTCGACGAGTTGACGACTTGTATATACGACCGTTCTATTTGCAACTTCCGGCTCGTAACTCCGGAAACCGACTCGGAAACCGAGTTCGGTGGACAAATAGGACGCCCCATAGGAAAACTGTGCCACGCCCAGACAGATGCACGGGGAACGAAGGGGGCAAATAGCAAAACAAACACACTAGGAAAACATGTGGCCAGCAGCCAGCTTCAGATAAAGCACCTACCGGACAGAGCTTACTGTATTAACTGGGTACAAAATGACATGGCAGAAAGAGACATATTATTTGTTGGCACTTATTGGAAGCGTGTGTGGTTACACAAGATGCCTTTTGAAAACCCAGAGGTTACACCGCAGGCACCAAAACTACAAAGACCACCATCTGAGAAACCCCTTCAGGCCATTTAAACTACAATTACCCGCAGCCCTCTGTCATCTCCTTCTGTCAAAGTGCTCTGCACTCAGATGCTGTTATTAGACCTCTAGAAGCGCAGAGCTACAATTGTTACACGTAGGAATAAACACTCTCACGCGCGCACACACGCAGACCCTGTGTCGCAAGCGTTTGTGTGTATCTATCTACCATCCCTCATTAAGCAAAAACTTACAAAAAAGTGAGCTCCATGCTGAGAATGTGGGGGAGGAATCTGAGTATGTCTCCATATGCTAATGAGAGGAGCCTGCCTCAACAGCCTGCTTTGTGTGTATTCATCTGAGCATGTTTGTGTGTGTATGTGTGCTAGTATGTTGTTTTGTTTGCAGAGGTAGGGTGATTTCCAAGCAGTTATTTTTACATATCATTAGTAGCCCAGCGCAGCCCCATCACCCTGACAACTACATCCCTTCCTTTCCCTTCTGCTTATCACCATAACAACTAATCTACCGTAAATAGTGCTGTCTCCCCGTCTGCCTCTTGCCTCCTTGTCCTCTCTCCATCACTCTTTATTCATTTTCTGTCTTTTTTTTCTTCTTCTTCTTCTTCTATTTCTCTTCCACCCCTCTTGTTGCCACATCTCCTCCCTCGTCCTTCACCGGCGGCGCCGCCGCCACCGTTTCTTCCACTTCTGTTTAGTTGTTCTGCTCGGGGTTCATTTTCCTGTGCCACTGCAGATGTGGGTGGTTCTGGTGACTGCACAGTAACCTTTCCGTTACTTCATGTTGTCAAGTGCCTGACTTCAGATGGCAATCAATAAAAAAAGGCAGCTATAACAAGGTAACTAGCAAAGTCCCAATCCAGTATTGATTTTATATATGGAGAGGGGGGGCTTTTAAAGACATACATGGATGCGCATATGTAACCTATAGATTCATGCTTTGACTTGCTGATACATATACACAGTATGATTTGATAGAAGTCTGTCTTTAGAAGCCTGCTCCGTGCCTTTGTGTTTGACCTAAATGTGTTATTGACGGTGAGCCTGGCCTGACAACTTGATTGGCCTACTATGCTCCGGGATTAACTTGCCAGCCTGGCAGGCTTTTACAATCAAAGATCAAGCCATTGGTCTGTTTGGCTGAGTAGCTCTGGGATTGACTTAACAGCCTGATGTGCTAATGCAGAGTTATCCCAAGGTTGAGCAGGATAGC
The DNA here is from genome assembly GCA_005024645.1 of Planiliza haematocheilus. Classification (NCBI taxonomy): domain Eukaryota; kingdom Metazoa; phylum Chordata; class Actinopteri; order Mugiliformes; family Mugilidae; genus Planiliza; species Planiliza haematocheilus. The sequence goes on along the minus strand of SRSE01000940.1, from coordinate 403,631 downwards.
AAGGACACACACACACACACGCTGTTTTGCAGTCGTAGTAGATCCACAATCTATATCGAGGCACGGGGCATTTAGAAAGGTGACAGCAAACACTTATCTGTGATCAGAAGGTACTCCTAAAACAAAAGCAAAATCATCTCGCGTTCTTTTCTCTGCCTCTATTGTTTCCCTTTGCCTGACTCGCTCTTGTTTAATCACTGTTTGGAATCACTAATTATTCCGTTATGTTCAGTTCGCTCGCCCCCGTCTCCTTTTTCCCTGACTCCGTCCTTTCACGAGCGGCGCACACGAGGTCACCTTTTCTCCACCTCTGCCCCATTTCCTGTCTTTCCCTCTGCTTGCGCGCTGCGTTCATCTACTTTGCTCTTTCCTTTCGCTCTCTAGCCAAAGCTCAAGGGAAGCCCTCCCGGACCCCCTCTCCGCCCCTCTTACATAACCGCCTCCCCCTCACTCTCCTGGAAAAGTGCTCGTGCGAAAAAGCAACGTGAGCGCCAAGGCGGAGGGAATATTGACACCGCCAATTCGCGCGAAATATTAGGTTCAGTCGTCTAACAGACAGCGGCATCAGGGTGAAAGCTTGATTAACGTCTCTCCGGATTACAAGCTTGGATTGTTGCCTTGAGATTGACTGGCAACCGACCGCAGGAAAAGCCCGGAGAAACAAACGCTCGAAAAGGGGAATGAATGGTGTTTTGAGAATTCTAGTTGAAATGTCATTTGAAAGGATATTCTTTGAGGCTTCATTTGAAGACAGCTCTTACCACACATCTTGAATTCCTATAGGGTCCCTTCTCTAGCTGGTTCCCATACACATGCTTCAGTGGCTTTGCTGTGTGCGTCGTTGTAGCCCGTGACGTTGGGGACTCTTTTGAAGCTAAAAATGCCTACTCTCTCCTCGTCTCTGTCTTTGTCTCTCTCTTTCTCTCTCTCTCTCTCTCCCCGCCTTCATTAAGAGGTTGTCTTAAGCTACCCAGCTTAACGCTATTTACATTTTCATTATTCTACCGTTACCAGGAAGAAATGGCATGAAATCCTGCAGTGTTCAGGACATTAGACAAGCTTCATTCTCACAGCAAATGGATTTACATAAATAAGGAGGTTGATACATGGAAGCAGAGAGAGAGAGAGAGAGAAAGCGAGAGATGAGACAACAAAGGACGAGGAGAAAGTGTGGAAGGCGGGAGAACCTTTAAAATGGATCAAGAGGACAAGTTGTGATGCAGAGGCAGGAGGGGTGAGAAGGATAGATGTAAAGTGGTAAATGAGAGAGGCTTGTGCCGCCTGGCTCTCTGGCTGTATAAAGTGGGCTCTGAGGGACTGACAGAGGTCCTCTGATCCACTGCATGTGATCAATACAGCTCTGGCTTCCCTCATTACTGGTACAGATCTCATTGTGTTTACCGCACAATAGGCTAGTGGAATCAAACTGGTGTTTCTCTCAGCATGTGTGTCTTAATTTTGATCCTCTCCTCTTGATCCGACATGCGTATTTGTGTTTACACCTTTCTTTTTGAGGCGGTTTACGGTGCGGTGCAGTGATCCAGTGCAAATATTCACATTTGAGAAGCTGGAGCCATTAAATGCGTGCCGTAGTGTGGTTGCCTGTAAAACAGAATACTTAATAACTGCAGTTGGAGGCTGACTGAACGCCGGCGCTTGGTATTTGTGAAAAATGTATAACTGTGGAAATCAGACATGTTGCCATATCTCTGTCCAAGTCCCGGTCGTTCCTTCAGAATGCTAATGATAGATTAGCCTCAGACGCTTCCTCGAGCCTCGCCGATTGTCCTTTGGGAATCTCGGCCAATCAAAGACACGGATTTCTCTCTTTCAATCCTCTCAGCGCACATTCTCAACCACCGCGACCCCGAGACCCCCCTCTTCAAACCAGAAATAAAGACTTAACAATAACAGGAAAGAGCTCTATTCCCCCCCGTCTCTCTTTATTTATTTTTTTTACTCTCAGTTTCCTTTCATCCGCATTTTCTCAGGAATTTCTTTTCCATTTAAAATCAGCCTCTCACACTTGTTGGTACGTTGTTTTGGGTGAATTCATCACCCGTGAGCCCGCGGCCCTTTCAGCAGTCCACATTGAACCTTGAGGGGAAAATGTTCAAAAGAAAGAGGCTCAGCGAGCACATCAGGAACAGCTCATTTCCTCGACGAATGTTCATTTTAGCCAGCTGCTACACGCTGCTGTCTCCGTGTAACATATGCTATATAGTGATGTAATGAAGATCTGTTATTGTAATGGTGAACGAAGAAGCATGTCTAATATACTCACTTACTGAGTCACATTTTCTTCACAGCGCAGGGTGTCACAGAATGACAAATTACCCCACAATTTATTCTTGGAAGTAATAAAAAAAAAAAATTGACAGTAATGTTTCGCACTTTTACAAATCTATCATCAGTTTGTCTAAATCGGGAGTGACAATGTATCTTTTTGAATTATTTTTTATATATTTATATGTCTCTTTAAACCTGAGGAGCCTAGAATACACTGTGATAGACACATCTCCTTGTCTAATGAAAGGTAAACAGCATGAGCACACAAAGGCAGGAGGCACAGCATTGTGTGTGTGTGTGTGTATATAAGAGCTGAATAAACAGCCTCTGCATCCACTCTCCAAACTTTGCTCTGTTTGAGAGGTCAAAGGTCTCCCTCTTTACACACTGGAAGATTGAGATGAGAGTTTGCGTGTTTATGCAAGAGCTGCCGTCTGCATCTCATCCCTCAAACCAATTTTAAAATCCGAAATTGCAAGGCTCTGGCTCTTGATTTTATAACCAACGATATCTAATACTTCATTCCTCATTTTCATTCGCCCCGTCCCCGGTTTCAGGTTTGATTTTGCCTCCCGAAAACACACCAATCAAATCAGTTCAGCCTGCATTGTGGCTCAATGTGAGTTGATTTTGATCTACCATACCCATCTATCAACAGGACATTTGCCTTCTGTTTGTCATCCATCATACAGCTGAAGTGGCCCAACACACACACACACCACACGCTCAAACACACATTTGTTAGCATCAGAGGAAACACTTTTATCAACCTCATCTGAAGCTCATCCTTATTCCGTGTGTGTGCGCGCGAGGGGAGAAGAATGGGTGGGAAAGTGCTGGAGGTACAAGGGTGAAGGACGCCACCTCTCCGCTCCTGCGCACCACCCCTCCCAAAAGGGCCCTCATGTCCCTGATCATGTATTCAGTCCACTTTTGTGTCCCACTCCATCCCCTGCTCTTGTAGGTTTCATTCATCAATAATTGAACCCAGAGGTTTCAGACAAATTAGCGGAATTATTTTGAAGTAGCTGAATGCCTGTTTTCCATTAATGGGATGGTGCTTTCGGGCAGATGTTTTATTGAAAAGAAGGAGGTTTTAATTCACTTTAAATTTCTGATAAGCAGCGTTGCTAGAGTTACTTTGATTATAGACAAACTGATTTTCCACCTCTTATATATGGGAGAGCTGTTGGAATAACTTTACAACAAACACCACATGCTCTCGAGCTTAAGCACATTTCCTGCTTCTCGTTGAATGGGAAATGTTTATTTGTGAAAGATTGTGATAGACAGTAATGACCACAATTTCCTGCCAAAGCTCATTCACATCTGCAGCTCAATAAGCAACTCGTTACGTCCCTGCCTCTCTAGGGAACACCGACTTTCATTCACATTTATACTTTCCTTCACTTTGTTTTATTTTGTTGTGCTCACATTTCATTCACGTTTCAAATTCCATCTCATTACATCTTTTGCAAAACGATCTTCAGGTTTCCCCTTCAGACCTGCTGCATCTACACCTTCATCTTGGTTGGTTACTTGCAGCCTGTACATCTTGGAGACCTCAGACCAAGCTCAAAGAACTACCAGCAACGACAGCTGACTCTGATGTCACCTGAGTTTGAGCCAAAAAGTTGCACTTGAACCCACTGCAAAGACTATGGACAAAGGCCAGCTGGCACACGCTGTACGTCAGCACTTCAAGGAAACTGCAAGAGCTAATATTTCCTTGGAGGCTGTGAAGCCAGGAAGAGCAACATAGCGTCATACGGAGCTGGCCTGTCTTCAGTCATGCTGATCTGCTGCTCTACAGTTTCGTAGATGATCGTGTCGCTGTGAAAATATAGCTGCATTTGAGCGTTCCGATTAGATAAAGATGTAAAACAAGAAAAGGTCACTCGCATCCTGACACTTGAAGTTGTCCGGCTGTCATCTTGGTGTGTCAGGGCTTAAACATCCAGCCCTGCTACAACCAGCCTGTCTCTGATCCCCCCGTGCATCACTGGCATGACTGAGCAAGGCACAGCTGTTACGGAGCGGGGCAGAGCAAGTTTGGGCACGGGTCCAGAATTGCCGGCAGCTGGATTAGCAGTGCAGCCATTAGCATCTGAACTCCTGTAATGTGACAATATGACAGGGATTATGCCATCTGAGGGCGAGTGGCGGGAGCTGACAATGAGAGAGGGGCGAAATGCAAACCTTGGAGTCGGGCGGGTGGAAGGCGCGGGTATCGCCAGATTATTGGGTGCTGAATAAAGAAAAAGGCGCTAAAGGAGTGCGCAGCGTGAAGTTGCAGAGTGGACAGAAAAGGAGGGATCGGGCGGGAGACGGAAGAGCATTATGCATGCAGAGAAGAATCCTGAATTAATGAAAGAAAACAATTGAATTTGTGCACACGTACGGAAAAAGGCATTATTGAGTAATAAACTGCTGCAGATTTTAATTTTAAACGGCTTTTTATCAAGATTATCAAGATATCTATCTTGTAAATCGTTGCAAAGACAAAAGATATAAGTATAGATTTACAGCTCACACCGTCAGCTTTTCATTTTGCCAGAGGGCTAGTGGTTAGAGAGTGAAGCAGCTCTGGGACCGTGAGGTCACTGGTCGATCCCCTCTATATCCATGGCTGAAGTGCTTCGAGCGAACGCCTGAAAGCCCCCCGCTCTGAAGCCCCGGGCGTCTTGCATGACTGTCCCCCTGCTCCGAGTGTGCACACTTGGATGGGTTAAATACAGAAAACACACATGCACATGACAAATAAAGCTGCTTTGATTTATTAAGGACATATGAATAATGCTGCGTGTGCAAAAGTACAGACAGTTGCAATTATTTTCATGAAGGATTAAATCCCAATTAGTTTTTCTTTTAATTGTTTGATGTATGAAACATAAAAAAAAAAAAAAGTCACATTTCCTGGCTACAACTGAATGTCATCAATTTTTTTTTCTTTTTGCGTAAATGACTAATGAATAAATGTTTACCGAAACAATTACTGATTAACAATTAACGTAATCAACCAATCACCTTAATTCTGATGCTAATTTTGATTTGTTTTTATTTAATTATAGTACTCTAACCCTGCATTGTATAGACACAAATTTGTGCACATTTCCAAGGACTTACCCAGAGAGAAACTCTGTGTTTGGATACAGGAGTTGTGTTTAAAATAGAATATGATGTACACACTGTCCAGACCTCTAACATCTCGGTTCAAGAACACCTACTGGCTGTTTAGACCTTTAGTTCGCCTCCTGGTGAACAGTCTTTGTATCAGTGGATGCTCTGACTGCAGTACATCTGTGACTGTTGCTGTGTTGCTAGGCAATAAATGTAGCTTTGGGAAATTTTACCATATGTTCTTATCCATTTTGTAATTTCTGTTTGTACAGTGTGTTCTTCTGACACATTGGGTTCTTATTATCATAACTAGATGTGTGGGTTACAGGAGCAGGGGATTCTGCGCTTCTCTGCTTGTCAGCTGACGCATCTCCTCTGACCTTGGTTTGCAAAAACGTGATTATTCGCCTGAATTTAAAAGCCCAGACACCACACATCGACATCAAGGAACAGCTGGTAACGACGGACGATTGTATCACATCACTTTGCTTTGTCTGGGCCAAACAGTTGCACTTCACACTGCAAAGACTAAACCCAGCAACCAGCGAGCACTTACTGTACGCCAATCTGCCGCAACATTAAAACCAACTTCCTAATATTGTGTAGGTCTCCCGTGTGCCTCCAAAACAGTTGTGACTCATCAGAGAATGGACATGGGCCTTTTGAGGAGCCCTCTGTGGATCATCCCATAGATACTTGATTAGTTTGGGATCTAGTGACTTGGGAGGCCAGGTCAACACCTTGTGCTGTTTTTTGTGTTGTTGTTTTTTCAGTTCCTAAATCCTTTTTGTGTCTGTGTCATTGCTAAGAGGTCAGGGTGCCTGGTCTGGTCTAGGTGGGTGCTACATGTCTAAGTAACATCTACATGAATGCCAGGTCCAAAAATTTCAGAGCAGAGCATTGAATGGTCAATGTTTTTACTTGACCCGTCAGTGGTTCTAATGTTGTGGCTGATCAGTGTATGCTGACAGCTCCCATACAAACTTAGTTGCTCCTACACAAGTGATTCATGCATGATAGACAGGTAATGTTAGTAGCGTACATAGTTTAAAAAATGCTGGTTTTGAAAGTTTACATGATAGGTAGGAATAGAGATTGTAATGAGTTGAACTACATCCCATCGTAAACACGTAATACCTGGACAGAAAACAGACATGGATGTTCAAGGACGAGGATGAGAGTGATGTGTTTGGAGAGGCCGTTATGCTCTGATCTGATCCTGAACCTCCGATGCCTCTTCAGCGTCCTCTCGGCCGAAGGGACCCGTTCTCCGCCGACCCCTCCAACAACTCTTGTTGCCGTGGTAACCAAATATGCCTCCTCGTGCTTCGTTAAGTGGCACAGATGGACGTCGGGCTATGAATGGCCTAAAAAAAGGTGCTGCAGTTTGGCTAGTGGGTGATCGGAAAATGGGGACAGGAAAGCGGTTATCAAACTAGGAGCAGAGAGGAGAAATGAGGATTCGTTTTTGCATGTAACTCGTAAAGGGTATCAATAATAATGTAAAGTAATTTTAAACTAATTGAGAGTGAAAAAATTCCAAGATTGCCAAACTGTCAAATTGTCATTTGGCGAGAAAAGGAATACGCGGGTTTCCCAGAAAGTTGACCTTTTCCATTATGTTCCCTGACCCTTACATGACCTGAAGGCACAAGCACAGTAGTCTGCAGAAGAACCAGCTGAAACAAACCTGCCTTTACTATTTCAGTTATGTTTTACACTATTAAATACATGTAATGGTCGTATTATAAGTTGAAATGAAGTGAAAAGTCCTTAAAACCCCTACTACCATGGTAATAATCCAGTCATCTGATTGCCCTTCTGCTCCCTGTAACCCCTCATCGTATCACAACCCCTGTTTTCCAGCAGCGACATTGCTCCCTCTCAAGTTGTGCATCCGTGGATTGTCTTCGAATGCCTTTAGATGATACAAACGAGGATATCTGTGTCAGGCCAAGTCCAAGACAACCACCTGCCCAATCATTCATCCGCACCGACTCGCCCCCAGAGCGAACCCGCTAGGAGCCCGCAGTCGTTGGCCTGCTTCCCTGGTTCCCTCCAGGCTGAAGTGCTTGTCACAGGCAGAGCTGCATTTAGATACAATGCTCCATTACATCAATAATAGATAGCAGGATGAAGGAGGTAAGCCAAATAGGATGGGACAGCTCACTCAACAGGAGATGACAAGACGCAACGACGGGGGAGAGTGTGTACGTGCACGTGTGTGTGCACATGTACATGTACAGTATGTGAATGCGTGCGTGGCGTTGTACGTGTTACTTGAACTGGAGGTGCATGCGAAAGATAAGACGACAAGCGAGTGAGGGTCCGTGGGATACGGAGGGATATAGACTCAGTGGGTTTCTGCCACGATGGCACCATTTAGGATCAGACTGACCCAGTTTCCGCAGAGCCCATACATTTTAGATAATCCCTGAGGAAACTGGGTTTTGCACAGTCTGCCTCCCCTGCATGGTTTTACATTGTAGCATACAGCAGGTAGAGCCGGGGACACAAAATGAGACACTTAAATGTACATGCTGAATCATGCACGGTCGTGTTAAAGAGAGGATATTCATTTCCCTACCTCTGTTAAACCACCTTCCTTTGCTCTTTCCTTCTCCTCCTCCTCCTCCTCCTCCTCCTTCCTCCTCTTCCCTTCCCTTCCCTTTTGCACCAGTCAGGGTGGTTATGTGGCTTTATGCGGCAGCCATTTAAATCATTACCTTTCCCACATTGATCCAGCCAGAAGGTAATTGGCTCAATCAAGAGAATTAAAAGCCCGGGTAAGATTGAATAATTCAGCTCACAGATCAAAAGAGGAAGAGAAAAGAGGAATGTGTGGGGGGGTGGGGCGGGGGGAGGGGAATAAGACGAATGCCGATATTAACACAGTGTATGAGAAAGTGAACACCGCAAGTAAAGGGGAGGGCAAAATGAATTAAAATAAGAATATTAGCATATGAATGAGACAGAAGTGTAGGCACAGAGAAAATTTCGCACCGCCGCGGCGAAATGACGGGAGCAGTGCGAATGCACACAAAGAGCAAAACTACAAGGTAAATACCTAAGTGAAGATGAATCTGAAGATTTTCCGATCCCCTCTGAAGAGGACGTGATTTCATATCTGGTAATCACAAAGCGTCCCCGGTAACCCGGAGCCGTAATTCTCCTCTAGTAACGACACACTGAGTGACACCATTCCTGCCTTTCACCTGGCATTCCTATCAACGTCTGTCCTAATGGAAAGCCAGCAATGCAGCTTCACAGCTTCACTGTGGTGTTAGCAAGCCTCCCCTTGGTTAATCCTTCAATTAGCAAATCGAAGTGGTGATAAGAGTGTTGCAGATGCTACAGGAGGTGTTTTGCTGCACTGCTCATGAAACTCCCGCCTTTTTTTTTTATTCTCTCTCTGGAAAGAAGGGATGTGGTTTTGTGCGTACAGATATTTATCTCCAAACTTCAGTGTGTTTTGTAAAGCCTAACCAGCTACCGTTATAGTTTACGTAGGCTTTCATACCTACCTACTTCTCAGTGGGCACGCAGGACGTGAGTTGGATTCAGGTCCCACCACTCAGTTACAGATGAGCAAGCTTGACGTCCGCATTAGCCCCAGGCTGATTAGGATGAGGGTTGAAGGCATATAGAAAGAAAAAAGAAAAAAAAAGAGGGAAGGAAGCGGGGGTTGCGGCATGTAGAGATCACTCCCTGACAATTAATGGTATCAATTCTTTCTGTGGCATTTTGAAGAAAAGAGAGCAGGAGGAGGGTTATGAGAAAAGTAAGAGGGAGTGTGTATGTGGGTGGAGGAGCTGTTGGTATCTCTCATTATTTGATATATATATAACAAAATGCTGGAAATCCCTTCCTGATCTTTGCTTTCAGAGTTGAAATATTCATTGTTTATTCATTTATTAATGTGGCCAGAGAGGAAGGTCAAGACCGGCTGGTTCAAAAGCACATGAGCTGATTTTTTAATTACAGATGAAAGGTTAGAAGGACAATTCCTGCCATATCCTGCCTTGAAGCATCAACCTGTCCTCTAGCCTTTTAGGTCAATATTTTATATATCAAAGCTTAGCTGCAATGTTTAGTATACTGCATTCATGGATCAGCCACAACATTAAAACCACAGGAGGCAGGAGAAGTGAATAACATTGACCATTTTGTGACATTTCAACGCTCTGCTGGGAAACGTTTGGACCTGGCTTTCATTCATACAGATGTTGCTTAGACACGTAGCATCCACCTAGACCAGACCAGGCACCCCCACCCCATAGCAATGACACTCCTTGATGGCAGCAGCATGACATGCACAAGGTGTTGACCTGGCTTCTAAATTCACTAGATCCCAAACTCATAAAATATCTGTGTGATGATCCACAGAGGCCCCTCCCATCAACACATAGAACCCAAAGTCCCCCCACTAACAACAATCTGCTGCCAGACACAAGGCCCACGTCACTCTCTGTTGAGTCACAACTGTTTCGGAGGCACAAGAGAGACCTACACAATATTGTGGCTGATTAGTGTGGGTCATTCCAGCCCACCTAGTGGAGCTCTGTTGTTGTTATGAACTGAGTAACAGATGCAGAAATGGGAGTCAGTTATTACTGGGCAGATTGCTTTCATGTAATTCAGTTCCTCCAAGCATATCTGCATTGGCCTCACAGGAGTCTTCCTGTCGACTTAACTGCAGTCCCGGCTGTGTTTGCCAGCCTGTCAGTTTTCTGCCTTCTTCTCTCTAGTAGTAGAGTCACATGAGCCCTGTCGTCCTCCCCGCTGCGTTCCCCGGGCTGCTGTGCACAGTGAAAAAACAAAAATCCAGAGGAAATGTGTACGCCTTGAATGCACCATCCAGCCAGGCTGAGAGAAAGAACACAATGCCGAGATGAATATATAGCACACATAAGCAGCTGCTAATCCACACGGGGCTATGTGAGCCTTGATAAGCGAGTGTGTGGGTATAAGCAGACGATTGTGGAGTTAAATGTGGCGTACACAGGCCCGTTTATAGACGGGTTTTAATTGATGCTTGTAACCTTGTGCGTAAATGCATCATCTCCATCAGATATGTTTAATTAATGTTTAATCCAAGCTGTTTGCAGAGTGTTTCCGGATGAGCGCAGTCCCCCTGTTTGCACATGCACGCGGGGGCACACATGTGGCACATTCATGACATCACCTCAGCTAGTAGTATCATGGGAATACAGTACAAAGGGAGAAAGAAGACAGCTAAGTCAGGTCCGGAGCATTTTATTGCTATCCATGCTAAATATTTCACACGGCATGCGGCAGACTCCAGCGCTTCCATTTCTGAAAGCCCGCACACGCGGTCTACTCACACAAATCATTGCTTGCTTTTAAGACTCCCTCTATGCCTCAGCCCGGCTCCGGCTCTACAGAGAGAGCTAATATCAGTCCAAAGTTGCGTTCAGACGTGCACTAAGAGAAACTTGTCGCCGGTAATGGACCATGAATTATGGACATAGTTCGTACATCGCCCCGACGTTCACACTGTAACGCGCGCAAATTTGCATGTGAGATTAGCGAGAGCTTGACCTCTATCCAAGGGCGTAATGGGTGGTAGAAAGGATGTGGAAGATGTAGCTCTAAAATACGAGTCAATTTCCTGCGGGGCTTATCAGAGCTGGTTGACTGGCAAGTGAGCAGCGGTGGCTGTCAGTTGTCAGGATTTAAACTTAGGGAGGAAATGAGACGTTGGGGAGTGCTCTGAATATCACACAACGATAGGATGAAAATTAGTGAGAGGGGGGGAGGAAGAACACCCAGCGCACTTCGCTGGCCATAGAAAGGAATGCATGCTTCAGTGGTGTGGTTAGTATTTACAAATCATCTAAATAGAAGTGGAGCGCTAATCTGTCATCCGCCTCAGCCAGAGCAGTGTTAGAGCTTCCCCTAGTGTGTTTTGAATAGATCCAGTACTTCACTGGCTGCGGTGGCTGCATCAGACTGTCTGGATGACAGACACATCTTCCTCCCTTCATTAATCTCCATTTAGTTCTGCACTGGTGGGAGGGATAGGGGGGAGGGAGGGAGGGAGGGAGGGAGCGAGGCCGGCGAGTGAGCGTTGGATAGGGGAAAGAGAAGAAGAGCCAGATTAAAGATATGGCAGGTCATGAAATCGAAAAGGAGATGGAGGATGGTGGGAGAAGGAGATGGAGGAAGGGGGGAAAAAAAAGAATGAGGAGAAGCAGAAATTAATATTGAAAGCGAAGGTATAGTTGCCTGGGAGATTGGTGAGAAAAGCGGAGGGGAGCATAGACGAGTTAAGGGAGGTAAAAAGTGGAGAAAAATTGAGACAGGAGAGAATGGCAGGAGGAGGGAAATGGAGCCTGCTGTTTGATCTTTAACAGGATTATTTTTCCCTGCTGTCCTTTTATTTATTTGATTTTCCCTCATATTTATTCAGATGTAAATGCTGGCTTGCTGCCAGCAGGAAACCGTATCACGGTTCTGTGCTGCACTGAGTCTTCCTTGTGACTGTGCATCAACCATGCACGGAGCCATACAGGGTAATCCTAAAGGGATTTCTGTGGACCTCTGCAGCCCCGCAGCCGCAGGCTTGGACACGGGCAGGGATGCGGCCGACTTAAGTAGCTTCACCGCGGACTGCGTTTCCTCTTTCGGGTTCTTCTGTTTTAACAGCTCGACCTTTAGAAAATGGTGTTTGACTATGTGGCCATCTGTTTGTCGTCTCTCGCTGTGTATGGAGGGAGATGCTGCTCCAGCATCCTCCCTGTACCGCCATCCATCAGCCCATATTGAAAGACACTACACCAAGCTGTGGCCAGCCTGTGCCCTGATGATTATTTTGATGCTCTTTTTTAAAACCCAGGGCTTGGGATTTGTTTGGTAGCCGTCCTCCGGGAGCTGATAGGGCTTTTCCAGGCTCCTGTTTGAGTGGGTTAAACCCTCATCTGAGAGGTAGGCGCTGGATTGTGTAGTAGATATTGATTTGGTCTCCCTCTCTCAGATTACAGGACAATAAGGCCGTCAATGGGGGAATATATTTAATCTCTGTGGCCTGTATCCAAACAGGATTTAGTTATCTCTTTATTTGTTCGTACCAGTCCTAAAAAGCTAAAGGGTGTCTGTGTTTTTAGCCGATGCTGATGGACGTGCACTAATATCATTCAGTGTCATGTGGATATGTCGGCGCATTATGGAACGTCTGTGTATGTACATATGCTTAACTTCAAAAGCTTCTCATATGGGATCTGCAAGGTCTTTCCGGTCAATAAGCAGAAACAGAAAAGGGCACCCATAGTCCTCTGTGACATGGCCGCACGCTTCACAGATTCCTGCCTGAGATTCAGTGTATCCTGCCTCCCTTGAATATATAAACAGACCCATAAACGTACACGTGTAGACCGAGGAGAGGCCGCCGGTGTACAGACGCTAAACACAGAGGGCTTCTCAAATGCTGAGTCTATAAACCAGATCATAAGGTGTGTGTGTGTGTGTGTGTGTGTGTGTGTGTGTGTGTGTGTGTGTGTGTGTGTGTGTGACCGTACAGTGAGGAGCGTAGCCATTAGAGTGGCATTGCAGATTGTCTGGTAGGGCGCTCAGGGCCACAAAATGCAATTAGATTCTGGTATAAAATATTTATTTCCACAACATCCACTGTGCACCAGAGGAGCCTTTACCCACTGTGAGCTTAAATATGAAAATAGTATATAAAGTGCATGCCTGAGAGGGCGGCAGATACAATTTCTCAGCGTGGGCTTGTGCGCCTCCTCTGCGCGTCTGTGGGCACAAACGAGCTCGTGCAAATAAACGCGGAGGCCGCGCGCGCTAATGCTACGTGGCTACTGGTTTTTATTGCTTTGATGCGTTTGAAATGATTGCGTTTTGATTAGCTTTTATACAACGGGGGTCAAATTACGCCGCCACACGCATTGCTTTACTTTTTTTTATTATTATTAGTTTAAAATTGATTTCACTTGGTTTCACTTCAGCGAAAGTGATTGTTGAGGCCTGTCCTAACAAAATGATAGGTGTAACATGTCGCGTTACCAAGTTTCACGCGTTCTCATATCTGAAGGATTATTAATTTCCTGTTGCATTTATTGCGTTATATCCAGTGCTCAAATGTAACTTAGTCCATTTACAGAAGAAGTGTTGCCTGACGGCTTTGACCTCTTCTTCTCTATGGTGTTTGGTACCAGAGAATCAATACATTACCCATCAGTCAAGAGTCAGTTCACCTTGATCGAGTGCACACTGCTTTTATATTGACTTCATTATTAAACACAAACCAGAAAATGCCGTCTGTGAAGTTACAGGCCTAAATGAACAGGTCATTTCGTTGTTTGTTTGTCAGCGTTTTGTCGTTTTAAATGCATGGTTGTCTACTTTCCAAGTGAACTCAACCCTCCACCATCCGCCACTACACCTGTGACTGAGATCTACTTACTGATCAGAAAGTTGGAGGGCGCCCACTTCAAACAATTAAGCGAAATCATATCAAACTGGCAGGACGCGGCGCACAGGGCGATAGAAAATCACACGAGTGCCCGTGCCCTTACCTGAAACCGCCTCTGCACGCTCTTATGCTGAAGTCGCCGTCTCCTCTCCAGTTGGTAGCGAAATACTGAGCAATCTCGGCTGATCAGTCTTTCACGGTGAACTTTGTGAAGTTCTTAAGGATTTCTAAATATGTAAAATGCCGAGACAGGTGAACCCCGACTGTGGGAAGCTTGTAACGGATAGAGGCAGCAAGCTGTGAGCTAGAGCTGCACTCTCGCTGCGTCTTACCGACCATGTGGCTGTGCGTTTGTGTGGGTAGATGAGTGGGTGGAGGCCAAATGTTAAGGAATAGCCGTATGGACGCTAGTTAATATATGGAACCAAAGTCTGGGTAATAAAGTTATCCTAATCATATTTGCTCAAACTACAAGAGACAGATTTTGGCGCAGGACTGACTGTGATTTCGTGACGCACGTACTGAATTTAAACGCTTATGCTAGGTTTGTGTGTTGGTGCCAGATGCATAGTTTTGATGCATTTATTTGTGTTTGTTAATGCGCCCGTTGAATATTTATATGCATGTGTCTATGTGCTATATCTCCGTGTATGTATGTGTGTTTCTTGGCTGCGCTGGGAGGATTATTGTAGATTTACAAGGCCTGGTAACAATGAGCAGACCAACCCCAGGGACCCATACTCAATCACTATCACAATGAAATGCTGCTAATTCCTATTTAAAGCTGCCACACAGGCGCTGCCCTCCCCACTCCCCAGGCCGGGGGAAGAGCAGGAAGCGCGGAGAGTGAAGAGGAATCCATGTTCTGTTAACTCCTGTTGCTGATTTCGTCTCCTTAAAACGCTCGTCCTTCCTCGGTGTTAAAGAGGTAGCGTCGAGGGACTAATGTGTTCGCCACTGGAGAGCCGAGCATGTTAGCGCCTGTGTCTTAGCGGCGCCCACCCAAAAGCCAAATCCTCTCCAGCACCACTCCTTACTGGCGAGCCGCTGAATTATTCACAAGTTTCAGACGTAAAGGGGATTGCTTTAACTCGTGGCTTGCAGGTTAACGCCGGGGTTGTGTTGTTACGTTAAACAATGCCGTAATTTACACTGTCAGCGTAGTCAATGCAAGCGGCAGTAGGGACGTGACTTTGTGTCGTTGGTTTGCTCGTGGACAGAAGTGCTGTGTCTGTTTTTTTTTATTATTATTCTCTCTGTTCGGTATTTGCTGCCTGCACTTACCGCTGCGCCTACACAAGCACATTCGTTTAGAGAAAAGCTTTAATTGGACTCGGAATCAGGGACAGAAATCTCCAGCTACATTAATATTTTAGAGGAACGCATTGGACAAGCCTGCCTATCTTACTCTTCTGTCTTTTTCATCTATTTCTTTCGGTGTTTCGCTTGGAGCCGGACATGCACACAGGTGCAAGCGAATAGACTCCCTGCATGCACACGAAACCAACGCCTGCACAGGGTGTTTTTAGGAGCATCAATACTTTTTCTTCCTTTTGTGCATTAAGTGGAATAAATGATTGGCATCAGCTCGCTTGAGAAATCCATTTTCCTTGCACACTGACTGGACTCATGGTTGCATGCAGAAGCTGGCGATCAAACACACGTGCACATGTACAGTCTTTAAACTGGGACGCTATTGTAATTGGGGTAATGATTTTTGCATTATTAATGAACTGGCTTCACACTCATCTTAATTGAAAATGTTCTTTTATCTTTAGCACATGCTCATTTGTGCTGTCCAGCAATGCAAGCGCCTTTATGCATAAAATGTAGATAGCAGATGTATGTATGCTCAGTGAGGGTAATAGCATTCTTTTCCTGGCTTTGTGTTATGAGTACACCACATGCAAATTGATCTATAGATCAAATAACCGACTGGAACTCTAATAAATGTGGGTGATGAATCTAGGTCGGGGTCTAGGGAGGTGAGAAATTGAGGGATTATTTTCGGGAATGAGCAAAAGGGGGTGCGATTGATCGAAGGGGGAATCGATGAGGGGCACGAGCTGGAAGGTGTCATTGCAAGAAACCCGGGTTGTGAGAGAACGGATCGGTCGAAAAGGAGAGGGGGGAGGATGGAGAGGAGATAAGATTAAACAGGAGAAAAACATGTCAGGGCATGTGGCGGCACAGCGCGAGCGACACTTCATCAGAATGAATGATATCAATAACAGCTTTTTATTGACCCGTTCAACTCTCAGTCAATAGGCTGCATCAGATGCTGGTGGATGATGATGGATAGACCTTTCTCTCGCGTCGCACCAGTCCTTCACGGGCACTATTTTTCTGCCTTTGTCTGTATGTGTTTATCATGGGAACGGCGCTCGGGGCTAGGCTTGGGGCAGCGTGTCATTAACTCCTCCGGCCCCCGAGTGCCGGCTCTCGACGGAGATGTCTCTTTAATGACCAGATGGATAGACGGGTCATTGCTTCCGTCGCTCTCCCACCGTCTCTCTCGTTGTCAATTCTTTCTGCTATCACCTTGATTTAACATTGCATTTCTTAGTCAGCCCCGGCCGTGACGTTGTTTATTTGTTCGGCTTATTTTTGAGACGTGGATTTACTTTGTTTCGTGTGTTAGCCACAAAATGACACATCTTCAACGGTAGTGACTAAGCGATATCTCTTTATCAATAAGATGCTTCAAATCAAATCATGAAACATATGACACATAGTAAATGACCAGTGACCAAGGTAACATAAAGGTTTATTTAGAATTAACTCGACAGCGAAGTGAGGCCAGTACAGGGTGCTCTGAATGTACTCCCACATTACGTCCTTGACTGCTCAGCACCACGGATAGCTCTGTTGATGCCGTCACAATGGAGCACAATTTTGCCGCTTATCTGCAGCGATCGGCACAGTTAACCACCACCGGCTGCGTCCACTTAAAACCCCCGTTCTCTTTGTGTGTCTCCTGTCAGCAGTTAACATTGCATGTTTTGGAGTTCTCCCCCAGGCTGTAAGTGGTACAGCGGGTAATAGAGGTCATATGAAATGCTCATTCTCACAGCCCGAGGACACTAAACCGAACGGTCAGTGAAACTTTTGAAGAGATAACTCTGGAAGTTTTTTGTCTGGACGTGCCGGTCTGCCATTCGTTCACTGAGTACTCGTGCCAGTCACAGGTTTTTCATCTGACTCAGATATGACTGTCACAAGAAAACAGTGTTACAACCAAAGTTGCAGCCAAAGCCGAAAAAACATAAGAGGAGATTGTCTTCTCAAGCATTTGCTGCTTCTATAAAAGCCCCAAAACGGCATTTACTGCTCGTAGTAAGAAGTAATTTTAACTCAAAAGTGATGTCAACCTTGCTTATATTTGTTTTTGTGACTAATCATATTGGTGTCGGAGGCATTAGATGATTAACATGCATTATTTAGGAAGGTAAAAGTATTTTATTGTTTTATTTTTAAGTGTTGTCGGTATGTCTTAGATCTTATGTCCCATTGTACTTCGTTCCTTCGTCACTGCTAACTTTTGCTGTGGGCCTGAGGGTGCGGAAAGCCATGTGCATTTCCCAGCACACATAGCCACCAGCTGCTGCTTTTTACCACACAGCCAAGAACCATCTCCATGAGGGGATTTTTTAGCATTTTATAAACATAAGCAGGCCTTAGGGAATGACTTTTACAAAAGATGCAAAGTTTACAGAGAGATCTGAAGCAGAATAGCCCGTGTAAATGAATGAAAACAATCCTCATTATTCTGGCTAAGGTTTGGATCACCTGTTCTTTTTTTTCTTTTCTTTTTGAAGGCATTGTGTGTCTGTGCACGGGTGCGCGGGGAATTTAACGCCCTTGTATTCCCTCCTCCGTTCCTCCTCCTCCTCTTTATTTTTTATTTTTTAGCGTCTCAGGTCGCGAGAGGGAAGAGGGAGACGAGCGCGGGTGATAATGACTTGTCAAATTAGAAGCGAAGGAACCTGCAGCGAGTGTAAACACAATTCCGAATGTTCAGATGACATTTTCCAAGCTGTATTTCTACTGGGGGAGATTAGCAGAGTGACAGCTCAGCCTGAATCTCATGGATCACAGCTGCACAATGGAGAGCACCAGCACACACACACACACACACACACACAGAGAAAGAAGGAAGAAATTACTGGCATTTTAATACAACACTGCAGACTGGCACCTGCACAGGCAGACACAAAGACTCCCCCCCTCTGCACACACTTTGCATTTGAAGCTCTTGTAGTTTTAAATATGGCCCTTTCTTACTAGCCATGGTCCAGTGGACGTGGCTCAGCCAGTCATGGCCGGCGTATGGATTCATGTCCGCGCAGCCAGCCCACACCTTGTCATCATGATGGATGGCGTCCACGCGCAGCCTTGACTTTATAACTTATAGGGAGTGTATTTGCATGTGTCCTCATTGCCAGTAAAAGTGCACATGATGTAGTAGAGCCGCAGACGCTTTAGTTGTTAGAATATTAGAGGCGCCTGTTTCCCGGCGTTCCATTTTACGCATGGCCGTCCTCCCCTGTACAGCCGAACACCATGAACGCCGCTGCTCATTTCCCAAGTTCGCCTATGAAATAAAGAGCCATTTACGAGGAACAATGTCCCCGGCCACCGCGTCTCCCTCTATCCTGCCCCCACTATTGGCGAGATACTATTGAGAGTCCCGGGCACATCAATTTGGGCCTCAAATGACTTTCTCCAGCTGGCCAAATCCTGACAAGCTTTCTGTTCTCCTTAAAAAGACCCCCTTTATCATCAAAAGAAAAGGAAGAAAGGATGAGCGAGGGCAAGAGAGAGAGAGAGAGAGAGAGAGCAAGAGAGAGAGAGGAAAGTCAAAAAGCTAATGTCTCAGTGACACCCTTTCGCACACAGCAGGGGAAATTTCTGTTCTATAACGGGTTCTGGTTAATTTGAAGTCAATTGGAGAGTTATTAAAAGGATCTGAGTGAGCTGTGCTGAACTTGGTCAAGGGCAACAAACCCACTCTGGTTTCCGTGTGAAACAATAGAAACAGGACTGTCACCTTCAGGCAAACTTGAAAGTTTGTGTGACGTGCCTGTAACCACTTTTTACCCTGTATATGTTGACTCTCTGAGTTATTAGAGCCAGAAATACGCACGCCTGCCGTTTCCTTCGGAGCACCTGCTTAAATTCTTCGAGGTAAATCTCATTTTTGAGGATTTGCTTCAGTTTTAGGTATTATTTTTTTGGTTTATCTCTCAAAGCTTCATGTTGCTTTTGAATTTACACTGCCAATATGTATGCAAATGTAAGCATCTACTGCCAGAAATTAGATTTCCTTCATTTCCCCGTTGTTCCTGTATATCCTTCCTGTATTCCTCAGATGCAGGTTTGGTAGTTTAACGCAGCGCTGTTGTGCATCATAGCACAATTTGCTGTCTCAGCACTACAAACAATATCGGAAAGAAACAATAATAAAGCAAGCTGCAGACAAATGTAAGATCTGATTTAACAGCATGTGCAGACACACACACATACACACAGGCCACGATATGCTTATCTATCATAAGTTAAAGAGGATAATGGCCCAGGTTTATAAGCAGGCTTTATCTTTAAGTTATCTTTTGTATTTGTATTTTCTGCATAATCCAGACGCAACAGTAAATATGTAAAACTACTGGGGGGAAACAATCTATGTAAATTAAACAGAAGGGAGGAAGAAATACACCCACTGGGGCGTTGTAGACTTTATAGAAGACATTAAGAGAGTTTATTAGCTTACATCTACACATACGATTTGTAATAGCGGTGGCCATTTTAGTCCATGTTTTTACAGCCTTTGCAGGGCGGTTTCGTTTTACCACAGCGAGGCCACAATGTTCACAATATTTCTAAAAGTAAGAAGCTTTGAAAGCTGAGACGAGAATGTTTAATAGATTATGTTGTTGTTGTTGTCGTACTCTGAGGAGCTGCAATAAAAAGAAGATGTACAAGACTAAAAGCACGAGAAGAAGTAACTTTCCACAAAGAAATATTAACACTCAACGGTTAAACTGCTGGATTCTTCACTGCACTCAGGACCTCCTTGGACAATTAGCACAGGCGTCCCAAATTTAGGTTTGTACAGGCAAGACAATGGGAACACATTCTCTGAGCGTCTCAGCTGAGGGCTATGTGATAGCTGCATGGCGGCGGGCCTGACAGACGTGCTGCTCGTACGCTTTATGCAGTCTACACATCACATCCTGTCACAGTTTCCCTTGTCTCTTTCACTCTTGTTGTTTTCTCTCTGTCTATCTTTTCAGTCCTTAGTTGCTAAGCGTTCAGAAATATGAGTTTAAACTAGACAAAGGTGCTCCGGAAGTGGTGCGCATTACTGCGGCAGGGATCCTAGATGTGAAGCCAGATGGCAAACAACTCATATTCGTAACTTATCCAGAAAATAAACAGATGGTAAAACATTTTTTTATTCGTCATAACGTGCTGAAAATAGCACATATTATCAAATATTAGGTTAGACATAGGTCATGGTGGGATATTTATTTCATGTTAAATCTGTATTTCAGCATCATATTCCTTTTAGTCGTGACAGTAAGCAAAGGACAAGGAGGAAAGCAGATTTATTCAAAGCAGACTCATGAGCCTATAGTGAGACTCTCTTTGTTTTTTTGTTTTTTTGATAGAGAGCCAAGGTAGTTCACCATCTTTTTGAGAGAAATTATCTGGACTGTGCCACATTTGCATATAAATGAACAAAGGTAAACTGTTAGCGAAAAGGAATGATTTTGAGACAGAGAAATGCAGAATAGCACAGCATAGGGTTGTTGTGCAGATTATCAAGTTATTCATTCAGGCTGCAGTTTTATACGTTTTAAGGACGACACAAAAAAAAAGGGATGAGGCTTTGTTGGTGTTCCCACAGATGGTTTAGCTAATCTAAGGCAGATGTAGTTTGTGGCTTGACAAATTTCTAACTGAGTATGTATATTTTTTTGTGTGGTTTTCATCTGCCATCCAAAAAAAAAAACTGTTAACTCAGACCATGTCAGGTCGTCCTAGACCAGATGCTGGCTCCCCTTGGACAAGTGAGACAACCAAAACAAATCCAGGCTACATTATCCGTGTCTGTTGTTGTGTTCAGGTAGAAAGATGTTTTTCTCATCATTGTGCTAATTTGACCTTGCGTTTGTGTAACAACAAAAACAAAAATCCTGCCGTGATATGATTCTGTAACAAGTCTTACACAATTCATTTCTATTTTCTGAGCTGAATCAATTGTGAGTTAACATAGAGCAATTTGATGGGATTGTTCTGTTTAGAAAATTCACAGTCGGCAATAAAACCTAAAAAAAAAAATCTCATCAGTGAAATAGTATGTGTTTTTTTTTTGTTTTTGTTTTTTTTGCAGAAAAATTGAACGAACATAAAACAGGACAACATTAACAAAAGAGCAGATTTAGTTCAGGCAGAGCACTGATTAAACTAGAGGATTTATGGAGTTACATCCAGTCACGTCCATGCAGGTCGCGATAATAACCACATTTTTATGTTTATTTTCTGTGAAAATACATACGTATATTAGAGCAGGATCATAATTGCTGCTTGAATTTTTTTTTGGATGCTCTCGCAAACAGTGAAGCTTGTTCCAGCCAAATGTAATCAACTGCTATAAATGGTGACTTTGTTACATAAGTTTCTCTGACTGAGTCATGTTTCTATGCTAATGCACACAAATGTTCCACCATGTGTATCACGGTACTTCGCACCGCTAATGCAGAGTCCTGTTACACAATTTCAGAGGAATGGCATCTCCATTTTTTAATTTCTGAATCAAATGTTTCATGCAGACCAATCAGCCACAACATTATGACCACCTTCCTAATGTTGTGCAGGTCTCCCTTTGTGCCTCCAAAACAGTTGTGACTCATAAGAGAATGGACATGGGCCTTCTGAGGGTGTCCTGTGGTTTCTGGCAACATATTGCTGTTAGTGGGAGCCTTTGAGGGGAGGGGCCTCTGTGGATCATCCCACAGATACTTCAGTTTGAAATCTAGTGAGTTTGGAGACCAGGTCCAGAACATGTTTTTTTTTTAGTTGTTCCTAAAGCGTTTTTATGTGTGTGTGCCATCAATGGGTGTCATTGCTACAGGGACCTGGTCTGGTCTAGGTGGGTGCTACATGTCTCAGTAACATCTACATGAATATCAGGTCCAAAACTTTCCCAGCAGAACATTGTATTGTCACAAGATGGTCAATGTTATTCACTTCTCCTGTCAGTGGTTTTAATGTTATGCCTGTTCGGCGTATCTCCTGATTTATTCACTAAGTCTACATCTTTTAACTACTACTATTATCAATATTTTATACTGAAACTGTGTGAGCTGAAACAAGTGGATAGAGATACAGTGAACATTGCACTCCTTTGAAGATACATTCTCATTCTGTGCACAGGCAGGGACACTCAGCAGAAGTGTTGGCTAAAAAGACAAAGCCGGTGATTTACCACGACACCTGGGCTTCTGCCTGTGCAGGTTAAGACAGGTTCTGGTCAGCTGCATTGATCCTTGATTGAATAATCCAGAGGCTAACGGAGACAGAGAGAGAGAGAGAGACGGACAGAGAAAGAGAACGATGGCAAGATAATAAGCTTAACAGCGCAAATTGAGATTGGTGCCTGAGCCCATTTCGAAGACTAATGTGAGAAAGTTTTTCTGTTGGTGATCACGTTATCTGAGCATGGAGGACTTTTAGTACTCATGCGTGCAGGCACAGGAGAATCAGGTATTTGTGCAAAGATTATGGGTGCTGTTTTTATCTTAGCCGGGGGCTTACTATCTAGTGCAGCGACCCTTAAACTATAGATTCTGCACAATTACCTCGAGTGGTCAGCACAACCAGAAAATCAGGTAGAGCTGTAGTTTACAGTTAGCTTTTTACAAAGAATACTATTTCCATAATTTATAATGTTGGTCATTTATTTTCTGTTACTGGAAATACAGTAAATTCTCCACCAGAATAGCAAACAATGAGGGAATTATTCAGTTTAAAGATCAGTTTTGAAAAAGCCCAAATAGGCAATGGAGGAGGAAAAGGAAGAGCGCCAAGCTAGAGGGAAGAATTCGGCTGAATAGGGAGATAGAGATTTAGTCATGGGTGTGGAGTGGGTGTAAAGTGAGGAGGAGAGAAAGAGAATTAGAGAGACAGAAAGTTATTAAGTGTCCTTATCCACATATAGATCATTGAATGTCTTCCTGGCCTGCAAGAACCCTGCCGCCCACCCAACATCTGATAATTACACTTCATTAGGAGAGCAGGTAGCGATGAGAGAAGAGAGGCCAACTGGCGAGGGCGACGCGAGAGAGACGCGTAAGCAGGAAGCGCGCTGGAGCAATATAGTGTTGTGGAGGGATCATGGGAGTTTGTTTATTGGGGGGGAAAGCAGGAGTTGACTTGGGTGACGTGCAGCCCTCTGTGCCGTTGTGTGTTTGGAGCTTGGGAGTGTGCATTCGCCTGTTTGTGTGTTCTCATGAATGTGGGTAAATTTATTCTAGCTCAGGGGTCTGTATTTATTGCCTTGGTTTAGTGTCACAGGAAGATGGACAGGTCTGCCTCAACACTGAATGTAATTAGGTTTCTGTGAGACACACACACAACGCGCGCACATATCCTGTAGCTTGACATTCCCCCTTGCTATTTTCTTGCACCAGCCGTACCTATGCCCCATACATCATGTGATGTAGCAGCGCCGGGGCGTCAGCAGCGGAGTGGCTGTTAAAGGAGTGCTGCAGCTTCCAGTGCTGCAGTGAGATTCGGAGGAGTAGAGGCTACTTCCGTCAGACTGACAGCCATGTGGGAATGTGTCCATATGGAAACATCCTTTACAGTATGGGCTTGTCTGAGAGTGGCTGAACAGAATCGCTACAAATGTGTGATGTCCCAGAGGTGCAGGGAGGAAAAGGGAGAGCGTATTTGTGTGTGTGTGTGTGCTGTCAGCAGAGAGAGTGAGAGGTGGGGACTGCAGTATTCCTCCAGCGGGAAGCATTGATTTTCCGGCCCAGCGTGGGGATGTGGGAAATGTCAGCCTCTAATTGAGTTGATAAAACCGTTTTGAGTCTCAGACGTAAATATGGTTTACCCCCCCCCTCACAAAAGGCCACCGCATTAGACAAGTCCCGTTGGGACGTCTGTAAGGAATGAAAGGTCTCTTTGTTGTGTGTTTACATGTGCTTACTTTTATGCATGTTGCGTTTCATTCTCAAACAGGGCAGGTCTGACGGGCGTGTTGCCACAGAACAAAACGCTTTTCTTTCATTGTGAAACGGGATACAAGCTGGTTGGAGTAAGCCGCTTGTGCTGTGGCAGAGAGGGCAGGGATGGAGATTGACTGAGCGATGCAGAGGTCAGATCCATTAGAAGTGTGGAAGGTGAATAAAGAAAAGGATGAATGAAGCCTCCACTGTCCCTGCTGATTAGCAGATTGATATGCAGAGAGGGCAGAGGACTTACCTGCTGCTTTCAGCTGAAATTCACCCCAATGTAAGAAGATGAGAACAGCAGCTGTCAGTGGTTTAGGGGTTTTACTATCTCCCTTTTTAAACGCCCAAACGCTTAAGAGACAACAGATGCAAGAAAAATGTCCGCGTTACTCTTTTGTTGAATAATAATTGTGAGCATGTTTCTTATTTTTGTCTGATATTAATAATATTAATTACCAGCTGACAAAAAAAAGGCTTGCCTGCAGTACTTCAACTATTGTTAACAGTGTGCATCAATAAAAACGCTCAACAATCAAAGTAATCAAATTTAGAGCCGTGCACGTGAACACATGTGGGTGCACACGCGCGTCAGTTTGCAACCGCTGCTCTCAGTATTAGGAGTGATAATTAGACAGGATGTCACACATTTCACCGCACACACACGCACGCACGCACGCAGCACACACACTTTCTGTTTCTCTCACATGTACTGTATGTAAGTGAACACACATTTGTGGCTACTGGTAATTACTGACATAATTAGGCAGACAACCGTTCGTATGGGGAATGCGCGCCCGTGCAAACACACACACACATGCACCTATGCGCGCACACACGCACGCTGAGACACACATTACTTCCCTGGTAATTAAGAGTATTAATTACAAGCATAGCTGTCCCTGTGAGGCACTGTATCACTCACAGACTGGCACGCAGCAGGGTTCTTATTACTTTATCTCACCACACCATCACCACTCTCTCTCACTCTGTCTCTCTCTCTCTCGCTAGCGTCTCCTCTCAGTCTCTCTGGTTACACATGCTCTCATGTACTCTCAAATATACACCTGCTGGATTAACAAATCGTACCTAATTAGTCAGACTGATAGCTGGCCATAGGTTAAAATCCAGTAGCTTGGGAACGAGGAGAAACATGTGTGCCAGAAGTACGGAGCAATCGTCCTGTGTGCTAGCAGGGCTTTGTCTTTCATTTGCGTCCAGTGTCTTCTCAGCCACCGTGCCCTCTGGCTGAAGTAGACTAAAACATTTTTCAGATCAAGGCGGGAGATACAGATATCCTTTGTGTTGCACACGATAAGCTTTATCTGTGAAATAAAGCAACGCCCTCCCTTCGCCTGCTCAGGCATATAAATCAAACCAATATCCTAGCATGTAAAAAATGATCTGCAGAACTGTTAAACAAGTATCACAACTTGCTTTTAAGAGGCTGGGGAATATTCCAAGTCGGTGAACTAACCTTGCACTCTCTCGCGCTGGAGCTGCGGTGCACCCGCAGCATTCAAAGGTGCCTGACATCATTTAGGGAGATATTTTACAGTTAATTCCCAAATGTCACAGTGGTTGCGCGTCTGGATATTGCATAAGCTGTCTCTGCAGGGGCCAAGGTGGTACGCATGCCCTGAATGTGTGAGCGGCGTCAAAGATAGCAGGAGACGAGGGAAGATGTGTCTAGCGCAGGCGTTACACAGCATATCTTCCAAACGCAATATGGAGCAAAAAGACATGAAATACACTGACATCTATTCAACACACGTCATGAAATGATTGGATGGTGGCGTGTTGTACGTATCTTAGTGTCTCATAATTACATCTGTTGTTTTAGGAAGGATAAATGTTGGTAATCTTAATCTCTCTCATAAATTCTTGTAAATTAATATGAGGATGCAGAATAAGGCTTTATTGTTTCGCTGCTAATGCTAATGCATGTCTCGCACCTTCTCTCTGTGTTTTTCCCACAGTGGACGGCTGTACGGACTGGTCAGTGGACTACCTAAAGTACCGGGCGCTTCAGGGTGAGCCGGTGCGGCTCAAATGCGCTCTGTTCTATGGTTACATCCGGGCCAACTACAGCCAGGCGCAGAGCGTGGGCCTCAGCCTCATGTGGTACCGCAGCTCTGGCCTCGGCCACAGCGACTTTGAGGAGCCCATCTCTTTTGATGGCGTGCGCATGAGCAAGGAGGAGGACGCCATCTGGTTCAGACCTGCTGACCTTCAAGACGTGGGCCTCTACTCCTGTGTCTTAAGGTATATTTGATGAACTCTGTCCTAACACTGTATCTAATTTAGCTTTATAGTGACAGTCTGATTGCCTCCAACATTTATTGGCCATTTCTGTACTACTTTCCATACTCTGGACGTTACTTGATCACATACAGTATCTTTGATAACCTTTTAAGTCCATCTAGCATTGTATCAGCTTTATGTGCACAGGAAGAAATAAAAAAAATCCTCATGTGGTTTAAATAAACTGGACATCTTCACCAATCAGGCATAACATTATGACTACTGACAGGTTAAATAAATAACACTGACCGTCTTCTAACAATACAATGTTTTGCTTGGAAACTTTAGGACCTGGCATTCGTGTGGATGTTACTTAGATATGTAGCACCCACCTAGACCAGACAAGGCACCCCCATCCCATAGCAATGACACTCCTTGATGGCAGGATGCAGCCTGACACAGACACATACACACAAAACTGTTTAGGAACAACTAAAAAAACATGAAGAACAGCACAAGGTGTTGACCTGGCCTCTAACATCACTAGATCACGAACTGATCAAGTATCTGTGGGATGATCCACAGAGGTCCCTCCCCTCAACCCATTGGACACAAAGACCCCCACTAACAACATCCTATTACCAGACACTACAGGACACCATCAGAAAAGCCCATGTCCATTCTCTGATGAGTCACTGTAGGGAGACCTACACAATATTAGGACATAGGTCATAATGTTATGCCTGATCGGTGTAGGTCTGTACTTTATAGGTGCTATAGGCCACATGTAAATGACATGCAAGCTGCTGTCTGACTGTACGCAGGGAGAGAAGACGTTTAATCAACTATGAATCAGTGTGAAACTGCAAACAAAGCTTGCGTGCAAAAGTTTGTGGCAAATTACCTGCAACCTCATCACAAAAAGTCACCGCATGAAATATGCAAAACCACATCTGGATAAGCCGCAGTCATTTTTGGAAACAAGTTCTGAGACAGATAAAGTTAAAGTTGAGCTCTGTTGCCGCAATACCCGAAGGTGTGTTTGAAGAAAAAAAAAAGAAAGAAAGAGAAAAAGCAGCAGCATTTGTGTGTTTGCTGCAGGAGTTGTATTTATTTCTTTTCACTTCAAAAATCAACAAAAAATGGAATTTGCCCAGGGGTGGCTAAGTTTTTGCATAAAGATGCATACGGACGCAGTGAGATATAACTGGGTACAGAGCAAAAACACAAACTCCCTCGTGTACACACGCACACACACACATACACACTTTAGCTGGCCGTTACTGTGACTTTTCCGAATACAAGACGCATAATCATGTGGCAGTATCTTATTAACCTTTACAGTGGAGAACATCCCTCAATAAACGGCTCATTGCAGTTCTTCATTTCAGAGAGATTTTAATAAACCCTGTTAAAGGCCTCTTAAAGACCCAAAGAGGCAGGGTACATTGAGTGTGACCAGGGGGAGTGTGTTTGTGTGCAGTGATACCCCAGCCTGCTCTGCCTTTCATTACTGCACTCTGTAGCAGTAATCCGTCAGCGGCACTTAAATGAAGCGCATGAACACAGTGTCTTTGATTATTGACGGTTTCTTGTAACAAGTCTCCGCTCTAATTCGGATGCCGTGTTTGAAATTCTGCGAATATACTGTAATTATAATACTTTAATTCTGAAGGAACAGTGCGGTTGCCCTCCAGCGCTGTGTTTCTCAGTGTGCTTGGGTTAGTAGGGGATGGGGGGGTGGGGGGATGGATTTCTTACTTCTCAGATACACTAATCAGAAAGATTTTCCTCTGAGCTGAAATCAATTGTCTTTTTGTAAGAGAGTAAGCTTTTGAGTCGCTCATTGTCGAACACATGACCCAAACACTCTCCCCTAAAACTCCCTGCTGGCAAAGCAAGAAGTCTTTACTTCACTCCCTTTAGATTTCACACACTATGCTTCACACTCGTTCATTTATCTGAACCTAAGGCGTTGATTGCGCCGTCTATTAGAATAACTGGGGTGGATTTATATATTGTACGACCATATGACTACAGAGTTTAATCAAAACACCCCTGACATATTATGATGGACGATTAGATACATACATTGAGCTTTATAAGCTTGATTGCCAGACTAATGTATTGGTGGATGTTTGATTTACTTTATTCGCACCTAATAAACTGGCCAATAAACCATAATGAGTCACTCAGTCTGCAGAAACTCATCACTAATGCACGCAATTAAAAGCACATTATGTGTCGACGTATAGCGTTTCTACGTGTTAATTCCGTTCCAGTGTAAATTAGACCCAGTTCAGTATGTGCAACTTAAAGCTCCTCTCTTGCTTTTGTTATATGGTTTACCTTTGACTAAATCTGCATCCACTGGGTCTTTTAGAGATTCATACATTCATTCATTCATCTTCTGTACCAGCTTATTTCTGTTAGCCAAAGTCGGTTTGTGCACAGTCAAAACAATTTCTAGGAACCTTTTGCAAGCACTAGTTTGCAGATTGGCAACCAAAAACACAAATGATTAATTTCTTTATATAACTGAAAAATCTATTCAGGTGTTAAGGGTCATGGGGGTCAGCTGGAGCCTATCCCAGCTGTCATCGGGCGAGAGGCGGGGGTACACCAGTCTATCACAAGACTAACACAGAGAGACAGACAACCATTCACACTCACACGCACACCTACAGCCAATTTAGAATCACCAACTAACCTAACGAGCATGTCTTTGGATGGTGGGAGGAAGCCGGAGTACCCGGAGAGAACCCACGCAGACACAGGGAGAACATGCAAACTCCACACAGAAAGGCCCAGCCGGCCCATGATGCTGTGAGGCATCAGTGCTAACCACCTCGCCACTGTGCCGCCCCACCTCTTAGAGATACGATGTGATTTTATTTTTTTTAATAATTTCATTCATTCATTCATTCATTCATCTTCTGTAACCACTTATTCCTGCTAAGGGTCACGGGGTAGCTGTCATCGGGCGAGAGGCGGAGTACACCCTGGACAGGTCTTTGTTAATTTCAATTTAATACAAATTAACAGGTCCAAGACGAGCCATCTTGCTGCAGCTTTGTCTTTTACAACAAGAACTTATCCTTTAAGCACATGTGAAGCTATCAGATGAACCTGATGAACTGGAACACGTACTCAGTGATATCTGACACTTTTAACAGTACTTAGCTGCTCACAGGGATTTATACACGCCTTTGATTCTTGAAAGTACTGTTTCTCCATTTTTATTTTTTTTTGTCAGGCCCAGAGGTGATGTAGAATCCAACTTAAATGCATGCTAAGGCCACATTTAGCAGAGATGATGATCGCCAACTATGCGCCAAGTGTTTTCAGAGCTAATAGTCAGTACTTCCAGAGCCATTCTCTAATTTCAAATATAACGCGCCGAAGCCGAAGCAACAAAACAGTGTGTCAGTGCTAATATCTTTATTGTATATATAGCGGGATAGTTTCCGATGGCCATGGGCGGCCTGATGCATGCAAATAAATCCCTCCGCTTTAAGTGCAGCTTTTCACCGAAGCCCCGCAGATGTTTTTCTCAGAAAGAGATATGGAGGCACATGCGCGTATGCTATGCATGCATTTAATATGTGCACGTGTGAATGGTTATCTTTGTCCTTCTCCGGCTGAAAATTGAAGTCTAATTGTCAGTTTTTGTGTGAAGGTGACTTCATTTACATACCAATCTCCATGCGCTCGCTTTCTTTCTCTTTTACTCCTTTTGCACTTCCTCTGCCTCTCGTTTCCTCTTCATATCATCCCACATAAGGTCCATAACACTGATTCACATCCATCAATCTTTCCTCCTCCCTCTGTCACTGCCACACTCGCCGCGTTTCACCTGATAAATTATTTTATAATAGTTCTGGTAATGAGTCTGTGTTCTGGAGTGGGTGAAATCATGCACATTTCCTTCCCGTGATTACATTATCCCACATGTTGGATTATAACGTGTGGAGAATTACAGCTACCACGAGCTGCTGCTAATTTCCAAAGCAGCTACACTCAAATAGAATGTGACAGACGTGAAAGACACCGCGGGACTGTGCATCGACCCCCGGCTGTCCATCAATCAAGCGCTGCCACCGACACCTTCCCACAATGCCACGGGGCGCCTGCTGTGAATATTTAACATGCAGCGATGTCTTCCGTTGGCTCCCTGTGGACTTTAATGGCTCAGGTGCATGACTGTGAGAGGTCATCTCTGATCATCTCCCCATTATGTCAACAGGCGGAGTGGGTTGACTCCGTAGGTGTGTGAATTTGCCTACACATGCCACATGCTTGTATGTGTCCATGTTTGTGTTTGCA
Source organism: Planiliza haematocheilus (assembly GCA_005024645.1). Lineage (NCBI taxonomy): Eukaryota > Metazoa > Chordata > Actinopteri > Mugiliformes > Mugilidae > Planiliza > Planiliza haematocheilus. The sequence continues at coordinate 372,962 of SRSE01000940.1, read as the reverse complement.
TGGCTGTATTTGTTCTTTGGACAAATATATTGTCCAAGTGCGCTCCGGAAGCCCACAACATCACATCTTCCCACTCCATTCCCTCTAGATAGGAGGTACTGAGTCGATAATGTTAGATTTCAGCACCACGAGGGCATTGCTCTCTTGCAGTATCTTGCATCTTACTTTCGCTTCCTACAACACTTTCCAGATGCCCTTTTAGTCATCTTCTATGTAATACAGTAAAGGTTTTTTTTTCCTTCCTATTCCGTGTAGCTGTTCTTGCTCATTGCTATCTCTGGCCAGACTTCCACAGCTGCACACAAGCACATTTGTCTTTTAAGCATGTGTGTGTGTGTGTGTGCGTGTGTGTTCATGTCTGCATCTGTGTTTTATGGCCCCGGGGGGTCAGAGGTGTTTATATGAGAGAGGTGACTCCCTTATTGCTTCCATAACCTGAGTAGATCATATGAAACCCTGTCATTTACAGTGAATGGGAGCATCTGGCCAGCCGTAAATGTAATGTAATGAAATGAAATGAAAGCCCATATGGCTGTACAACGGCACCTTCCGACCAAGTGACTGACCGAGTCAGATCACAGCTTTGGCAGGGCCAGGCGGCGGAGGATAGAAACAGAGACAGGCATTCATTAAAAAGGTATGAGGATTTTTAAGGTGGGCCGGTTCAGAATTAGAATATGAATCTTTGTTGTCATTATACAAAATGTACAACGAAACTGTAACTGTACGCTAGATGATTCAGAGCAAAGAAAGCAAACTATCTAAACTAAAAAAATGTCCCAAATTCGTAATTCTTGTGGATCAGTGTCGAGCAGCCTTCCACCTCTTATATCTCACGAGACATCTCATAACAACATCAACAACAATGGCGGACTACATGCTTGCGTTACTACTGGAGAAGATATTGAGCCTATTATGGTTACTAGGGCAAAATCTATTTTTTCCTTGAGTTTGGTTTATTCTAAAGCCGATTTGTAAACAGCGCTCAAGCTTTATCGGCATGCTCTGCCTCTTCCTCTCCGTTTTTGGTGAATTTCTGAAACTGAAACAGCGCCACCTATAGGCCTGGAATATGAAGTAGCGTTTTGAGTCATGTTAAGGCGGATCCGTCTGGACGCAGATATTCTTGAAACGATGCCAGGGAAAAGGGATAGGGAAAAGATCGTTTTCGTACGTGTGGACGAGGCCTAAACCACCTTTCAGGTAGAAATGAAAACAACCAAACCTAGAAACTACAAATGTAACCAAGTTTTTAAATTAAACCCTTTTAACATGCCTTAACTTCAAAACAAATATTTAATCTTAAATTAATATTAGGCTTAACAAAGAGAAAATACAAAAGAGAGCAATCTCAGTTTCTCCCCCTCTAAATCCTAGATGGTCCAGTCTATACTGAAAGAACCTGGTGTCTATGTGGCGTTCAAGTGTGCTTCTTCAACACCGCCTCAACCGGAACACCTCCAAAAGAGAAAATGGTTAAAATCAAAACGCCAATAAAATAAACCCTGGAGAAAATATATTGACCAAGTCAATGTATTAAACAGCTCCGTATTTAGTTAACAAATATTAATAATAAAAAAATACTAAATAAAAGTAAATATGCAAATAAAGAAAGGGCTGACCTGACAGGTGAGGAGTACAGCTCCTTCACAGGCCCCCATTCTATTTCTTAAATCAGCATACTCCCTCCCACAGCCCCCATCACTCGGACAGCACTGAACCTGGTCTTACAGGACCTTTATGGATGTGGAACACCACTATTCGCCTGAACTTCCTCTCCCATGCCCACAAACATTGTTAAGGAGAGTTGGTCTAGAGTCACAGGCAGATGTTTGCCGGGAAGACATAGACCTGTGCTGACCTGCACACAGACGTCATCCTCACTGATAGTATCCCGAACTGACGGTAACGAAGCAGCTCAACAGCAAAGGCGTCCGCGTACCTTTGACCATGCAGCGTAAGTTTTATGGGGAACACCTTGTCGCAGTCACTTTTAGGGAGGTGGCCTTAGTGTCGCAGCACCGTGACAGCACAGCGAGTCAACCTCCTTTGCTAGATAGCAACACAAGATAGATGGCCGCAAAGGTGGTGAGTTGATGGTTGCCGGGAAACAAGGCGGAGGAGGGAGGTGTGGCGGGTGTGATGACCAAGCAGCTTTCTCTTCCTTGTTGTGAGGCCATCTCATCATTTGTCTCTTCTCTGATTTGCATCCCCTGACTCCCCCCATGAATCCAATAGTGGTCATGAGCGTTCGGCATTGACTCAGTAAAGCTGCTGAACGCGTCATTATTGCTGGACCCACAAACGCAGAGGAGGGCGAGGGAGGCAGGCGGAGGAGGAATGGAAAAGAATAAAAATAGCTTATCAAAGGGAGCGAACATGAGGATGGCAATTTAGGATTAAATATCACAAATGTAAAAAAAAGGCACTGATCTCAAACTGCTTGTGTTGTTCTTCTCTGCCAACAGGAACTCCACCTACTGCATGAAGGTGTCCATGTCTCTGACTGTGGCGGAGAACGACACAAACCTGTGCTACAACTCCAACATGAGACGAGCTGAGAAGGCTGAGCTCAGCAAGAGTAAAGACATCCTCTGCCCTGACATAGATGACTACGTTGAACCCGGCAAAGAGCCGGACATTGTGTGGTACAAGGTGGGCTTTCTACTTGACCGAATGTATTTGCTAATTTGTGATTATATCGCCACAGCGGCCGTATGATTGGTGTGCTTTTCTACTCATTTGTTCACATGAGTAGCCTTGCCTGAGGTTTATTTGTGTTTTTTTGTGTTGCCCTGAAAAACAATAATGGGGCATCTGTCTTTGTGATTTTACAACCGAGAAATATATTATTGAATGGTTCATTGGTTTGTTTTCATCTAATTTCTTGGCTGTTTATGTTTAAAAGCCGTGTTGGAAATGCGGTTCCAGATCACTTAGGCAGATTATGTATGATGACAAATGATGTCGGTGAGATACTAAAGCTACGCAGTCGTGGAGAGAGAGAGGGGGACGAGCAGAGGACAGCCGCGGAGCTTTTTAATGAACACAAAACTTCTATGAGACGAAACATTTCGCAATGTCATCCTGTGCCCTGTGGAAAGAGCGCATGCCCTCCAAACGCTCCTGGTCCCCAATCTTTATTCAGCTTGCACCTCCTCCTCCTTCCTCACCTGGGCCCTTGCCTTTCTCAGGTCAGGCACGGCCTGCGGACAACAAAGTGCAACCCGGAGAAGTGCTCGGGCCAGACTAATCACAGGCAGATCAGTAGTAGATTAGCTGGCCGGGCTCGACCTCTAGGTTTTCCCAGAATTCAATTACGGCCTGGGTAATGACTGGGAGTGCTGGAACCCAGAGTTATTTGGACCACCATGGAGCCGCTGTGATTGAATTCGAAGGTTGCCGGGAGCAACTGTGGAATAGAATCCGCCGAGCCATCGTTGTCCCTGCCAGAGCACCAAGGAGCTGGAGAGAGGATCATGTCATGAAGTCATTCTCAGCGCCTGCACACACACACTCTCTCACATTCACAGGACAAACACACTTATTTTGCCAACAGAGACTACTGTAAATACAATTGTCTGTCCTCCGTGGCTTTGGCAGAATATTGAATAGAGAATATTCAGTTCAGAGCAATAAATCCTGATCAGATAAGTAGGATAATGGCTAAGCCTTATCATTTTACCATATGGAAATTGTATGTCAGAGTGCCAGGCTGTGCTTCCCGGCCACTTCTCCAGATCAAACAACTTGAAATTGTATGGCTATAAATTTATTATGAAGCAGAGCTAAGGTCTTAACCACAGTATTTTCATTCCGTGTGCCGTCCGTATTTCCATCTGACTTTTGCCAGTTGTTACGCATCTGTAATAGGTTTTGTCCTGTCTTTGTCCTTCTCTAATATGCAGGAGTGCCGCCCCAAGCAGTGGCGTGCCAGCATCATCCAGAAGAGAGATATTCTGTCTATCCAGGAGGTAAAGGAAGATGACATTGGGAATTACACCTGCGAGATCCAGTTTGGTGGCTTTGTGGTCAGAAGGACGACCGAACTCACAGTAACCGGTAAATCCTCTGGAAATTAAAAAAATTCTTTTTGTGTTTTTGTATGTGCAAGTGGACATTTCTTATTTATTTATTTTTTTTTAAATCACACACACACACAGACACACCACCGAGTACAGAAATGATCTCCTGCTGCTGTGTTAATTGCTGGGGGAGGTTGAACGCTGTGGCCTGGCCCCTATCCCTTCGTCTAACTCAGCACTTTCCAGTCAGCCAAGCACTGCTGAAATATTTAAGGCTATAGGCTAAACCCCTTCACACTGAGAGCTAAAGAGCCAGGACCAAGGTCAGGAGATTTACAGCACACTTACTCTTTGTTTCTATCCATCTCTCTCTCTCTCCCTCTGTCTCCCTGCCTCTCTTACTTTGCCCTGTACGGCTGCAAAGTGAGCATGTAGCAAATGAATGCATTCAGATCTCGAGACGTGTAGGAAACAGGTGCGCTAAGCTTGTGTTGCTTTTATTCCAGGTCGACTTCTCTGTTTAGGCTAGATGAAAAGCTTTCTTCCTTCCTTTTATTTCTATCAAACCAGTTTAGACACCACCTAATGTAGTATAGAGTGATACTGATACTGCTTGGGATGCTATGTGTTTTAAATAAGTATATTTAAGATAAGAGAAATAAAAGTTCCAAGCTAGTATAGTATATAGCAACACAGGTTTTAGTTAGATTCCCCCATTGCCCAAACTTATCCAACTGATCCGTGCATTTACAAAACTCATCAGCTTAGTGTGTGAGTGTCCAGGTGTGTGTGCGTGTGTTTGTTTGTTTGTGGCGTTTATTTGTCTGACTGGTCACCGCGATATGAGGGCGAAAGCAATGCGGGGTTTGCTATTTTGCTATCTATCAAAGATAAACAGGACGATACAGTAGATACATTAAACGGAGCAGGGTGTACCGCTGGATAAGATTAAATGTTATCCTGCAGGTATGACTTTGAGGCTGGCTGCAGTCGTGATTGATGGGCCAGTATTTTATCCACAGCACCGTTCAATAATATGAGGTAGATGCACTAGATTAGATTTTATCACCCTTGCCATCACGGGAAGAGTCTTTCAAATGATCAGGTTTCCCCGATTCTCTGTAAAAGACTTGGACTGGAGCGAGCACGTGAGGAGCAGCCGCTAGTACGTCCACTGGGTCCCGTTTGGGCTTAGTACCACAGGTTAAAGGTCACTTTATTGGATTTTTACAGAGAAATGCACATACTTCCTTTCATTTTTATTAGTTAAGTTTTAAAAAACATGACATTAGTAGAATTAGTAGCAGCAGAGCATTGAACAAAACTAAATCCCTTTCACCTTAGTCCAGCTTGTGTTTTAATGTGTTCTACATGTGTACCACACAGTAAATAAACTGGAAGGAGTGAGTTTCTTCTCTAACCTGTCATCGTGACCTTAATCTTCTGTAACGACGGTGATCATAAACCCTTTACTGCGTCATAAGTATACACAGCTTACATTAACGACACCGAGAGGAGGGAGGGGAGACTAGAAGGGGGCGCCGAATCAGCAAAAAACGAAAGAGAAAGAAAGTGATGGCATGTAACCGCCATCCATGTCGGCTGTATGCAGTGCGGGGCATGACAATAGCCAGAACAAGAGAAAATATATGACTGGGAGCAGCTTCAAAAGCAACCGTTTGAACATTCATGAGACAGAGAGAGAATCGACTTTTGATTTTCTCTCACTCTGAAGCTATTTTCCGGTGTTCTGCTCTTACTGCTTTTACCATCCATAGTTTTGCATCTCTTCGAATCATGCTTTTGGTGCACGTATATCCAGTAGAGTACCTATATAGAGCCACATAGACGCAGCCACACATTCTCTATAGTACCCTGATATACTGTATGCGCGCCATAATGGGATATCAATAGTTTTTTAGAGGATGTACGTTTATTTTACCCCCACACTGAGACGTCCTCCAGCTTTAATACAGTGGAAAACCATCAACAGCAACAGTGTGTTGTGATTTTTTTATTTATTTTTTATAGAGCCACCATAAAAGCCCGTCTTCAGCTCGGTATCATCAAGTACGCTGCTTCCGCTCTGGAAATACGGAGCATTTTGCCTTATTACCGTAGTGGGCTACCTCCTCTATAAAGCCTGCTAGAATCAGATGATCTCACTCTCACCATGGGCTCGTTTCCTTTAATAAACCTACACCATCATCCCCTCAAGTGGGCGTGCGATTATCCACGTTTTATCACATCCTGTTAAAGCCGACATTGCCTGGACAGCAAGCATAAAATGCCAAACCATGTCTGAGATCCGTGGGCTAATGTTGGGAGTTTATTTGATAGGCCAAGAGGAAGAAGGAGGTCATTAAGTTTAACTGATCTTAAGAACAGTGCAATAGACACTGGCATTTGCTTTGACCCTGCCTCGTAGCAGGTTGTGCGTGCATGTGTGTGTGACAGAGACTCCTGGTCTGACCCCGCTCCGCTGTGTAACAGCCTCCATTAGAAGCACTGGAGGAGCTGCTATCTGAACTAAGGTCGGCCCCGTAATAGAGGTTAACTGTGGGCATAAACACAGGCTCACGCAGATCAGGTTGATCCAGGAGCCCCTTAATCAAACCCCGATGCTCCTCAGGTTAATAGAAATGTAGGAGAAACAGCAACCCCTTGCCTCATTTCATGTTTATGTCAGGGTGCATTTAAATGTTCTTATCTCGTTCTCGTGGACACGTGGAAGGTACAGCCTGTGCTGCGATGGGAGTGTGTGCCTAGAACAAAAACACCATTATCAACAGATGGAAAGATTTTGTTTTCCCTTTTCCCCTCTACAGACCTCCACCTCCACCTCCCATCTGTAAAGAGAGTGCCTTTTTGTGTACTCTTATAATTGATTCATAGCAGCAGCAGCAGGTTCGCTATTTCCTCCGTTCCTCCAAGGATTGCAGTGCGTGGTCAGATTATTCTACACTTGTGTTTACCCCCGTCCTACTGTCGGAGACACAAGAAGCAATGCCTCAGCAGAAACCGCGACCCACCTATGATTAACCGATCCGCGCGAGCGCGTACAGTACGGGCCTGTTTATTTATGCATGCTCGTGTTTTTGTCTCCCTGAGGTTACATATGCATACGTATAAGAGTCTGTTGTGATACGTCTGTTTTTTCATTGTACATCTGAATCATTTCTGCTCAATTTTTATGGTTCTCCTAGGGCTCATTCCAGCTCTGTGACGGTAATGCTGCTATAGTGTAACACCAGATAAAGGGCCCGTTCAGCTGATGTATGCAGCTCCCTCTGCGTTCTGTAGGAAGGAAAATATTATACAGAAGGGAGCGGGAAAGGGATAAAGAGAACAAGGGAGTGAAAGTGACTGATAACAGCAAAGGAGAGAGAGAGAAGAGATAGAAAGAGTGAAAAAGATAGAGAGGTTGGAGCTCCTGTATCTTATCTGTATTCCCTGCCAGTGTTTCCCAGCAGAAACAGTGTGTCCAGGACTATAAACAGACTATTATCCTAGTGTTTATCACAGTGCACATTACCGTTTGCCTCTGTCGGACTTACTGTAATGGAGTCGTTTGGTTTGATGGATGCCTCAGGCGTGGGTTTCTATCTATTGCTCCCATTATACCTCTGTCTGCGTCCCTTCACTGTAGAAATGTCTGCCTGCACATTCAGCATAGCCTGCAAGCATGGTGATTGAGGTTATGGCCAATGTAAATGTACCATTTGGCACAGTGAATTGGAGGTGCAGGGGGCAAGAGGAAATCGAGGGGAGGAGAGGAATCATCTACGTTACATTACTGCTTGTAGAATATCCACAGTGAGAGGGGTGAGGCTTTTGAAATTCACTTTATGCACTGTGAATAAGTATCTCTATGTGTGAAAATGAAATATGCAGCTGTTAGAGCTTTATTTTGTTTGTTTGCATATTCTCCGCTCGGCGTATAGGAATGCATTGTGGCTGGGTCTTGCAGCAGGTAATGCTGCATTTAAGATTCATCCATCAGAGTTCACAGTAACCTGATTGCCCTTGCCCTTCTGGGCTCCTGCTCACATGTGAGATAGGAGAGCAGGCGCGCTGTGATGTGTAGTGTGCATATATGCATGTGTGCATTGGCCGTTTTTTTTGTGTGTCATGAGGAGCTGAGGTGTGGGGAGGTGATCCGGGACGTTGTCTCATCGCAGTAAAAGGTTCCTTACAGTTCTTCGACTATGGGGTCACCTTCAGAAGCAGGAACACTTTGCGTCCTTATAAAACGTTACTGCCCGTGTGCACATGCGTGAGCCGTGCGATTCGTTTATTTATTTCATTATCACGCCGATAACCGGACTTTTACCCAGCCGGCCGAATCTCAGCGCACGCTGCAGGAAAAAAGGTGGAGGCGGAAGCAGCCACCAGAGAGGAGGGAAGAGAAGACAGTGGCATCCACACCTGCGCCATCTGTTTTCCTTCCCCATCCATCAGGCTGAAGGAGGATAGATGGATGGAGAGGTAGCGATTAGCTCTGATATTATCCCGGAGAGCGAGGGGAAGAGGAACGAGTGGGGAGAGATAAGAGGTGTGGGGTGAGAAAATAAGATGGGTTTGCTCTCAGCTGAGACCCTCTCTATCTCCGGGTCTATATGCTCGCGTGAATACATCGCACCTCTGCCCGCCTGCGGTGTGCTGGCATGTCACGATCACGCTAAACACTCAGCCTCGGCTACTGTACGTGTCCTTGGGGATAAGATGATAAAATCGCACCTGAGATAGGTGTTACTCCAAACGGTTGACTTTTCCTAACTTCCCCCGACACACATGTTGGGAGCACGCACACTCGCGACAATCACACCCATGAGAGGCCGGCGCACCCACCGAGAAAGCACTCTGCAGCTTTATAGCTGTGCAATATAACCTGCTGTCTGTCACATCTCCTATGATATCCGTTCGGCATGTAGAGGGTGTGGTGTGAGGATATCTAAGGGACGTGTGCAGCGCTGTAGATGCACACGCTTGCGAAGGCTATAAATTAACTGAGCCGCCAAGTTACTCATGAAACAATAGTACTGGCAGGATAGGGCGTAACAGAATGGCTCATTAGTTTAAGGTCAACTATCACTCTCGTCATTAACTAATCTCCCTCTTTCCTTTCACCCCTCCTCCCCTCCTCTCAAGTGTTCTCCACCTCACTTCATCACTATTCACCAGCTGTCCTCTTACACTCCGAGCAGGCCAGAGTTCACATTGTTTTAATTCAATTAAAACTGACATCAATCTGCATGTGACGAATGAAATTTACATACTCCACAATTAATCTTGCCTGACCCAGCCCACTCCACCCACGTACACACCCTCGGTCGCTGGTTATTATCATTATCTAGGCCTGCGGGGCTGGTACCAGAGCTTGAGCGAAATTAGAATTACGATTCTGCCTTTTGAAGCCCTTTGAAGTGTAGGTCAATAATTAAACAGCATTTCTCTGTGGCTTAAATGCACATCTGGAAACGACATGCCAGTGCTGTACTTTAGAGAGCTGGTCCTCCTTTCAATAAAAGCCTGCTCTAAGATATTTAGCGAGTAAATATTGATCGCATTCACATTCATCATCGCAGCTATGCAAATGACACACAGCTCTCTTGTTTGACTATCTCCTAATAACGCCAGTCTGCCCGTCAAACAGAGAGAAGAGCGGAAGAATGGGAAGATTTAGACGCGTCCCCCTTGTAGGAGCACTGGTTAAGCACAAAACCAAACATCACCACTGCCCGCTTTCTATTAACGCCTCAGTAGCATCGCTAAAGCAGATCTCCATTTACTGTTCGCTGAGATTGCGCCCGAGATTTAATATGAGCTCGCACTTAAACGGAGAAATAAATGATGGCATCGCTGAAGCCAAGAAAAGCTACGAAAATAACTATGCTCTTTTTGAAGTTGTCTTCACAAGCGTTTCCAAAAGTGCTGCCCTTATGCGCCCGCTGCTGGAACGCTGCAGCCCACCGATCCCTGGAGCCGTGCGAAAAATATGGTCAGTAGGAAAAAGAAAGCTTTGTCGTGTACTCTCCTCGAGATGTAAATCACAGACGCTCCCAATCCGGTCTCTTAAGTGGACAAATCCAGGCTTTCTCAACTCTCCCTGTGTCTTTTTCCTCCCCTCTCTTGATATGCTATGAATGTTCAAGTTGCTGCTGTACAGCTGTAACTTCCCTTGCTCTTAAAAACTACTTTTAAACTAGTAGTGAAGTTTAAAGCCTACGTGCATGTGAATTAGTGTTCAGTTTTGTACCTTAAAGCAAGGTTAGAGCTCCTACCATCTCATTTTTGAACACAGCAGTAGCTACAGCAGTGCTAAAGGCTTCAGAGTGAGGTTTAATTTGAACAGCTAGCGGGGAAGTTTTGTGGATGAGCTTGTGTTTCTTTTTTTTTCTCTTCTCATTCTTTCCCTCTTGTGTGTTTATTAATAAATTTAGAATACCATGTTTTCTATAATCATGCTATGTTATTGATCTTGCAATCCCTATTGCCTTTCACCAACAGTAAGCAGTAGTTGTTCACTCTCTGTGCATCCTGAACCACTTCTTCCTGCTGTTATTTTCCTTTCCTTTCCTAGTTAACACCTAAATGTTTTAACAATGACACTCACATGTTTTAACAATGACACTCACAGTTCTGTTATAATCAGATCTCTGCCAGCTGCAGTATGGTTCTCATGACAGGATATGAAATGGCTGAAGGTCAATTAGGGTCCATAAATAACCCTCTCATTATACAGTGTCCGTAAGAAAAGAGATTCCAGAAGGCTCTCTGTCCAATTAAAAGATAAGAAGGTGACCATTAACAACCACGGGGGACGGTGACAACAGAAAATCCAGAGATTGTCACACATTTGATCTCAGCCACAGAGCAACGGTGGAGACGCACTTGGGCACGCCCCGGCGTCTCCAAATTAGTGGATAGCATAGGTGTGCCCGAGCGTCTGTGGGCGCATTTGCATGCAGGTTTAGATGTGTGCTGCTAATGAAAGAGCGCAAAACAAGAAAGATTAGCGTGCACATGCAGCGACACTCGGATACAGGTGCAGGGCAGTGGAACGGCAACAAAGCGAATGGAGGGGCTGTCTGCACGCTGAAATCTCCAAAGCTCCTATGTTTTTTGTTTTTTATTAGCGCAATGTTTCAGGGTACCTAATGAAGACCTCGCAGGTCAAAACATTGCTCTAATTAAAAACTTGGAAACAGGAGATTTCAGTATGCTGACAGGGTTATTTTCAAGTGAACGAAGTCTGGTACGCAGAGAGTTTGAAGAAGCGGTTTCTCCTTTTTTTCCAGGAACGCAGCAGACGTTGTTTTTCCTGCCAAGAGAATATGATCTAAATGAATGCATGCAGTTATACATGAGGCTCAATCACAACCAGTGTCCCTCTGTACGCCATCATCCCAGCTCTGTTTCTCCCTGGAGTTACGGATCCTCACGAGGTTGATGCAACCCTCACCCTTTCTTTGTCACACGCACCTCTAAATCGTGCTTGCAGCGCACAATCAAAGCGCCTCTGCCCTGCAGCGAAGACTCAGAAGAGCTCTGTAAGAACGTTAGGTGTAGGATCGCCCTCCTAATTACACCAATGTGCCTCGGTATGTTTCTAATACTGTTTGCAGGCACATGTATTTGTCTTAAGCAGCTTTCTCTTTTCAGATGCACTAAATTTTGATTCCTTCCACATCACAGTCATTTCAGACCCAGCAGTGGTGTCTCAGCAGAGAATGCTGTGTATGTAAAAACGAGGGCGTTTTTTTTTTCCTACCCTCCTGTATGTCCGTGACTAAACGCCTTAACTGTCATTACCATTTTGTGTTGCCACCACTTTCCCTGGTACACAATGAAAATGATGTCTTTACAGCAGCATCATTGCTTCTTGTGCTCTCTCTCTCTCTCTCTGCATCTTTCTCTCTATTCCCCCTCCTCTGGCATCCCTGCACAGTTAGAGAGGCTGTCCAAGAAACCAGTGTCAGCATCTACAGAGTGTGTGTGTGTGTGTGTGTGTGTGTGCTAATGGCAGTGCCCACATTCTTTGTAGTGTGTGTGTGTGATGGTGCACACGCACTTACATATGTTTGATTTAGTACATGTCCCTTCTCATCTCTGCATCTATACATCTGCTGCACGTGCCTATCCGTGCATATGTGCACACGCCGGGGCCGGGCTGGGCGGGAGAGCATGCAAGTGTATGTACACATGCATGTATACCTGCCCAGCTGTGATAACCGCAAATTAATGGGCGAGTTTTTGTTCCACCTGTTCCTCCCCCGAAAGCCAGCCGCCACTTTAGATGCACAGGTTTAAGCCTCATTGCTTCTGTCAGCCAAAGAAGAGCAGGTTTCTCTGAAGCAGGCAGTGCACCAAAATGACTGATGAGATGATGGTAGTCGGTGCCAGCAGCACCCACGTAGCAGTTTTCTTTGCTATAGCAGCGATTAGGTGATGGGCAGCCAAGCTACAGGTGGCCAGCAGATATGTAGGCTGATGGTGTGGGTGAGATTATGCTGATGAATGTCTCTGATTGACACATTTACCTCCAGTATATTCTCTGACATTTCTGTCTCGCTAGTCCAACAATATAAACTGTCCCATGTGACTCACCTGTTGTCCTCCCCCCCCTCCCTCCGCTGTGTCTGCCTCATGATCAGATACATTTTGTGCCTTAATCAAAGGTGTGTGGAGCGGCGAGGTAAAGTGTAGAAGGAGACTGAGTCAGCCTTTATTACTGACTTGCCAGTTTGCTGCAGAATGATGTGGGTGTGAGGAGTGTCATATCGTTTTTTTTCTCATCCTGTATATGGTCACCACTTCTCTCCTTTCCTTTCCTCTCCTCTCACTTTTCGTGTTGTTGCTCGGAAAAAGCAGAAATGCAGAGACAGGTAATTACCGTGGTCGAGGGGCTCTTTTCTCTCGTTTTCCTCATATTCTCTCCAACAAACAACTTACCCTTCTCTCTCACAAGTGTGCTCTCCCTCCAAAGTGTTTCTAGTTATATTTTTAAACTCCTGCCTAATAAACAGTTTCAGGGAGAACAGAAAAACTACAGGAATTATACTAATAATCTAAAAATTCTTGTGTGATTTTTGTTTTTTTTTCCTGCCTGTGGGCTCGTGTGGCTTTGGAGTTTCACTGTGGTGCAGTGTGAGGGGCTGGGTCCACTCCTGCAGTTGTTTAGCAGTGCACTGAAGCAGGCTTTATGCTGATTAACTGCATCACATCTGATGGATTCTCAGCGACCTCTCCACCTCTCAATATAGCTCTGGGAGCCTTTCAGGGGGAAAAGGCTTCCCTTTTTAATTAGACAAGAATAGGAAATCTATTAGTGAATGCAGACAAGGCCCGGCGCTGAATGAGGGATTTTCTGAGTCCTGTTTGTGTTGAGCTAACCACAGCCATCTCCTCTGCTGTTGTTGCATTCACCAGCACACGACTGATGTTGTTGATGCACTCAGGTATCAGATGGGTTTTTGTTACAAAAGCATAAGAAGAGTAATTAAGCTGATACTACATCTGTATTGTTGTAATACTGCTTCCAGCCATCAACGTGCATTTTTCACTGGAGGCACTGTGAGCTGTCACAATGAGAAAAGCACAGATGTTACTAATAACATTAACAAGGCCTCTGCTCTATTCATCTGTCCCAGTGAGTAAACAGTATGACAGCGGTATACTATGCACAACAGCAGGACTGGAGATTGGTCGTCCTGAATGACGGCAGGATCCAGATGTGAACCTGCACTTGCTTCTTATTGTTAAAGATCTCATAGAAAACAACGACAGTGTGCGCCAGTGACACGTAGTGTGCATCTTCTGTTGATCTTATTTGATTCAACTCACAGCCACTTCATTAATTTATTAATTTTCTGTAACAGCAAGTGCTCTGGAGGGACTCAGGCGGGGCTGGAGCCTATGCTGGCTAACACACGGCAAGAGGTGGAGTACACCCTGGACAGGTCACGTGTCTATCGCAGGGCTAACACAGAGACAGACACATTCATTCATTCATTCATCTTCTATACCCGTTTAGTCCTGTTAAGGGTCACGGGGGTCTGTCATCGGGCGAGAGGCAGGGGTACACCCTGGACAGGTCGCCCACCTATCGCAGGGTTAACATAGAGAGACAGACAACCATTCACACTCACACGCACACCTACGGCAAATTTAGAATCACCAATTAACCTAAGGCCTTGTGGGACTTGTCTTTGGACTCTGGGAGGAAGCTGGAGTACGTGGAGAGAACCCACGCAGACACAGGGAGAACATGCAAAATTCACACAGAAAGGGCAAAGTCAGGCGGTGGTTTCGAACCCGGAACCTTCTTGCTGACTCGCAGCCTCTTTCTGAGAGTGAATTTTCCTCATCGCCTCAAACGTGCGTCCTTCCACTGCTAAAAATAGTCCCCAACAAATACACTATTTACCGTTGTTTGGCAAAGGAGCTCCTCAATGGTGGCTGTTTACAATAAATTGCTTCTCTTTGTAATTGTTAAATTACAGTATAAAATCTGTAACTTGTTTTTAAAAGACGTAGGTCTGTGGACATACGCCTGAGTGCGATGACAGACAAAAGACATATTCTTTTAATGAAAATGTCAAGCATGCAGTCAAGTGTCCATACCTACACACTCCCGTGTAACAAACAAGCGCACATCCCTAAATCCTTACGCCCCCCTCCCCCCCGTGGGGTGAACAGTACTCTGCAGTGTATGTTGCATGAGGATCTACAACTTTGATAAATTAAAGACCAGAGAGGTCTTCTTCGTGATCATGTTATATTTATGTGGAGGAACAAACAGAACAGAGGGAGATGAGAGCTTCAGCACCGCAGCACTGTCTCTGGTCCAACCGTTCAAATATGCAGGCAAGCCTCAGTGTTTATTACTTGCACAAGGGGGGAGAGAAAAAAAAGAGAAGTTAAATTTTTAATGCAGGGGCGAACTTTCACTGGAAAATGTTTGTTGGATGATTTATTCAAAGTCTTGCTTGTAGAGGGGAATATTTGTTTAACAATCAGTTGCGGTTCATGTGAGGATGGCCTTCTTTCCTGTAAGAGCACACTCCTCATGGTTCGTCTTGGCCTGATTGAATTCCTCACAAAACGGGTCGTGCGTGTGTTTTCCAAGTTGCGATGTTTGCGACTTACTGACTTCGGGGAGCCGATGCAGGATGGGCCTCACGTACGGCCTCCCTAAATGCTTTGCTTTGCGATTCCGCACACTCTTCCACGCGCCTTCGTCTCGTGGCATCTGGGGCGTCTCGCTGGGATAACATGTTACATAATTAGCACCAAATTAACACTCAATTAGGCAACCCGTGTTGAGAGGGTGGGGACACACTATCTTCGGAGGCTTTAGAAATCACATCAGCGCCACATCCACCACCTGGCCTGCTGAGAACATACTGTACATCACTTGCATATAAACTTACAATGCTCTAAATATATAGTGGTGTCTTCTTGGCTGCAATGTTCGGCAGTCCCCAACAGAGAGAGGGATCAGGGATGATGTGTTCCAATAAGATGTTGTTTCAACTAAGAGCTTTGATTTATAGATTGAGCCTCCACAGACCAGGCCGGTTATGATACTTGTGCTCCTCTTGAGGGTTGGGCGATAAAGAAGATCTGAGAAGGTTTTAATAAAGTTCAACTTTGAAAGTGTTCTCTTGCAAATCCATCTGCAGCAGGGCGAGATTCGTCTGTGTTATGAGGCCCGGGCACGGAGAAATCCGATTTCATCTGTTGTGTCCTTTCCCAGAAGCTACCCCGCTGATAAGCAAAGTAGCTCCCAATTCTGCCTTTTCCTTTTTAAATGTGTAGGTTTTGTTAGTAGTCCAGTCTGTTCCGTTGTAGCTGTGTCTTTTCTCCACAGACTTCCTCAAGGAAAAGATTACAAAGGAACAGAATTAACGTCCGGTTGATAGGAAAGTCCCAGATTATTTCTTTACTCTGCAGCACCGGCTAAGATAAGCGATCCAAAGACTCGAAGCTAAAGGGCACGATCATTTTATTCTTTGGAGAGCCGTACAGGATCCCACACAAACAAATAAAAATACCTTCTAATATAGAAACAAACTTATTTCTTCTTTCTTTTACAGCCTGCCTCTTCATCTTTCCCTCATGTTTTCCTCTCCTCTCACATCTCCAACTTCCTCTGTCCCCTTCATTTCTTTTTGCACGCATGCTTAGACACTCCAGCACACACACACACACACACACACATTCACACCTCTGTTGGGGTGGGGTTCTTTATTTCATTAACAGCCGCTTGCACGCCAAAATTCATTATGCCAGCCTTCTGTTCTCGTGCATCCAAGCATGCCAGCTAACGTGCGGAACAAATTTCTCTCCCCCCTCTTTTCACCCTTCCTCCCTCACTCTCCTCCCTCACTTCTGCTAATAAGTATGTTTAGGATGTGATTCACCTGCATCAAAGGCTCCCTGTGAAGTAGTCCGCTTTGTATCACTGGTCTATGATTAGTCATTACTGTCAAGCTCTCAGTGTTTCCCTCTGTTGCTATGCTTTGAAGCTAACAGGTGGTTGAATCCGAAATGCAAATAATGCAGATATCGCTGCAGCCTCTCGTGAAAGCACGGTGGCGATGGTGCTTCTTTGTGAAACGTCGCTGTGTCGTGTGGATGTCACTTGGACATGTAGCACCCACCTAGACCAGACCTGGCACCTCCACCCCTTAGCAATGACACTCCTCGATGGCAGCAGCCATCCCCAGCAGGACACAAAAAAACAACTCAAAAAACATGAAAAACAACTCAAGGTGTTGACCTGGCCTCCAAAATCAGTAGTCCCAAACTGATAAAGGTGTATCTGTGGGATGATCTACAGAGGCCCCGCACCTTAACCCATAGGACCCAAAGTCCCCCACTGACAACAATCTGCTGCCAGACACCACAGGACACCCTCAGAAGACCCATGTCTATTCTCTGATGAGTCACAACTGAGGAAGACGTACACAATATTAGTCATATTGGTCATATTGTTACACCTGATTGGTGTATTTGTTGATACGTCCCATTGGTATTAAAGGCTTAGTTTGGTTTCTTTGAAATTAAGTGGTATGGGGAATTAAAAAAAAATGAATAAATCAGTTTATGCTATATTTAGAATATTATCATCGCTGTAACTTACCGTCGGACCCTTTTTCAAATGTAGAATTGAAGCCGTTTATTCGCTCTCTTCAAAGCCACCGTGCTCCAATGACAAAAGCAGTCATTTCACCTTGCTGGAACACAGGAGTTGTTAATGCCAGTACTTTCACTCTGTCTGCATCTCAAAATTGGGTCCAGACGAACCACCTTCACTGCAGATAAGTGCCTCATACATGCCCAATCCAAAGATACCAATCTATCCCTTTAAGAATCTGATTGAGAAAGTAGGTTGATAGGCCCTTTTTATAGAATTTCCTGGGACTTCGTATGCCATCATTAAGTCAGTGGAAGTAACACATCAAATGTGTCTCTGTTGTGAATTTTTGTTATTTCTTATATCTGGAAAATGATGGGTTCTGATTTTACAAGTGTATTTTATTAGAACTGCCACACTGGGACGTTTGTTTGCTATCAAGTACACACACTATTACACGTGAAATGAGAAAAAAAACTACTTTTTCCCATCTGAATCTCAAGTGAATACTCCTCCTCCTCCACGGAGACTGCCCTAAAAAATTGCCCACTACTCCTGTCTACATTTGCCAAAGCCACCAACCTTGTTGCCATGGATATTGATAGGGTGGCACCTTGGGTTCGGCTGTGTTGTGACAAGTTATTCCAAGTGGAATAAAAAGGGCTTTGTCTTGAAATAAAGCCGGGGCGGAGGAGGAGGAGGCGGCGGTGGAGGGGTAGCCCTCTGGGACTTGCCTTATTTATGAAACCTCAGTGAACGCACTGCCATAGAACAAACAGGCCAAACATGATTGCCACTCATCTCCAGTGCTTGTTCGTTCTAATACATGCATTTAGGTGGAGGACTATAAATTGCTTTTAGCCTATTTGTTTGTTTTTTCACTCGCAATATCTCGGGCATTGTAACTCTGTGACATGTTAGGAGAGTGATGCATGTTAGGAGAGTTTACAGAATTACATTTATTGGAGCAGAAGAGGTGCTATCAACACAGCAAAGACCGAGAATAATTTGACCCACCGTGTTTAACATTCTGCATTTTAATGTTTTTGACATTTAGTTTTTCCCTTTTCTTGCCTTTTTGTCTCCGGTTGATCCACCAACACGTCCACAGAGCTCCACAGTGTGTATAAATGTGTGTGTGTTTATTTATTGTGGTGTGTTTCTGTAGGGTTGTAATTGCTGGCTGATTTGTGGTCAGAGAGGAGCAGACATCCTGCAGGGAATATGTCAGGTTTTTAAAAGCAAAGAAAAAGACCTCAGTTCTGCACCCGTTTAACCTCGACCACCTCCCGGGAGGTCAAAGCACTAAATCAGCTTCTCTGCTTTTATTAGCTCAGGATTCATTGTACAGTGCTGGACAGACAGCGGCTACTTCTCTAGTGTAGTGTATGTGTGCACCTGTGTGGTTAGTCAAAGCAGGCCCCTAGGGTTAGACACAGAGTCTGACATTTGAATGAACTGTAGTCTTATCGGTCACTCGTGCAACAAATGTAAAAATCTTAATGCCAATCCGCTGCTCGGAGCTAGCTTTACGGTAGAGCTCTGTCAATGGTTTCCCCACATGGGAGTATATTATACTAATGTTATAACATACATAAATGCATGCCCGCCAATGGGGGGGGACAAACGGATCTGCTTTCACGGGCCCAGGATAGAGGCCCAGAACTGGGCCCTCATTAAATTATGAAATAAATAATAAAAATTAAAAAAATAGGCCTGTTTGTGGAAAAAAAAAAACCCCGTAATATTTGAGTTACATAAAAGCTTTTTATTTGTTTTCTTCCTAATTGTCTCTGAAATAGTGGTCAAGACCCCCCGACCCAACACAAAATGGTTTGGGCCACTGATCAAAATTTGATGTTGCCTTTTGGTTGGAAGTTCAATACGCTCTAAATGTTAGCACAAGTCTGATGCTCAGAAAAGGAAAGAAAAGAGAAGAAGAAAATAGAGGCCTTAAAGATTTTCTTAACAAATATTTTTAAAAAAGGTGGTGACAGTGAAGGTGGTACTAGTAAAGTGAACGTAGAAGGCTAGCGCTAATGATGTGTGTGTAGATAAAACCTGTAGGTGACACATATATCTCTGAATCGCCACATTCGTACTCAGTCATATTAGAAAAAACAGGATTTAGCTTTCATATTTTTATTCCTTGAAAGTGTAACTCAATTAGTTATTTAAGTATCAGGAGGAAAGGACCTGGTTTCATTGCGCCCTAATTGCGGGGCGGTGAAGCCCTCCCTGCAGCTTTTCTCCACCTACCACCCATTTGGAGGCCCTAGTAATGACCTCCATTGCCATTGTAAAGGCTAGTGGAG
This sequence comes from Planiliza haematocheilus, assembly GCA_005024645.1. Classification (NCBI taxonomy): domain Eukaryota; kingdom Metazoa; phylum Chordata; class Actinopteri; order Mugiliformes; family Mugilidae; genus Planiliza; species Planiliza haematocheilus. Next base: position 353,478 of record SRSE01000940.1, on the reverse strand, counting down.
AGATTGTACACCCTGCCATGATACCTACCTCCAGCTGCTGCCGTGCTGTAGTGTGCTCTGCTGTTGTAAAGCACAGTCGTATGTCTAAAAAGTAGGCTTTGACTGAGCTTTTTATACTACAGAGCTGAATAACTGCACTCTTAAATATAAATCCCATAAATGGTGATCCTGATATTTAATGGGAGTCCTCACCGAAGTCTGTTTTCTCAATTTTCTTCGGACAAACACGGTCTGTCTATCATGTTTGTGTTCATCCACCGAAGGCTGCCACATGCCCTGAAATAAAGCCAACTTTTCCAAACCTCATTAACGCTAGTGCCTCACTGTTGTACACAGTTATTTATTATAGTGTAAAACACTGCTTCCAATTACAGTTCATAAAAAAAGTTGCTTGCTTACCTTTCAGTGGCAAAATATATCTTAGCACAAGACTGCGCAAATTGGAGCAGAAAAAAAAAATATGTGGATGAAAACACATACTTTCTGAAGAAGTGGCCCAAATTATCCTCAAATCAGAAGGCTGTGACAGGCACTAGGTAGCGCATGATGCACTGCAGATTGCACGGGGGGAAAAAATAAAAACAAAAATCCAACAGCAGCAAGGCTGTGCCTCAATCCGACCAAACCGCACAACAAAATGGCTGCATGTGACAGATGTTGCGTGTAATATTTAAAGGCTGGCACCGTAAAGACTGCCATCAGCTCCTATATAACCACTTAGGCTTATTAAACACGTAAGATGATATTATGTAAAAAGGTTTGATCAAAGTATGCCTTATGGTTGGCAGTGTGGGCATTTTATGAGGTATTGTTCCTCTGCTAAAATATTTTACTTGATATCAAGATATCCTAGATTTCTATGTAAAAGAAACTCAAGAAGTGTGATCACGTTTGAATCTTTTCATAAAAAAAAACTAATGGAACATGGCAGGGCAGTGGCAATCAGTCATTACCTTGTGGTTAAATGGCCCCTCCTATAGCTAGTCCCACAATAGTATGGTGCCATAATGAGAAATTAGGAGTCGGGGCCACAGAGGAAGTGTAGAAGAAAGTGATGGATTCGGTCCAGATGGTCACCAGTGCAGGCAGGACAGCGGGAGTTCTGTTAACACTTTTCAACGCGGCCGCAAACAGCCACACAGCTAAAACTACGATAATACCAACAATAAAATCACGCCATACTGTTTGTTGTTTACTTAGCCACATGTGTCTCCTAATAATGCCATCAGTGACATCTCATTAGCAAATAGAGTCTGCATGCTTTTGGAAGGATTTGCGATTGTAATCCGAGTCTCTGGGCAGATGCCGTGGCAGTCACAGCTGTGTATCTTTACGGTTATATTTTCCTAACTGATCACCGCTCAAAACGCCACAAACAGATGCGGCTATGGCGCGTGTCTGCGGAGAAATGGAGCGTCTGACATGTGTCTAAAGAAGTGCCGCTGTCCATGCTTCTATGTCAAGGAGCAGAGGAATGCGGTGATGAAGGCCTTTGCGTTCGCTGTAGGATCAGCGGAGTCTAATGGACGCTCATCAATTCCTCCTGTCTAGGGAAGTGTGTGTCATGACTCCTGTAACTACTTCTGACAAGAGTGATGAAGCACTTGTTAAAGTTGTAAGCTTCTGCTGGAGTTTGAAACCTTCAGATATAAATCTGTGTAGAGGGAGATGGACAGAGACAGTGAGTGAGGGGCGAGCATGGGAGGGGGGATAAGTGAAACGGCGAGACAAAGAGCGCTTATGGTTCAGTCGTGACAGATCGCAGAGACGGGGGGAGTTGAGTGAGAAAAGCTAATGATCTCCATCTGTCTTGGGAAGCTTGGAGAGAAGAGCATTGTTAGATTTTTTGGAATTAGGGGAAGCAAACAAACACATGACCTGCAGACCTCACCCTGGCACTGTTTTATGTGACTGGCTTCATTTGAGTGGGCTGGTGAAACATGGCTCAGGGACAGCGTAGACCATCAGATGTGTTATTCTAATGACTGCAGCTCTCCAGTAAGTGTTTGTCTAACAGTGTGTGTGTGTGCGCGTGTGTGTTTACTGTATGAATGCCAGAGTCTATTTCAGCTTCTTGTACGTGCGACTCTGTTAATGTAAGTTTGTGTATTTATAACTTTGAGCATATTGATCGGGCATGTATGTGCACAGATGAAACTAATGAATCACTAATTGGAATTTGGCAAAGGATAAACACAGTCTACAGGGATGGTGTGTATGTGTGTGTGGCATTAGTGGGTGCCACTCACACTAGAACTCAAGATTAATTTAATGCTTTCTCTTCCACTTTGTCCAGTTAAGTTACTGTTTAAGGGTCAACAAGTCATCCCAGAATAAATCAGTTTAATGATGCTTCGGTTAAACTACAGTTAAGTGAAAGGTTGTGAGTTAAGTTAAAGAGGAACTACTGTTTTCTGTTTTCTACAACCAGAACCATAAAATACCATTGTTTACTCACGTATATCACTTCTGTTTCATTTACACTCGTTCAGGAGATAATTAGATCGGCGTATATCCACTTAGAAAGAGTGATCAGGGCACCGAGGCGCCCAGACTCTAAATAACGCACTATCTGCAGCGAAACTCGTTCATTTCGCCAATATTTTGTTATGATACGCTAGTGCTATTCACCGTTGAGTCCGGAGTTACCTGTTATCGTCATCCAGGAGCTGTAGATTGACCTACAGACCCTGGATGATGTCCTCTGACCTGGACGATGTCGTCTCTGAGCGGCGCACGTACCTGCGACGACGGTCGGCTTGTTTACCTGTAATTTGCTACTGCTATGGTTCATCCAAAAAACTTGCAAAAAACTAGCAGTAGCAAATTACAGACGACATCGTCCAGGTCAGAAGACTGTAGATTGTAGATTGACCTACAGACCCCAGATACCTTTAACGCGTAACTCCGGACTCAAAGGGAAAGGTTGTGCCTTGTTGTCAAGGTAACAGTAGTGAACAGCTAGTTTTTAGGTGGCCGGCTTCACTGTCGGCAATTTGCTGCTGAAGTGTTGCTCAAGCGTTCATTGGTGACGTCAACCAAGCACTCGTGAATGAAAAAACACACGTGATTAGTTGAGGCATCCCTACGTCATCAGAGTGTTGATTGTTGTTTCAGTTTGAAAGAAGAATAAGAAACAACTGGTCTTGTTTACTCATCCATTCATTCATCCATTAATTTGCCCTTTACCGACTTCCTTGTACTTGCAATTTAAAAAAAAAAGGCAACTGGACTTGTAGAGTTTTTGAGATGTTTCACCACTCATGAGTAGTGACTTGTCCTGTTGCCTTTTTTTTAAAATGCTTTTTGGATATACCATGGCCATTTCTGAGGTGGAAGGCAATCTCTTTAAGTCGGTTTTAGTTCACCAAGAACCTCCTTTGACTCACATGTGTCTTAGTTCGATCCTTGAGAACTATTGTAGCTTAATTAAGGAGACTGCTCCTCTACTGGACTGTTTATCAAGCAATTTCCAGAGTGTTTGCTCAAAGTGCTCACTCTCAGAAAAAGGAGAGTGGGCGAGTTGTCAATTTCTGTCCTCCTCATTTCTAAGCTATACTCTCGCCTTTGCAGAAGGGGTCTGTTGTCCGCATGCACATGTTAAATAGTCTATCAGCTGTGTTATCTGATCAAAACTATTTTGCACTCCTCCGTGTCAAAAGAGTGAAGCACTTGAGAGAGCTGCGAAAATAGTTTTGATCCTAGGTTAGAATCAGAATCTATTTGGTCATTGCAGCAAAGCATAGCAGCGGTTCATAAAGTGTGTGAAAATACTTCACTAAAGATGAAGCCCACCCTACCGTGAGCTACAGAATATGTGACTGAGTACTAAAGCACAACAAATGTCTTACTGCACTCATCTGAAAAAACATCAGTTAACGCTAGCAGATCCAAATCCTCTCAGCGGCAGTCAATTAACGACTTAACTAAACGTCGTGTGGTAACAACAGTTTGCTTTTAAATTTGTTGTCTGAAGTTATACCGTTATACACGGAAAAAGGATTCAGAGGTATACCGCTTTTTTTTTTTTTATCCCGGCTACATTATCCTATCTTACAACACACTGCGGCCCACAGTATTGATAAGCTCATAAGCTTCTTTTTTTTTTGAGAGGCGCGTATTAGAAGTGTCACACTGACGGTGTTTACGGTGTTGACGTGTTGATGTGGGCTGTAGCCGACAGCAGTTTGTGTTCAAGCTTCAATTAGCTTGAAGAAAAGCCTCCATGGCTTTCTTAGTGTGAGACGCTCCAGTATGTGTTCAGGTCAACAGTGTAGATTTCATTGCCACAAAGCATTTTAAACTTTATTTATACTTTGTTTTATGTGTGACGTCATCGACTAGACTCAAATTTCACCACGTATTAGTTGACTTTAAAAAAGTCAAATAGGAATTTTCATTTATTTCTCTCCAGATACTTCTACTCACCTCCTTCCATCACTCCTAAATACGTAAATCAAAACCATGACACAAAAAGCATCAGTATAGTCCCCATACACTGAAATTGAAAACTGCACTTTGACATCGACAAGTTATTTCTGACAATGTGACATTATGAATACAACTCAACACAACTCAATGAAAGATCAGCACAGCTAAATAAAGGTAAATTATGTTTTTTTTTATTTTATTATTTTTTGAAAGCCCTTGAAGCTCTTCAACGTGACCGACCTGACCTCCACACCACCATATCACACACAAATATTGTATAACCTGCTACTCCTATGGACATGGCTAGCATGGAATATTTTAGATTCATCTAGCGTCTCTGTGCGTTTCTGTTCAGAAGCAGAAACCTTATAAACTCAAAAGTTTTATTTTTTATCCAGACTCCATCTTTGCATTTCTTCAGCAACAATATTTTTACCTCAAGGCTGACAGTGACGTACCATCCTGCCGGGTGAACAAAAAAATTTCTGCTTTTCATACCCATCTAAAGTACAAGTATTTTATTGTTTCTCTGGTCTACCCTGAACATTATAAAGGATCAAATCCACCTTTATTTATTCTTTTACCAAACTTTTTACCAAAAACCCAATGTTTGTCTTCCATTGTTTTCTGTTTTTGTTACTTCTCAGACTTTTCTATAATAATAAATCACACAAAATGATCTAGTATACACGTCATTTAGAGTAGAAAGATGCATTTTTGTACGTTGGAACTACGTCCATTTACCAAAGATTTATTATACACAGATACGGGGCAACAGTGGACTCTGTGAGCTGCTGAGGTTGCTGTGGAGATGGGTCAAAGGGAGCTGATGGAGCAGATGGCAGGGAGGTGACCCTGCAGGCTTCCTGTCTGTTCTTCTGTTACTTCATGTAAATCTCAGCCCTATACGTGTCACCTCAGGTGGCACTACCAATGTGTTTACACACCTGGACGGACCTGAAGCCGATATACAGCACGGCCAAGAAAAAAAAGAAAAAAAGAAAAAGACTCAGACGTACACACACCCTTCCAGAGGGATTTTACACTGTGCATGCTGATTGTAATGCGCCAGGACTGTGTTAATCCTGTCCCTCAGGTGTGTATCCACCTGCTTAGGCTGTCCCCTGCAGTTGACTTGGTTAGCCTTGTCCTCCTGCTCTGACAGAGAAACAGAATGGATACCAGGCCACTAGGGTTTCCATCCCTCTGGATCATCCACAGAGATCAGGACTGATTAGGAGCTAATCCTTTATCATACCCTACTGTAGGAGTAGCTGCAGCATGTTTTGATGGTCAGTATCTGTCTTGTCTGAAAATGTTTTTTTTCCCCCTCCCTCCCTTTTCATGTGTCTCCCTTGTTCCCCCATCTGCCTATCTGCATAAGCTCCACACGTGTGTGTTTATTGTACGTTTTGCGGTTTCATTTTGTAGGAACGGCTTCTTTATCGCCACTCCACCACTGGGTTTTGTTATCTGAGGCTCACAGGACGGACGGCGTGTGCGTGTGCACCTTTGAGTGTGTGGTGCGTGCTTTTGCAAGGATCAGCAGCCTGTGAGCGCGAGTGGCGCACGTGCAACTGCTGGCATGCGTGAGCTCGTGTGCATGTGCGACGCCGCGGCGTACCCTGAGCCTGCACACCGGCAGACATAAGCACTGACCTGCATTACCGACTCTGTGAGCCTCGCCCTGATAGAAGAACAGCGTACTGTACACTCCACTGGGAGACATGAACGTTCACACCTATATTATCCAAGATACAATGCACAGCATGGATACTGTGCATGCTGCCAAGGGGAGGTAGGAGTGCGAGCAGGGTTGAACGCGAAGAAGAAGAAACTAGAAAGGCTTACTGAAAGGTGAAAACGAGTGCGGTGGGGCCGATTGCAGGACGGTGACAAATGGATGAAAAGATGACAGTGGGGAAGATAGGACAACACTTCTCCGTGAGATAGAATAAAAGAAATATATCATTATGTGGGGTTAAGAGCAGAACAGATCAGAGGCAGATGAAAAGAGCGAGATACTGAGCTTAGAGAGGACACAAAACAGGCTATTCTAAGATACGCCCACACACATTGTTGGTGTGTTGAGACTTCGTCAGCAGTGTGGTTGAGGCCGGAGTCCAGGTGGTTTGTCCTCTCCCTTTACCTCTTACGCTCGTCTTGCATTGTCTTTTCCTGCATCTTCAACTTTATTTATTTCTACTTCATATGTGACCATGGTCTCAGAAACAAGCTCAGCAGGAGCTCATTAAATAAGCCACTTGTACTATGCCCTGTGATTTATTCCTACTCATATGAACACTGAATTCCATCATAGGCGCACATATCCTCTCATGGTTGATTTTTAAGTATCCTCACAGTCGTTTAGAGCCTGTTCTCCTCATACTTTCTCATCCACGCCTCTTTTCTTTTTTCCTTTCTTTGCTCTATGTTTAGCTGTCATCTCTACACTCAAATTGACATGGTTGCAGACATCCAAGCTCCCGGGGTTTTTGCGCACAGACAGTTTCACTCCTGTGCTCACTATTCTGATGCCCTTTGTTGTATAACTACAGTGCACGGCACATTCAAAGAATATAAAAACAGTTTGAACTCTTGCTTGTGAAGTGAAACTTACTTGGTGTAGAGCATCTGGCAACTGTGCGAGGCTGGAACAGTCGTATCTCGTACTGTAGCACAGCCGAGTGCGGCACACCATATGTGTCACACATCCCCACGGACCGCGAGCAGAGATGATTGGGCAAGTTGTTTGTGATGCACAGCGGGGTTGTATTTATGTGTGCATGTAAGTGAGAAGTGAGAGAGGGAGAGAGACTGCATTTGTTGCACCAATTTTGCCGGTGCTGTACCTGCTTTATCACTGTCATTGCATCCACTTAATTAGATGAAGTCGCTGCAGCCAGTGGTTAAGCAGAAACCGGCTCAGTATTTTGTCTTTGTGCACAGTTCAGGAGTTTGAAGCTCAAAACCCTGCGTACGAGGGTTTTGTTGTGTTTTAATTTTTCTGGGCTATAATTAAATCTCGAGGATACCTCTGACTCCTCTCTCGCCTCGCCTTAGCATCCCCACTTTCTGCTCACTGCTCTGTAAACAATAGACCCGTAAAACGCTCCTCATTCATTTCAAACACTCTTCACATTCCCTGCCTGCTTAACTGAACCTCTTATGGTGAATACAATGCAATTTATTCTATCAGCCAGCGTAAAATATAATCCTCGTTGAGAGTCTGCAAAAAAAAAACAAAAAAAACAAACAGCCTTAATGAGGTTGCATTGTAAGGATGAGAATACATTATTACACTGTGTGGAGGTGGATACTTCCTGAGCATTAATTTGTGCATCCACTTGCCCGACTCAAAAAGGCGCTTTGGTTAAGTAATGCTGAGTTACAGTAAAAGGCCTGTTAAAGACTGTGAGGAGGGGAAGCCTCCAGACAGATCTCCTATAGGAGGAGGTACCGGTAACATTACTGGATTGAGAAACAGCTTTTATAAAGGGCAAAGATCTGGGTCCACACACACGAGGACATGTGCACACATGCACATAAACATATGCATGCGCCTGCCGAGAAAGCAGAATCACGGTGAACCTCTAGCAATCAATAATACATGTACCGCGTGTCATTGTCTTTGTAGTTCCTTTTATTTCATCTTTCACTTTCTCTAACTCTTTCCTCCCTTAATTGGTCTTCATGTCGTGCGTATTAGGTAATGAATTGTTGAATGTAGCATCAAATAGTTGGCTAACATCTTCTGCAAATGAGCTGGGAGCTGACAGGCGGGCACGTTTAATTTCCTCTTTCTTCGCATTCCACAAAGATATGGATTATTGAGGCCTCACAGCTGGAGCCCCGCTTTGAACAGCTTGATTCGCTGCCATGTTTCATCATCAGATAGTCTCTTAAGAGCAGCTAAGTCAGAAAAAGCTCAACTGGCCACTTGGCCAAACGGGGCCAATTGTTCTCACTTTTCGTGATGGGAGCCATTAGACGGTGCCACTGACTATGATGCAGGAACCTGTCCGGGCGTATTTGCGGAATAGAAAGCGCACTCCTGTTGCTTTGATGTTGAAATATTTCAGCTTTGCTAGAGGCAGGGCGCTTAGAGAGCACAACAGTGGTGCACAGTGGGTGAGCGTGATGTGGTTTTGGGATGAATATAACTGCTTTTATTAGCTTCCTCCGGATGACACCAACCGGCTCTTTGCACAGCTCCTCTCATGTGGGAAATGGTCGGGTCTGGAATTGAATTCTGTATACTCGGAGGTGACTTTATAAGGGAATCATACAGGACGGTTATTGCACCATCAGGAATGAAATGAAACTGGCTCAAAGGTGACAACAGTACAGAAGGAAGGTCACTGTTAATATATGGTGATCTCCTGCAGTACAATATAGGAGTCTGCCAGCCATAGAGGAGAGCCGAGGCTTCTCTATTCAAGCTTAGCGGTCTTGGGAGACTCACAAGGACTTTATGTTTGCTCAAGTCTCCTTCCCTTCTATTTTTACTTTTCTCCTGCAGCTTGACTGCTTTTGTTGTTTAAAAGAACGCTGAAAACCTTTGGGAGCCAATTTTGCGAGACCAAAGGACAGTGCAGTTGTTCAAAACGTCATGCGCACACGTGGGTCCGTGCACGAGTGTTTGTGCCTGCATCTGTACCCGTGAGCCTATTGGCGGCATGTGGCCGTCTTTGGTTTCTTCTCATTTTCACCTTTGTCGCTAATTTGCCAGCAGCATATTTCTTCCTCGCAAATCCCTCACACCGCCCCCACAAATGGGACAACTAACAGAAAAAGCCCAGTGATCCAAGTATCTCAGCTCCATCCTTAATTCATTAATTTGCTGTTTGCGTACAGTCAGTCACCCAGAATAATCCATCTGGAAAGTCCAGTGAGCTTTTCCACCACCAAGCAGAAATGGGATTGTGGATGACTGATCACAAAGCTTATTTCCACAGAGTCCCACGCTGTATTAATATACCCACGTGTGGGCCCGGCGCACACGCATACACATACAGTACATACAAAGCTTGATTTAGTTCCCCTTTCCATAGCACTTAAAACCTACACGCAGTGAAGCAATGAGGTATTTCACACAGACTATCTTGTGTCAGAGTATCTCAGGAAAACGCTGAGAGCACAAACTCCGGCAATGCTTTTGGCTTGACAATTTGGCATGTAAGCAGAGGCTCAGACATTTTCGAATTCATATGCTCCTGTGAAGTGTATCCCGATTTAAAGGCATGCGGCCCGGCTGTCATGTGGCTGTAAAGTATTCAGGGATACTTTGAAATTAATTCAGCCTGATTTGCTGCAAAGAATTGACAGTTGTCATGTCCTGAGGATACTCCGAGGTCGGTGTTTTATGGTGAATCGTTGATCTAAAACCATTAAAATGTGCACATGCCTATACAGTACCGATGCGGCAATGCAATCTCAATCACAAGGAGGGATATGTTTGTGTAAAACCCCCGATTTCAAGTTTCTGGAGAGACCTGTGCGCATCACAAAGACCCATTGGACATGTTTTGTTTCAAGTCGGCAGCAAAGGATGTTGCTGCAATGAAAAATAAGAGATGATATAATAAATGATTACCTGGTACCCTATTAGCTATTAGCAAGGGAAATATATTAGTTACTTTTTTTTTCTTTTTTCTTTTTAACAGGCTGCAGATGTTTCATAATAAATTTAGCAGCTCAAGTTTTGCCCAATCTTTACAGTTCATTTTGTTTGGTCACTCTTAATTGAGGTCATTCTTTCGCCAGTCCTTTTCAGCGTTATATCTGCGTCATTAGCTGGGCTTGCTTTTGAAATGTCAGAGTTAAGCTTCAGATTTGTTGGGTGAGATAAATTCTTTTCAGATGCCAAACTAGCAAATAAATAAATAAATAAATAAATCCCAGCAGAAAGGCGAGAAACGTACGAGCAAAGAGGTCGGAAGAAGACTGAAAATAGTCTTCTTCCGACCTCTTTGCTCGTACGTTGTTGTATATTTAGGCACGTCACCGCCACCTGTACTAGTGGAATAATGTGACACCATTCATAGGACTGTGTATCATGTCACTCGCAATGCAGGTGTGACTGTGCATCGTCATAAGTTCAGACCAAGTCCTTGTCCACATGTGGATACGTTTAGATAAGATACAGAAGCATCTATTTCAGTTAACAGCTCACCCATGAATTTGCTGTTTACCGTGTTCAGGTACCTTTTTACTTTACGTTGCTTGCTCTCTGGTAACGGCCAGCAGAGACTCTTTCCTTTGTTAGGAGCAGCTCCCGATCCTCCACATTTTAAATGGTGTCCCCCATCCGAACCGTGATAATTGATGTATTTCCCATAAAGGAGTGGTAATTAAGATAATGAGATTTTCAGAAGCAAGTGTAGCATGCCAAACGAGGGCCTGTGTGTTTCGTGACTGGTTCACTTTATAAATTTTCTCCATTTTTTTTTTCTTCCTTCTTTCTTTTCAGCAGCTCTACTGCCGCTCGCCTCCTATCTGTGTCCTCCTTACCACATCTGCTTCTCCTCCCGTGTCCCGTACACAGCTTGTCCTCATTTGTTTGCCGAGTGCATAATTAGCTATAGGATCACCCATTGTGTAATTATGTATAGCAGTTTGATAAGTAATTAAAATTGTATCAGTATCCAATGTAATTTGTGCTGTGTGATTACCTATTAACAGTACAAACAGTTGTGCCTAAACGCCCGTGACCGCCCCTCTCATAGATGTCACTGTGCCTCTCTGTCCGTATTTACATACCAGCAGGTGCTACATATCTGAACAGAAACTATCTACAGACCAAAACCTGGTAACTGTTTTGGTCTGTGTGGTCTCAAACTAACCACACGTGTTTCTGGCTGCTCTATAAGTTCTTAAATATGCTATCAGCCTTAAACTCCACCAAATGTCTTTACTATCTCTAGTGTTGCAAGGAGGTACGGCGCAAATGCAAGACACACGGTCAGGAGAGGCAGGGCGAAGAACTGAAAGTCATTTTAATGATCACTTATAAAAGCAAAGAATAAAACTCTCTTCAGAGGTGGCAGGTAAAATCCAGAAAAGGTGAAATCCAATCAACAGAAAAAGCCAAAAATAAAAAAACAGGCAACACAGAACCAGAGAAAACAGGCAGGAAACATATGAAAACACAATATCATGACACTTAACTTGAAGACATCGCTTCCTCGCCTGAACACTGGCACCGAAGCACGTTTCGGCTTGTAAGAGCGCTTTCATGTAAGGCTGGAGGTCATGTGAGGACACTTTTAAGGAAACATACGTGCACACGTGTGCATAGCTCTACAAACTGGCCTGAATAAGCCACATTCACAAATTCAACATTCGAATAATTATACATATGTTATATATGCTATACTAAAATGGAGTCACCTCTGTTGTGTAAGTTATATCCTGTATATCAGGCCTGTTTAGCTGCTCTCATTTTGATACAGAACACAATATCTATGGAGACATGTGACAAACATGTAATAGAGGCTAGCAGAGAAATGTTGTTTATTCTGTGTTTAATTTGTCTAGATTGTTCCTTGGGATGTCATGGCATAACAACAAAGATGTATATAAGAGTTTTCTTTGCACAGAAGGTAATTATGCAACTGTTAGTGCATAATAAAGTATAAGACTGACTGGTCTCATTAGTTCCTGCTGTGCCATAAAGAAAGTTATTGTTATTTTTAATCATATTCCATATACATTTTATACTTACATTTATATATATTAACCTGTAAGGTTAAGAAAAAATTAAGTGCAATTCATGAAAGCAAAAAATAAACGAATCTCCAGAATACATCAATTTGTATAGTTCAGCTAACGCAATATGCACTCAGCGAGGCAGCATTGTGGTTTGACACGGTGAGAGAAGTCCGAGCGCCTCGGTGTGCAGAGGTGTGATTTCCAGATCAGAGGCACTGTTCCAAGTGTGCACAGGAGAAACGGCAGCTGTTAAAGCACGTGGGTTCACAGTCTGACCGTGAGAGACTCATTTAATTTTTCCCAGTTGAGTTTATTCTCTTTGTGTGACCAATTCTTGCTCGTTAGCGTTTGCATGAAGGTGACATGTTCACGTCGTCCAAATTAAATGCAGAGAAACTGACTTTGAATTCATTATAACGTATGTCTTTACTTGAAGTTACTTGAAGTTTATACCCATAAAACATTCATCCATTGATTTTCTGTATCCGCTTGTCTTCTGGAAGTTCACGGGAGGACTGGAGTTTATCCCAGCTGTGATTGGGTGAGAGGTGGGATACAGGTACAGGACAGGTCACCAGTCTATCGCAAGGCTAACACAGAGAGAGACAGGCAACCATTCACACCTACGACCAATTTAGAATCACCAGTGAACCTAACGGGCATCTTTCTGTGATGAATCCCTGCAAACTACCACACCACTGATCCACCCACCACATAAAACATACGCAGCATAAATATAAAACAAGTTAGCCTTGAGCTCAGTCTTTTATAAATATGCATTATACTCATGCCCACACTAAAGTAACCAGAATCATGGTTGAAAATTATCTTCTTGATTCCATTTCAAAGATGCTGAAGCACTTTAAAGCAACGCAATAAAACCCACAATTTGCTCCAGAGGTATCAAACCGCACTTCTGAGCAACTCTCATCCTTGAGCATGTGTGAGGGCTTAGCGGGAGAAAATAAAACATTCAAATTCAGAGGTTGTATTTGTATTGTCTCTCGGCGGGAGATCAAGCACATCACGGTATCGAACACGCAGACGCGGCCTCTCCCTTTCCTTCCCAACTTGATGCTCTTCAGCCTTGTACATACAAGGGCCCCTTTCTGTTCTCACAGCCCTTTAACCCCAAAGAGCGCAGCCTTTCCCGCCGAACACACAAACGCTTTTAACAACAATAAAACCGCTGCATGTTCAGGCATTTCCCAGAGGAAGGAGTTGAGCAGCAGGTCTGACATCCGCCGTATGGATGATTAGCATCATTAGAGCATCAGCTGCTCCCTCTCACTGCGGCACACGCGCACTTCGTGATGGCTCTTCACATACCTAAGTCTCGAGCAGATTAAATGGTGGCATGTTCATGGTAAAGTAGTGATTCATTTATGATTAGAGACAAGTCAAGTGAATGGAATAACAGACACTAGAGATCACTATGGTCCCAAATATGCAGAGAATGGGAGCATGAGAGGAGCGAGGACTGATGTAAAGAGGCATTTATTTTCTCGGAAGAGGGTTAAAAGAGAAGATGGTAATGAAAAGAGAAAAGGCAAGTGAAAGCGCAGTGTCCATGGTTTTTGTTCAAATGCTAAGAAATCTCCGTAATGCACAGGACGCTGGGAACAAACTAAAAACAGCTCAGTCAGAAATCCTCACAGCTCCTCAGAGACGCTTTGCCTGCATTTCTGATGTGACTTGTATCATATTTAAACCGTGCCTCTTTTTCTTTCCAGCGCCTTTGACCGACAAACCTCCGAAGATCCTGTTTCCCTCGGAAAACAAGATTAGCAACATGGAGCTGCAGCTAGGTAAGATCATCATGGGATTTTCTATCAGGTGCAGTCTGTAGTATCTGTGTCAGTTCAAAATGACAGGAAACGGGTGACTTCGCAGATCCTCTTCCAAACACGCCTCCGTGCGTTGAATACGGACGTGTGGCGTCTGTTTTATTTGCCCGGAGAAACATTAAAAGACAAAAAAAATAAAAAAATGTTGTAAAAGTGATATTACCGTATATGCTAATGGCGAGTGCTAATGTCCCTGAGGCTGTTTTGTCAACAATGGAGAGCCCATATGGCGCCAGGGTTCCATACGCTGGCTCGCCACATGGAGAGCCGGCCGCTTTCTGCCGCCGTTGTTTGTCTTCTTTGACGTGGGGTCACAATGGGCCTACCATGTGTGCATGCGTGCGTGAGGCAGTATATGTGTGCGGTTTGTTTGCTGTTGTTTTTTTTTTTCCTGTGACAGCATATTGCTTGATTTCTGGGCACAGTCGGCCGTCCACATGGCGCTTGCCGCTCTGTGAATGGCTAATGTGTGTCACGGTGAAGCCGATCGGACAAGACTGAGAGGTCCGGGGAAGCAGAGTGGGTGGGTGGGGGGCATTGTAAGAGTGTGTGACGGAAAGACGCGGTGGAGACAAAGACAAAGAAGGTGCAATAATCCACTGAGCACTCGCCTTTTGTCCTCCGTCTGATGCTACTGGAATGCAGGTAGTTCATTTAAAATGCCTCCACGGTTGGCTGATCAAGAGTGAAAAATTGCTGCTGCTGATAAACTGACAGGCACAGTCTCACATGTCAGTCGGCTCACACCCATGCTTGAGCAGGTTGCATAATGCGGGCCCTTCAGCTGTTTGTGTCATTTGTCTCGAGCCCGCTGAAATTTTGAGGAACGGGCCGGCTTCCCGCAATTATGTCTGTTCTTTCTTAGGTGCTAAATGTCCATTTTGAAAAAAAGTTGTGAGAAGGTAGAACGGACTAAATCTGTGAAGGGGGAAATCCTGCGTGTCACTAAGCCCCAGATTACGACATTATACAGATGTAACTAAACTAAATCCAGCTCCATAGAAGAAATTATCCATCTGTTTCCTTGCACTAATTGGTTCACTCAGGCACCTAGGTATGTAAAAAGACTGGAGTTCCCTCTAATGGTTTGGTACACAAGAGATCGACCGTCGAAAAAAGAGAGTTATAAGAAAGGCAGCGTAGGGGGAAGCGATAAGTGTGTGTGCTGCTGTGTGCGAGGCCCCACAGACTCCCTGTGTAGCGTCTAAAGCACACAGACACCAAGGTAAATATTTTACAGGGCTCCATTTTGTGTGCAGAAAAGTTGTCTCTCCCTCCAGACGAGAGTTCCTCTTTTATTTAGCTTTATTTATTTATTCTCTTCTTCCTTAATATTTGTTGAGCCATGCCCTAAGCAGCTTTATGGAGCAACGTGGCAGATTTATAGTAGCCAGAACGTGCACAGAAAGAGGTTGGTCCCTCATGGCAAGTGGGAAATAGAGGGAGGGAGAGTAAAAAAAAAAAGACACAGCACCCAGTGGAGGCTGGTGGATGGGCAGTAAAACCAGAGCCGTAAGCAGAGAGATAAATCTGCGCCACTGCCGGGAAACGCAGACCCACTTTATCTCCTCTGCTGGTGCGACCAGTGCAGGTCTCAGACAGCCTCCATCACGGCTCGCTCCGCGCAACGTAACGCGCACAGGCGGGCATAAATAAAACACATATGTTACATAAACTCCCAGAGAAGACACGCAGCAGAGATGTAGCGGAAAGTCAAAGAGGATGATGCAGAGATTAAACCACAAAAGTGGACGGGGAAGAATGGGATTGAAAGCGAGAGGCATCAAAGTGGCCATGTAGGCGAGAGGATTGAAAAGAGAGGATTGTTGAGAGGGAAACGGAGACAGGGCATGAGGGAGTTTGTTTGTCTCTGAGGGGCTTTTGTGAAAGAGCCCTCTCCATTCTCTGCTCAGGTCTCCTCTGCTCGTATGTCTCTGCCATTGTGTCTCATTCTGTTGAAGGGCCAAAATCCCACCGCTGCCGATTCTGTCTTACAGGACTTTAAACCCCAAATGCAACCAGCAAATAGCATCGTGTGTGTGTGTGGTCCTCATCACACAAGTCTGGTTCAGAGCTTCAGGAATCATCTGTAGAACAGCCTGCTTTACGTCACAAATGTTACTTTTGCACAACTTGACATTTTCGGTGTAGCTTCTAAAGGAGACAAAATAAAGGTTGTGTAGGATGGCGGCATTTTTATTTTTATTTATTTATTTTTTTTCCAGTAGGCATCCGGTTATTCTTTTGCCAGATTTACTGCTGTCCCCCAGTGGTGAGTTGGTGAAGTCCACTTTTAATTCTTCCGGAGAGGAGGGATGATTCACATTGCTAGGTACAGCTTGTGTCTAAGTGCTGGGCTTTGCGAGAGGAAACCACACAAAATGACGCACACTTACAGTATGTGACTTTACATGCAGCACCAAAAAACACACAGACACACACTCACCAGCTTGGTGTTTGGTTCCCTCTGCATGATTTGTCATGATTCACTGTCTCAGAGGGTGGGATTCAGCTCACGCTTACGCTGCACTTCACTCCGAGCGTCGCTAGCTCTCCCTCTTCATCACACACACACACAAACACACATTCTTGCAGATATTCAAAAACCCTACTGCACTGCTTGGGCTAGATAGGTCACACACGCGCACTTGCAGTGCTGTCGTCGGCAACCGTGGGATAATTGTAACTGATAGAGGATTTTACTGTCCCCCAAAGCCAGCAGATGGGTGCACTCTTGTGGAAACAAATTAGAATCCATTATTTCAGAGAGCAGTGCCCCAACAGCAGAGGATGGGCAACAGGAGGGAGACAAGTCTTATTCTACTTCACTTCGAGGCGGGCACGCACACACACAGCCATGCGCATGTTCTCTGTGATAGACTGACACTAATAGATGCTGACGTTCACAATTTAGCAAGTATATCAGCAATATGTTTTTGAAATGCTCGGAGACATAGACCGACAGTTTGAAAAAAGAGACGGAGCAGGTGTTACAGTCAGTTACAGTCAGTAAGAGTTGATGTTATGGGTACTGTAAGTCCTGAATGAACTGTCCAAGCTGTCTTAACTTGCACAGTTATCAACCTGACCATCTAACATGCATAGCAGTAGGTAGCAAACTTGGCTAGTCCTCCAATAGCCTGTCCAACCCTCCAAGAATGGTTAATGGTTGGTGTTTACACTGTATGGCCAAAAAATAAAGGTCACACACTCCAAGATCTTGTAATGATGATGAGTCTGACCACTGCACAAAGCCTTCTCCAGCATGTCTCAAAGATTCTCAATGGGGTTAAGGTCTGGACTCTGTGGTGGCCAATCCATGTGTGAAAATGATGTCTAATGCTGAATCACTCTTTACCAATCTGAGCCCCATGAATCCTGACATTGTCATCTTGGAATATGCCTGTGAACATCAGGGAAGAAAAAAAATCATTGATGGAATAACCTGGTCATTCAGTATATTCAGGTAGGTGAATCTAGACCTGAGCAACTGCAGCAACCCCAGATCATAGCACTGCCCCCACAGGCTTGTACAGTAGACACTAGGCACGATGGCTGCATCCCTTCATCTGCCTCTCTTCTTACCCTGATGCCCCCATCACTCTGGAACAGGGTAAATCTGGACTCATCAGACCACATGACCTTCTTCCATTGCTCCAGAGTCCAATCTCCCTAGCAAACTGAAGCCTTTTTCCTGTTAGCTTCACTGATTAGTTGTTTTCTTAAGGCTACACAGCTGTTCAGTCCCAATCCCTAGAGTTCCTTCACATGTTCATTTGGAAATGTTCTTACTTTCACTATTAAACAAAGCCCTGAGTTCTACTGTTGTTTTGATTGCCGATCACAATAACTCAGGATTTCTTCTCGACCACATTTCTTCCTCAAAAATGATGGTCCCCCACTATCCTTCCAGTTTTTAATAAGGCGTTGGACTGTTCTTTACCCAACTTTAGCAGTGTCTTCAATCCTTAGATGTTTTCTCTGCTTGATGCACACCAATGATTTGACCCTTCTCAAACAGACTAACATCTTTTTCCACAACCATGGGATGTGTCTTTAGACGTGGTTGTTTAAGAAATGAGAAGCTACTCATTGCATCAGTTGCGGTTAAATAACTTGTTGCCAGCTTAAAAATAATCACCCATGCAGTAATTATCCAATAAGAGGCTCGTAGCTATTCGCTTAGTTGAATCCAAGTGGTGACTTTTTTTGGCCAGGCAGTGTATTGACTACCTAAAACGACAGAAACCATCCTTGAAAAACAATTATTTGACATGTGTTTTAGTTTAGCGCATGTCCCATCCACTAACAAAGGAGGAGGTGGAGCTTATGAGCTACACTGCAGCCAGTCACCAGGGGGAGCTCTACTTACTTCGGCTTTGAGGATCTTTATATTGTCTATGTTCCCAAGGATACTTCAACATGTGAAAGGTCCATGGACTGAACCACCAACCCATCATTGTGAGGGTATTATCTCGTCTTGTCTCATGTTGCTGTGAAACCAGAGATATCAAAGGTTGTTTGCTTTCACCAAATATATTGGTCTACCTTTACTGAAACCAGCCATGTTGAGTTTATTAATATGTCCACTACTCTGACTATCCAAGTAGCTTCTTCAGTTCTTGCTATTTGGATGAGCAACGAAATGTCTTCAAGGATCTCTGCTAGTCCAGTTGTCGTTCTTTAACACTTATAGGTATACCATGGCCTGGCTGACTGACAACTTTAACAAACACCGCTCTGACTGGCTGATTGTGTGAAGCTGATTCAGTGATGTTGTTAAAACATCAGTGAGGCAGAGAGGAGTGTGAACAGTATCCAAAGGCAGTGTTTTTGGGTTGGGGTTAGTCGTTTGCCAGCTTTAAAGGCCTTCACAGATTTTAGATTTGTTCATTTCACCTGAAGATAACGCACCGTATAAACCGTGTAATCCCTCTTCCTCCTCCTATCCATATTCCTCCTCTCTCCCTTTATCCGTCTGTGTCTACATCCCTTTATCCCTTGCCACTCTTCCCCTCTCTTCCCTGACCTCTGCTTGCTTTGGGGATTGAGGATCCCAGAATGGCGAGGGCATCCTTAAGCGTGAACACCTAGCTGTGACAACAAACATGTCACCTTCAAATGGAGAAGGGTGAAATTGAAATTGACATTGCTCTGGAGAGTTACAAAAGGTCACCCACGAGTCATTTCATTAAATTACTCTCTGTCTCTTTCTGTCTCTCTCTCTCAATCTATTACACACCCACACAAACGCGTTCTTTCATCCCGTCACGTAGACACCACGTTTTGAGCTCCTCTCACCTCAGTTCCTGTCACATTTCTTTCTTCAGCTCAAACGTGCGTGAAAGAGTTTCTCAAAGTCACAGTCGTGCCCTTACATGTTTGCGTCACATTGATCGTGGGGGATGCAACGGCTTCTACTGAAAGTGTAATTGAATAAGCAGAGGTGGGAGAAGTATCTTAAAGTTGTACGACCATAAAATGGGAACTGTAACAGGTAAAAACATAAGAACTGGTGCTTGAGTATGATTGCTATAGTACTGAGATCAAAGTAGACTTGAAGTACCAAAAGTATTAAAAATACAAAATGGTCTTTGTCAGAATATTTATTCTGCTGGTAATTTACCTTCTTAATATACACAGATCAGCCACAACATTATGCCCACTGGCAGTAGAAGTAAATAACGTTGATAACATCCTGCTGGGAAACTTTTGGACCTGGCATTCATTCATGTGGATGTTACTTAGACATGTAGCAACCACCTAGACCAGACCAGGCACCCCCACCCCATAGCAATGACACTCATTGATGGCAGGATGCAGCCTGACACAGACACACACACACAAAAATGATTTAGGAACAACTAAAAATAACATGAAGAACACCACAAGGTGTTGATCTGGCCTCCAAATTCACTAGATCCCAAACTGATCAAGTATCTGTGGGATGATCCACAGAGGCCCCTCCCCTCAACCCATAGGACTCGAAGACAACATTATGTTACCAGACACCACAGGACACCCTCAGAAGACCCATGTCCATTCTGTGATGAGTCATAGCTGTTTTGGAGGCACAAGGGAGACCTACACAATATTAGGTATTGGTGTGGTCATAATGTTATGCCTGATCGGTGTAAATTATTATATAATATTACAATTAAAGTGCAACAGAAAGTACCAAGTAAAGTATGTGCAGGATATCTTCTAGCTTGAGTTGGGTGTCTCTTCATTTACATTAATTTTCCGTGATGAATGACATATTTATATTCACACGGACAAAAAAGAAACTCGCGGAGAGTCCTTAAAGGTCACACTGCTGATACGTCATTCTGCCTGGTCGCCATCCCACAGTGACCCGGCGTTAAGTAACCCATGGTGACCGGTATGGTAAGTAGCGTGTCAGCGAAACAAAGCTAAATGTTTAAGTGTCTGAACGGTCGTCATTAATCACCGAGTCTGGGGCTGAGAGCGGGAGACTGCGGTATGATAAATGAACTAACAGCGCCTCTACACATGCCTAACAGGAAAGAGAGAACGAGGGAGGGAGGGAAATGAGAAAGTTTACACGGGCGGAGGCAGAGGCCGCACCACATAGCATGCAATAAAGGCAAACACTACACCCCACTGTGCATCATATTCAGCGGTTTGTTTATTGCTTCCCTGAAATTACTCGCCGCAGACAGCGAGGCCGTAAGGAGATGCACGAAAGGTGTGAACCCACTCTTGATTATTCCGAGCTATTATTTTTCTCTCGGAGGCACTAAGCTGCCAGCGAGGCATTGTCTTTAAGCAGCCGTAGCTTTACCGATGTTTCCAGTGCTGTTGGTTTTAATAGACTTTATCATCAGAGGCAGCCAGTGAGAAAAGGCTTTTGGACCTGCTGTCCAGTCCAGTGAATCAGTGATGTCTCCCGTTAAGTGTGCTTTTGCTTCCCTTTTCTCTGAGGACGCCAGTCCAAGTAAAATCAAAATCCGTCTCATTTTCTCAGTTCATATCCCGCATACACTGATCAGACATAACATTATGACCACCTTCTTAATATTGTGCAGGTTTCACTTTTGCCTCCAAAACAGTTGTGACTGTGCCTCCAGAGGGTGCCCTGTGCTTTCTGGCAACAGCGTGTTATGTCATTCATGTCATCTGTCAGCAGGGTTGTGATATTAAAGGTGCAGTAGGCAGGATTGCGAAGATCCAGGACTTAGCCAAAAAATTTGATTTGCTATGAAATGCGTGTCCATGAGCAGTGATTGACACTCTGTTAGATACACCCCTGGGCTTGATTGGTGCATCTGAATGTGGAGCGTTGGATGTCTTGCAAATCGGGCTACAGGCTCTAGGAGGGGCCAGAGGAGCTGAATTTTTTTTTAAATGATCTGCTTCATGCAATTATACTTGAACATAGGGTCAGTTTCAGCAAATATGACAGAAAGTTAGTTTTATAAGACTTGCCTACTGCACCTTTAAGCCTGATTGTGTTTTTTGCTTATTCATTTTTTCATCTTCTGTAGCCGCTTGTTCCTGTGAAGGGTCGCGGGGTCTGCTCGGGCGAGAGTACACCCTGGACAGGTCGGCAGTCTATTGCAGTGCTAACACAGAGAGACAGACTCTCATGCAGACCTACGGCCAATTTAGAATCACCAATAAACCTAACCAGCATGTCTTTGGAGGATTTGAGGAAGCCGGAGTACCCGTACGTCATCTTTCTTGCTGGGAGGCATCAGTGCTAACCACCTCGCCACTGTGGCATCATTTTCTGCATATGTTATGGTTAATATCTGGTTTAGTCAGACTTTTCATTATATTAGGTCCATGAAGACTGTGTTTACATGAGCAAAGCTACTTTTGCTGCTCTATACACGCCTCCAAGACGTAACACTAAAGAGGCACTAAATGCATTTCACAACATCATCAATGAACAAAAATCTGCACACTCAGACATATTTTTTATTTTATTTGGGGGACTTTAACCTCACAACCTGGCAATTCATTATTTCCTGTAACACACAGAGCATGTGCATCCAGTCTGGATGGCTGTCTGCTCTATTCAGTGTGCTGCTCAGGTAATACGAGCAGATGTGATTTGACACATCAGCCGGTTTTTGTTGCAGTTTCGTGTGTCGGGTCCATTAAGGTCCAGACCCAACAAGGGCACGAGATCTGCTGACCTGAGCTAATTTTTATGCTAACTGTCAGTGTGTGTATTCATTCATCCGGTCAGCCAATCGTGCGTGTGTGTGTGTGGGTGTACATGTGCGCGTATCGGTGTTCATAACAACACAACCATTATCCAGGCAGCCCCAAGCGCTCGTGTTAAATCACTCATCGGTGAGTTTTTCCACGTTTAAGCCAAGGAATGTCTTTAAAGACGGGCGATTTAGGTAATAGTAGCTTTTACCTCATCTGCGTCTGATGCTCAAGCTCACTGACAGGTAATCAAAGAAAAGGAGCACCCTACTCTTCCCTGCATCACTCTATATTTGATACAACAAGGGCAGACAGGAAGCGGAGGCAGACATAATGAGACCTGTCTTCTTTTAAGAGTGTCTCCAGCTTCCAGAAACTGCCCCTTTGTCTTCATTCTTCCAGTCGCCACCACCGCCGCCGCCGCCTCTGCTTGGTCAAGATGGCAGCGGCAAGGTCAGATATCAACTAAAGGAGCAAGTCGAAAAACCGGCTACACCCATAAAAATGCCAGGAAAATTGAGTAATTGACCCAGTAAGCAGAAAGAGATGGATGTACAGTAACGAGAAAAGATGGAGGACGGCTAAATGAAGAAGTGAGGGAGTGATGACACGGGCAGGGGAGAGACAGAGGGGGAGTGGGGAGGGAGCTGGCACTGGAATGACATGCATGAACAGCAAAGCGAGCAGGGAAAAAGGCGGCTTTGCCATTCACTTTGAAGCCTGCTCCACTTCTGTCTGTCTTACGTAACAGAAAAATGAAGAAAAACAAGTGCCAAAAAAACTAGAGAGGGTGGAGGGAGGGAAAAAAAAAAAAAAAAAGGAGGCAAGACTGAACTTCAAAACTTCGGGGCTCTGATGTTTCCGGCGAGCGGGTGGCTGTATCTGGACGGCAGAGTTAGTCACCGTGCTTTGGTGTTGAGTGAGGGGGTAAAAGAGTTGGCTGAAAGAAAGGGAGATCTGTCAGGGGTGTGAAGAGAGACAAGAAAGGAGGGTTGAGAGGAGGCAGTCGGACAGGAGAAGATAAGGAGACAGAAGGAAGAAATAGAGGAGGAGGAGGGATAAACAGAAAGGAGACGGACCACACGGAGCATTTGAACCCCTGAGAGCTATCTACAATAACTCCTTCTCTTTTTTTGTGTGTTACATAAGCCGATCGCTCCATCATCGCTGCTGATAAGTGTTTAGAGACGGGCCCAGGCCCTTCCTGTACCGTGTGCCTCTTCTTAGTTAACCACAGAAGACCACAGGCTTGAGACCACGGCAACATCCGGCACAGAGCACTTTTGCACTTTCACTAACGCCTCTAATACCGTTGCCCTCTAACTGCTCTACTTTTGCTTTTTATGACAATCAATCTTCATGATGTCACCATCGCCCACGGCAGCCAATGTTGCTATGGAGATCAGTAGATCCGCGCCGAACTGCTGCCTAAGGGAGCGCGTATGCAGGCTTACGTCCGTGCACGTGCCTGCGTGTGCGCGCTCTGTCTGTGCACACGGTTCATCTTTAATTGCCATCTCCAATCTGCATCCTGAACACAGTCAGTAATTCGAGAGGCCCAGCGTGGGGTAAATAGCAGAGACTCATTTACAAGTGTGTTAATGGACTTTCTCTGTCTTTGTCTTTCTTGTTTCCCTTTCTCTCCCCCGCTCTCTTCCTCTGCCAATCTCACCCTCCCTCCCCTCCCTCTCCTTCCCCCTTTCGCAGTCACACACGCAGATCAAGATCCACTGCAGAGCCCGAGCAACTTGCGCAGTATAGAAGGGCTTGTGCATAATTTGCATAATTTTGTGAATAAACACATTGGCGGATAATTATCTTCAATTTTGTCATTACTGTAAACATTGTTGGATTGGCTATGATTGGCTACTGCATGTATTTTAAAGAACAGAAGTTAACACAGCCGGTGCCAGTCTGGGTGGGGGGTTGGTTGAGGGAAAGTATAGCCAGATGAAATTAAGTGAGGTGTTCTTGTTTGACATTTTTGCTACTTTTCAGGAAAGTGCTATGGATGAAAGAAAATTGTGGTAAATTTGAAATAAAAAACAGATAAACCATTTTAACTGTAATTTACCCAGTGGGGGACGAGAAAGCCTCATTTCCTTCAGCTATTTTAGCCTCTCCTTGCAATTTCTTCTCTCTTTTCTGCTCTCCTCCCATCTTCTTTCCTTCCTGCCTTAACTACTCTCTTCAACCCCTGAAATGTGTTATTAGTATTAAACAATGGAGGAATAGGCATTTTAAGTACTAGCTTTACTTTCCATAATAACTACCCTCCATGGTAATAATTATTCCCCTTGAAACAAAAGGAAAAAACCCTTCTCGGGTTACTAGGCAATAAGCGTGCAGCTGGGGCGAGTCTTGTGTGTTTGCGTGTGGGTGCATATTTACTGTTGCATATATAGTTCATTAAAAAAAAAAAAAAAATGCTCTCCACTTTACTGACATTTGTTTTACCAGGCCAAGCAACCAACAGGAAACTAGGAAACTAAACCGTTTCCTACTTTTTTAATTTCATTGTAGTGTTGTTTCTCAAGTTCTTGGCTTAATTTATTATTTTTTTAGAAGATTTAATGGTTTCAGTATTTTGATTATGTTAGTAATGTGTGTTGCATTTTAAAAACACGTAGCTCTGAAATCCTAAATTTCACCACCAATTGCCGGCGGCGTTTTAAAGATGAGGTTTGGATTTTTTCACTGTAATCATTCCTCCTCTCTGTTAGCGCTGCAAAGCAATGCCATTCAAATGCGACACTGAAGCCGCATTGATGCGTCACGCATGGGATCTCCCTTCACTGGCGCTCAACAAAGGAACACTGCCTGAAGTGAACGAAGCAGGGGGAATCTTAAGCACAAATGTTTTCATTCTTTTCAAAATGAAAGCATGATTACAGGCAGGGATGTGCCAGCTTTATCGCCAAATACATTTCCACATATAAAGTAACTGGTGTAATTGTATGCGCAACAAAGTAGCATGAAGGCAGTGAGTAGCAGTGGGGGACAGTGACAACATGAAGACAAAGGTCCCCGGCTAGAATCTAATTGTGGACGTTGTAGTGCAGTTAATTTGTCTGAAGGACCTGTTGTTTGACGCTTAACCGCTCATCCAAGTAGCTCTGTCAGTTTTAAAAGACGATCATCACGATCATCTGAATGAAATAATGAATGAATGATCAAATTAATGTCTTACGGTGTGGGCTGATACTTGCTGTCTATAAAATAAATTAACTGACTAAGTGCCTCATGATGAGTCAGAAATTGGATGGATAGTTGCAGGATTGATAGTATGTGTTGGCTTTTGATAACATACATATATCTTTCTTGCTGGTTTTGTTTGGGTTCCCGATTAAAAACTGTGACAATAGGTTGCAGTTCCCTTACTATCTCAGAACCAAGAGCACTTACATTTAATTAGGTAAATCAAATCAAATAAAAAAAATCCACCAAACCAATCACATTTCTGTTGCTACTAGCATCACTACTTTGCTACTGAAATCTTCTTTCCTTCATATAGATCAATGCAAAACATCCCTCATTACCTTCTCTGCTTTGTTTACCGTTGTAAAATCATCAAGTACAATCCATTTACACTTGTAAATGCTGTCACAGAAATCAAGTGGTTGACCATGTGACGTGCCGTGGGTCAAAGCAGAGTTAAGACGAACGTTTGCTCTCAAACTGAATGTATCTCAGAAGCCATCACGTCTATTTGAATTCTGTCTCACGTCATGTTTATTTCAGGAGCACAGTGGAGACATGCTTGTACAGTCTGGTGCTCACGCATATGCCGCTTGATTCGAATCAAAGCAGAAAGGGCTCCGTTTGTTGTACAGCGTCCACCCTTAACCCAAGTGCTGCATCTCACGGTGTTAGGAAAACTCTAAAAGCTTTCACTGCGACAAGTCGTTGTATTGTCAGGGAGAATGCAAAACAGTGGTGTCTTTAGAAGAAGTCCAAAAGTTGTGGTACGTTCGAATGCGAACTGGGAAGATAGAAATTCTTCGATCTCACAAAGAAAAGTCAAATAGGCCCCTTCACAATTTTTAAATTGGAAAGTGGAGCGAACCTGGAACACCAAAATAAAAAAATCAAACATGGACGCATTGCACACCTGCTTCAATGAAAGATACAGTATTTATTTGCACATCTGTCTGTTAATGTCAGTGGTAAACAGATTATTGTCCAACCTTTATCAATGGACAGTCATAACAAAAGTAAAAAGTCCGAGTATTTTAATAAACTACTATATACAGTAAGAACACTGTGACACTTTTTTCGTTAATGAAACAATATTTGCTCCTGTTTGGTGGAAAAGGCAGCAGCACAGGACTTTAACAGCAGAGTTTACTTTTTTCTCCAAGCCAGCTCTGCTCTCTTTTAACCAAAACCTCCTCTAACTTAACCATAAGGCATTCCTCCAGGCCCGATGATGACCGTGAGACGCTGTCACACATTTAAACTTCCCTGGCATGTTATCTGCCCTCTTTTATTCTCACCTCAGGTTGCTGTCACTGTCTGTCTAAACAGTCAGAGGCGGTGTTCTTTAAATTCTTCTGGAGCTCTCGCCATCTGTCCAGCGCTGCCGGCTGGCACCAGGAGCGGCTCGTTGTGAGGACTCCCAAGTCTGCGGCTGCACCGGCAGCCAGAGCTGTCTGAGTGTGATGCTTCACCTTAATCTACCCCAACTTAATTTGTCATGGTCTTTGATGTTTTTTAAAGCAAGTACTCAAAAAATGCTCATGGAAGAACAGTGGTAAATGATCTGGTTAATATTAAAAAAGTATTTTTGAAAATTAGTAGAACCAATAATTGAAACTCTTGTTTTTACATTATAGCACAGACCGATCAGGCATAACATTATGACCATTGACAGGAGAAGTAATTATCGTTGACTATCTTATGACAATACAATGTTCTGCTGGAAAACTTTTGGACCTGGCATTCATTCATGTGGATGTTACTTAGACATATAGCACCCACCTGGACCAGACCAGGTAACCCCACCCCATAATAATGACACTCCTTGTTGTCAGTAGGCATTCCCAACAGGATGCAGCCTGACACACACAAAAGAACGGTATAAGAACAGCACAAGGTGTTGAGCTGGCCTCCAAATTCACTAGATCTCAAACAGATCTGAGGGGTGATCCACAAAGGCCCCTCCCCTTAATCCATAGGACCCAAAGGCCCCCCAATAAAATCATTGTGTTGCCACGGGACACCCTCAGAAGGCCCATGTCCATTCTCTGATGGGTCACAACTGTTTTGGAGGCACAAGGGAGACACAGACATTATTAGGAAGGTTTTCATAATGTTATGGCTGTTTGGTGTAGTCTAATAACCTGTTGAAGTGTCACAAGTTAAGTTTTGTTCCAACAAGCATCCAGCTTCACTTCATTGAATTGCTCCTATATTAATCTCCTCTCCGACATCTTCTTACTTAATTTTTCTTCTACTCAGTGGCTTTCTAATCACATGCGCCCCCCTCTCCCCCCATTAGAGATAAGGTGACCTTTTGTTCGTTGGCACTTTCCTGTGTGACCTTTAGGAGGGATGCAGACGGAGAACAGATGTGGATCGAGTGGAGCATAATGTGTAGCTAAAGTGGACTCCATCGCCGACTCAGCCAGAGAGGCCCATTACAACATTTTATCCTCAACTGGAAAATGAGAAAATTAGTCACCTTTACGTACGTGCAAGTGTAACCAAGCATAGGAGGACTTCTCTGACCTCATCCCGTGCTCCCTTCTGTAGAACAGGCCCACCAGTAATCTGTCACTTTCACTCTTCTGTGGTGTTCTTCCTCATCACCTTTCGTGCCACTCGTTGGTTTTGGACCCTTGCCTCTGTTTTACTCTCTCCAGCTTCATCACGCTTTCACTTGATCTCTCTCTGTGTTTGGTGATTCCTGCTTCCAGATAAAATATGAAAAGTCTCAGCTGTAACTAATCACCTTAGACTTCCGTTTACAACTTTCATCTGAAGGTTAATATATCAAAATTATCCTTATTTGTAGCACAGCAGAGAAATTAACTGCCTCCTGTTTCCTTTTAGTTACATTTCCTGTGAGTATTACAAATAAATCATGTGTACGCCTTACAAACAAAGTGATTTTATTAAAACTAATCTAAATAGTAACATATCTTTACTATGCTAAGGAAAAAGAAGCATTTTTACACTACGTATACGTGGACACTGCATCATCATTGTGCAATCTCAGGGTGTTTTTCCCTCCATCAGTCTCCTTCTTTCTTTCTGTATGCGATTGTTCAAGCATGCACTCGTGTTATTTCCTCCAGAACAACAGTATTCCCTTTAGGCCTTAGCTCTGTTTGTGAAGCAAATAAATTTTCCATTAGCCAGATTCCCCATGCTCTGCAGGTAGCTTGGCTTTTCACCTACGTGAATTAACAACATGCACGCACTGGTGAACGCACAAGGAGGCCTGCGTGCAGACAGGCACACACTGCCATGCCTGGTTAGAGAATTGTCCTTATTGTTTATGTGTCGCCGACGGTCTGCGCTTTTATTCTGGACTAGTGATCGGATCGGCTCTGACACCCATCAGAGTCCTCATGCACGCATATATCATCCTCATGAATAAATTATTTTGGTCTTGTTTAGAGGCCTGCACCCGATCGCACATTACCTTTATTTCTAATTATGATATACGTGCTGTATGTAAGCGCAACATATACATAAAGTAGGTATGCTAGATGCTACTACTCACATGCTTACACTCACCATGAAAACCATTGGAAAGAGTGCCTAAACGTGGCCAGCTACGTTGCCTGTGATTTGCTGTTGTTTACTTAAGTGTTGTTGACACTGTTAAGTTGCCATGGTAACAAAAAAGGAACTGATGATGACAAACGTGCATGGAAAAACATAATAATAACTGAAGCCAGCTCAACTTTGGTTTGTGTCACGCCCATCACGATGCAACATCACCAAGTCACCAGTCACCAGTTGTAGGGACACATCGCACATCCCTAATATCCACTATAGTTCATAAGTTAAACAATGCATGTTTGGATTAACATCTGCCTTGGTGTTCAGGGATTTCTCCAACAACTATTTGTAGCTGTCTCAGTTTTGGGGAATCATTTGCACAACATTCAAAAACGGTTTCAACTAAGTCTTAAACTGCTCTCATGCTGGGACAGAGACAGTAATATTCACATAGTAAGGGTTCACACAAGGTGAAAATCTATACACCGTATATACACATCTATATATATATACATTTCCCAGCTGGCTGCCACAACATATAATTTCCCTTTTGATTGTTGCAGTTTCTCCAGCGTGCTGTCTTTGTGGGAACTATGGTGCAGTGCAGTGGAAAAGTACCGAATGGTAATGATATCCTACAAGAGAAGTTCCAGTCGTGCAGCGATAATCATTTCTACAGGATTAAGTCCTGACCCACATCAGCCCGGCATATTAGCATTCTGAGAGAGTACTGCAGCAAGATCCCATACAGACTAAAAGGCCTGCAGTTTATAGGATGGAAAACGGGAAGGAAAAAGGGAGACAGTGTTTGTGTGTGAAAGGATAAAAGGTGAATATAGGGGGAGAGCGTCATCTTCCTCTATATGTCAGGACTTTCATGTGTGTTTTCTGGCGTGCTTTTATTTTTTAAGATGTGTTTGAAGCAGAATGCTATGGATTCATTTGCATCTTCTGCACAGTGGGAGAGAGAGAGGTATCTGTGGAATTTTCCTGCTCCACAGTGACATTGAATGACTGATATTGAAGTTCAAGCAGACTTTATTTAAATTTTATTGATTTTCTTTCTGTTTCAAGCCGCTGGCATTTAAATGCAGATGGCCTTGCAGCCAATTCAGGAAGAAAATAGCTTTTCATTACCTGGAGGGAGATCAATTAAAGAATCACAAGATACAAATAAACAAGCAGAGGTTTTATGTTCTCCTCATTGCATACCAGAAGTGCCTCTAACCATTTTTATCTAGCCAAGATCCTGCTCCACTTTTCCCTTGTTTCTGTTTTCAATGATCGCACAGTCTTTTTCATCTATAATGGAGTCACAGGTTTTTAACAGTGCGACGCCTCCAGTTGTTATTTACGTGATAGAGGATTTCAAAATGAAGCATCTTCTAGTAATTACAAAGTTTAGCAAACAGCTTTTTAGTGGGCCTCTCTTCTGAGTCTTTCACTCAGATGTACATTTGTTGTGGGTGTGAGCGAGCAGCAGATGGTTTGTTGGAAATTTGGAAGTAATGACGACACTGAACGACCAGCCCACTCAGAACTATTAAGGGAGAAGTGTTTTCATCTAGAGGCTAACAGTCTTGGCCATCATTCCTCTTGCTTAACGAATAGCTTTGCTAAAGTTTTAGAGATGTCAGTTTGCTTAAGACGTCCACTCAGGTAATTCAATTCTAAATTTCTTTTGGAGAAAATATAAAGTAGACCCTATGGAATATTTAACGTTGCTCTGGTGTTCCTTCACTCTTTCTTAAAAAATGAGTGTGCAGCAGCTGCAGACTCCCACCTTTCTCCTGAATTACCTGGTAACACTCCTTGATAGATTTCTCTCAGCTCCCTGAGCTCATGCAGAAGATAAATTTATCTTCAGGCCCTGCATGTTGACATTGCTTGGCTGGACAGCCAGAAAAGGGTGCGTTCTAATTGTGGACTGAATAAGAAACCTCCTCCTCATCGTTATCATCTGCACTGAATGTTAGACTAGCTCTGCCTAACATTGGTTAACGTAATTTCGTACAAGAAATTAGAGGGCGTTTAATCATCTAGTTTTCTCCGTTTGACTTCGGCAGGCAGGTTATTACTGACAGAAAGGAAGAAGGTAGTGTAGAAATGTAACTTTATTTGGCGGTGACAGTAAATAACGTGATTTAGCAGTTTGTCTTTCTATCAAATTACACTGAAGTCTGCAGCCTGAGCCAGAGATTAACCTGTACGAGGTGTCTTGTATGAATGTCTGGTTTGGACACATATGTCCATATGTTTTTTCCACCATTTTTCATCAAACCAGTGTTCGCCCTCCTGAATGATTAACACGCTACAGGCCATCCATCAAGCTGAAGTAAGTCTGCATTGCAGTGGTCAAACTTTTGCGTGACTCATTTGGAGTTAGAGGAATCAGTTATGCAGCGACGGCTCACTGTACAGCCATAACTGACTAGACTTAAATAACAGAACTTTGTCTCTATTTTCCATCTAATTAAAATCCAATTGCATTTTTTTTTTTGGTTCTCTCCAGTAAACTCTCCAAGCGATTGTTAGAAAGTTACGCGTCCATAAATTACGTTACCACGCAGACATCAGCGAGTAAGGGTTCTCTTTAATAACTCCTCTCCATAAGAAGCAGTGTTTGCAAGACTGTGGGCAGATGCTGAGTGAGATCTTTGCCTTAATATAATTTTTACATCCGTTAAGGAGAGACGGGGTACAGTGCACAAGTGGAAGGCTAATAACTGGAGTATGTCTACTCCCTTTGAACACTGTTTTCTCCTCCTTGTTGAAACTAATCGACTCGTATTAAATAATTTAACAAAACAGCAGAGTGACGTGGAGTTCATGAAGAGGAGATACAATTACAGTTCAAAAACATCTGCAATAGATGACGCAATGTTAGCAAACCTGTCCCCTGGTGATGAGTGATGCACGTACTGTGTATAACTAAACTGTTTGTGTTGTGTGAAACATAATCACTGGCTGGATGTTCAGAGCAAATGTTTTTGTTTGCGTGAATATAGTGCCGCAAAATGAGACGGCTGTAGCGGATGGTGGCACCAAAATCAAGTAGAACTAGAACTAAACTAGAACATTTCACCCAAAAAATGAAAGTGTTACCACAAGCTACACATAACTATACCACAGTTATATGATGGTGTAATCACTGTAAGTAAATACATTTCAAAATCAAATATTTTAGGGGATAACATACACCGATCAGCCATAACATTATGACCTTGTGTAGGTCTTCCTTGTGCCTCCAAAACAGTTGTGACTCATCAGAGAATGGACATGGGCCTTCTGAGGGTGTCCTGTGGTGTCTGGCAACAGGAAGTTGTTAGTGGGGGGCCTTTGAGTCTTGTGAGTTGAGGTGAGGGGCCTCTGTGGATCATCCCACCAGATACTTGATCAGTTTGGGATCTAGTGATTTTGGAGGCCAGGTCAACACCTTGTGCTGTTCTTCATGTTTTTTGAGTTGTTCAGGCTGCATCCTGCTGGGGATGTCTGCTGCCATCAAAGAGTGTCATTGCTATGGGGTGGGGGTGTCTGGTCTGGTCTGGTCTAGGTGGGTGCTACATGTCTAAGTAACATCCATATGAATGAATGCCGGGTCCAAAAGTTGCCCAGCAGATGGTCAGGGTTATTGACAAAGATGTGGAGGCATGATGTCTTGAGCTACACACTACAGCGAAGTCAGCAAGTAGGTGTAACTGTTTCATGAGAAAACAAGAATGAAGCAATCTGCTCAGCCACTTAAACATATCACTTATTATGTGCTTCTTTCAGTCAGCTGTTTCTCAAGCACGTATTTGTTTGTGTCCCCTGAGTGATGCCAGCTGAAGGAGGCTTTCTGTAATGGAAGCCTTGAATTTTCTCTGTATGGACAGCTAGTGAAAGTGTGTTTGGAGAAATATGGGGGACCTGCGGAAAGACAGTGAAGAGTCTTGGATTTGCAAACTGTGTATTCATGCTTAAAATGCTGCTTCTTCCTCATGGATGGTAACATCCTGTGTTTATTCCATCGTAATTTTTGAGGTGGTTCATTTTCTACTAGAGGCGTTCAACAACAAAATAAAGCACTTATTCTGTTTATAATTTAAAACCTGGCAGCACACAGAGGTTTAAATTTAAATTAAATATCGAAATTTGAAGTTAGCTTGAAGCGCTCAGGTCATTGTGGAGTCGATGGTTGTGCAGACAATCAGTGTTGTAATCTTAAGTAATCTTCTCTGTTTCTGCTTCTTATTTTCACTGAGATGTAGCACGGTGAATTGTCTTTATTGTGCTGTCGTCTCAGTTGTTTGTCATTTGAGCTGGGCGTTAATGGAGGTCTTCATAAACAGCCAAATATATTTAATAGTCCTAGGTGTATGTTGTATTTGCTTAAACAAAGTGTATGTGCTAAGTAAATCTGTTAAATCTGAAAGCTTTCAATCAGATTTTCACTAGTTGCTGACTCATCTTTTTGCCTGAAGGTCATTCAAAACTGTCAAATCTGAAACTTTGTATAATCCCTGCCTACTGCATCGCACTCTTCAAAGCACACACATTATGCACCCACTCGTTTAAATAGCTCTGCAGCTTGTTTTATGAATCCACCGTGCAGCCGCGCTCACGCCGAGCTGATTCTTTATTTGTGAGGACAGGATCTCCCAACCTGCCTCGCTCGAAGACAAATTTGGAAGTTGTTCAAATGTGACCTCAGAAGGTATCGTAAACGCATGCATAATTGTAAATTCACACACATAAGCGGCCGCACATGACACTGGCTGTGTATGGTACCGATGGTATCTCAGAGTCTCTGAAATGAATTACCACGCCGCCTCGATGGTAATACCTTTCTCTTTATGGAATCAATTAGAGTCCACCATAAGGCACCGCTCCTGTCAACACACACACACATTCACACTGTCTCTGAGCCCACCAGACCATTAATAAATGTGAGCTATTGTATACTCCCCTCATTCATCAGTTGAAGAATGCGTTGCTGAGTGTATGCGATCAGCATTGTGCTTTTGTATTCTCTCAAGGTGAGCGCCTGACGTACTTTGCAGATGCACGATTTTAAAGGTTGTTTTCTTTGGAGTGGGGTTGTTTGAGGCACTTAGTTGGTGTATCACCTGCAGTAGTAGCAGTTTGAGATCGCAGACAAGTCAAGCAGTGGACTGCTGTGGATGGGGTCAGCAGCAAAATGTATTAAATCTTTATCCATATCAAAGTAATCAAGCAATTTATCTAACATTACAACTGATTAACTTGGAGCCACTTGTGATGGCTCTTTATTTTCCTAGAAATATAACATTCAGTTGGAGAACAGGTCAATTTTCAATGTAAACAATATGAAGCTACGAATTGATGTTGGATACGATGTGCTAAAAAAAAAATGTTGAGCAGTTTTTTTCATTGCTCCAACGACAGCATCAGCCAATCATATCGCATGGTATGGGGATCAGAAGCATTTTCTCACCGGTACGTAACGACCTTCAGTAACATCAACAAGTACTTGAGCCCTGCTTAAAGTGGCACTCGCCATTTTATAACACTGAACATAGGAGTGGAATCAGTGGCACTTTCTTTTTTCTTTTTTCTGTTTCTTTACTGGGTAAATGTGTATAAATCCTGTTAGGATTAAATATTCAGGTTATAATAATAATAATAAACTGTTATTCTGTAATTGTTGCTGCACTGATTTTGCATCGCTTTGTTTATAACAGTAATATGATGGAGAATCTGGTGATAAATCTCAAATAATAAAGGGGCCAACAAGAGCAAAAAGCAAAAAAGTTTACATCATTTAAACACATAGCATCCTGTTAAAAATTGTTCTTCTGTCTCACACACCCACACTCCCCTGTGTTAATCGCTCTAGATATTTGTAGGCATATAAACAAGGAACCATTTTAACCATATACATGTGTTGGGCTTGTGAAAAACAATCCACTTTTTAAACCGAGTGTTTAAAGAAGATGTAAAAAATGTCAACCTAAGTATTAATATTTTCCCGGACTATACAGGCTAATGTTCAAAAGTCAGGAATTGTATATATCTACATTTTTTTTTTTACAAACCTTTTAAACTGAAATTAAAGGGGTTTGCTCAACCAGTTGACTTAATTTACACACACCAGTGTGCATTCAAGTATGCACTCATACGAGCCCACAAGGTTACTTTTGTGGTGACAATTGAAAGCTTTTTTTTTTTTTTTTTCTACTCATACATAAGCTAGGAGGTGGACTTTCCTGTTACTATAGAAACCAGATCCCAGTTATATCCTTTTAAAGCAATGCTCCCCAGGGACAAAAGGAAAAAAAAATGTGTAAGCAGGATATATTGTGCAATGTGTTTTAATGTCCTGACAAGGGCTTATAGTTCGAATTGTCAAGTGAATGCTGTTTTATTTCTGCAAGAAAATATGTGATATTACAGGACAATAAAACCCGAGGATATGGCCAAAGTGACAAAAACCAGGAAAAGGTGAGTGATGAGCCCTCGTGCTAAGGATTTATGCACCACAGGTTATTTAACCTCCTTTGGAGACAAGGAGGCACTGATTGATGCTTTGCTCTCCCTATTACATGATGGACCACATATATTCTAGGTAGACGTACACACATGCAAATACACACACAAATCAAACACACTGCATCTCACAGGAAATCATTGCAGTAATTAACGTCCTAGCGTGCTCCCCGGTTGCCGCTCTGATTGGCTGAAAGTCATCCTAAGAAGCAGCTCTGCGCAGTTCCCACAGGTATTTTGCCAGAGTGAAATTATCCCTGCGCTTGCCAAGTACCAGGGGACATCATCAGCCTGTGTTAGTGTGTAAACATTTCTGTTTTCCCCTGCGCCCCTGTCCCGGTGTCTCCAGCCCACTCGGCACAAGTCATTTGTCAGCCTTGATTTAGATTTATCAACACATAGGCCTCCTGAGGCTAGAGCTCAATCTGCACTCCCACTCAAAAGCCCAGAATTTGCAGGACTTTGTGTTGGTTGATCTGGAAAGTGTTGATGGAGAGGGAGGGGGGGTGATGGGAGGAAGAATCAGAAATTCAAACATGGGAAGGAAAGAACGGATGAGGAGGAAAATGTGAGGAAAAAATGATAAAAAACGAAGATGGGGAGGGAGGGTGGCATGGCCAGTGAGGCTGTCCAGGACTCTATTGAAAGTAGCCGAAGTGGTGTGTTGAGATTTGAGGGTCAGGTTCCAAAACCAGAGGGTGAGAGCGAGGACAGAGTGCTAGAGGTGCGATAAGAGGCAGAGGTGTGGAGGGTGAAGAGGGGTGGGCACCTCTTTGTGTTATAGGAAGAAGGCTGTGAGAGACGGTGTGTGTGTGTGGAGAGATGTGTGTGGAGGGATGTGCTTTGAGGGGCACAGAAAAGGAAGGCAGGTAATGGAGAAAAAAAATGGGACAAGGGGGGTTTGGAGGATGTTCAGAAGATAAGCCAAAGCTTTGGCTGGAGGAAATAGCTAGTTGAACACCCAGAAAAAGGTTAACTGCAAAGCGGAGGGGCAACATATCTGGAGGATAAAGATGAGATACGGAGGGTTTCACTCTTTAAGATGTGGAGAAATGGGATGAAAGAGATAGCAAATTAATTCCTTAAATCTGATATTCTCAACACATATGAGTGTAGTGCAAGACGTATGTGGAAAGCTTTCAGAGGGTGGCCAAAAAGAAATGATTACATTTCTGTTTGAACAGGATACGCGAGCACTGATGTATCATGTGTAATTCTGCATCTTTGTTGTTGCGGCTGGCAGCGTTGCCCATCTGCCATTTGAAATATAAACCTCAGCTGTGATACTGTTAATAAGTGTGACTGTTGACAGTCTTAGTTACTGTGCCTTTATTTAAGCCATATTGACATGCAGATCCTGTAGTGAAACGATTCTTTCTTTTTGACTCATAGTGTATTAATCATTTATTTTCTTTACATACGGTGTCACCGCTACTCAATTATAAATGACTAATGGGCTCAGGATGAAATCTAAAGTACCTCTCCAGTCTTCTGTTTCATAATAATGTCTGAATGTAAGTGTGTAGCTATGCAGTGAGCCAAACACACAGCTAAACACGCCTGATCGAGACTCAACACAAACATTTAACTGGAAGCAATTGTGAAAATACCAACTGTTACTTAAGTGTTGAAAGGAGTAGACACAGGAGGAGACAAGCATCAGTGCAGCGACAAGAGACAATGTGAGGCTGAACAGATTCAACAAGTTATAGCAATGATAGACGAAACCAAGTGCCAGCAATCTCAACCCCGAGGCGACACGCTTGAGGTGACACTGTCCACCCTCC
The DNA here is from genome assembly GCA_005024645.1 of Planiliza haematocheilus. Taxonomy (NCBI): domain Eukaryota; kingdom Metazoa; phylum Chordata; class Actinopteri; order Mugiliformes; family Mugilidae; genus Planiliza; species Planiliza haematocheilus. The sequence continues at coordinate 316,277 of SRSE01000940.1, read as the reverse complement.
AGGTTCTTAGGGCTTCAAGCTTTGGGTAAACCCATACAGAGCACTGCTTTTTTCACCTTTAAACAACTGGGGTGAAAAATATTTAAAGGGGATACCTTGACAGCCAGGACCTGGAAGGCCCATTAGCAACCAAACGTTGGCAATGAAGCAAGATTAAATAAAGGTAAATAGTGCTTTACTAGCTTACAACAGCTTCATCCATACAATTTTTGATTATTAAATTATAAAACTGTATCCTCTGTGGCACTGAATCAGAATCGAGAAAATCGTGTCTTTTAGGTGAAAGAATTTTATCTGTTCACAGCAAACCTGTGTGCTTAGTCTGCTTAGAGACGCTATTTGCCATGAAGGATTTCAATGTAAGTCACCGCTACAACACGTTGCACAAAGCTCAATACGAGAAGTATACTGAAGCTGCAAGGGTTGCTATGTAACGGACCTCAAATCAAAAGTACGCAAACAAAGGCAGCATTTTACCAGTGCCCACTGAGGTAGAGTGAGTATATAGGGGAAATGTTAAACTCTTTCTTCGTGTAGAAATGCACAAATTCATTAAAAATGATAATAATTCACAGTAAGTGGTTATTTTCAGACATATATACATATAAGTACACGGTGCTATGTGGCCCTCAGGTAGTGTCGATTAAAAATTGTGGCCCCCTCCTTAATTTAAGTTGGAATAATGTTTCTTCTTCTTATTCCTATTTATACACATCAGTGATATGTTTGAGACTGATCAATTAAGTTTTGTGAAGATATTACTCTTTATCGATCAGGAATAAATCACATTGTCACAAGTACTTCACAAAAAGGGGTAAAATATTTTATTCCAACTTTATGGGCAACAGTGTATTTTTAACTGTCGCTGTCAAGATAACTCACTCTTAGTCAGTGTAAGTCCAAGTTCACTAACGGTTGATATTCATGTAAGTTTATCTCTTCAAGCTAAACTCTAGATTGTGACAAATCCATCGAAAAAAAAAAAAAAAAACAAGTCTACTGGGTTCACCCAAGAGCAAAGGGAGTAAATTTACTGAGCTCAGCAACACACAAGCAGCACGACTGCTGCCCAAACGGCCCCCTGGGGGGCTCTCAGCTTTTATGCTCTATCTCCCTTGATGAACCAACTGAGACCAGGTGCACTCAATCACCTACTGTACAGGGGAATGAGGGAAAGGCTGCACCTGGACAAAAAAAAGACGAAAGACGACAAACCGTCACCCACAAAACATGTTCTGAAACGCTCTCCCAATGTAATTTATCAAACAATACATTAACTTAGAATAATGTATACAGCTGCAAAACATATTTAGTTGGTAAATTGTGACTTAAATAGTCATTTCTTATAAATAAAATAAAATAATGTGTTTACTTCCTGTTATTGGCACAGTTGCTTGTTATGTCTGTGACTTCAGTCTTGGGAAAGATCTGGTAGCTCTTGTGCACCTCGTTGGAGTTCCCCACTGCAATATGACAGCATAGACTAAAAATATAATAATTAGTCTAACAAAGATATTAAAGATGTCTATAGAGATATGTTAACTGCATATCTGCAAACGTCTGAGGTCAGTCGATACTAATCTAATCTGCTAGACGTGAATCTAGATCACACATTTGAGCTATTATAAGATCCAACTTTGAGGATGCGTTCCTCTCTTCAGCGATTCTCCACTTTTGGTCCTGTGTTGTTACAGTTAGTTGTCAGAGTTTCACATTGTCTCAGCGTTGCATGACTTTGTGTTCGTACGGATTCTCCTGTCTAATTAACACCTCAGCAGTGGTGGCTAACGAGAAGTGACTCTTGTTCGCTTCGTCCACCAGATTTGCCGTCCAATTCGTTCATTAATCCCACTGATTCATTAGACAAAAGCAATCTTCTCTTAACTTACTGTAGCTGTCACCTACTGTGAGACGGATGCTCTCTTAGAGCTACTAGCAACAATAATTAAATGCTCAGTTGGAAGTTGAATTTGGTTTGAATCTTCACGTTTTACAATAATTTACTTTTCCCATCAAAAAGAGTCACTGATCATCTTCTTAAAGTGATATTTAGAACTGGAGTTATCGATAAATCACATTTATCTCAAACATTTACTTTAGAAATATCTTTCAGATTTTCCAACTCACCTTCCTCCCATGCAGCAGTGTACCCCATGTCAGCTGGGATATATAATGTAGTGAGGAGATAGAGGGTCTTTCTGTGGACACAAGGTGAAGCAAGTACGTGAACAGGGTTTGATAAAATCCACAGGGACGTGTGAGTTAACAGTGGTGGTCTTGGCTGGTGTGACCTGCTCTTGAATGGTGAGCTCTGATTTTAATTGAGTTAGTCTGGGCTCGGTTGGCATTCCGGTCAGTGGGTCAACGCCAGCAGCCAGGCCTCTCTCTTGGGTCGTTTGCTAAAGCGTCGTTCCATCGTCGAGCGTTCAAATCACTGCGTTTAATTGGCCTCCAGCCCCCTGGACAGGAGCCAATTACATATCCCTGTATCTTTTGCTCTCCGTTTCTACTATTCTTCTGTGCCCCGCCTCTTTTATTGCTCGTTGTTTACATTGTTGTCTTCCCAATCACTTGGATTAAAATTCCTTCCCATTTCCAGGGAATTTTTTTCAGAAGACATTGTCAGAGTCATTACATCCACCATCACAAAGGTCATTGGACCATAAATGGAGAGTTCACATGAACCCAGAGTAGTGGGGAAAAGATCCTAAACTTCTCTGGCATAAAACTGAAGAAAACATGAAAGAAAGGAAGATTTTGGTGATAATAGGAAATGAGCAACAAAGACACTTTGTTAGAGAACAAGTCACAGTATATTCTGAAAGTCTAACTTACAACATGAAAGAGTACAGAAAGGTTAAAAAGCCAAGGGTTTCCATTACTGCTGAGCCGGGTAGTTCTGAGATTTATTTCTATTCCCACGGTGTTGATTTTTGAGGGAGACATGTGCTGCTGGTATTTGTTCCTACACTGATCCCTCATTCAGTTTAAAATTGCTAGAAAGATAAAGGAATGTTTATTAAGATCGCCATCACATAATCGGATAATCCCCCTCAGTGCCTTTCACGGTATAATGGGGCTCTGTCTTCCTCGGACAGAGCACCTATTATGTCATCAAAAAAAGGGACGATTAGGAGACGAAAGGGGAGATGAAAGCGAGGGCACCAACTACCTGTTCACAAAGGCCGTAATTTTTACCGGTAATTAAAGGCTTACATTTCCCTGACGGATCATCAGGGGCCACAGAACAAACGATGAGAAGGAGCAACAGAGAGGAAAAGAAGCAGGATTCTCTTCTGTTAAAAGCTCTCAGGCTTGTAATGGTAATTAAGGGCTTGTCTCTGGAGAGGGGACGATATTAGAACTGAAGAGAAGCTGAGGTGGCGAAGGGGGTGGGCCCCAACTCTTTTATGTTCTCGTTGCTTTTACTCATTCCTCCTCTTATTCTGCCCAAATCCTCCAATCCGCCCTTTCACTGTACTTCTCACCCCTCCGGTCCCCCCACCTCACACCAACCTGCACTTTTCCGCAATGCAGAGTAAAATGTAATCAGTTCAGCCTATTGTTATTGTTCCACATCAGCTCGCCGCTATGCCACGAAGAAGAAGCCTTAGAAGAAGGGCTTCTTTGCAGATGCCGGGATTCTAAAATATTTGAAAACCTGATCGATAAAACTGCATTCTTCTGGTGTGGACCCGGAGCTTTGTTTTGGCCCTTTTCCAATTAGAGCCCACATGATCGCTGCTCGCTATCGACATACATTGACAGAGGTCCTGATGTGGCACAGTGCTTTGTCTTTACTGTATATTCTGTCCTGACGGAGCCTACAGAGCTGCTGCTGCTACCCGGCGCAGTAGGCGTAGTCATGGTAACCCGCAGGCAGCTGAAGAAAAGAAATGTTGACAGACAGATTCTGACTTTTCCGAGCTCATTGTCCCGCTCCCGATACAACCGGGAAACAGTGATCGCACCTGCACGGTTATGGTCCTCTAGAGATGCCCCGTCCTGTGCTGAGAGATGAGCACCGACAAGAAGCGGGATTAGATATTTTTAGTGCAAGGAATTCAGAGGAATGGCAAAGGGATGCCGGTAGTTGTCGCTCACTGGCTTTTCTCAGTGCACATCTCACTTTCTTTCTTTCTTTCTTTCCCTCGACAAGACCTGTGTATTTTATGAAAGTGTGCCACAATATGACTGCAGGGTAAATCTGAGCCTGCATGTAGTTTACGCACTCTCAGAAAATGTATGTACGGTATTATATGCAGCGTACACTGGGGACTTCTCCACTGCCACCTTCCATAAGATTCATCAATTTTTAACCCTGCATGTGGATGTACCTCCATTTGCCGCATGTGCACAAACACACACAGACACACATGGTATATATTTAATGTAGTGAAAAGCAATCTCAAATGCCTCGCAAAGCACCAGCCGGTCTAAATTTGAAACGTGTCGTCATTTCGTTGTCCAAAGCCACAAGTGCCTGTGTGTTCCTCGTCTTGTTCACCGTCTCATCCTGCAGAAAATAAGGATTACACAGTACCGTGGGCACTTTTTCATGCTTGTTTCACACCTTGTGGGGGAAGAGTCATGAGTGACAGGACTTCTATCAGATTCTCCTGCAGCGTTATCCACAGGAAATCTTCACCAACACACTCTCTCACTCTCTTTCTTGCACTTCTTCTTCATGCACACTCACATATACAGTATGCACACACGCCGGAGCTTTCTGCTCAGGCATTTTAATGAAAGCTTAAAATACCCAAGCTCTGAAATTAAAGTCAGGTGTCAAAGACTAGGCTGTGGAATATCAATGTTTGGCATGAAAACCGTGTTCAGTATCACCACTTTTGATCATCTCTCACCTCAGATGAAGAATTATATGGAATGAGGAAAACATATTATCATGCCGGAGCGGCAAGGTGCAAATACTGCTTACCGCAACACAAATAACTGTTTGGCGTCAAAAATAGATGAAGCCTTTGGAGGATTAATTTTATTTTAGCGGGTATGGGGGAAGTCTCAAAATTATTTCACAAAGTACCAAGACATGGTTTAATTTTGCAACACGTTGTGTAGCTATTGAGGCCATTTTTCTACACTGAGCAAAGCTTGCCCATTTATAGTTGGGAGTTATTAGTGTATTATAGCTGTTGCAAGGTGGCAATAAACCAAAGGTACTTCTCCATTACAGTCCGTTATCAATTAACATTACTATACAGAAAAAGAAACTCAAATTGATGCTTATTTATGGCTTCTTCCTCCACAACTTTCTCTGTACAGATTGATGCTCAGTATGCTGAGAGTTTGTAGAAAGCTGTCTCCATATTCATCTGCTCCACTGTAAGTTTGAGACACGTACATATGGGCCAGCCAATGTGAAAGCCAATTATCACGGCCTAAAAAAACAAATTATAAGAGTGTCAGTTTGAAATCTTCAGTGCACATGCTGTACTCCAGACAGACGGAGGCTGTGATACTTTAGCATGTTTGAATTTAATTTATCCGGTATGAGCGAGAAGGAGTGAGTAAGCGTGTTTCATTCGTAGCTTTTTTTTGTGTGTGTGTGTGTGTGCTTGTCGACCAGCAGAACAGGGGACCTCGGCTTCGTTACATACTCACAAACAGGGGACTCCACGTTGAACAGGGGACATTTTTCAAGTCCTCTGTTAATTATGCTTTAAAGCAAGCTAAAAACATATCTAAGACACTTTGGTGATTTTTTTTTAAATTTTATGCAAAGTCGGGACTTGCAGTGTGCGTGTGTGGTTGAATGGTTATTTTTACTCCTCACTTTGTGTCTGGATGTCGTCTTCATTTTGTTGTATCGTATGGTATTACAAGTAAGAGTCCTCTTAAAACTGGAGCAGCACTAGGAGATGGTTCATGCAGCTGTTATCCTTGGTAACATCCTGTCTTTGGATGAGTACACTGCGAAGGCTGGTGGGAACAAGCGGACCTGTTAAAATGAGACTGGTTTTCTAATTCTAGTTCTTTTACATTACCACAGACTCTCAGATTACGTCTTTTTGCAGAATCCTGGTGTTTTATTGTGTAGGGTTTGTTGAGATTTAACCCATGTTTTGTGTCTTGAAAAGGCATCAGTGTGTTTGTTTATTTATATAAACTGTTTATACATTTCTACAAAATGCATGGAATCTCCATAGATTTCCACGAGTTAAATGAAAACTGACTATATGCTTCCGATGACCTCAACGTCTATTTTCCTGTGCCTTCCCTCCCACTTGCACAGGGTGGAAAAAAAAAAAATCAAACAAATGAGCAAAGTGCACTTTAAGGTGAGAAGAAGACCAACACATAATAGCGCTTCTCGTGCCAGACTTTAACCTACCTTGAAAGTAAAGTGCTAAGAGAAAGAGCACCAGGCTGTGCTGTAGACCGGAGTGTGTTATGGAACATCAAACCCTCTCTGACCATGATTATTTCAAAAGGCTCTCCAGATTGTTGCGTATTCTACAAATAAAACATGATGGTGGCTGTCACACACAAAGAAACACACAATCCGACTCTGCTCCGAGCGGCGGCATGAAAAAGAGAAGGAGTATTCTAGGAGAATGAGAGATCTGAGTGAAAGGAAAGAAGTGACATGACATGCATGTGTGTGTCTGTTCTAATCATGTTTGTGTGCGCATGGTTTTATTGGACTGCTTTTTTTTTCACCCCCTCCCTCCCTGCCTGTCTGTTCGTTCATCTGTACTTCTGCCGGCGAATCTGTCAATCTCGCTGTGCGCTCTGTGCATCTGTGCTGAGTTTGGACAGCATCTGCAGAGTGTTTTCTGTGCAAGGTTTGTTTTCCTCTCCTCTGGCTCGGAAAGTATTCCTCTGTGTGAATCTGATTGCCAGCTCTGTGAAGCCTAATTATCCCAAATACTGTGAAATCAGCTAAACATGCACCAAGAGTTGATGCGAATCAAATTTATGACCCCGCGCAGCACGCATCATTTTAGAGTCGCTCAAAATCCGATTGCGGTTCCTGCTCTTACTCGGTCATTCACTCAGTCATTTACCAACTTGTTTATTTATTCACTTCTCCGGTCACAGTGAAGAAAGCCCAGCTCTACCTCAAGGTTTGTTTTCTTTCCACGGCCTTTCATTGATGTGTCATGTAATAATTTGTGATTGGAAGCCATAATGTTGTTTTCTGTTTATGACCTTACATGCCAAATTAAAATCATGTGGTCTATTTGCACCTGCTGTTAGTCACTCCAAGGATTATTATTTTGGCTTTGCACACAGAAAGCAAAATCACCTCTAAAGCTCACATATTAAGTCAGTATATCTTCCTTAATGTGGATAAAAAAAACTAAAAAAAAATACAACACTGGAGGTTATGTACAAGATTATTTGCAGTGACTTTGTGGAGTCTCTGTTGATTGCTTGGTAACCTCACAGTCAGTGAGTCATAATGAGTAAATTACTCAACGTTAGAGATCTTTGTGAGTGGATTTTCTTTTAACCTTTGGGCTCGTTTTGTCTGGTTCCTGTCTTTATCTTAAATTAAGGGTTAGGGTTAGGGTTGGCACGTTGTTGGCTGTGACTTCATACCATTCAGAAGGTGGTGAATACACAGGAAGTGACTAGAAGTGATAAGAGTCCGTACAATGTTAATGCATTTAATGAAATTGCATCAATGATAGAGGAAGTTAATGTGGACTGGTATCAAGTTGGACTAATCTCAACGTGATGCAGGCGACGACCTACGAGAGCATCAGAGTTCACCACAATGTCCATGAGTTTGGTTCCTATTATCAAATGAACCAGTTGGGCTCGTAGCATCAGTTGAACCCTGATGGAGCAGCAGCGTAATTATCTGTGCATGTCATTGTGTTTTCTTTTCAAATAGAGAGAGATGACAGCAAGACTAGCAATATTTTTATGTTCTGTTTGTTCTGCTCGGAAACATTTACAGTGGGAAATATACAAGAAAGTTACCTAGGCAACCACAGCCTGGATTATCCACCAGCGACCAGCTGTCAACTATAAAACAATGGGCCGTTGCCTTAGGATGTGGCTAGACATGGGAGTGGTATCAATTTTCCTATCTAACTCTCTTGCCAGGCAGCAAAAGCGCATATTTCCCAAAGTGCCAAAGTTATCTTTCCACAGAGGATTTGACAGCACTCCTGTGACTAATGAAGGTGTTTTGCTAAATGTCTGCGAAAGAATTTATTTTTTATTTTTTGAGAAAGAATGAGGTGAACACATTTGTCTTACTATGGAAACTCCAGGTTCAGCTTTTCAAAAAGTCAGATGAAAGAATCTTGCAGCAGAGACTCACAGCACAAAGGCTAGACTACAAAAGGACGGGATCTGCAGCAGCAGTCTGTACAACTTGACCCGTCACCTCGACTGCATAATTAGGGTTAAGAATTAGTCTTAGATTATGCTTTTCTCCACCAAATATTGGATTCAGGACCACAGCTGTTATCAGTCTGTGTGGAAGACTCTCAGAGACACTGGCCGAAGTCAAAGGAAGGGAAGCTTTTAAGTCTCATTTCCATCAGGCGCCGTGACCAACTCTCTGCCGGGGGGAGGATGTCAATCACTCAGATTACATGGATTTGTTCCACACCCACGCGCGTGTGAAGGCAGAAGCGGCACACAAAGACGTGCACATATAAAGAAACACACACTCATGAAAACACTTAATCATGCTCTTGTGCTGTACAAGGCGCACATTCAGTCAGCGGGGGATATTTTTCACACCTCATCTTGCCAAGTCTTGTAATGGCACATTTATTTGTGAACTACTTCAATACATGAAACAGGGGTTTAAAATTTTGAATCTTAACCCAACGCTGACTGCATGTTAATACACATGATGCTTTATTTGTTCGATGTAATAGGTTTGTGGATTTCCCTCATCTACAGTTGTCTTGTGTCGATACACAGGCTTTTAATTACCCAGGTTTCAGACATCAATTCATTCAAAAGATCGTTTTCTCTTTTTCCAGCAACATGGAGTCATTTACTAAAGCAGAGAGAGAAAAACAACCAAGAAAGTGATATGGTAACAGAGAAAACTTGTTGTTGCTATTGATTAATCCATTAGAAAGACTCATTTATTAGAAAAATAAATTGAATGTTAGTAAAACTTTCAAATAAGGTTAATATCAAATGTGCAAATTACATAATTACATGTACCAGACATAAACCTGTCTTTCACAAACATTTATAAATCAGTATTGTCTGCATAATAATTCTCCTCCATGCGTTCCTGTGAGTTACTAAGGGTTACGAACTGCTCCAAGACTATTAATAGATCATAATAATAATGACACTGCTGTGGGCTTTGACGGCAGGAGAGAATAGAGGGGTTTAAAAAGCTGCTCCTCCTCCTTTGTAACTTGATAGTACAGGAATTATTCACCTCATTGTTCCAGTCCCGCTTAATAGTCTTCGTACCATCTGCTCCAAGTTCAACCAGCCTTACATCACGGTCGTCTGCGCTATGACAGAGCCATGCCAGGCTTATGTAAGACCTCTCTCTGCCTGGCTAATATATTTGTAGATATTTTTCGGCAGCCTCTCAGCACAAAACCTCCAATTGCTTTCTGCCCCGACAGCAACCGGGTTCATATATGTTTAACGGGAATTTTACACAAATGCGGTGCTTCAGCTGTGCACTGGAAGGTTCTTGTAACAAAAGAGGGCTCTAAAGGGAGGGCAGAAGAACTGGCCATGGATGTATTAATAGAGCTGGATAATATATAGCGGAGTCAACCTTGCTGCAGTTTTGTCCCCGTGGCCAACAGCGGTGTGAAGACATGTCTGTAAATTAAACATTTTAAATGACACACATGACGTTATTATGTGTTTCATTAATATAATAAATTATGTTCAATTTAAATGAATTTAATAAATGTAATAATTACATTTTATAAATAGTATTATTTTATTTTAAGGCCCGGTGTGTTTGATTTAGTTGGAGTCTGTTAGCAGAATTTGAAAAAATAACATTCATAGTTATGGTTTCATGATCTAATCGCCTGTAACTACAAATCAATTTGTTTTCGCTGTCTTAGAATGAGCACTGCACATCTGCACAGTTATTTTTAAGTTCAGTTTTCTGTCCTCTCCATTTCCTGTTTTATTTTGTAGTCTGAGTCTACTGAAGTCTGTCTTCCCGTCTAGTTGTCTGTGATTGCCCACCTCCATGTGTTTCACCTGTGTCTCATTGTCTCCCTCTCCCTCGTATATTTAAGCTGTGTTCTCCATTCCTCCTGTGCCAGATCGTCTTGTAGGATTTCCTAAATATTCCCAGACAGTTTCTTCATTGAGTGATTTCTTGTTGTGACTTTAGCTATTCTATATTACCTGAGTTTTTTGCCTGCCAGACTTCTGTACCTTAACCTGAATTCTAATTTCCTTGTTTTGGCCCTGTGTTTGATTAAACAACCTCTGATGCACTGCCATGTTTCTACAGTGGCAAGACAAACATTGGCTCTATAGTGAGGCTTCCACGACAGTTGCAATCCTCAACCTCGCCCCTAGGTGTCACTAAATTCTACACACTCCTCCTTTAAAAATAACAATGAGACTGAAATTGGCAGTTCATCCCTCATTATTTATAAATACTTTCCAAGAGTAAACTTTCAGACTTGTTTTTTTGAGCCAACATGGACCAGAAGAACTCCATCTGCTTTTAAAAAAATGATGTCCAAATCTTTAATAAAGCACCTTGTGTTGTTGTTTTGCCCGGTAGCTATTTTTATGTGTGACATCCTCTCACTTTAAAGAGTGTGGGACAAGCAAGCAAGGCTAGAGGAAGAAACACTTTCCCAAATCATGTGGCAAGGTCCAATCGGAAATGAATAAACTGAATTATTTTTGGTGCATGTATGAATAAGCAATTTGTCGGAATGGACTGGAACACAATGTCCAGCGCTGACAAAATGTCTGTGAATGTGATTATCGTGATGATGCAGGTGCAACACCACCCACTGGTGTGAAGAAGTAACAAAGGTGGCTGTAAGAGCTTTTGGAGGAGTGCTGCATTTGGATTAGAATGAGACAGCAGGAGGCTTTCAACAGTTTCCTGTGATTCCCAGGCAGCTCAGTAGAAACTTCCTCTCCAGGCAGCGGCTCCTGGCAGCGTGGCATTCCTAGTTTACAATTGATCTAAGGGATAAACTAACAGCATGGTGCAGATTTATAAACGGAGGAAAAGGTAAATGCGGCATCCGTTACAGACACAGAGATTGTAGAATATGTACAGTACGGTTACGCTGGATTTTTGCTTTACAAATCCTTAAGTCTGACTGTATAGTAAAGTACTGCCTCACTGAAACCCGTGTGTGTGTATGTGTGGGTAATCACGAGCAGGAGGGTCCTATTTTGTAGGTACAGCAGTGTAGCCTTTGTAGAGGCCGGCTGTGCACAAATACCAAGCGGAGAGTGGCTGTTGAACTTTGGAAATGCCAGCCAGTGCTCCTCACAGACAGTAGCATCAGTTCATTCCTGAGTGTCCTCCCATTCTCCTTCCCTGCTTGCCTTAAAACTTTCCTTGTGCGGCGAGTGACCTGGTGCAGTCTTTTGAAGATGTGTCGTCTGTGGACATGAAGAGCACACAGGATACGGGCCCCTTAGTTCAAAGACAAACAGTCTTTTAAAAATAACCTTGCTAGTATTGATCTTAAGACGTGTGACCTGTGACACATCTTGTCAGTGGTGCGCTGTGGGTCCAAAGAGAGTCAGTGAAGGTCTAGAAAAATAGAAACCATGCAAGAAATGTAATGCAAGAAAACTGTCTCGGCATAAATACGTTTAGTTTTGATTGTGTCAGAAAGGTTAGTAGACTGCGCAGAGCTGTCCATGGTGCTGTAATAATGATAATCTGGATTAACTAACACATGCCCCATACCAGCACAGTTTACCTTGCACTCCTGCTCATAAATCCTGCTGTGAAACAGGGAGAAAACATCTTTCCCCCGTATCCTCTTCATGCATTCCTCATACCAAATGACGTACCTCGAAGCAATTCACAGCACCGACTCTCGGGAGAGGAGCCTCCTGCACCATGCAGTTTGCCGTATGTGCTGTGTGTTGTTTACATGTTGCTGTGTGGTTCGCTGGGGGGCAGCTGCATATGATTACTGCACCCTAGGCCCTTGCACAGTGCCACATCGATGGAGTGCAGAATAAACATGTGCATAGTATGTGCCAACAATGCTTCATTTTATAGTATGCATTGAACATTGAAGGTCTTGCACGAGTAGTAAACACTGACCTGTTTATGACATCTCTAATCTGCTCATACCAATGCTGCACATAACATTTGGTTTATATATTTTATCTGTAGTTCATTTCATCTTTCTGAAAGAACAAAATAAGACCAGGAGCGTTATTGTAATAAATCCGAAGGAAAAGATTTTAATTAGTTTTGGAGTTTTTAAGAGGATAATGCATCCATTCACAGAACAAAGGTCACACTGGTTTCCCAATGACAATTACTTCTTCTACTTTGGCGTATCAACTCTCAGCAAAGTGCAGTCGTTGACTCCTGACCTTCCTTCGTACCCAGCGCCAGCTCTAAATAAAATAATGTTATTGTCTGTCCCTTCGCACTTCCCTTTGCCATATTTTCTCACACGGTCTCGAGGGGGTTGTCGGGAAGCTCTTGAGTGCCCTCATGTGTTCATTATTGTTCACTTGCTTCCAGATCATTGCACTGTACTTTATGTGTGTGCCGTTGACCAAACGATCAAAACGTTGCCAAACACGTTGCCCTTGACAGTGTGTGAAGGGCTGTCTGCTTTAATTCCAGCTGCACGTCCCCCATGGTTAGTTGACGGTGGGCAAACGTCAAACTTACATTTTCTCTCATGCGACCGTGATGGACAAGAATTTTGAGTGTGTGTTTGTCAATGCAACGTCAATGTGGACAAGCGTATATATGATGCACAGACGTGATAAATGCACATGTCACCACTTGTCACTGATAAATGTTTTTGTTTAAGTCATTGACTTTGAAGGCGCCAGTTTGATACGACACAATATTTTAATGGCTGTGCACATGAAGCGCGTGCCTTTAACAAGACAGCAGGGCTATCAAGCATGACAACATGATGTCTCTTGTCTTCGCAGGGAGCGCTTTGAACCTCACTTGCCGGGCCTTTTTCGGCTACAGCGGTGACGTTAGCCCGCTCATCTACTGGATGAAGGGGGAGAAGTTCATAGAGGACCTTGACGAAGAGAGAGTCCAGGAGAGCGACATCAAGTAAGAGACACGCGCCAGGATTGGAAATCTTTTCGCCGGACTTGGCAGTAATGAGGAATTAATAGCAGCTGTGGATAAATTCACCGCAAAATATTAACGGACGACACCAATGGTTTTTGCACGTTTTAGCCCATTAACTCCAAATTGCGTTCGCTAAACCGGGCGCTTTAGAGAGATTTATTCTCTGCCTTCCGAGCAGCTGCTGTTTTCAATTTATTTCGCCGTGGCGTGAACATCATGCGAGATTTGGAAGTTGTTTTAGGAGATTATTCATTGACTTTGTCACCTATATATATATATATATATTGTTTAAATTACATTATTTTTGTCCGATGTAGCACTGTAAGCTGGTTAAACATAAACAAGAGAATCACTTAGGATGGCACTGTCCAGAGACAAATGAACAAAATCAACTGAATAATAATAAACAGCACCGCTATGGTCATGAAATGAAAATACTAAAAAGTCCAATGCAGTTTTTATCTTATGCTCACATCCATGTCTGTTTGAGACGTGAGATCTCTCCTCTCGTGCTTTCTTTTAAAATTTCTCCCATTTCTCAACAAGATTAAGAACAAATTTGGGAGGCATTTATTCCCAATCGAAATCAAGGGTCGATGGGTGTCAGTGTTTCATATGCTCTTCAGTATTTTATCATTCTAAAATCCTTACATTTAGCATAATGAAAAATAATCCTTTTCTGTATGACATGCAGTTTTTAAACTTGTCGTTTCTGTTTCTTTGCATGGCCAGGACTTTTTCCTTTACATCTGCAAAATAGTGCACCCGTCTCTTGATTAACACTCACCACCACATCCACAAATCTCTGTCCTGCGAATTCATCTTCAAAGAAGACGCTGAAAACATTATTTTTTCTTTTTTTTTCACAAACCACTTGTGTTCCTTTCCCTCTCTTTTGATCTTATGCAACGTTATGAAGCGTCCCCCAACAAGCCTCACTTTCTCTGGGCTTTCAGACATTTAAAACAAGCCCATCTTCATGTCTCTCTCTCTCTCTCCAAGTGGTGAAACACATTTAAACAAGTCCGTTCGCTGGTCCATGCGCATGTTTCCCATTAGGGCTGTTTGGAGAGGCTGCAGCTCTGGGGAGACAGCGCTGTCAGATGGTTAACAACTGCCATTTTTCACACCGCCGCCACTATTGCTATCTCCCTTGCTGCACCCACCTATAGCCGCATGCAGATGGGCCATGAGGAGGGGAGCTGGGAGGGGAGGGCTGGAGGAAAGAGAGAGGTAGCAGACATGGAAGGAGCGAAAAGGAGGAAGGGAATATGGTACAAGTCACTGAGGAGTAAAGAAAGACACATCTGTGATAGTTTTCTTGTGCACTGATATGAATGTACAACAGAAACAAATCTCTGTTAAAGCGCCCTCTGCTCTCTCCTTTGCCTCTTTCTTTCTCTTCCGCCATTACGCCCTGTCATCAGGATTCCCCCACTCGCTGGCTGAGGGATTATCCTTTCAATAATTCATTCTAATATTTTTTAACGTAGTAGATCAATAATATATTCGATCAGCCACCTTCTGTTGCCGATGCTGCCTCCTTTGGCTTTTTCTGACCCAGCCAGTGCTTTGGTTTTGCTTCCCTGGCCCAGCATATGCATTACACAATGGAGGAGAACAATGGACAGAAAGGGAAGGGGAATCTAAACATGAACAATTCTGTGTTTCACCTGCAGTCAAGCTCTCTCCCTTTGAGGAGATTCAGAGGCCACGTTTCTTTCTTGGGAACCGTGCACACGTTTAGGTTTATCACGGATATATCTGCAGCCCAACTTAGAAAACCGAACTTCTGCATTCTTTTATTTACCCGACTCTGGGCTTATTGATTTGGAGGAATTCATTTCTATTGAAACCCTAGCCCATAAATTCTCATTTGTGCCACCGGGACAGGGCTGGTGCTTGGTGTTATCATAGCATGGATGAGTGGCCATTAGCATAGCACGCACAGATTAATAAATTAGCAAAACAAATGCGGCTCAGCATAATAAAGGAGGCAATCGATAATTTATTGAGCAAGTTCAGTTGGTGTTTTGCAGGCGTGCGTTGAAGTGAGCGTGTAAAAGGTTTGAATGCATTGGGAATTGATCACTAAACAGCGGGGTTCTGCTAATGAGGGAGGGAGAGGGCAGGGAAGGAAAGGCGCCTGCAGCGGCTATAGGTTCAGAACAAGTTTGTGATTTACTCGATTTGCTGAGAAGCAGACTGTGCTCCGATTCTGACTATCCGGCAACGTGCTCTCTGTGCTTTGATTCAATTCTCACCTGCATCTGTTTGCTTCACCTGGACCTGGAAACAAATCATAGGTCTTCAGCATCTCCTCCAGAGGTTCAGGGTGGTCATTATCCATCTAGGTTGTATGGCAGCGGGCTGTGATGGCTCACACGGTGTGATAATGTGAAACGGGAGGCTTCAAAGTAACCACCACTCCCTGGAGAGACATGAATTATTCCCATGCCTCCATCTCTCAGCAACCCCAGCCCCTATCCTACAGCACAGCAAACTCAATACCATCACCGCAGCCTCTCAACACACACACACACACACACACACACACACACACACACACGCCATGATACACTTTCAATTACTGACGCCAAATCCACCCAACATGCTGTCCTTATGTGCAGTTTATCGGCTTGAAGGCGAGAGAGAAGTGAGATGCTTGAGAGTCATTACCCCCCCCCTACACGCCCGCACACGCATGCACGCTTTCCTCTCCGCGTCGATGATGCGTGCTCACACAAACAGAGGAGGTCTTTTTCTCATTTGCGCTTTGTTTCCCTCCAAAGTGTCATTTGTGCTGAGGGTGCTGTAAAAGTAGGCTAAGTAGTGTGTCTAAGGTATGAGGGAGCATTATCTCCCCATCCTCTCCTCCATCAGGCTCAACCAGCCCGGCGGGGGACACTCATTTACTTTATGGAATATTACTTTCTCTCCTTCTCGCCGTTACCATGGCAGCCGCTATAAAAAGATTTTCTTCTCATCGCCATTATTTGATTTGCCCCCCGCACAAGCTGAGGAAGATCCCTTATTGATTTTCATTTCTCATATGTTTTGAGCGCAGAGAAAGAAATTAACATACCGAGAAGTACTTAAGGTAACACAGTGGGGGATTCATCAAGACGCACTGGTGCCACAGACGCACAGTGTTTAGGGGTGAATTTTGAGACTCGTGAATTTTAACTGATGACTTTTGAAACCCTGTCACATCATACTGCTGTCAGAGGTCTCTGTTTTCTAAATTGTTGCTACAGTTTTCCCTGTTTTGTTTTTCTTTCAGGCTTGTCAAGGAGCATCTCGGAGAACAGGAAGTGGCCATTTCCTTGACTATTGACTCTTTGGAAGAGGAAGACTTGGGAAATTATTCCTGCTATGTGGAAAACGGTAACGGCCGTCGCCAAGCTACCGTCCAGCTTTTCAAGAGGGGTAAGGCCTCGCTGACAGTTCAAGAGTTGTAAACCTCATTAACAGTCTTTTTTATGCATTTTATTTCCCCAATAAGAGTTTTTTCTCTTATAAAAGTCATCTCAATCCTCCCCGTCTCATCGTAGAGTCTGTATCAGCTCGTTCCAGCTCTCTGAAAGCCGTGTGATAAATAAAATAATCAAAGCCTGGCTGCAGCGTTTCATCAAATGGAAATATCCTGGAAGTCTTGTGCGTTATTGGGAACACATTTCCCCAAGCTTTGTATTACATTCGGTTGTGTCATTTCTCCTACGTGTGCCTCAGTAGCTGTGCAGCTATTTTGGCTCCCTAGCATGACTTGTCTGGAGCTGTTTTCATGCTTTCTGGTTGTCACCCTCGAAGAGAGGTAATTTGATGGCTGTTTAAACCGCAAATTGGTCCTGAGCTTTTCCCAACAGGCCAATAAGTCCGGCATACAATTACATTTTAAGTCCTTACATGTCTGTCCCCCCCTCGCTTTAATCTCTGTCTCTGTGATCGCTCTTTGTAGACGGCGCAATTCCATTTGAGTGGTTTCTGCAGACTGCAGACAGCTTCATTTAACTCTCTTTGTCAAAGCAGCAGTTCCGAGGAGAGGGATGCAAAGAAATACTTCAGTTCCAGCTCTCTCCTTCTCTCTCTTTCTCTCTGTCTGTGTCATTCTCATCCACATTAGTCTGATGTTTATTTCATATTCCCCCTTCAAGCATGCATCAGTCATAAGCCTTGCAGCAGGTCTGATGTCTGCAGGGCGCCTTTCCTTCCTTCTCATCAAAGAGAGAAATTAAAAGAGAGCAGGCAGAAAGGAAGTGCTGGTCAGTGAAATATAAACAGCTTGGAGAGTGAAGATGATTGCTGATAATGAGTTAGAAGCATTGAAATCATGGACAAGGCCAATAAATAGTCTATGAAAGAGAGAGAGAGAGCTGTTTATCTGAGATGTTACTTGTTGTTTATGGAAAAACAAATTGACTGAGAAATCTGGCTTCTCACATCAAAGAGGTAGTTTAAGATTCTGCAACTTATATTCTTTGTGATTTAAACAATTAGCGAGGTTTAGATGTGCTGGAGGGGGGCGATTACCTCACCTACAAACAGAGCCAGGCCAGATGTTTGCAGTTAGCATGCTAAGCTAAGCTATCTACAAACAATAACGCATATTTAGAGGTAAGATGTGAGGCGGGGAAGCGCAGTCGTTAGCTCGGTCGCCTCACAGCAACAAGGTTCTCGGTTCAAATCCACATCATGCAGAAAATGAGTTTGCAACTTCTCCCTGTGCTTCTGTGGCTTTTCCCAGCTCTCTCCCGCGTGCATGCTAGGCTAGGTCACTTTCACATTACCATGTTAATTGGGTGATGCTGTAGGTGTGTGAGCCCTGTGATGGACCGGTGACCTGCACAGTGTGTATCCAGCCTCTGGCCCAGTGACAGCTGGGATAGGCTCTGGCTCTGCTTGTGACCTTCGCCACATTTGGATGGCGTAAATGTTTATTATTTAGTCTGACTATAAGTTCAAAGAAAGTCAAATAACTTTTAACACCAAATAAGATCCTGTGATTTCACACTGATTCTATAATGACTTTTAAAGATGCCTTTCCTGCATCTGTGAGAGTGCATTGTGGTTGCCATGGCAGCCGAGCAGGGCTACAGCCCACGGTGTGACAGTGATATAAGGTGAACCTGATCTAGCTGAGCCAACCAGGTAAATGTTGCTTTAATACACACCATAACTCATCTTTCCCTAAGCCGGGTCTCTGGGGAGATGCTGAGGAGATAATAGAGAAGAGAAATGAATGGAGAGACAGAGAGAAAGGGGGAAGAGGAGGAGGAGGAGGAAGAGGAGGAGGGAGAGACGAGGGGGGAGGGAGTGACAGTGAGATGGGTAAACTAAAGCCTCTTGTTTTGAAAATGCCTCCATCCATGTCCAGAGTTGTCACAGTCCCAGTATGGACGGCAGCCAAAGTGCAGAGCCGTGTCATTGTGTGCCGCTCCAAAGAAATTAACCCAATTTCTCATTATCTCATTTTTTTTCCCCTTCCTTGTGTCTCCTTGCG
Source organism: Planiliza haematocheilus (assembly GCA_005024645.1). Lineage (NCBI taxonomy): Eukaryota > Metazoa > Chordata > Actinopteri > Mugiliformes > Mugilidae > Planiliza > Planiliza haematocheilus. The sequence goes on along the minus strand of SRSE01000940.1, from coordinate 297,516 downwards.
ATGTGGCCCCTCATCTTTCTCAAACTCATTATGAGCCTCATGTCTCTGAAGATTGATTCTGCTTTGCGCTGAGCTGAGCTCCGAAAACGCTGATGATTGTCCTGCTTTCCAGGAAATGTAAATGTGTCCTTTAAGTGCTTTGTGATAGAAAACGACGAACAAAGACGACAACGTTCGAGTCTGATCTGGTTTCTGAATAAACAAACTCCACTGTAAATGGAGTTTGTACCTGTTTTGATTATTTTCTGGTGTGTGTGTGTGTTGTCCTCAGCAGAGCTCATGTACACTGTGGAGCTGGCAGGAGGGCTGGGAGCGATCCTGCTGCTACTCATCTTTCTCATCTCCCTCTACAAATGCTACAAGATTGAGCTGATGCTCTTCTATAGGAGGCACTTTGGCAGCGAGGACGTCGATGGAGGTAAAGGCAACACCATGCATTTCAAAAAACTCTTTGTCCTGTAGCCTTTTACCCTCAGCCTTGTTCCCGCCCATTTTACCAGACCTGTGTCATTCAAAAGTCAAGCCTTCTGTTGGTTCGTTTCCATGAGTGTGAGTGCGTTCAGTTTGTTTGCCAGTGTGCATAAGGTCTTATTTATCTCTGCGTGCGCGTTCTGTCAGAGCCTCCATCCAAAACAGACTCTCTCGTAGATACAGATGTCTTCTCCACTTCCGTCTCAGTGACAGCAGCACATTTCCTCCCGCTGCTCGTTGGCATGGAGGTGAATACGGTTGTGTATGTACATCGCCGCCATAGCTGCATAGGGGGGAAGAGAGGAGACAGATTTTCAATTTGTTGCCCATTTAAAAAGAGATCAGTCTCAATATGTCATGGAATGATGCCCACCCTCTGCCGTCGAAGGCCAGATAGCAGCGCACAGGGCCTAGAGAGTCTCGAAGCGTCTTCCCAGAGCGACGAATAGGAGCGTAACCAGCCTGAAATTGGAGGGCAACTTTTTGCTTCCTCCACAGAACGTCGTTAACTTTTTGCTTCAGCCGAGAATCCGTCTGTTTGTGTACCTGTGTCGTCCCTTTGTATTTTCTGACTTTCTCTGCTTTCTTTTCAAAAATTCCCAAAAAGATTGAACTCGCCGGATTGTTTCTGCAGCGGCATGAATTATCTATTACACGGTTTTGTTGACTCAAACTTCCACATGATTGAATCATACCATCAGGGACCGCTGATACAAGCTGTTTTTTGATTTTCCAACTTTGCTAGGTGGTTAATTTGCAAGGTTGGTTTGCTAATTTGAAAGCGCCGTTTGATGTTTGGATCCTATCGAGCACAGCCCTGGCCTTTCCAGAGAGTTTCAAAGCTGCGCATGCTCCTCAAAGAGGTTTTTTTTTTTTTTTTTTGAAAGAGCCCATCTTCCCTTTTTGGCTGGCCCACATTCCAGTTTCTACAGAGCGTAATGACTAGGACTTACTGAACATGTCACCGGCACTGTGTGTTTTTTTTTTCCTATTGTCTATTTTCTGCCTTTTCAGTTCTTCCCACTGTCTTCTGGGAAATCATTTTGAGGTGGAGAAGACGGTATTGCTCGAGTCTTGTGTCGGATATTTTTGTATCTACCCCAATTTATTTCTAATATACACTACATGGCCAAATGTATATGACACCAGTGGGAACAGCTTTTTTTTTTTTTTTTCCAGATGGTAGTTGGTCACTGACTTCCAAGTGGGCATGCTAAGCACAAAGCATTTAGACATTATGTTTGGAGTCGTATTATGCCAGTTAAACATCCAGAAAAGAAATGATTTGCTGAGTTTGGATGGGAGGAATTTGACTGGGCTGCGAGCCAGGACCTATCGCTAAGCATTAGTGGCCAACTTCCCAACTCTTCACCATGTTCTTGTGGCTTAATGGAAGTAAATCCCATCAGACAGGTTCTGAAGCTCTACGGGAAAGGTCCGAGAGTGGAGGCTGTTATAGCGGCCTTTTATACATCATACAGCATAGAAGTATCACACTGTCTGTGTGAACTTTCATTTTAGAATCAAGTCTACAGACTACATCAGAAAATAAAATATACGTTTTCTAGAGACTGATTTGCTCTGCAATATCTCAGTTCTATTGTTTTATTATTTTTATAATCTACCTGGAAACCATGAGATGTTCTGATTATATGAGAAGGAGTTATTGCTTGACAACTACAATTAAAAACATTTTGAAATGCATCGATACTTTACTGTCTGAATTCTGTGACAGACGGTCCAAATGTGAGAGAATCACAAACATGCTAAAGAGATTTTGACACCGAAATACGTTGTGTTATTATGCGTTAGGAGTTGTTTTAATTATTCATAATCTTGTGAAAGTCAAACAGGTGAAAAGTTTGGTTTTGGGATTAAATGTTAATCAAGAATATGGGTTTAACGTTCAGGTGTGCACGCGCTTTCGTCCGATCATCAAGTTTTCGACTGAGTTTCAAAGCTGCAACTTGATTTGTTCACTGCATATCTTATGAACCACTCTCAGCAGTTCCTTTCTGTTTTTCAGAAAATAAAGACTACGACGCGTATCTGTCCTACACCAAAGTGGACCCTGACCAGTGGAGTCAGGAGACCAGGGAGGAGGAGCGCTTCGCCCTGGAGATCCTGCCAGATGTCCTGGAGAAACATTATGGCTACAAACTCTTCATCCCAGATCGAGACCTCATCCCAACAGGAAGTAAGCGCTGCGACCGTGTGTGCTGTACACCAGCCCGAGCCCATATATATATATGTCTTACTGTCAAGAAGTGTAAAGCCTGTGTGTTTGTTATAACTGCGTGGCCGCAGTGTTCGGCTCATACACTTTGTCATAGTTTGCGGTGTATGTCGTGTGTCCTCAGTGTTGTTTTTCACTGTCACCGTCTTGTGCTTCGACATTTTGTGCTGTTAGCGTAGCTTCAAGTGGAGGAAAACCACACTCATCAGTGCTGAACAGATGAGGGGATGAGGGGGAAAAGGCAATATTCAGTCCAATACTGTCAACAAGAACAATTTTTTTCTAATATCCTCTCAAACCTCTCAGGATAAAAAAAGATAGAGCCTTTCTCGGCAGCAGTTCCCATAATGTGCACTACAGACGTGGGAATACAGTATACAGTGTGTACCAGGAGTGGATATATATTGAACAAATATATCATCCTCCCTGGTTTTCATCCATGCATTAATAAACCCATGAAAATTCTGTCTGAACGTATTCTCATGCGTGCTAACTCTGCTTAGTAATCTGCCTGTGCCAGCGGTGCACAGTGCGCTCTAGTTAGTAGCGATCCTGCGTGTTTGTACTTTAGGCTTCATGTGGAACAGATAAAACGCAAACACGTCCTAGTTGGTCCAGACAGAATTAAACATCAGCCGGACATGTGTGAAGACTCTGAGTCCTGCTGACTGAGCTGCCTCTGTGCTTTAATCAAAAAAACAAAAAAAACATTGCTGCCAGGATAAGTGCCAAGCAAAACCATTGTAGATGAATGTCTAATCAGGGAAAGGTGGTATCTCAATTGATTGTATGTGAAATAAAAAGACGAGCGAGAGGAGACGTAGCCACTTTTTCACGACTGTTGAGCATGTTTCTGTGTCTGTACTGTGTTCTGCCTGTGACCTGAATGTTAAAATGTTTATGTTTAGGTCTCACCAATGAGCATTACCAGGATGACACACGACTCTTTGGAGGTACTCGCCCTCAGTCTTTTCCTCTTGCATCAGCTGCTTTCATTAACATGCTCCTAGGACGTTTCAAAGAGACGCTTAGAGTGGCACCATCGTGAGATCTGACACATCAGGTCAATACAGAGACTCAGTCTAATAGAATCTGCTGCTTTAGCAACAACTGGCCACTATTTAGAGTCATGTGGATCTGCCCTTCAGAGTAGTGGTTGCAGTGCGTAGAAAAACACTGCAAACAATGCATATTCAACACCATACTTTAAGATATGTATCTACACACATATCTATGTCTTCTTGCTCACCAAAAGCTGCAGACAAAAATGTGTTTCTAGACCAGATGCTATCCACTTGTCATTGTCTTGTGTTTTGTGTCTGATGCTATATGTTCATGCATCATTAAGTGTTGTGGACGTCATTAAGTGATATCAAAACATGCTCAGTGTGCATCACTGAACTATTTTGCAAATCTTATGAGTTTCCTGTTCGTTCTTTACTTTTTTTTTGTTCCTGCAGCCTACATAGAGGACGTGGCACGCTGCGTAGACCAGAGCAAACGCCTCATTATAGTCATGACACCCAACTATGTGGTGCGACGGGGCTGGAGCATCTTCGAGCTGGAGACGCGACTGCGCAACATGCTGGTGACTGGTGAGATCAAAGTCATCCTGATCGAGTGCGCCGAGTTGCGCGGCATCATGAACTACCAGGAAGTGGAGGCTCTTAAACATACCATTAAAACCCTCACCGTCATCAAGTGGCGCGGACCCAAAAGCAACAAGCTCAACTCCAAGTTTTGGAAGCAGCTGCAGTACGAGATGCCGTTCAGGCGCACGGAGCCCATGCTCACTCATGAGCCGGCGCTGGACGTCAGCGAGCAGGGCCCTTTTGGGGAGCTGCAGACCGTCTCGGCCATATCCATGGCAGCTGCCACCTCCACCGCCATGGCCACCGCCCACCCAGAGCTGCGCTCCTCATTCCACAACACCTACCACACCACCATGAGGCAGAAACACTACTACCGCAGCTACGAGTACGACTTACCTCCAGGAGGGACCCTGCCACCTCTCTCCTCTCTGGGGAACCAGCACACCTACTGCAACATCCCTCTAACACTGCTGAACGGTCAGAGGCCTCCAGGAAAGAGCCGAGAACACAGCCTGGAGGAGGCGCACGCCAACAATGCCATGCTCCCTCTGCTGCCAAGAGAAACCAGCATCTCCAGCGTCATCTGGTAATGATGAACAGACTCGGCTTCAGCTTTAGGAACGAAGAGTCGGGGTCAGATGTGAGTGGGCTCAGTCTGGTAGTGTGGCGTCGTGATTATGGCAAAAAAAAAAAAAAAAAAGTGATTTGGATCCATTTATCTCCAGCTGTTGTCAGACGACAGCAATTAATGGAGGTACAGCAGGTTTTTGGAGACATTTTCCCTTGTTTTTGAAGAGGACCGCACCTCTCTTACACAGGACGTTTTCTATGTGGAACTACAGGGGATAACATGAAAACACTGTTTCACTGACTAGCGAGAAACGGACTTGCGAGAACTCCACATTAAAGGATAGACACACAATGGCAATTGTGCACACACATGCATATACATACACACAAAAATGTGCATACATACAAACAAAAGGAAAACAGGGTCTGTACATATAGTTCAATTTATTTGTAGCATCAGTGTTTTCCTGTTTTGTTCTTTTGTTTGTTTTATTCAATCATGTTAGTTGCCTTCTCTACTGTAGGATTTTGCTTTAACTTGTTACACAGAGTTGTATATTTTTATTGTTTTTTTTTTCTTTTTTGTTTTTTATTCTTATTTTAACACGCTTGTTTGGAGAGCCAGTATGTCACGTACCTGCGCCGCTGTGTTCTTTTGTTTGTTTGTTTTTGAAATCTTTGTGTAGTTTAAGAGAACATTTTTAAAACTTTTGGGAAATCGCCTGGACATTTCAGGAACCTTGAGGAGCCGACACTTGTTTTTGTTTACCTGTAAAAGGTGTATCTAGTTTAAAAGGAAACTCTCTTTTAAAAAATCATAGAATATGCAAAAAGAAGGAGGAGCTGGCAAAAATATATCGCCCTGCGGGACCGAGGAGGAGTGGTTGGGGAGCAGTGCTGGTCCTCTCCAATCATATAGACCGACAGACTGGCAGATCTCTCTCTAAAGCTTCATATTTTCTATTGAAACAAACAGCCTTGCTGTTTTAGAGTGATAGTGAAATGCCTCACCTTAAAAAGAAATCTGTAGATTATTTTAAAAAGAATTCTATTTTTATAACAGAAAAGAGTTTGCTTGAGAAGTCATACTTATTTGCATTTCATCTTCCATAGAAAGAGGATTTGTGTATAAGTGTTAATGCCGGTTTTGTACACTTGCAACGTGGTTCTTGGTTTGTTAAGAGATTAAGGTGGCTTTTGAATCCCATATGACAAAATATGTCCTCTACTGTTCTCGATTCAAAAGTGAAGCATTTTCAATGTTTTGGTTTTTAAAACATAATATTATTATTCCCATCCTGATAATTCATTTGGTTCATATGGATAGTTCATGTTTAAGGAAAGAAAAGAATACATATGTGTTTTGAAAGACTTTTTAAATATATTTGAAGGTGTGATTTTTGAGTATGCATAGCAAATAGATATGTATTCTATATATAATATAGATATTTATATAAATATATAAACACAATTTTCACTTGGAAAGAAATGTCTATCTTTATAGAAACACAATCATTATCAGTTGCCCTTACTTTCTCACTGCACATTAAAAACATTGATTTCCTTTGGATGTTTTCCTTTAGTGTCCATGCTTATCTGTTTGTTGTCAGTAGTTTATAACACATCTCATTGTATTGTTTTCAGACTTGGGTAGTACACACTAGGGGTTGTAGCGACTAGTCGGTTAGTTGACTTCAATGTTGCACCAAAGTGCTTTAAACACAACGACGACTTGTCACCGGTCACGTGACAATAACAACACGGACGCCACCGAGGACACAGGTGAGGAGCTCAGTGGGTTGTTGCAAACCAGCGGCGGTTCATCAAGTGTGTGGACATACTTGACCAAAGATGTAGCCTATACTGCTGTGACATGCAAAAAAAAAAGTCAGTCCTGAAATACAACAAAATTACTAGTGCACAGTCATCTGGAAAATGCTAGCAGAGGAACGGTCCCCTTGACAGCAGTCTATTAACACATCGAGAGGAGGCTGCAAATCAACACCTACAACGGGTGAATGTCATTGTCAAAGATGTTAGAACTTTACCTGCAGTACACGAAAAAATCCTGTCTACACTTCCTTACAACACACTGTGAAGTACTATTCATGGTACCGATTTATAGGCTATACACATCTGCAGCGCACTGTATTGATAAGCTTGTGTTTATGTTCAGTTGTGTCCTATTAGTTGACACTGTTGCTGTGGTTATAGAGCGCAGCGGAACCCAAAAGAAGCGGTACAGGAAGCACAAGCAGCCCTTAGGCATAGGGATATCATAGGCCGTGTACAGCAAGGCTGTGGAGGACGGGGGTTGTGCGCAGGGAAACCTCTGTGGAGCAAGGAATCAGTAGTAGAAAGGAGAAACATGGTGGTGGAGGAGGTACAGAAACAAGAGGAAGTAATTAGATTTATGATGGGGGCTATTTATGATGTGCTGCCAACTCCCAAGAACCTAAACCAGTGGGTAGGTGAGGATGCTGCCTGCCCACTGTGCACTTGTGTAGGTATGCTTAGCCATATTCTGAGGTTAGTCTTTCCCAAGGATGTTACACCTGGCGTCACACTCAGGTACTGAAATGTTAGCAGCTGCAAATGAGGAAAAACGGGCGAATGTAAATTTCATGGCCATTAATAGAGGTAATAAACGTATTAAGTTTGAGGGAGAAAAGGCAAGACTAGCAGGCATCAGGCATAACATGGGGCAGCCAAGAGTAGGAGGAGTCTGAGAGATGAGGGCGGACTTAAATGAACAGCGGGTTATTCCAACCGAGATAACTAGCACCCGACTACGGTCAGATCTGCCGTTGTGGTCTGAGCCAGAGAAAGTAGTCTATGTCATTGAGCTGACTGTCCCCCGGGAAGATTGACTTGAGGAGGCTAACGAGCGCAAGGGAGACAAATATTGCAGAGCAGAAAGACTGGAGGCCACGTGTTCTGCTGTGGATTTGCGGCAAAATTTGCGATTGTTCTTCTGAGCGGGCTGGATATACGCGGATAAAACCAGAGGACTGCGGTATGCAACTTGTCCCGGGTAGCAGAGAAAGCAAGCGGGTGGCGGTGGGCACGTAGGGAGCATGCTAGCTGGGGAGCTCGCTAAAGGTAAGGCTGGCTACTTCAGTGTTGATGGTTGGTTCGTGGTTTAGTCCGCATCAAGTATCAGGTACGTTTGATTGTTACATAAAAGGACAAGGCTGTTGTAGAGGCCAGGTATCTGACGTCTTCATGTTGGTTGGTTGCGATATTTATTTGTTTGGTTAGCTGCTGAGCGGAACATACAAGCCAGCAGCATTTGTTCATTGAGATTGTAGGTTAATCGTCATATCTCATGACTGTAGGTTTGTTAGGGTTTCTCAGTTGGGCAGGGCCTCTAAATGTGTTTTACCTGGCATCTTGGCACAAGGGATTGAAACATCTAATCCTGTGTATTAACGAATGGTAAAGCTGTTTGCCGAGTGAGAACCCGTGGTTCAATAAACTTGCAGTAAAGGCACCTTTGTATGAGACACAATATTCACATCAAGAATAGATTTTATTGTTGCAAAGCATTACTTTCGACTGCATATGTATTAATGACGTCACTTTGAGGCTAATCAGTTAAGTAGACAACCAATGGGGGTGACTGATTCTGCTGGGAAGCTTTTGGACCTGCCATTCGTGTAGCTTCTGAGACATGTACCACCTAAATGGCCTAGACCAGACCAGGCACCCCCAACCCCACAGCAAGGGACACTCTCCATTCTCTGATGAGCCATATCTGTTTTGGAGGCACAAGGGAGACATACACAATATTAGAGTGGTCGTCACAATATATGTTGGCGACCAGAGCCTGTAGCACCAACTCGTGACCAACTGTATGTCGCAAAGCAATTGTTGACACAGAGTTTAAGCGTTGCTCATCAGTATTTATGTTTAAATTGTTTTATGTCAAGTAATGTGTAGAAACATCTGTTGACTTGTTTTGGAACAAAACAACCAAACTTCTTTATCAAACTACTTTTGTAATGGACAACATAATACTAAAAGACTGACTGCTGCCAGTTAAGAGATGAGAAGCTGTCTACACAAAATACCTGCCAAGTGGTAAAAGTGGTAACATGAGCCATAACTCTTGGGAACTTATGGCTCATGTTTTGCAACTCACTTGATGTAGGAAATGCGAAGGCGTACAATAAGGCACTGACGATGTTGAGAATGTCGACTTTTTCCTCTGACATGTTCTAAAATTGCCAGCTAAACTCAGTACTGATTTACTGTATATGAGCGTACCATTCACCTCAGCCATTTCTGAAACCGTCTGAGACAGTCATTTCTAAAACGGCGTGTTCATATGGACTGTTCTCATAAACATGGTTCACTATTTGAAGGCAGCCAAACTGAAAAGCATGTGTTTCCCGTCCACGTGTGTGAAACCATCTTCACTACATCTGCCTTCAATGAGGAAATAAACAAATGTGCTTTGCAGACAACAACTGGTTCCAAAATTATAGCAGAAAGGAGCATGCAAGGAAACACTTTACATTACAAAAATTGTAATTGTATCGATACCAATGCCACGTGCAAAGGAGAAAGGCCTGCAGACTTTTTTCGCGGCAGACGATTCGGCTCGTCATAGCAGGAAAAGCACAGGTGTCAATTAACTATACCTGCATTCTGTTCATGTGAGATAGTTCCAGGATTCTCGAAGTCTGGATCACTGTCACACCTCAATGGAACTGAGCCATCGATTTCCTCACCTGTGCTTTTGCTGCTATGACATGTCAAGATGTCCGCCCTGAAAAAAGGGTTCATTGACAGAGGTCATGATGGGAATCTGAAATAATTATAGTCTAGAATATAGTCCAGAATACTTACCATGTAACCGCCAATTCCCTGGTTTAAAACTGTCTGGAGGTCTTTTCCTGAGTGACATCCCCCCTTGCTCTCGTCCCGTCTCTCCTGTCAGATAGAGCCAGGCACGCCAGACAGAAGATATGCTGATATAAGGAACATTTGGGCCTTAAGCCAAGGAGCTGCATTTGAAGCCTGACTTTGCTTGGCAACAAAAACACAACAGTGGATGTCCCACTGCCAAACAGTGCCATCTCCTGGGGACAGACGCTACCTACAACGGGCGTTTGTGAAAGAAACGCTGGTAAACACAGAAACGGAAAGAAGATTTACTGATGTCTGCCAACCCCAGGAGGAAACCGAGAAAAGCAGAAATTGGGGCAAGGGAAACAGACAGGGACGGACTTAGTTAAAGGCAGAAGAATGAGGAAACTGGGTTAAAGGCAGAGTTTGTCACCTTAATATACAGGCTGTAGATATGTTTTTTGGAGAGGTGGTGCACAAAGCTCAGATGGTTTCAGAAAAAAAATAAATGAATAAATGCAATGCCAGTACCCATAAAAAATAATAATAATAAATAAAAATAGGCCGCAACCACTACAATTAAATTTGGCTGTAGTTTATTTAATAAAAGATGACGACAGTTGGTGGCACGCATACGCACACCAACATGCTGTCAACCTCAAAAAAAAAAAAAGCTTGGTGGCTGTTGCCTGTTGGCAGCCTCCTATACGAGACAGCTGGAGTTTTATTAGCAGACACAGGATTAATAGACTCTTTATTACCCACAGCAATTAAGGGCTTAATTGGAGAGAAAATAGGCCCCATTGAGGAGGAACATGCAGAGAAGATATACCGGAATAAAAATATCTTCATCTTGTTCTTTGACGTCCACACTGCCAATGTGATTGTGTGCGTGTGTGCGCGCGCACATGCCTGTCTGTGTACACAGTTTCCTGCAATGCTTTATGAGACCACCAGGCGGTACATGAGATTCTCTAATGACGGTCCCACATGAACGTCAGCGTGATTCAGTGGTTTTTACTGGCCCTGGTTGTCATTATCGGCATTGTGGATTCTATTTTGACGGCTTGTGATTATTCTGAAGGAAATGGGGAATAAAAGAAGCCAAGACACAAAGCGGTTGCCACTTTTAGTCCCACTTGGAGACGCTACTGCTCTTGCAAAAATCTTTTTAATGAGTTTTTGATGTCAGCCTGCACTTGCTCATTTTATTTTTTATTATTTCTCGTAACCACAGACCAGCAAATTTTCAAGCGAGCGCGGCTACCGAACTTGTGAGCTCGTAATGATACGCGCACGCCGACTGGAGAGGCCCCTAACAAGCTTTAACTGAGTCAGTCCTGTCAAACACTTGTATGAGGTGCTTTTTTTTTTTTTTTCTCCCCCCTCCTCGGTCCTTTTCACTCCACATCAAAGAGCAGTTTAATAAGGTTGTTGCTGAAAACCTCCTGCTTTGTGACTTTTAGAATAATATACCTCCTCCCACCCTGCACTCTCTCCAATCTCTGTTCTCTCTCACACACACACACACACAGTCCTGCTGCTGCACAGCCACTGATGGCAGCGTTCCCAGTTTTAAGGTCTACCCAGAAACAAGAGGTCATTTCATGGTCTGGTGGCTCTCTGACGGAGATAGAAAATCTTCTCTAATTTTCCTCCCAGCTGAGAAGATCTATGTCTCTTTCTTTCCGTCACATTCTCACTTCCCGCCCTTTATTTGGACACAGTTTGGGAAAGTAACAGCATGCATTTACTTTGAGATGTGCAGGTAGAATTTGAGATGTGACCCATCTTGCTGCTTAATACTTAAACTTTTCAGACTTGCTAGTTCATCTGCGGATTAAAATACAAACAATAACACAAATTATGATGTATTGTGTTATATTGTGATAAAACTGAGCAGTGGTGTATAAAGTACGTTTTTACTGTGAGAAATATGTTGATGTTATGCTAAATTTTGAGATGAACACATTTATACTTATCCTTAATTCTGAATGTATGCCTTTACTTGCATTTCTTTCAGTTTAACTTAAGTAAAAGTAGTTACGCTGCATGTTAAATGTTAAATACCAACCTTCTAGCCAGGCTGTTTTATTGGTGAGGCCACAAACAAAGAGGCCACAGAGGCCCGAGCACATGCACGGGCCATCTGGAGCTTAAACAGTGACAAAGTGTGATAGCGGCTAGAGGGGAAATCAGGTGTGCAGGGACTTCATAAAATCATGTGGTCGTACTGTAGCAGCAGGAAGTCTTTGGCCCATCGCCCGAGGTGAACATTCATGCAGTAGAGTGTCTCATCACATAGGCCTCTACATAAATAATAGTGTACGTAATTGTGCCAAGAGCCAACACTACCTGCAGTAGCTGCCTGTGCGTGAAGTGCATAGATACCATTTTCCAGGAAGCCTGTACTTCATCTTTCCTCTAGATAATTTATACAGGAGTTATTTCAGTTTGCACATTGCAATGGCCAGAGCTGGAGGCAGAGGTAGGACATGACCTGAGGCGCTTATAATACACCATTTGTGCACCTGTCTGTGGTTGAAGTGGGTGGCTGACGCATGTGAATTGCTCCGTGTGGTATAATGTTGCACTCTGGTGGTCTGATGTGGCATTTCACCTGAATGTGAGGCAATCAACAGTAGAGCTCTCCAGCTTCTACAGCAACAACAGAGAACAGCTGGTGCGAGTAACTGAACCGTGGCCTGTAGCTATGTGGTGAGACGAGCCTTTATCAAAATGTAGATAACATCGATCGGTATGACTCAGATTATTCTAGGTGCTTTACGTCAGATTTTCCCCTGAGCGCTGCGCTATCACTCCGTATGTGCTCATACATACTGCATTATCTCCTGGAAATGATTCAGTCCAGGGCTGATTTCAGACTTTTCTGGGAAAACGACAGCGCAGATTTCACACACACGTTGACACAACAGTATTTTTTATTCTTATTATAGAAAAATAGTTTATATAAAAACAAATAAGTTATGAATTCCAGCAGCTGCTTTGTGTTTTTCCTCTTTTATAACATCTCTTACGCCCAACACACACACACACTCTCTCTCTCTCTCTCTCTTTCTCACATGCACACACACACATACTTTTGCTTGTGTTGGTCATTTCATAGTCCACAGTTGTCTTATATTCAGTCCCAAATATCATCCTCGTCTTCTCTTATCTCCTACCCCCAAAAAAGAGCAGTGGAGCATTTCAGTCAGTTCGGCAGCTGAACCTGCTGAATTCATCTCAGTCCTCGGTGCACCTCGTGACCTACTTCCCGTAGAACATCTCCATGAGCACCTCCTCGATGTTGACGCTCCCTATGACGGGTCTGAAGAAGAGCTGAGCCACCACAGGCGGGCTGATGGTCCTCAGCATGGACAGGGCTATGAGCAGCTTGGCGAACCGCGCCGTGTCCTCGCGGTGGATCAGCCTGACGTGCTCGTTCAGAGCCTGGTGCGCCTCCCGACGCAGAGACTGGATGTAGTGCAGGCAGCGCAAACCCTCCAGATCTGAGTGAGGGGGGGAAAAGTGGGAGGAAGGGAGCACAGACAGAGAGGTGGTGGAGAGAAAAGTTAAATGTGTATTCGACAAAACGAGCAGCAAATGAGTTTATGCACAATATGTGATTCTGTGTAACTAATGTTTACAATAAATCCAACTTTTGGCACAAACCCAAGCAAAATACAACCGCGTAACCAGAGCGACGCCTCTGTGCTGTGCGCCACATGAGTTAAATAACTTTGACGTGCAGGTACCCTGACCCACCTGGGTTGAAGAGAACAGCTCCCTTCAGGTACGCATACTCCTTCGTGCTGATATCCACACTCCAGCACTTCTTCAGGAACGCTTTAATAGCTTCGATGTCCACGATAGAGACCCCGGCTGCGCCGCTGTTCTGCCTGGCCAGAACCTCGCCCTGCCTGTCCGGCAAACCCGTGAGGATGCGCTGCAGCATGCTGGGCTCCACGGTCTCTGTGGTCTCAAAGTCCACCCGGTCCTGCGCGAGTCCCAGCACGAGCAGAGGCGCCCAGCCGCTCCGGATGAGCATCAGCTGGTCGTCCTCCGGGAGCTCTCGGAAACAGGGCACGTTTTTCACGAACCGCAGCGTCTTCACCAGGACCGCGGACGCGGCTTTGCACGTCACCTGCGGGGAGCGGAGGATGCCCCGGCGCCGCGTCGAGCCGCAGGAGCAAGCCTGCTGCCGGAGCTCCTGCAGCGAGGCTGGGGCGGAGGAGGGCGTCTTCTGGAACAAGTGTTGCAGCGTTTGTTGTTGGGGATGTTGTTGTTGTTGTTGTTGTTGCTCCTCGCCGGTCACAAGGTTACCACTCTTCAAAATGCTGTAGAGAATGCTGTTGTTGTTTCGGACGCTGGCACCTCGACAGCGGCAGCCCTCCAGCGTGGCCATGGCCGCTGGCCGATGCGCATGGGCCGGAGCTCGGCGCGTCCCGCTGCTCCTTTGAAGCTGCGGAGGTCAGTGACAGAGGTAGCGCTGTTTTCTTAGCCCCTGATAGCCCCGAGTGAAGGGCAGCACGTTTATATTAGCTCCCGTCTGTCCCCGCGCTTTGAGAGCCTGTTCAGACTCTCTCTATGTTCCACCTCCCCAGGCACCTCCTCCTCTATTTCTCCACCTCCTCTTGTTTCTCTCCCTCTCTCTCTCTCTCTCTGTCTCGTACACACATACTTTTCACAGTTCTCTCATATTCCAGACAGACTACTGCAAAAAAAAAATTTTTTTTTATTGTTGCATGAAGTCACAACAGTCGCTTTTATCTCCATTGCTCACATGTGAAAGGTTAAATAAAAGGTTAAGAGAGGCTCAAATGAAACACTGCAAAAACTCCAGCAGCCTGCAGTCAATGGCCCTTTTTAATTAAACAGCTTTTTTTTATTGAAATAGTTGAAGATGAAAGACAGGGGGGGAATCGGAGACCGGTTCTCAGCATCACCTCGACTCTCTGGCAGTGTTGTTTATCAGGCAGCGGCCGGTTAAAAAATATAGGGCAGACTTGGATCTGAAGGCTTAATTATTTTAGGGACAATTTATATGATTTTCTATGAGAAAGGAGTAGGAAGAGGCGAGCTGTGAAGGCCAGCCACCAGCCTTGACTCGGACACACTGATATTGATTTAACCGTGAAAACTGGAGCTGGTGAATTATGATGTCATGACTCAGTGCTCTCCTTGCCTCTGTCACTGAAGGAGGACGGGGAGCAGCGGCGGGGAGGAGTGGAGGTCAGCGAATGAGAGGCTGAGAAGGACAGGTTGGGATAAAGCAGACGAATTAGAGGTTTATCTTAATTGCTCCTAAGAGGGATCACGGGTTAGGGTTGGCTGCTACCTGAGAGCGGCGGAGGACGAGGCCCAAAGGGAAATCAGAAGTGATTATGGTGGAGTTTAGCCAGGAAAGGAAATAAGGCAAAAGTTCAGAGCAGGGGTCTAGGGTTTCTACTGACCAAAATGGTTAAAGGTTTGAGTCGTTCTGGTATGGCCACGTAACAAATACCTTCACACTGGTAAATGAGGATCTTTATCGAAGGGCTGGGGGTTAGGGTTTGTAAGCACGGCCTCAGTGTCCCTTCCTCTGTCGCTGTGAAGGACACAGGTATGAATAGAGGCAAGATGAAAAACTTTTGCTGTAGTGCTACAACATTGTTCGGAGGCCGAATGTCTTTTGTATTGATTTAGCTGAGAGGGAAAAAACAGAGATTTTTCACATGTTTATATCAAGGACACCGCGGGATAAACAGCCTTCACTCAGCCTGTCTCTTCTCCTGCTCAAGGCCCAGCCAGCGCAGGTTATAAAAATCCTTCCGTCTCAAGGAGAGATTACATTATGTCTTGTTGCAAAAGCACAGAGAGTTGAAAAGACAGCTACAGCGCTCAGTCGCTCTTTGTCTTGCGCTTGGGTCCCGTTTTCCTCCTTTGTTTGTTTATCAGATTTGGGCAGGATGTGCTCAAGTAGCTCTCCACTCCTACATCTTTCGCTCTGACAGGGAATCTATCTTAAATATTTTTAATATCATCCTGCACCCAACCCTTTGCTTACAATGCTCATGATCAAAACGGTTTGAATGAGCTTTATATTAAATACTATTGAAGAAAACATGCTAGTCATACAGTTTGTTTGTTTCTAGTGTTTTTTACTGCGCCAACTTTACAGCTAATGTTCAGAATACCTGTTTAATTGATCAGACACCACACACAAGTTCCCACAATAACAACAGGTGCATATGGTTTTTAATCCATCTGTTAAAGTGGCTGTAACCATGACTCGATATCGTGCATGGTGTCCTGCAGCTCTTCATCTAGCAGCTCACTGCGGCTGCTCTTTCTTGTTAGGTCTGGCCCTGCGTGCAACGATTAAGACATTTATCTGCAGTCAGAAAATGCACAAGGACCACTGAACGCTGCAAATTGTTTGCATTAGGATCTTAAGTTATGTGTTTCCCAAAAACTGAAAGGTGCCTTAACTTTCGGCAACCAATTACATGGAAAGCCAACAAATAATAAATAGTAGGGCTGCTTGACAAATACAAGTAAAAATGATCTGGATTAGGAATGGCAAACTATAAATTTTAAATTCTAACTACAGGATGAAAATACATTATTACTTTGCACTAGTGTCAAAAGTTTAGTTTAATTTTTTTTTTTGCAATCAATTTATACATTTTGGAAATAAAAGGGTGAAACCAGATTATACTACTATAATGAAATGTGCAGATGTTTGTGTGTGTGTGTTCACAGGGTCAAGTTTGTTTTTAGTTTTCTCTGATGTGCAGCAGACTGTTTCGCTGGCATGCTGCCTGCTGGTCCCACGCCCAGTTTAAAATGGCCCAGTACGGGAAGGCCCCCCTCACAGACAGCCCCACCACATAACTTTTAAGATAGGAACACACTTCTCACGGAACACAACGCTCTGATAAGGGTATGTCCATAGCTGGTACGCAGTATTTCACCAAACACGTCGTAAGTTACACCCAGGACTCCTCTGGCTAAAGCTACGAAACAATCATGGTTTCACACTTCAGGGCAAACGCGAAACTCTTCTTCATGTCCTTCCTGTTAGAGACTTCTCATCTCCAAAACGTCAGCACACACAATCCCAAAATTAAGTGCCGGGAACAAATCAATAGTTCATCTGTATGTACACACTCGAATACACACCGGTCTGCCTCTAATCTGCACTTCTTAAACTAATTGCTGTGACACCCAGACAGTCGGAGTCAGACGGCATCAGCCGTGCCGCAGTTCCATGTCTGGTGTTGAAATTTAGAGCAAGGTCAGAACCGAAGGAGATATTTACTCAGACGAGGGCCATGGGAACGCCAGAGAGACCGTTCAGGAATTAAAGCGGGATGGATTAAGAAAATGAATCATCATTAAAAGTGGTGTCTTTAGTGGGTGTCTTTCTTCAGTTATAAGACTAAGAATTAAGACTTCACCTTAAAAAAAGATGGTTGTCTTGACTCTACATTCTTAGGTAATGATCGAGATTTCTAATTTTGAACTTTTTCAATAAATGTGCAGACTGCTCAAGTAAATACGCAGAGTGTTTTCAATAAGTAAGTATTGTTATGTGCGCAGTAAGCATTTCCTGAAGGCTGATCACACAAATGAAATTCTGAGGTTGCCATGACCCAAGAAGACAGCTCTTTGGCACATTCAGGCGAGCCGGCCTTGAAACCCAAGAGTGGAGAAAAACACAAGGTTTTTACCAAACACTTGGGGCTTAGACACCCACAGGCACTGCAAGACATGTCTCAGAAACTTAAGAGGACAACTTTGTATGATTCAAGGCTTTGCATTAAATGGCTCCCCTGGAAAAGTCTTGTACTGCATTGTTTGTTGATTTGTTGGGCACTCTTCTGGCGGTTGCTATAGTGACTGCCTCCATTTTCTCTCTGTGGCTGCTCACATAAAGGACTGTGTCCTTGTCTCCATAATAGTTACAAATTGAATACTGCACTTTCCAAGGACTCATGTCACCAACTTACAGCAAAGTGAAAGTGTATGACTGTGTGCTTGTGTCAGAGAGGACGAAAGAAGACGACGGGCTGGCTTTAGATGTGCTGGACAAATGAGAGGATATATATATATATATATATATATATATATATATATATATATATATATACGGAAATACTGACGAGGACAAATACAGAGCAATCATTAAAGATTAAGGAATAAAGAAAAGTTTTGGAAGTGGTGACACATACTGTAGTTTAGATCAATATCAGAATAAAAGCAAACGGTACAAACCATAAAAAATAAATAAAACTGTTACAATATGAAGACTACCTTGTCGGCTCAATGCCTTTTATATTGTGACTGAAAATAACAGAATGGTAGCTTATACAAAGTAAATTAAATGGTTTAATCAGCTCCCGTTTCCTCCTACAACTTTAAACATGGCAAAACACATTAAAACACACTTGTTCACGTTCATTCAAACAGCCTTTAAGCCACTAAGACAAAGTTTAGACATTTGCATCTAATAGTACGCACCATAATTTGACCAATCAGAGTCTTGCACAGGGGATGGCATTTACTCAGTCGTCATGGAGCAACCCGTGTCTCCTACCTTTGCCGTTGTATGTGTAGTAACCCCGTCACCTAATAACAAGAACTCCGTGATCGGAGCCTCTCTTTGAATAAACACAGCTTGGCTCATTGTTTACCTCAGCTGTTAACCTCTCGCTGAATATGGGTGAACGGCACACACACACACACACACACACACACACACACATAACATAGCACACGCTTGTGATAGGATGGTTGGTTCACAGTCTGTTTGTCTCTCCTCTTGTAACAATGTTCAAGGTTAGTGTATAAACACAAGGTCACCCTGATTGCAACAAACAAAGCAGCAGATATGCTAGCTTTTAGGCCAGGCACAAATGATTTTGCAATTACGCCGTAACGGGATGTATTCTAACACGCTGCAGTAACATAGGTTGCATTGTGACTGGTTTATTTATACGTTTTATTGGACGTACCGTGTTGGTGTAATGCATTTGCTCTGTTTTATCTGGTAAAAGTTTGTTCAAGCACATTTTTATTCAATTGTTTTTAGCTTATAATTTGAAATACATACAGTACATACAAATATTTTATTTGAATGTATATTTATGAAAACTCCCTAGAACACTGGGAAGGAAAATTTTGATTTGGACCTTTTGGAAAAACCTCTGCAGAGAAATCTGTATCTGTATCCACCACATTACCAGTGAAACAAGCTAGGATGCTTGTACTTTATATAAGTTTCATTTTCTATTTAATACATACTCCACCACATATCACATCAAAGACAAGGTTTGTACATTTTACTGCTAGTTGTGTTACATATAGTTAAAAAATGTATATCGGGACGGACGGTTGTTTCTGATCTTGACATATCCTCTCCTCTGAGCTTGTCACTTGTTGCTATTTGTTATTCATTATTTCACAAAACAAGTTGAGGTTTGAACAAATGCAAATTAAGCCACGGCCATGAAATGCTTTTACATCAGTGCATCAGTGACAGTACCCAAATTATGTCATATATCAAAGGTTCTTTTCAAAGGATTTCTTTTTCTATTAGTTCACCCAAAAGCTTATCAACTTATTTAATTTTTCAGTGATAAGTGATATTTGCAATTCAGTTTAATTAAATTCAGTGACATTGAAAGTAAATGAATGATGTTGGTTTGTTTATCGCTCCTACATAAAGCACATTCACTCAATCCAAACTGTGTTTCAAACCAAACTACCTTGAACATTTACCCTTTCTTCAAAGACTGAAAGATATTGCAAAGACTGTCTATGATATGAAATGCTGCAAGTACTCAGCCAGTTGGGAAATGTTCAGTGCTACAAGACCTACCCCCAAAAGTTCCAGTGCAAAAGTTAATTTAGACCCTGGCTCCTGTAGTAGAGTTCCTGCAGCAAGTTCTTACTGAACCACCATGTACACTATTGGCAAAAGTATTCACTCACCCATCCAAATAATTGAATTCAGGTGTTCCAATCACTTCCACAGGTGTATAAATCAAGCACCTAGGCATGCAGACTGCTTCTACAAACATCTGTGAAAGGATGGGTCACTCTCAGGAGCTCAGTGAATTCCAGTGTGGCACTGTGATAGGATGCCACCTGTGCATCAACTCCAGTCGTGAAGTTTCCTCACTACTAAATATTCCACAGTAAACTGTCGCTGGGATTTTAACAAAGTGGAAGCGACAGCATCTCAGAGGTCGCCAACTTTCGGCAGAGTCAGTCGCTACAGACCTCCAAACTTCATGTGGCCTTCAGAGTAGCTCAAGAACAATAAGTAGAGAGCTTCATGGAATGGGTTTCCATTGCTGGGCATCCAAGTCATACATCACCAAGTGCAATGCAAAGTGTCAGATGCAGTGGTGTAAAGCATGCCACCACTGGGGTTCCATCTGGCAATCTGATGGACGAATCTGGATTTGGTGGTCGGCAGGAGAACGGTACTTGTCTGACTGCATTGTGAATAGTGTGAAGTTTGGTGGAGGTAGGGGTTATGGTGTGGGGTTGTTTTTCAGGAGCTGGCCTTGGCCCCTTAGTTCCAGTGAAAGGAAATCTGAATGCTTCAGCATAGGAAGAGATTTTGGACAATTCTATGCTCCCGACTTTGTGGGAACAGTTTGGGGATGTCCCAGTGCACAAAGCAAGGTCCATAAAGACATGGAAGAGCGAGATTGGTGTGGAAGAACTTGCACAGAGTCCTGACCTCATCCTGATAGATCACCTCTGAGATGAATTAGAGCTAAGACTTTGAGCCAGGCCTTCTCGTCCAACATCAGTATCTGACCTCACAAATGCACTTCTTGAACGGTCAAACATTTCCTTAAACACATTCCTAAACCTTGTGGACAGCCTTCCTAGAAGAATTGAAGCTGTTATAGCTGCAAAGGGTGGACCGACGTCATGTTAAACCCTATGGATCAAGAATGGGACGTCACCTGAGTCCATATGTGTGAAAAGGAAGATGAGCGAATACTTTTGGCAATATAGTGCAAGGAATGAGTCAAGGAGGAATTATAGACCACAACAAACTTGGCACACACACAAATATTGTACGTTCATACAGCATGTTTGTGATATGTATGTT
This sequence comes from Planiliza haematocheilus, assembly GCA_005024645.1. Classification (NCBI taxonomy): domain Eukaryota; kingdom Metazoa; phylum Chordata; class Actinopteri; order Mugiliformes; family Mugilidae; genus Planiliza; species Planiliza haematocheilus. The sequence goes on along the minus strand of SRSE01000940.1, from coordinate 276,671 downwards.
TTTGGTTGGCTTATTAATTACATACTGAATATTAAGGCAGTCTAAAAGTAAGATTGCAGTTGGGGGTTGGATACAGGAGTGATGACCCACAGTGACATCCCTCTGGGGCATGATGCCCTACATGTTGCAGTGTAAGGACACTCCAGCCAATGGGAGTGTTGAGTGAATCCAGACCGCTTGGCAACCAGCTGGCAGCAAGAAAAAAAAAAAAAAGCTGTGGGTTTGTGCTGTATTTCTTACTCCTGTAAGTTTTTATGTTTTTATTGTGCAATATTTTGTACATGTGTCACCTACACAAATGGCAACAGTCTGTCATGTTATTACTTCCTTGGACATGGTATTTATGGTTTGTACACATTGTTCTAACCACACCAACAAAAGTAATCTGTGTATCATTTTCCCAAGTATACGGTTTGCTGTATGGATTGTTCGTATTACACTGTAGGCGGGTGCTCATCAGTTCTACTCACAGACATAGAGACACAGCATAAGTAGAAAGACTCATCTCAAGTATTCCTGATACAGGTCTGTAAAGTACTGCAGTGTTTTGTACAACATTAGTTACATAAGATACCGTATTTACCATAAGTCCCAAGGATGTCAGGTTTGGTTATATGGTTATTTGTGATGAGCTACATCCGAGAACAACTTCATCTTCTATAGCTGCTTGTCCTGTGAAGGGTCGCCTATCCCAGCTGTCATCATGCGAGAGGCCGGGTACACCCTGGACAGATTGCCAGTCTATCGCAGGGTTAACACAGAGAGAGACAGACAACCAATCTCACTTACGGCCAATTTAGAATCACCAGTTAACCTTAACAAGCATGTCTTTGGACGGTGGGAGGACGAACTTCACAAAGAAAGGCCCAGTCAGCTCATGGATTCAAACCTTGAACCTTCTTGCTGTGAGGCATCGGTGCTAAGTGCATCGGTGCTTTTCACACAGCGCAGAGCAGGCGAACCGATGTGGCCATAAAGACGATTCTTTTAACTTATTAACTGTGTCTGCTGTGTTCTGCATGTGTGGTATACGGTGGACTAATGGGCTGTTTCACAGAAAATGGCTTCCTGCTGTGGATGAAAAATATGCTCAAGACCGATTCTTTGACTTCACAGATTTGATTTATTGGAATATATATAAAAGACAGTTAAGAACACAAAACAGTAGTGCACATTTAAAGGATTAATAATAACCCAGTACTCAGTACTAGCTGTCTCAGACAAGAACAGATCACCCCGCTACAAAGAAGTGCCAGCAACATGAAAGAGTGTGTGTAGGGCGGGGGCAACGCAGTTGTAATGTCCTTGTTGTGGATAAACTGTGTGTTGAACATATGCCACTGGGATGCGAGCTAATTAGCCAAGGTTGAGTGGGACCCCGGGGGCTGAAGGAGTGCGTTAACATGTAGGGAGGATGGAGGAGAAGAGGGAGAGGCTGCCAAGGTCAAGCCCATGAGTGTGCATGTGCTACCGAATCCACGCGGCACAATGGCCCCCCAGTGACACACTCGAGTGTTTGCTTCATTCTGTCTCCTCACGTCTGAAGACCTCCTCCTTCATTCCAGTTATCTCACTCCGCTTGTACGACCCCACAAAGGATGCACTCGAAGGAGGCATCATAAAAATGCATTTAAGGATAACGGCTATTCAGATGCAGATTGGCTCACCTGGCTCTCTATCCAATTTCATCCCTCTTTCCCACACTTGTCCTTTCCGTCCACCTCTGCTTGTCCTCTCTGATCTATTCATCGCAACCAAACGCATGTCACAGAATGAAATAAGGTCCCCTTTTTGTATGTATAGCCCCCACTAAAAACACAGGTGAGACATGCATGTATTAAGCGTGTGTGCGTATCATGCGATGCGTGGAAAGGCTCCTCAGTGAAAAATGAAATACTGTAGCTGTATGGAGCAATAATTTATGTCCCTCCTATCTCATTCTTTATTGGTCTCACAGTGACTACAGTATGAATATTTTTGCCTGGCAGCATATTGAGGACGGGGTCATGTTTGCATAAGGAGGTAAATTATGACACCAATAACAATGCCGGCGTGCCCGGGAAGAGACACGGGGGAGGTGAGGAGGGCGAGAGGAAAACAAGACAGAGCTCGTGTGGGAAAGATCAGGGCGAGCGAGCTGAAAAACACTTAGAGGAAAAAAATAAAATAAAGGACGTTAAGGAGGCTGGCTGCTTTCTCGTTTTTGGGAGGTCTAAACGGAGATGTTTACGCTAATATTCCCCCCAAAAAATCCTCATTAAGTTTGCCAGAGGAGAATTTGAAACCACATTGAACAACAACAACAAAAAAAGACATTTTCAAATTTCTGTAAGTGATTCACAAAGCAGGCAGTGAGTCATGCTGTCTGCTTTGCTTCCTTGGTTATTCTGTGATACGTAATGCCTTGAGAAATGCGATGTTTTCTGTCTTTTGATATTCCAATCTGAACATATTTGCTTTGAAGATGATTATTTCTATGCAACTTCATGTGTATGTCTTCTCTCCTTCACATTTTCTTCATCCTGTATTTAATGCCTGTTGTTATGAGTTACTGTGCATGTAAAGATTTTGCGCTCATGTAAATTAAAGCAGCAGAAGTGGATCTAGAGCATTTCAAATCAGCTTGACAAGTTATTTACAAATTAACCTTGATTTAGTTTTTAGTTTTCCTGTCCACTAACGGGATCTACTTGTATTCCAGTGTCTTAAATATGATGCTGAATTCCAAGAATCCGTGACACTGGACCATAAATGTCATCTTTTTAATCACTCACATCAACTCCTGTTACATGTTGTAATTAAACCGGACCTTTAACGTAGGAAAGGCTTGCTTATTACGCTACCTTGAGTGAATTCAAGTAAGAGTACATTGCATTTATTTCGCCAGTGCAGAACTTTTACATATAAATGATTCAATATCCAAAATAAAAATAAAAAAAGATGACTCCAAGGGCATCTGAGTGGTGAAATGCCTTGAAGAAACTATACAAGTTCAGTTGCTCTTGGTTTCAGCTTTTTTTTTGTGCAGACGATGACCTGGATGACTGAGAACCTTCACAGACAGATCTATACCTCCTGCAGAGGCCTAAACCGCCCTTTAGTTTGGCTTTTCCTCAGTGGAGAGTGATGAATGTACAGAAAGGGATTGAGGACTGCACAATGTGCAGATGTACACAGCTTTTATGTAATTACTTTCATTACCAGAGTGGGGAGACAAAAGTTTAGTGCTATAGCTTTATATGAGCAGAGTATTTGTGGCCTTGTTTCCTTTTTCCACAGGCAGTTTGACTTTCAGTGCATTCAAGCAGACACTTAACACACACAGAGCATATAAGTGTATCTGCGGTGTCAAGTACTACATACACACATCCTGCCTCAAAACTACTTCTCCTGCTTTCTATTCTCAATACTGGCGTGCAACTCTGAGACTGTATCAGTCGTTGTCATTAATAAAGTCTCATGATGAATATCTTCATTAACAATGTGTGATGAAGGGTTACTGAAGATGACTGAATGAATGAAAATCTGTAGAAGAGACCTGGGGGTTTGCCAAACATTGTGAAGTCTGGAGAACGTATTAACGGCCTGTACCATTGTTCTACTCAAGCCCACATAGTTAATCTGTGCATCACTTCCCCAGGATGGTTTGTTTGTGTTACACTGCAGGCAGGTGCTCTTTAGCTTTACTCTCATCAAAGGGTTCATTTGAAGTGTTGACTCACTATTAAGGTGGACGTCTGTCAGCAGCCACTTGAAGGTCAGTGTAATTTGATTTTTGAGAGCCTCCAAATTTACAAGAACCCACTCAAAATATAGAAACTTAACTCCTCCGGACAGGGAGGTTTAATACTACAATGTTTGAGTCGGGTTGTTTCCCAAGAATGTCAGCTGATTTGATTATTTCATTCATTTCTATGCAACCGCTCGTTCTCTGAAGGGTGGCCATTCATGCTCATGCCCAATTTAGAATCACCAATTAATCTGACGACACAGAAAGGTCCCAGTTGGCGCGAACCCTCTTGCTGTGAGGCACCAGTGCTAACCACCACGCCACTGTGCGTGTAAAAGCTGCTGGCTTGTAAGCCCACTGAGCAGCAGTGGATACTTCAAACATTGTAAAACATACCTAGCTAAACGCTGCTGGCTTGTATGGCCCGCTCAGCAGCTAACCATGGCTACCAGGCAACATGAAAACAGCAGGAACCTGACCTGAACAACAGCAGTATGCAGCGTGTCATTGGGATTTTCAAGTGGGCACCTCCTTTACCGATGTTTCGCTAAGTAAGTTTCAATCGATGAAACCCTAAATCCGTACATATATTGTCATAATAGCTTCCTACTGATGCATGAGTCAGAGACAAAACAATAAATGTTGTCTGTTTTCATTGTACTTAATTTTACATTAAGACATAGTGGTGAAAACATCTCTCCAAAATTGAGACCTGAGCATCCAACACTGCTAGCTGAGCTTTTGTTTTGTAGGCACCGTACATCCAGTGTTGTTGTATCTGCAGCATCAAACGGCTGCAGTTACTTTCACAAACTGAGCGACAACCATAAGGCGGACATTTAAGGAATGAGTCTGAGTTCAGTTACACGTCTTATTTAGGTTAATGCCGGCTATTTACTAATGAAATACTTAATATTATTATTATTATTATTATCATTATGTTGACCCCTCCTAACAAATTTTGTCGCAAGCCGGTAAACAAAACCCGGCAGGGTTTTGATCCTCGCCGTTTTAAAGTACGGCACATTTCACACATCTCACCTGTTTCAATCCTAGATTCTTTTATAACAAGAAGTTCTTTCCAATTACGCTTCCTTCTTTTCAACCTTTTCAAGTTCATCCACTGGCCTTGCTTAACTAGAAAAATTGCTGTGGCACATCATTCTGCCTGCTCTTCACAATTTATTTGCACCAGTAATTTTTTTTTCCTCTCTTTTCAAGGTGCTGCTTTCTATACATGTTTGCTTTAACCAAGGCCAAGGCCTCCACTAAAATGTCAGTTGAACTTGCTGAACTTCCTGTTTATAGGAAGCAGTATTTGTGGCGAGCTACTCGGCAGGTACTGTACGTCCTAAACATGCCTGTACGCTCAGTCAATTGTAAACAATATGTAAGCAAGATAATCTACTTTCAGCTAATAATTAAGTTAATTTCAACCGATTAATCTTGGCTATGATAGTAAAGGTCATCGCTGTTGGGTTTTCTCAGAGATGGTGGAATCATTTCCATAGTGAAAAAAGTGTATTAAAACTTTTTCCAGCAGTCAAGGCAGCACTACTACCTGGGAAAAGCAGGCAACTTCCATGAGGCGCCAGATTTTCAGAAGCCAGCTGACTAAAGAGCCATTGATGTGACACCATGAAGCCTAGTAGTTTATAAAGTGTGTTAGAAGCCTAACATAATCCTAAATAAAACAGTCAAATTACCACAAAGTAATTAAGGTGGGAGACATGTGGAGAAAGGGAGGCGATCTGCGTTCACATCTCATTTTTGTCCTCTGGCCTCCTGGGCTCTAATTATCATTGTTATTATTTTAACCTTTATATCACCAGAAGAAATATCGCTGAGATTAGAAATGTCTGTTTCAAGAGCGTCCTTGCCAAGACGGGCAGCAGCACAAAGAACAGGCAGCAGACAGAACTCCAGACAATTACATGAAAATACCAGAATCACAAAAGCGTTCATCCATTATTCATCGCAAGTTATCATATCAAGGATTAGAAAGGGGCGGTTTGAATCAGACGAAACAAACGGCGAACTGACGCGTGTGTGCCTCTAATTTAAACGAATTTCAAATCAATTTATATGTGAACATTTCTATTTTCTCCTGCGAGGACTCGGTTCCTTAAACCTGGAAAGTTTAGATTGAATCTAAATCTGGTTTGGCAACACACACTGTCGCTGCGAGCTGATTTGTGTGTACAACATACAACAGATGATAAAGGACAGAGATATAACAATGGATTAAAGTGTGTCAAACACTCCAGGAAATTAGGTCAGGATGTGTGTGCGTATGTGTCTCTGATAATAATACTAATCACAATCTTAGTCCTTTTACATTCCAAACATGAGGCCGTGGGAACACAGATTGCTTTGAAAAGTAGAATAAAAGGCACAGGTCCAAGAAACTAAACTGTTGTGAAAATGCTGCATCAATCTGAAGAATAACATTGAAATGTTATGTTGAAACTATAAAAAAAATACATAGAGTGGACGCTTTTAAGGACTCATGCCTGTGGTAAAAAAAATAAAAAATCTTGTTTTTCTCCAACCAGCTGCTGTCGACATTCATGTGGGTACAGTGTGCCGTGATATATAGTCAAACATGAACACATTATGTTTCCCAGCTCTTTGAGAGCGAGATCCTGCTGCACCGCTGTCTCTCAAGGTCTCCCTCTGTCTGCTCTAGCTTAACCAAGGTCACCCGCCCCGCTGCAGGCTCCCTGCAACCTTGAGCGGCTAACTGACCGGGAAATGTGTGTTCTCCCGTTCCACCACCTCTGCGTCCCAGTGTCAATCAGCAAGATACAGAGCAGGACTGTCATTAAACGCTCCAGCATGCTGCCACTTGGACATTAGGTCACTCTGGCGGATGTAATCTGAATATGAAGAGACGCTCGCTCGAGGCCGTCCGTGAAAATAGGAGAAAGAATTCAGCTTCTGAATGAAACTTAATTGACTTGAGCGCTTCAGGTGTATAAAGTTGTGCGATGGAAAAGGTGGAAATGTGTGTGTGTGTGTGTGTATCCATGTCTAATTCTATAAAGCGCTAAAACAGTCTTGAGTATCGATGGGCACAGACGAAATGAGAGGATTTTTAATCACAGCCACAAAAACTAAAAGAAATACAAGTAAACATGCGTGACTGTTCCAGCTAACGAGGCTACTTACTAAAAGCTCTTTAAATAAAGGCAAGCTGCAGAGTGCCACAGGCATTAAAGCCACAATACTGAGAGTGTATCGGGAACCTTGGTTTTGATATGAAATCTTGTGGCCTTGCCTCTACTGCCCTTCATGTTAAAAGCTCTTTGTGACAAGGAAATTACTTTATGAACCTCTGAAAGACACTCCAACACTTCAGCCTCCCTGTTAGTTTCATTGCTAGACGGAAGGAGAAGTGTGTGTGCAGGGGTCTGCATGTGTGCGTGTGTGTGTGTGTGCTTTTAACCATTTAAAATCACTCCAGCTTGTCATTCATTTCATCTCATTTCACAGTTTCACCATCATTACTTGACCTCGTTCTTTTTCCTTAAAGAGAAAAACTGCTAAAAATGGCAAAACTTAATTTCCACCCCAATAAGTAAAACAGTAATTTGTAAATCTGTGGAAGTTAAATTATTTCCACAGTTTGTGTGATTTGCTGCTTTATCTGAACGGAGAGTGTGTGTGTGTGTGTGTCTGTGTGTGTGTGTGAGAGAGAGAGAGGGAGGCTGTAGCATATGACGTTACCTTCGGTCCTTAATTCTTAACCTCTGCTGAAACAACAGGCCTGTTTTTCTTTCTTTTTTTCAAGGTCGGTGGAAATCAGTTTATTTGGATGTGCTCACACCGCCGGTCTTGGCTTTGGGTGAAACATATTTATACGTGAGCATTTCTGTTTTGTCCTGTGAGGACTCGGTTCCTTTAACGTGTACCTGGAATGTTCAATCCGGATAGAAGCAGAAATACCAAACATGTGTCTCTGCGGCCTTGAGACTTCACAGGGCTCCGACTGCCGCACTCAGCTCGGTAAACACAGTTTCCTCCTGTGGCTCTCTGTTTGGACAGGAAACAAGGAAGCTGATCAAACACTGGCTCAGAAGGCCACGGCTACACTGAGCTGGAGTAAAGTTGCAGATCAAATACGGAGAAAGGTAAAAAATAAAAAATTACTTTTTAATGTGTGTATATGCTCGTAGTCCTCATTTGTGCGTGAGCGATATTTTCCCCAAATAAATCCTGCCGTGTAGATACCCTTACCACCCTTATCACACGTAGTATTCAATTTCGTGTTGGCGCATTACTGACTGCGTGCTGCAGATTTACAGCCTAGTCCTTTATGACATCATGAACTCCCTATGACAGGAAGTGTTAACTGGATGGATAGATTGTAGGTAAGGGAGGAGGAGGAGGAGGAATAAGAGAAACTGGGAAGTATCCAATACCGAGTATAACTGTCACATGAGGTGCTTTTAACATTTGGGATGTTTTATTTTTGAAAGTCCACCCTTCTTCAGTCTATACTTACTGTAAGTAGCTGTCAGCATTTATTTTGAAAGGGTGTCAGGAGTTTAACCTCTTTTGAAAGGCGTGACTTCTATGCAGCCTTTTTATTAGGTTCTGGCTGCTTTACATGCTTTTATTTTGAAGGAGTAGTTTGCTTGTTTTTTTATTTTGAAAATCCAACATACCCAATGACCCTCCCTTTGGTCCACAAATTTATTTATTTTATTTTTTTTTGAAAGTTTTTTTGAAACTTTCAAAATAAAGTTTAACGAACTTTAAAAATAAATTCTCCAATCCTGCAATCTCTCTGTCCAACACTGTTTTGTTTTTTTTATCCTGTAATTCCTGGGGATTACTGCTTTTTGTCATCATCCAGACTACTGTTGATTTTCTGCAGGCTTTTTAAAGTCTCTGTATTTGTACTACATATAGTACACATAGTATTTATACTTTAGTACATGCTATATGTACTTGGTGATTATTTAATTGTATTGTCTTTCTTTCCTTAGTGTTTATCACATTTTGTATCCATCCTTCTTTCATTCTTTCTTTCGTTATGCATTACTACTTTTACTAGTGTCTGTTTTTGTCCACTTTTCGTAGCTTTCATCACTTTACGTTACCTTTTTCATTACTTGTTAATTTTTTGTTACTAGTTACTTTTTATTACTCATTTTTTGGCTCTAGTTAGTGTACTTTACTCGTAACATTTTTGTTACTATTTTTTTTAGTTAGTTACTATTAGTTTATGGCGCATTTCCACTAGCACGGTTCGGCTCGGTACGGCACGGCTCGGCGCGCTATTGCGTGTTTCCACTAGCACGCAGTACCTGGAACCGGGTACATTTTTGGTATCACCTCAGCCCTGGTTCCAAGCGAGCCGAAGCGTTACTAAAACGTGACGTCAGCCGACTGCCTTCCACTGATTGGCCGATGAGTGTCGTCACTGGAAGCGTCATAACCGCGCGACGACCGCCTAGAATGTAAATAAAAACAAGACGCGAGACAAGACACCACTTTTTACTGCTTTTTGACTTGGAACGAGATGGCTTCTCAGAAAAAATCCGCTCCTTGGTCGGTGGAGGAGGTCCAGACGTTCCTGACTCTGGTTGCCGAAGAACGGATTCAGAGGGAGGTCTTCCGGATTTGTACGTTGCTCGGCGCCGTGTAAATGACGTCACAGCGGTTTCGCGCAGCCGTGTTATGACGACCCCGCCCACGTCGAGGAGGCACCAGTTGTAATGGAAACACAACCAAACCGAGCCGAGCCGTGCCGTGCCGTACCGTACCGAGCCGAGCCGTGCTAGTGGAAATGCGGCATTAGTTACTTTTCATTACTTTACCATTACTTTTCATTACTAGTTTCATTTCATTACTTGTTACCTTTTTGTTGCTAGTTACTTCTTCATTACATTTCGTTACCTGTTACTTTTCGGTACTAGTTACTTTTTCGTTACCTGTTACTTTTTCATTACTCGTTACTTTTTCGGTACTAGTTTCTTTTCGTTACTAGTTTTGCTTCATTACTCATTACGTATTTGTTGCTAGTTACTACTTCATTACTTTTATTTGTTTTTCGTCACTAGTTACTGTACGTTGCTCGTTTTTTTTCTTAGTTGTTACTTTTCTTTATTTATTTTTTTTATTGTTGCGTGAGGAGTAGCGAACCCAAAAATTACAGTAGATTCAGCCTCTAGTGGAAACTTGAGGAACTGCAGTTTTTGGCACTTTTCACAGGTTAGGTTAGTTTTTCAGTCCTTTTCATGGTGTCATGGTTCTGAGTTTAAGTGTTTCCTGTGGCCCTGTTTGGTTGTATTTGTGTTTCTTGTTTCATTTTGTACAGTTCTTCCTTGTTGTCTCTTGTCTTGTGTTACTTCCTGTGTTTTTCCCCTTTGACTATTGACTTAGTTTCTCCTTGTGTGCCCCACCCCTTTTTTTTGGGCACCCCTCTGCCCACTCATGTATATATAACCCTGCCATTTCCTTTATTCTCGGTTTTGTCGTCTGCGATCTTTCCCCTGTTCTTCTCAGTGATGTTACAGTGTTTATCTTGGTTCTTACCTGTTTTTTGAATTTGTGTTCTTGGATTACCCTGCCCCTCAACTGCAGCGCCTTTAATAATATATTTTGTTTCCTACTCCTGCCTCATGCCTCTATCTTTCATTTGGGTCCTACCTCACCATAAACCATGACATAAAGTTGCTTCTTGTATATCTGCAGTAATGTACAGTATTTAACCGGTTGAAATCAACCAGAATTATCCTTTAAGATTAATGATAAGGACTCCACAGTGTCAATGAAGTGTATGGTAAGTACTAATGCATGTTACCTGCCACTTACGTAGGTTGCAGCTCCTCGCGTTCTCATTGAAGTCTTAATCAAATAAGCCTGACACCGGTTAAACTCAGCGCAAGCAATTATGAACACAAAAGATTGGTGCCTTTTATCATGAACTCCTCGCTTTTACACATTTATTTCACAGAAATGTAAATCCACATGTCACGTATAAGTGTGAGCTGTCCCTTTTAACGTATTCACAATGAGGGTGTGAAATGAAAGAATATGAATGAGTTGAACAAACAAGCAGCAGTGCAGGTTCTCGGATCTTCAGATGTTTAGATTCTTAACGTTAGGAAGGCGTGTAATCGCTCATAACCATATTCTGCAGCACGACAATGACTCGTCATATAAAGAAATTACACGGAGAGACGGGAGATGGAGAGAGGAACTGTCGCAACGTCTCTTCTTAAGAAATTGTGAGCAAGTGTAGCTCCAGCAGCCAGTGCTGGTTTAAAAGCAAACATTGCTCACAACAAATTATTTTATTTAAATATCCTCACTTGTGCACAATACTGTACACCATTCTGCACAGCCAAGGTCAAACATCCAAGTTAAGAAACAATAATGGAAAACACATTATCGAGCGAAGGGGAACATTTATAGCTTTATTCTATTGATACGAATTAGATATGAAAGGCACGTTCTCCTTGAACGGAGACATTTATGAGACATGAATGAAAAGATATGGCTAGAAAAAAACACAACATGTTGTTCTGTTGAAAAAATTAAAAGCAGAAATATCCGTTTCAGTTCCTGTCTGTATTGTCATTTATAGAAAGGGAAAACATGAAAACACACGTGTCCATGGAATGACAGCAGAGGGTACATGAATGCAGCACATTCAGCTTGTAATTAACAATCACCCCTGGGGACTTGCTTTTAACATCCTCTCAAGAGCTGATAAAGGGAGAAAGAAATGAGTTCCATGTTTTATTTTGTTTAAGTGTTAAACAAAAAATAGGGATAACTGGAGAGAGTTCCTTGACACTGGGGTTACTCCTCTTTATTTTCTGTGAGCTGCTCCCTGGATGCCTCATTTGAAATCTGCAGAAAGGGAGTGCTGATCTCACTTGACTGCATGTCACCAGCCACCCGCAGAAGGCAGCTCAGGACCATGTCCTTCGCCAGGCCTGCCTCCAGGTTGCCTTCCCGGCTGAGCTGCAGAGTGATCTGGTCCAGACTGGTCAGCACCAGCTCTGAGGCAAGCAGAGGACAAATGGGGCCTGAATCCGAATCTGGGGCCCCTTCTCTCGCCATGTTCTCCATCATATATTGCTGGTATAGATCCAAGAGTTTCTGCTCCAGGTAATGATTCAGGAGGGAGTTGGAGAATGGGCCTTCCCGCCCCTGCAGCAAAAAGCTCCGATCGCGTCCACTCCCCTGTCTCCAGTGATTCGAACCTCTCCTCACTGGATACAACAGCTCATCTTGAGGTACTTGTCCTGAGAGAGAATCCTCCACAGCTGGGAGGACGTCACAGGACTGGAGGAACGGCCCCACAGCCTGGGCATCGGTGCAGACCCTCAGCTCACCATCGTTGGCTGAGAGGGGCAGCACTTGGTCCCCTCCAATATGGAGGTCGCTGTAGTTTTGACAGATGCTCTGACAGGAGGAGGGAACCAAGAAGGGGGCATCACCACCCGAGCGCGCCTGGTCTGGGATCTCTATCTCTGGAGAAATCTGTCTGCCTGGGTAGGGATCTAAAGACTGCAGTGGAGCAATGTAGAACTCCACCGACGCACTCGTGTTGTCTGTGCTTCCTGACTGATCCAAAGAATCATAATGAACGAGGGGATCGTGTACGGTAGAGCCTGGTACGTGGGCAGCAGCTGCTCTTGGAAGCCTGGAAGCACTCTGGAAGGCTTTAGGAGGAGGGAGGGAGTCCAGCTCTTCCACATTACCGTAGGTCATGCTCAGCAGTCTGCCTTCACAAAGCATGGCTGCAAGAAAGAAGAATCATTAACGCTGTTGAAATGTAAATCTAGGAAACTCCAAGAAAAAGCACCAGAAAGGTTTGGAAAAAGATCCAGCAGAGAAAAAGAAAAAGAAAAAGTAGTTCTAGAAAACCAAACGTGCAAAGTGCAGAGTTATAACAGCAGATAAACGCTGATGTTTATGGAAATTGTTCTGAAAATTCTCAACAGAAACCCAACTAAATGTAATGCAACAGACATTACGACAAAGTGGCACAAAATTACGACTATGGCAATGCTACATTTCATCAATCAAAGACGTCTCCTACCTGGCACCAGAACCGCAGTCTCCAAATCGGCTTGTTTTTGTGCAGAAAATATCCAAATATCTTCTCCTATCAGTCTTGCATTGCATCTGTGTGTGTGACTAGGTGCATTTACACGTGGTTGCTGTTTTATAACACCCCAAGAGGAAGTGGGACTGCCAGACACTTTTTTTTTTTTTTTTTACTTTCCTCCCATTTCTAGAAGCTTGCAGCTGCTCTGATGATGAATTTTCTCCAACTCTATTAATACTTAATCACTGGATTGCTATAGAAAAGCTGGCATGTTGCCCTCTTGATTATGCAGTTAATGTCTGCTTTACCTCTGCATTGCAGGCTCTTCTTGCAAAATGAAGTGAAATGGCTGATTTCAGATGGCATGCACGGGGGAAAATGTTCCGTTTCTATGCAAAAGACACAGGTGCACGACTGGGGCTGCAGCAGAGAAGAAAGACGCAGTTGATAGGCTAAAATTATCAGGAAACACAGAGCACGGCAAGAACTGATTCCTGTTTTCGTTTTCTGACAGGTCATACCACAGAATTCTGAGGTACATATCTGTGACGACGTTCAGCGTGCAGACGAGCTAAAGCAGAAGTGCGACTTCGCGCTCGATCATGCGGCCACAAAGTCACCGTTTCCCCCTCGAAACTGTCCCCGGTCTTCACCTGGCAGATACTGACCTGTCACTTGAGACTTTGAAATACAGCTTTATTTTTACCATTGACTTTTTTCTCATTGGAGTGAACTTTGAATCGCAGGCAGACAGAAATCAGTTGGGTGGTGAGAGTGATGGAAACTTTCAGGCTACATTTATGTCGGGGATTTTTCCGAGATGAAAGCACCCGGTCTGAATACACGGCTCGCTTCAGTTAAGACTCTTTTCTTTGGACTTCCTCCGCCTGCGACAGGGACGCACAACAACAACAGCCACGCGTGAAACCTGAGAGAGAAAATGTTTCATAATGGATGAGCGGTGGAAACCTAATACATAACAGAGAAGTGGCAAATAAACTCTCAAGTTTGTTACTACATCCAAAACGTTCATGACTTAAGCTTAAGTGTTCTTAGCAATAAAATCCAAACAATTAAACCCAAAACTAAGCTAGAATATTTTCTTTTTTTAAAAAAAAAATACATTTCGTTTCATGTAGAACAAAGTGCATAAACATATGGATCCACAGTTGGATTCAGTAAAATGAACGACCTAGAGAATAACGTGGATATTTCGCCTGTGGTCACTTTGCGCTTTCTGTGCGTAAAGCTATCTGACGCAGAGCTGCTGTTCAGTAGTAATGGTATCACAAAGTGTAGGGTTTCCGTCCCGTTGCTACAGCATTGTTGCTGAGCAACATCCGATAACATTGAAGACGTGTTGAGATCAGGTTAGACACCTGTTTCAGATCTACTTTTGCCTATTTCGTGTCACAGCGGAGGGGCCGTTTGGGGGAGTTCAGCACCCTGGACAGCGACCGGACCCGCAGGAGAGCTCGAGACTGAAAGGACTAAAAGTCTCAGTTTGTTTGTTTTTGTTTATTTAAAAAAGACTGGAGAGTTTTTGGGAAATGGAGAGATGCTACTCCCACATTTGGGAATCTGAGAGCAAGTCTGTAACCATGAAAGACTCCGTTTAGAGGAATGTTCAGGAAGATCAATAATGTGTTCCGGCCCAACCATCACGGACACAGAGGGCGGGATGGCGGCGGAGGGCTCCGGGCCGAGCAGGACTACCACAAAGCCTGCACCGTCCGGCTGGTCCGCAGCACCTCCATGCTCGTGGTGGGAGAGAGGACTCACACGGTCGCGGGCTCCACTTTAAAACGGAGCAAGAGCACGGTGAGCATCGAGTCGACCATGTACTATTATCAGAGGCAGGAGGACAGGGTATGGCTTTACTCGCAGAACCAGAACTGCCTGGAGTACCTGGAAGCACTCGTGGCTCTGAGGAGACAGTACACAAAGAGCGTGAGTGACTTGAAGAGCAGCGACGCCAAGGCCACGGTGTCCTCCAAGAAGAAACCTGCGCCCCCGCCGCCTCAAAAGACAGAACGGGTAAGCTTAGATCATCTGATCGAGAACGCATGAGAGGAAACGCCAGAGACAAATGTGTTTTTGCCATATTTTTTCGTAACCACAGGCATCGAGAGCCAAACCCTCAGCCCCTCCAGTCCCCAACGAGGAGGACACTCTGGAGTTCTTTGACGCGGTCATCGCCAGCTGCGACAACGAACCTCTGCCCAAACCTTACATGGACGATGGACACGCAGACGTGGACTTCATAGGTGAGTTTGGCGTCTTTAATGGAACTGGATGAGCTGCTGATTTGGAGAGACATTGTCACATTATTTGGGGATAGGAACCCAGGATCAGTACACCTTAAACTAATAAATAGTTAAATAGATAGTTATATCGACGTCAGAACATTTAATCAGTTAGTGTTTAACCCAATCTAATCTACCATTCAACATGTTTTCTTTGGATTTCTTAGGAGTATTTCTAAAGTAAAGGATGGTAAGTAATGGACTTTTTCCAATACTGTGGGTTCAGACTTTACGTGAAAGAAATATAAAAGGAAACATGCTGAAATTATATTATTTAAAAGCTTTAAAATGCTGTTTCCACATTAATGCATCAATAATTGCAACCAGATTACTCAAGATAAAGGAGGGGATGTTCGTTGCTTTCGAGGCCTTCACCGCATAATGCTTGTGTACTTGTACTTAAGCTACCTTCTGAAATAGTTCATGCCAGCCGATGATGCAGAAGGTCACTCGGTACATTCACGTGCACCTGGTTCATACATCCAAGTATTTTCACTTATTTCTGCCTAACCTGCCCGTGTGGGTGTGCGTGCGCCAGGTTAGCCAAAAAGAAACCTTTGTTAGGCTCTCCACGGCAGCTCAATCACATCACATGAATATCTGCAACCTCGTCTTCAGTGTGAGCAGCTGTCTAGTCAACCACAGAGAGGTGAAACAGGCTTTTTTTTTTTCCGTTTGGCACTTACACTTCACTTATTTATCTGCTGTGGTTATGAGGTTCCTTCCAGACGGCAGTTAAACTTTACTGTCTGTCACGAGTGACAGAGATTCGTCATCGACCGGCTCATAAAAACATTCAAAAGACACATTATTAAACAGACAAAAAAATGCATATAATCACAGTCTTCAAGAAAAAAGGCAGGAGGTTGTTAACAGCAGCATGTTTCTGTTTGTTTGTTCAGGGTGGCATGGGTGGCGGAGGGGATGAAAGATGTTTTAAAGAGGTTTTTCAAGGCTAGTGGAACCTTATAACGTTAGCCTGATGTGGGGTGAGAGGGTGTGATCAGAGGGGGGTCTGTGGCGCTCCAATGATTTTGGCCTGGTTGACTGTATTGGGCTAAAAGTAGATTACTGGTAGTTGGTTGTACTGAAATGCTACTTAAAGACATTTTCACTGCAATTACCTCAATAAATATGATTTAATTACCTGAAAATAATGTTAGCTCAGCATGTGCAAGTAGAGCACCTGAACTGAACGCAGCCATTCTTGGTGTATTAATCAGACCTGTGACATAATGTGGGAGCTACAAATATTAATCACAGCAAGGATTTAGATTCTGTTTGATGACAAAATGACCACGCCTTTGTGAAATGGTTAATACACGAGTGCTTTCTCCACTGCATGGACTCATTCCAACCGTGGTTTCTCAGAATTAAAGCCAGAGACATTTTGGGTCTTGAGATGCAGGAGGAAAAACCCACAAACCGCTTTCAGCCTCATCTCACGTTCCTCTGTCTGCCCTTCCCTTCCCACAGTGGCCTCCAGCTCGGCCGAACACGACCTCCACTCTAACTGGGTCTTGCGGGTTCCTCGGGTCGCGGGCGACTCCAACCAGAGCGCGGAGCGTGACTGTGCCAACAAGAGCGTCAGGAAGAAGAAAAACCAGAGCGGGTCCACAAGCAGCCGACTGCAACTTCAGAGGAACCCGATCCACCTGCCCAAAGTGGTGGAGAGTGCATTCCAGACTCTGCGCTTCAAGCCCAAATTAAAAAAGCAGTGAAGCTTGATGGACATTTGAAACCAGAGCAGCACTGCCACACCACTGACTCAGAGGCTCAGCTCTAAGTAGGTCCACCCTCTGCAAAACATCCGTCTGAACAATTCATAATAACATAAAAGCATTTTATTTTTAATCAAGAAAATGCCATTAATCTGTCCACCTGATGAAATAAAGTCAATTCCTGCTGGTTCAAAGTGTCTTCTCAGCAGTACTTTAGTCACAAGAAAAAAAGGCGTAAGAGTTGCCAGTCACATTTAGAGTCAACGTTAGGACCCTGAAACTGAAGCAGCTAAATGTATTCAGCCCTCATTAACTCTTATTTACACATGTGCTTTTCCTGCTGTCACAAACCAGCGTCCTAGAGAAAAAAGCCTATTCAACAGATTACCTTAAATCTCAAAGGCTATCAGATTAATATCAATCGGAGGCGTGATGTAACATTTTTTTTAGTTTATAAAACATAACCTGAAATTTAAAACCAAAAAATAAATAAAAAATATAAAAAAAATCCTTAAATTTGTCGACATCTCAAGATTACTTTGACCCGTCTGCTAACAGGATTCCTTTCAAGAGCTTTTTTTGAAATGAACCAAATAAAGAGAAATGTTCAACATTGTGATGGATGTGGAATTTTGGCAGAGTACAGTTTACGGTTCAGACCCGCGGAGAGGCCGCATTCCTTCGAGGTATCAAAGCCAACTGTAAAACGCAACAATGGCTCCTTTCAGGCTCAAAGTCGCGCGGTGCTGCGTGGATGTCGGTTTCATTTGAGAGCAGGGCTCAGCGAGGCAAAGTCCAAGGGCTGAGCCGCCTGAATAGCTCCAAACCAGCATAGCTTATTGTATTTATCAGTGGTATATCAGAAATGATCTTAAAACACAAAGATAAAATGCCTTTCCTAACGTAACCTTACAGATAGATTTTTTTTTTTTTTTTACCCGTCAATGAAACTTATGTATTAGGTGATTTTTATATAATAGAAAATTCACTCATTACTTCTGTATAAATATTATAGTCTAACAATAAATAATAATAAAGTGTCATATATTGTTCTTCACATCAAACAATAAACTAAAATTCTCACCATTATCCCTTTCAGACCATCTAAAATCAAAATATGTCCCGATACATTTTCTTCTCTTTATTACAAATATGGCGTATAGAAATTACAGGAACTAGACAACATTCATTTCTTCTCCGTTTTGACCTTGGAGCTGAAGAATGACGACATTGGCTTCATGCCAGTCTTATCCGCCTTAGCCAGGCTTTTCTGAGCAGCCGACATCTTCTTGGAAGGCTGAAATAAGGAAAAAGAATAATAATAATAATAACATAAAAAAAATCAATGTAACTCAATGATCTTGCGTAGAAAAATCGTTACATATCAAGGACTTCAATTAAATCTGACAAGACACAAAGTAAGCCCCATTGGCCTGTGTGTGTGAAGTAAACAGACAAAGCTTGAAGCAAGCAGTCAATAGAAACTACAAACAAAAACAAATCACCACTTTGCTCATTTAATGAAAACAAATAATAATGAAAGCAACCAATTCTCCAGTAAATGTCTATTCAGGCACACCGCTCCGCATACACTCACTTTCCGCACAAAGTCTGCACTGTTGAATTTGGTGTAGTCTTCTCCAGCCTCCACCGGCTTGTCTGAAAGTTTCCGCTTCTGCCAAACGAGGAAGTGAGAAATGCTTTTCATTACTTTTTTCACTACTAGCTCTAATGATCCCCACACAAGCGGCGACCGAGGGCGATTCCTCGTCAGAAACATGCGAGGGTTAAGTGGCGGCCTACGCTAAAAGTGCACAGCAGCGACAGCAGCATGCAGAACTGAAAGAACATGCCAGCTTCATTTATTCCTTCAGAGAGGCATCATCATACCTTAGAAGGAGGCTCCGTCTGCTTTGGGCTCGTTAATTCCGGTAACCTGTCGTGTAAAATAAAATACTTCATCAGCATCTGTACCACATCAAATTCACGACTTTAAAGATAAACTAACTTACTCCAAGTGTTTGAGGAGGGCTCTGCTCAAGTCTTCGCTGATGTACTCTGATATCAGGCCGTGGGCGTAACGCAGGTAGTCCTCTGTATCGTAAAGATGAGAGAATGACTGTTATTCTGCTTTATTATTTTTATAGAAGGCTTGGGAAATGTTTCAATGATTTATGATTAACTATATAAGGCATGGAGGAAAAACTATACGCCACTACTGCCATCTACTGGTCAACTTCATATCTGCTTCAAGGTTAAATACTGAGTATGTTGTCTTCTTATTTGTTGCAGAGAAGTGATTGTTAGTTCAGACTTGTTACCCTCATGGCCGTCTGGCTCTGACTTCACCCTGACATATGTTGAGGATTTCACTCCTCCTCCAACAGAGATGTTTCTCTTCTTGAGAGCAACGACCGTCCTTTCCACCTACAGCATCCAATTAACAAAAAAGAGAGAAACAATGCATTTCCATTATGCAAAATGTCCTAATATGTGTTAAATGTATTGCATAAAATATGAAATCATTTAATTTGGAGTACCTTCTTCTTCAACCAGTTCATGGTCCTTTCTTTACTGTATCGATGAAACTTCTGGCCTCCCACCTCTGGGATAAAGATGAACAAAGTTTCAACAAAGCCCGAGAACCAAGTGATGTTAACCTCAGAAATCAACGTCACCTTTTTCCTCAGCAATGTGATGCAACGAGGACAGGGAACGTGTGCAGCTAAGCAGCCTCGAGCACGATGGTAGCTCCTCATCCATCATGACTTGATCCAGAGGCTGGAACTTGCCCTGAGAAGCAGATGATATTACTTAGTTAATTTAGACTATTTATTTAAAACAGAGCCTGAATTAGAAAGTTGTGAATAAAGTTTTAGTTACAGTGTTCCATAAAAGGGATGAGGGATACTTGCGTTTATTGACGAAATAAATCATGTTACCAGCAGAGTATGGCAAGTCTCAACTACTGTGGACAATCAAGCTATCATTACAAACACACTGATGATGTAAATGAAAAGTACCATCAACATTAAAAAGTCTTCACTCTGCTGCAGCTGGCAAAGATTAATTCATATCATAGTAGAGACACAAAATAAACTTCATTAACTAGATTTTTATTAAGAATTAAAAAAAAATATGCTTCAACTCAGACTCTATGACTCTGTCAGAGCATTTGATTCCCACTAGAGGAGCAACACAAGGCTGCATTAAACCAAGCAGATCAGCATGAAAACTTTACTGGATATGAAAAAGCAGATTTCTGTTTCTCACCTCTTTGCCAGATTTAATCAAATATGGCAGAATTAGATAGAGGGGATCCATTGGTGTCACAAATATAAGTTTACCATCTGTTAAAAAAAGAAAAAAGACACGTGATTAATAGATATTCACATTCTGCAACACGTCTTATATAGACACTACTCCCACTGACACCGTATTCTGTCTGTATTTTGCAAGTAACCTGTAAACTGTTAATTATCTGTTAACTTTGTATATTGTGTACATACTTCTCAAACCATGCGGGACAAAACACCACTTAACCCTCGTATTGTCACTTCTTTTCCTCCTCTGTTTTCCCTGGCATCGTTTCAAGAATATTTGCGTACACACGGATCCATCTCAGATCCGTGGCGCTGTTTCAGTTTCAGAAATTCACCAAAAATGGAGAGGAAGAGGCGGAGCATGCACATAAAGCTTGAGCGCTGTTTACAAATCAGCTTTAGAGGAAACCAAACTCAAGGAGAAGAAGACGTGTAACTCTAATAGGCTCAATATCTTCTCCAGCAGGAACACGAGCATGTAGTCCGCCATGGTTGTTGATGTTGTTATGAGACGTCTCACGGGAAAAGATGTGTTTCGCCATCCACACGAACACTCAAGGGCTGTGTTTACGAATTTTTTCACTCTGGGACCAGGTTTCAGAAAAGTTTGTTTAAAGGCTGTGCGTTTACAAGATTTGTTTGGACAATCACCAAAACTATGCAAAACTACTGCGTTTAAACCAAAAAGCGTCTCCGTGTGGACGCCCCCCTATACGATTATGTTCCGATTCCAAACCTCTTTTCTATTAAATAATATTAAAGGTACAATAAGTCAACATTATGTTTGTAACTATGATAAAGCAGATTTGAATATTGCACTGTAATGAGGAATGAGACCCACCTCTCTGTACAGCCTGGCCAACGAACCAGGAACGTAAATCTTCTTCAAATGCTTTGACCTCGTACAGCTGCACATCACCGCTGCCCAACAGGTACAGAGATGCTGCATCTGCAGGATTAAAAAATAAGGAACCGTGTAGTAACAGCTGAAGTTATTTTAAACTTTTTTACTTCCCATTAAGCCAGTAATGTTGGGGGTACATGTAGCAATCCCTTGCATTATTTTATGAGTATATCACAAAACAAACTGGGACCATAAAGCTTTTTTGCAGTGTAGTGAGAGAAAATAAAAAAAGCCCACATAGGAATAAAAATATAGACAGTTACATACATACACATAAAACCATCCATATATTAAAACTGCTGAAGGATTTGAACCATGTGCTGTAAAATTTTGAAAAACTGAAAACAAAAAAGAAGTGGTCCAAGAATTGAACCTTGAGGTACACCGCAAAACCAAAAACACTCCAGAAAGTACTGTATACTTATTTTGTATAACTAACATTTCATAAAATGTTATTTTATCATTTAAGCTTTATTCATAAAGATATTCCAGTTCTTCATATGTGAATATTGGCTGTACAAATTCAATGTATCCCAATCAGCCATACCATTATGACTATGTCTTCAAATATGATGTTAGAGATAGGACAACTGGGCAAATGGACAGATTTGAGAGATTTTAAAAAGAGCTAAATTATGACAGTTATGCAAAACTGCAGCTCTTATGAGATGTTCCAGGTCTGCAGGGGTCAGGAAGGAAAAGTTACTAACTTGCAGGTCATGTACAACCAAGGGGCTCACTGAAGCATGTCTGGAGCAAAGGCTGGCTGTTGTGGCCCAATCCAGCAGCGAGCTACGGGAGCTCAATTTGGCGAAATGGTTGATGCTGGTTTTGATGGAAAGGTGTCAGAAGACACAGAGCATCACTGTTTGCTTTGTATGTGGCTGTCCACGCAGACCCTTCCACTGCTAAAAGTGTCCACAGTGGACATGTGAGAATCAGAAATGGACCACAGAAAGAACGGAAGAAAGTGTCCGTGTCAGATCAACAACATTTTTGGCCAGGTGCACGTGTGTCGCTTAAATGGGGAACACCTCTTGATGGAGGGGCGTGTTTGGTCTGCAACAATGCTCAGATGGAGGTAGGTATCATTACCCTCGTAAATGCAACATGACATCCTAATGAGATCTACACAGGTTGGTGTTTTTTTTATAGAAATACTTGCAGAACCATGTAATTTGTACATAAAACAACAAGAAAGCGAGACCTGTTGACGGATTCCTTAGTCTGACAAAAGTTGGATCACTGTCGTGCTTCTGTGTGTCGATGACAGAGTCTGTGAACATCAAAACAAAGGCGTGGCCCCACAGTCAGCTCCAGGTGCAACACCATACACAGCATAATACAATATGGAGTTATTTCTGTATAGCTTCAACTTAGAAAGCAACTTTAATTTATTGCTTCAACGTGTAGTATAGTTAGTTGTATGCTAGCTAGAATAAAGGCTAACAGTACCACCAAAGAGCATAGAATACTATTCTATGCTCTTTGGTACCACTATCAGTTTGAGTACATAAATACTGAGTTATAAATGTTTAATGACTTTACCAAGATTTCAAAAGTATGTAGCAAGCTAGCATTGTTAGCGCAAACTGTATGACGTCTAACCTACCTGCAGCGATTACAACCCAGCTGTCATTTTGCACGTTTGGCGTTCGCTTCTTTTTAGTAGCCATGTTGAATTTGTGAGAAACTTAACGGGACGTCTTTCTGCTGCCGCGCTTGGCAAGTGTTGTGACCTGAGTGCTCTTCTTTATGACCCGCGGACAGTAACGGGCCTGCTAAAAGAAGTGCTTAGTTTCTGCCTGACAACACGAGCTCAGAAAAGGCGCCTCTCCGTATACACTTCCGGTTTGCGTCAACCGGGAGAAAAACAACACATTTGTTAATGCGCTGTCAGCTCATATTATGCTTTTTTTTTTTTAAATCAGCTATTCCTTTTAGACTTAAATTGATATTAACGTTTGGACTTGTTAAAGAAAAGGCGAAAAAGACACTGTGGTAGACTTTTAAATCAACCGCTCCACACCTGTTTTTAACGCAGTGGTACATTCCGCGGTGACGTCAAGCCAACGTGTACGTTCTGTCTAACGCCGCTAGAGGTCGCACATTAGCTTCTGCTAGAATCTAACTGTGCCATTCGGGCTCGTCCTGCACAGTTTTCCTACCAGTAACTTGACAGATATTTCTGAAGCGGTCTGGGTCTGCGGTCTCTGCTCTCTCAGGTGCAAGATGTGTGGAGGCCAGTCGTCCTTTGGCACGCTGGCCACAACAGATTGGGGGGTCCATCTGTCCTTCAATAAGAGGAGGGCATCTCTCACTCTCACTCAGGATGTGACAGTGTGTGTCCCAGTTGGTTTTCAGTGAGTCACTTGTTTTTTCTCCACTGCACTGTTTATGTGCATGCTCTAATGGGGAAGTGTAGGATGCTTGTGTGTGTTTTTTTCAACCCCATTAGATGGCTATAGCTGTGTCATCAATTTGTTTAACCATTCAGGGGTCCCTCTGATATGTTTAGCTTTTCTTTTTTTTTTGAGCTGCTGATTTCTGTCTCTTCTAAAGACACCCACAGCACAGCCCATTAACAGGTTTTTAATTAGCTTGTTTTGGTAATGAGGAAGGTTGGGATTTGTGTGCTGGGTGGCTTAGCTTTTTAAATATCACCATGGAGCGTCCCTGTGGGGAACTGCATGATGTAGAGGAAAACTTGAGTGTACACGTGATGACATGTGGCTTTCTTTCTTTCTTTCTTTCTTTTCCTTTTTTTTTTATCTCTGTCTTGCTCATTTTAATGTCGCCTCTTTCTACATCGACAGTTGAAAATAACGTTTCAAGCCCATTTGTCCGAATTTGAGCAACACATGCTTCCAAACCCTTTGAACACCGCCTCGGCCCCTCTTCAGTCAGATTTATGTTGCTGTAGTCTGTGGCAAAGAGAGCGTGGGTGAGATATTGTCTGTGAATTACTTGTTTTATGGATCCCGGGAGTATCATACACAACAGTCTGTGCGGCTAAACAGAATATTCCATGAAAGCTTTCTTTCATTTTGGGCTGCTTGAGGGAGCGTCTGTGTTTCTGACTGCCAGGCAGAACAACAGCGGCCTTTCTGATACACTGGACCACAGACAACCCCAGAGAGCCGAGTCCTCTGTCACCAGCGTGCAGAGGAGAACAAAGTGGGTCTAAATTTAGGCCTCGATATGGCTTTAGACCCGGAGTCCGAGACCCCTTCTTTCCTCTCCCAAACCCAACTCCACAATCCTCATCAATCATGCAACCAACAAAGAGAATCTCAACCCTGCAAAAGACGTGTCTGTTCTTCCCGTTTCCCCCTCAAGCGCTACTTCCTGCTTCTAGTCCACTTTTAAGCTTGCTATTTTCTTTTAAAAAAAAAAGGTGATTCCAGTGAACATCTCTCTTTAGAGGTTTATTGCGACTAGCTCGCTGTAGATGGTGGGTCACACTCTGCTGAGCGCATTGAACAGCCCGTGGTCCTATCTATCACTGTGGCCTCATTTGTGGTGGTCCACTGCAGGGTGACTGGTCACAGCTTACATATCGACTCAGCCTCAAGCTTTCATGTCACCATCATGCGCTGTGCATCCCACACGGGCTGCAGTTTTACTCAGTTCTTCATCTGACTTAAGGATTTATAGAAACGTACATAATCACCGCAGTGCATTTTATCTGTCACGGCTGCGGAGAGGAGCAGGTTATAAATAGAAAGACAGCGTCACTTAGAGCACCACTTTTCAACTATGGATTCAGACGTATGCTATTTTAACGCGGCCGCTAAAGCCACCCCACCATTTTTTAATTCCCCCCAGATGAGAAACTCAGTTCTCAGCTCAACAAGGTAACGTGCACACTGATACACTCATAACAGACATTCAGACACATGAAAACAGATGTGGAGAGAATTTCCCTCGGCTGCTGCAGACCTTTGAGTCATCATCTGGGATTCCCTTCCTCTCACTTCCAAATATGGGTGGGATTGTGAGAGAGCGGGAGGAAGAATGTGGAAAGCAGTGGAACCCCCTTGTGATGTCAGAGCTGTGGAACAGTGTGCCTCACGCTGCCTGGAAATTCTCAGGAAGGAATGCCGGGAATGCGAGAATCACCGAAATACTATTCTCCCATGCATGTTTGTAAAGTCTTAGTTGTAGCACGCACGCCTTCGTGTACACCCACACACACACTCACGTAGTGTTTTTCGACAGTCCTCTCACTGGGGAGATATTTCTTCCCGTAAGTTCCTCGATCCCCCCCACTCGCCCCCCCTGCCCACTCCACAATATGGTGACTCCTTATTCCCAGCATCAGTTGCTCTGCGTGAGGCCTCCGGATGATTGTATTTTCCCTCTCCCTGTGTGAGAATGGCATGATGGCTTAGCTAATGAACTGGTTAGAGCTTGATGCAGCCCTTCTTGTTTCGAAAGCAGCCATATTAAATGTGAAACGCTCCCTTTTTCGTCACATATATGCAGGTATGTATTTGATCCTATTTGAAATATACTAATATACGAGTGACAAAAAGGATAATGGGAAAACTAAGTCTGCATTTGTCACACTTTCAAATCCAGAAAGAATAATCAGGGGTTCCAGATCAGGTACTAAGACGTGTGGTGTGATCATTTTGATATCTTAAGAGATCATTAAGGCTTTTATGAAAAGGGTATGGATGACTGGTGAGGGATTTAAGACGACTAGAATGACCTGAAATAAACCCATCTGCTCTACAAATGATTCCCAATTTGTTCAGGACTTAGCGCTGGATGCAGAAAGTCTCTAAAGTTTTCAAAGCAGGACCTGCAGACAACTCTTACGGCTGCTGGTGTCAAAGTGAATTAGTCTGCGATCAAATGTGTACAAATCTGACATGCATGGGAGGTGTGCCAGGAAAAAGTCACCGCTGTCCAAAAAGAGCATTCTGCTGTGCTGGAGTTTGCCAGTGAACATATGGGCCAAGACCGTGATATTTGGACTAATGCGCTCTGGACAGATGAATCAACTGGGGAGGTTTCACATTAACAGGAGACATGACCAAAGACAAAACAGTTACGCACGGTCGTGGAAACAGATTGGATAGAGGAGGAACTATGCATGGAGGACATGTAAAAAGACTGGAGGACCATTATGCACCATACCTGCAGGTCAGTGCCATCTAAAAGAGGCAATACCAGCTTCTGGTTGAGCTTAAGTTTTCCACTGAAGCATATCAAATCTATCTGTATTCAATAAACGGTTCAGGGTTTTTTTTGTATTATTCAAATATTGCACCTTTAAGTGTCTCAAATGTGTCCTGTCAAGACATTTCACACCAGATTAGATTTGCTGTAGCACCTCAAACAGACTTTTTGATGCACTTTGCATTTATCTGAGGTTCTATTTAGCAGAACATAAGCAAGGTTATAATATCTTATTAATGCCGGATGAATCTGATTAACCAGGGGACCTAAAGAGCACAGACGAGGCCTGAACCTCTTTTTGAGGCTCCAGCATTGAAAACATGGTGCATTTTTATTACCAGTCTCTCCTCAAATACATTCAAAGTGTTGCGCTGGGTTGTTCACATGGAAAGTGTCAAAAATAGCTGTTGCGTCAATAATGAAAAAGTTCCTGGCTCTCCTTTCTGACCTCCAGTCATGGTGAGAATAAATGTTTCATGGCTCCTATCGTTTCAGTTACGGTGTGCTTTGGTGCAATTTGTCAGACACGTTTGAAGCCGATCACATTAGTAAATCTGGATTTCAGGGCCCCTGAGAGTCTGTGGCTTCTGGAAATGTATCTGCTTTTTAATAACACAGCCTTGTGTCTGATGAAAAGCGGGTCAAATTTAAGCTAACCTGATCATTTTTGACCACGTCATGAGGAGCTTTCAGAGCAGAGGTAGTTATAGTTCCTATGGCTTCTGGAGAAACTGCTGGAGAAAGTATCCTCATTTGTTTTGTTTTGGAGGCAGGAGTCGGTAAAAGATGATCCTTTAGTTACGTCAAATGTACTTTAATTGGTTAAACACATGAATTCAGCTCTGGCAACCAGCGTCAAAACCCCACTGGTAAAACAACAGCTCGCAGCGTTTGCCTCAAACATGGAAGACAATACGGACAAATGTGAGTGACGTTCAGTGTCGTTGAAGTACGGTTGCAGCACCAGCCGCCAGCTGGTTATTACATCACTTCAGCGTTCGTATTTCTTTGTGCAAATGCAAACAGAAAAAGCGCTTGAAGGTAGGTAGTTCTCAGGGGAGCTCCACAGTGGGTAGCTACCCTCAGCAGTCTCTAGAACGCCCACAGGAACCAAGCTAGGAACTAAAACGTTGTGCATTTCAAGAACGGAGGACTGCAGGGAAATTGCACAAATGATCCATTGAAAAACTTATTTTTAACACAACAGCACAAGGAATTGTTTCATGGTGCACTCTCCGATATTCAATTAATGTGAATGTTGATCTTTAAAGTAGTGATTTTATAAGTGGGATCCCATTTTGATTGTGACTCTTGCACGCCACCGAGGGCAGGAATCACACAATGCACATTCCTACCAGTGGTTTCACACTTGTGCACTGATTGCAGGCTTTGATTATATGCCAAGAATCATAGGACTGGGCCAGTAATTACAAGGAAGAAGACGGCCGTGAGCTGACAAATGTGCATAAGCAAATCCATTTTAAAATGTTTCAAAAAGGTTGTAGATGTATTAAGAAGGTTTGGTAGGAATCCATAGCGTGCACACTATTTTATTAAGAAACACAGAGTTGAATGAGACATAGCACTTTTCAACTTAAATCAGACATTTAGTCTTAGGTTCTTCAAATTACTTCTTTATTTGGAGGAAAAAAGTGTTGATGGACGAATCAGTAATGAAAGTCAGAGTTAGTTGCAGCTCCAAATGAAACACTGATGTGTGGGGTTTGTTAATGATTTTAACTTTCACCCTCTCAGGGGGGCTGCCTGTCCTCATCTGTCCTCGATCCGTGCCTGTCTCCTCTCTCCCTTTTCTGTCCCTCTTTACTCCCGTCCCGCCTAGTAGACGTCCCACAATACACCATCCCCAACCCTAATTATTGTTTACCAGGATCAATCTCCCTCTCCCTGTCCCTCTCGCTCCCTCAGTGTCTCTCTCGCTTTCCCTGCCTCTCTCTCAGTGTACCAGGGACCAGAGATGATGTGGTAATTACATCTGCCGACTGCTGGTCTGCCGCAGACGGCTCCGCAAGTCTCTGTGCTCGGAGAAAAATTAGAGACTGCTCAGCACAAGTCCAGGGCTGTAATTAGAATAAGTACTCTACGAATGAAATGTGTTTATTTGTTTATTTATGAGACCCCAGAATTCCAAGGCCCTGTGTGTCTCTGCTCTCTAAGGTTGGGTCATGTCACGGGGACGTGCACCAGAACCCCTGCTGGAGATATTCTGTAGTAGTCCGGCCTTTTCCAAAGCACCAGAGCTCTGCGCGTGTTGTTTTAGCATTTAACTCACTTTGATGTGACTATTTTATTAAAATTCATTATGATTTAATCAGTAAAGTAAGAAAAAGTCTGTACGTCTATGTGTTTTCTTAGACATTGTTTTTGTGTTGCACTGCAGCAGACAGAGCGTAACACAAAAAGAAAGTTTTGCATCAACTCTCTCAACTGTGATAAGCTAACTTTGGAAGACACAACGCTGACTGCCGAATCCTCTTTTTGGCTTCTGATCAACTTTGGCATGTATTTTTGAACAGACAGAGCAGATGCCTGTGGATTCAATCCACCTTCGCACTTAATGAAGGGATTTCTTTAAGGCCAGTATGGACAGGAGGAATGATTATGATGACTTAATAATTCCTTAAATAAGACATTTAAACATTTACTGCCACACATTTCTCTCACTTCTGCCTTATGTTAGTGTGTTTAGTTTGTCCCTGTTTCTCTCCTGTACAGAGGAGGCCTTATCGTCCTCTTGGCCCGACCTGTCTGACACCTCTTTATCTTTTAAAATTTTCATTAAATCAAAATGTTGAATTGAGCCGCGTAAATTATGACGAATGGAAATTACACATCTTGTACGTCTAAGTGATTAAAACCCCCCAGATTTAATGGGTTTTCCTGGTCTGGAAAGCCATTAGCTTATAGCGGCTAATGTTAGCTAACAATAGATACTAGCCTGTCTTCATGACTTACACTACATTTAGAGAATAGTTCAACATTTTATGAATTATCACATTTGAGCCAGCTCTTGCGCATATTACGCTACAGCCAGCCAAACCGTTAGCTTAACCTAGCTTAGCGTACACTAAAAGTAGGGATACAGCTAGCCTGGCTCTGCCTAAGGCTAAGAAATCCTCTTTCAACAGCCTGTAATTAACGCTGCGCACGCCGCACGACTAAAAGCTTTAAAGTTACATGTTGCGGTTTTATGAGGCGATATTTCTTGACGGATAGCTCCTGGAGGCTTGTAGTTATTGGGAAGTTGCCAGGCAACCAGAAAAGCGTTATCACGCAGACACGAGAGCGGGCATCAATATTTTCATCTAATTCTCAGCAAGCATCTGCTGTTATATTTTTACCGCCACGTACAGCCGAAGTGGCAACCGTTCTATAAAAGTGATATAGCTTCACTTTTGTGCTATATATTATGTAGTTTATTTACTTCCCATTTCTCCTCAAATACATCTCGTGAAGCAATCAGGCACACCGTTAGTGATGTCCTTATGATTCACTGCAACTTTTGTTGACCTGCTTTGTCCACTTTCTTTTGTAGTTATCCATTAAAAGTTTGTATGTTGTATATTTAAAAATAAAACTATAAAAGAAGGTTAGTCATGTAAAAGCTCAAGGCTGGACAGGAAGTGATGCAGCTCTAAAATGCAGAATATCACACAAATACACTGAAAAACATTTTTCTGTCGTATATAATCCACATCAAAATTTAGTTACGTGTACAGCAGCTATTTTCCCTGACATCCACTACACGTACAGGACTTCAGAACTTGTAAGTCTCACATTTATTCCCTGATAAGAGTACGTATTCCATTTCACTTTGAAGGGATACGGTTTCAGACGCAAAATAGTCAAGGGGACCCCGAGCCTTCTCCACTCCCTGATTTATGAGCTGCGCAACGAGACAGTTGACAACTCAAGCCATTAAAAGATTATCTGGAATTTTCGCAGGCATACAGAGATAATTTGAGAGCAAAGTCATCATGTTCATTCCATAAATCTACAAGGTGGAAGATGACACTCCGGGGGGAAAGAGTCTATTATGCAACGCGTCCGTGTGCATGCACAATGCACACATGACATATGTGCTCTGACATGTGTGTGGTTATTTTATGTTCCCCCCCGAAGACCTATAAATTAAATTTAAATATATGAGGCATGAACATATTCGTAATTTATAAATGCGTTCACGCCTTTCTGTTTTGTTTTTTTGGAGGATAGTGCTGATTTTGATACCAAACTGCTGTCATCGTGTATTACAAATCTCTTATCAAGCATGTTGAATGATTTACCCCTGAGGTTTGGGGAAATTGTAACCAGCTTTACATCCAAATAATTTTTGCTTCTTTTTAGTTTAGTTTAGCTTAGCTTAGCTTAGCTTGGGGCCCATTTTCAAAGCCGCATGAACACACAGGACAGGACACATGAAGGTGGTAAGAGCTTGGTGCCTTTAACTTACCTCAGAAGACAGATTGACCCTGCTCCTTCATAAAATAACTAGCCAGTCTTTTAGTGAAATTGTTCCCGTGATGGATCCATGCTTTTATGTCAGAACTGTCATTTTCCACTAAACTAAAGCAACTCGTCATGACTTCATGTTCTCTGAAGGACTTTCGCATTAAGGCCGCGCTGGGTTTTGCCGCCCCGTGCAATCAATAAACACGCTGCCATTTTAAACACAATCATTTTTAAGTAACGCACGGACTTGCGCATGTCAGCAAATATTTATATAGGGGCAGGAGTTGATAGACAGTGGGAAAGACCGCTGACTTCATTATTCATGAGCAGAAAACATTACTTATGTGACATAAGGATTTTGGCAAATGTCCATGCTATAGGTAATGGCTGCTGTATTTGCCAACACCATTATCTCAGAGTGCGAACAAGGACTTTAATTCTGCCATTAAGCTCTTCTCACTAGACAACAATAGCTGAACCAGACACTTTCATCTGAACAGTAAAATTGGTCATTACTCTCCAGACCGGACTCGCAGTCTGAATTTCGTCCTTGGCTTTTCACGGATAAGGGTCTTGGCATGAACTGGCCGTGTGTAATGTAATCGAAAAAAGGCAAGACCGTGAATCTGTGGCGTGATGTCATCACTATGAGACACTCGTGTGATATCATAATTATGAGGTAATGGCGAGGAGGGGTGCGTGAGTTTATGACTTTGGCACACGCTCAGTTTACCGTCAGCCGACTGCAACAGGGTACTAATGAGAATAGATGGCCTGCCTCAAGGTATCCATGTGGGCTTGTATGTGTGTGTGTGTGTGTGAGAGAGAGAGTGTGTGTTCACGCTATGATGAATTGATGATTGTTGGCAAAATAATGTATTCAAGAAACGGTGGATGCAAATGACCTACAGGTACACTCCAGAGGAGGACACGCTGGGAGACCGTGTGAGGTTTACATGACTGATTCATTTTCCATTGACACATTCTGCTTCAGACAATACAAAAGCACTCGCCAGATGAGGATCGCTGTGAACCAAGTGAGTAGAGTGAGCAGAGGTTGAGTCTATTCCCTAATTTACTCATGGCAGTGTGAGCAATCGCCACAACCTCTGACACATCGCTATAACAGAGACGTGAAGTTAATGTCTGAGTGTTCGTCTGGATTTCTGGTTGGTGGCTTTTACCTTTGGACTCTGTTCCACCTCATCCAGACAAATTAATTAAATATATACATCTTAATTTGTATAATTCTGCATTCATGATTGCACTTTATAAATAACGCTTTTATTCTGTTTCCCCCATGAGGCTGTTTGTTATTTTTAGTCAAGGGGTCCCTCCTCTGTTGCTTATCCGGGCTCTTCCTGTTTGTTCCCTGACTTCTCTGGAACAACTGCAGATCGTAAAACAACAAGTAACGTCTTTGTTTTTGTGTTGTTTTGTGAAGGAACTCATGACTTTTCATGACTGAGAACTGTAAAGGACGTTTGCATTAACCCTCTGCCTTTGTCTTATCTGTGAGTGTTTTTTTTCCCCCTTCTCCTTTACATATGTAAGTGAGTGGGTGAAAACTGACCGTAGCTCTAAAATATTTAGTGTGAAATGTATTGCCACACCATGGAGCTCATAGTAAAAGTTGGCAAACTAATGTAAGAACAGCTAAAACTGAGAAAACCTCACTTACATGCAAGCGGTAGGCTACATCGACGGTAAAAGAGCACGGGGAACACATCATAAATTCACACGTTGATACAGTGACGTAATCAATAATCAGAAAATATCCAGGACTCAATCCAAAACTTGACAAATAAAGGAAATTGGTTAAAAAAAAAGAAAAGAAAAGAAAGTAATCCTTTTTCTCTGTGTGTGTGTGTGTGTGGCAGTAAATTAAATAAATAAATTGGAAACACATTTAAAAACTGTTAGTTCTGGCTACCTAATTGGCTGCTAAATTTGACATGGCTCAATCTGCAGCGGTGACCCGCAGTTTCATTGTCAATTACAGGGAGTTAGAAGTGAAAGTGTGACCTCACCCGAGCGATCACATGTGCCAAAGTCACCCTGCAGAAATGACATCATGGATAATGATGTCATCCCAGGATTCCAGACCCTCTCCCATTCCCGCTTAAATGCTTTTAGGCTTGGCTGAGCACACACACACGCACACGTAATGAAAGTGTGTGCATGTTCACAGCCTCGTGCTCACACACACACGCACACAAACTGTCATGCGCACACACCAACACTCTCTCACACACACACACACATAAAGCCCATTCGAGGAGCCTCACCCAAGAGTCGTGATATAAACAAGACAAACACACAACAGATGCGATAAGGATGTCATCTGGCCTCAGAACAAATAAAGCTAGTCTGCAGAACTAAAAACGCCTAATAATAAGCTTGTAAACCTTCAGGTTTCTGACAGAAGCCAGGCCGCAGATTCTCATATTCTGCTGTGCCAGGAAAAAGAGCTACTTCTGATTCTTAATGTAGTCACATCGGGCCCACTTCAAAATACCCCAAAATAGTATTGTAGGCCACTGTGTTAATTTTCTGCAGCTCATATACAGAGTTCCCCACTAAGGAAAAGAAAAAAAAAACGTAATTGGCAGTAAAGCGGGGCCTTTCTTCTTCTTCTGTGTGAGAAGTCGAGCAGGATGCATGTGTATGCCTCTGGTCTCTGAATATTAAAATGACTGCATTATCTGGATTTATATTAAACCCTCACACGGAGTAGACAATTTGTTGAAACAGTTCTGCTTCTGTGCATTCGTTTAGGCTGAACTAAATAATTAAATAATTGTGATCGCAGACTGCAATTAAACTAACTTGCCTGTCTCTCTCTCTCTCCCTCTCGCTCTCTCAAACCCCTACACAGGCTCCCCCACAGGCTCCGTGCCCAGCGCCTGACCTTAGTAAATACGTGGCTAATTTGAAGCATGTGGCGGCAAATTGGAAACACTGAGCTTTTAAAACTGTGGACTTTTCTTTTGCACATGCTAATTCCTCCCAGGAGATCCCATCAGATGAAATGACCCAAAACATGTCAATGTTAGGGCGACTTTTTGGGCCCACGGGGCGAAGGGAGGGGGAGAAAGGGGGTTCGAAGGGTGGACAAAGAGCGGCTGAAGGGCAGAGGATTGAGTTAAAGGTGGTGCGGTTAAAAGGGGGGGGGGTTCATTCAAGTCATGCAGCGCGTGCTCTCTCCTCCCTCTTTTACTGTGTCCCTATCAGTCACACACACACGCGCACACGCCTCCCACGCGCAGGTGGAACTTCTTAGTGCTCTACCTCCTTTTCAAGGGAGAGCTGCATGATCCGTGTAGGACAACAGGTGCACACAAGGCAGGAGTGCACATGCGCTTATGCACGAGTGTCTAAATGGATGTGTGCGTCTCTTCACTTTACAAATCTTTATTTAAAAAAAAAAAAAAACACAAGGAAAACAGAAAGAGAGAGAGAGAGAGAGGGTGTGAGCTTTTGGCTGAAGTCCACATCTCACTCTGGGCGGACTCCTTACCCAGCCCCCTCAACACACTGCAAAAAAAAGTCCACCCCACTTCAACTAAAGCTTGTATTTTCAGTTTTCTCACCATCTTTCTCACCATCTATTTATAATAATTTCCTAATTCTTCTTGCTTCGTGTTTCAGGACACGCTAAGTGTCAGTGTTTATCGGCGTGGGTCAGCGTTGGAGAAACTGGTCTATTGTTTGCTTTTCCCAAATAAAGAAAGGAAGAATGAGATTGAATGACATGGCAATGACACACCAAGTTGCAAAATGATTTAATTAACTCCACAAAGATGCTAGTTTCCTGCACAGAACTTAAAATAGGTGCTACCATACACTTGAGGGTGTGTGGCTTCGCCTGGCAGATGATAGAAATTGCAAATTTGGCCCGATAGCAGTTTCTTAGAATGTGTCTGAGGGCCATGAAGGTCTGAACCAAATTTCTTTTACATCCATCCACTGGTTGTTGACACTCTTCACTATAAACATATGTCAACCTCATAGTGTCATCACAGGAAAAGTCACCATTTGTTAAGATTTAATATTTTATATTCCCCGAGGACAGGAATCTGGTTATCTGTGTGTCTGTGTGTGTATATAACCACCTCTTTCTACCTTTATAATGAATAATAATAATAAAAAAATGTGTTATACTTTACACTTAAGGATTTAAAGAGGGATATTTTTCTGCAGTAAATAGCCTCCCTCTAAGCTTGGCACAAAAACCAGGGCCCCAGTTTTCCAACAATCTGGAGGATCTCTATCCCGCCTCGTGTCCACAAACGAGCTTCCTTGTAGATCTAAAATTAGCCATGGTCTCCTCTGGAGGCTGGAGCAGGTGGAGGTGACGGGGGCCTTGGCCTGTACTCACGGGACAGACGGGAGAACACCATGACCAAAGCCACAGACCTCACAGACTAGTTATAAAGCACTGATATAATGAAACCCCCACCTCAGCACACACACACACCTCTAAAAGCGAGTCTGTTATAGTCCCAAACCGACGGTTATAATCTGTGTCATGCTATGTTACAGTCCCGAGCTGAAAACAACAGATTTCACTGGCAGACTGTAAAACCACTTATCAAAACTCTTCAGCACTGCCACATGAAAACCTCCAACCAAGCCTCAATATTTTGAGACTTGCAACATGTAATTTGAGACCAGCTTTTGCGGGCACAAAGTCTCTAAAGCTCACTATTGTCCCCTCTAGAGACGAAAAAAAAAAAGCTCACCAAGAAAAACAAAAAAAACAAAAAAAACATGCAACTTTACCTTTCCGCCCTAACGCCTTTAGTATCTACACATGATGTCTATCCCCACCGTTTCTCATTTCAGAAACTTGCTGATCCCCGTATTGCTGGCCCATTCACCAGGATGACATCATTGGTTTGGAGAGTGCCAACTGTGCTCAATAAAGCCCAGGCGTGTTTCAGTGTGGGAGTGCCTCTGCTGCACTGAGATTTGTGTGAAAGACGTGAGTGAGAAGATCGTTGTACTAAATTAGTCATGGCAAAAATCAGAGGGTATTGCTCGTCACCAGTGCTCAATGGGTAATTGTGAAGCAAAATAAAAATCAATACAGCAGCAACATCCTTTCATAGTTTTGGTGAATGCTAGCATGTGAAGCCGTGCTCTTAGAGGTAAACTGCTGCATGGTGGCACCTTAGTGATATCGCAATTAGTTTGAAAATAAATCGCATCACTCGGCCCAAATCAGCGCGTTTAAGCGGCAAAGCTGCCGTTTGAGTTTTTAGAGATGCAAAATCTGCTTAGGGAGGAGGTTGGGGTGTGTGGAAGGATCAGCAAAACATCGTCTTAATATAGGAGAAGTTAGCAAGGGACGCTGCAAAAAAAAAAAAAGCCAAGCATAACAATGAGAAGTTGGCGACTTTGCAGGACTATTTTTGGGACTTTTAAGCCGAGCTGGCTGTTGTGCGAAGCTATAAGCTAACCAGCTGCAGGTCGCGGCCTCATATTTAATGCTCCAATCGGCGCAAACAACTTAGCATAAAAATAAGACGTTGGCGGTTTTGCGGGGCTATTTTGGTAGACTCTCAAGCCAAACTGGTTGTTGTGCTAAGCTAAGCTAGTGTAGCCTCGTATTTACTGTTTCCAAATGAACAATTTGTAGGAGGTATATGAAGCTATGTCCTAGAAAACGTCCAGTTATTCCTTTAAACTCATATGTTTACTAGAATAAAGTAAACATACTGCAGACTGTTAAGTCTTATATATAACCATGTTAACAACAGACAATAGAGCCAGAAAGAATCCAGACAGTCTGTGGCACTCCTCCGTGTGCTACTTTTTTATCTTAATGACAGTTTATGCCTGGGCTTTGTGGTGTTATAGAAGTAGCTGTGTTGTGTAATTAAACTAACTTGCCCCTCAGAGCCCATCCCCTCCCCGAGCCCTCGCCACACCTCCACACTTCTTTCTGTGCCCTCACATCACACCACTACCACTGTAAAGACTACCTCGCCTCCTTCTTTTGTGTGTGTGTGTGTTTCTGCCTTCCTGGCAGTCCGTGTCTGTCTCTCTCACTCTCCTTACCCTGCTCTCTGCGAGCACTTGTGCTAGCACGGCAGTTTGGCCGATGGTTTGGGTATAGCGGGTGTGTGTCAAACAGCACCTTCCCTCTGAGGAAAGAAGCAGGGGGAGGGCTGCAGGAGGAGGAGGAGGAGGAGGAGGCAGAGGAGTGGAGGGGAGCACACACACTCATACACATAGCACAAACACACATACACTGCATGGTGATGTCATCTGAAATGACATCATCCCATGGAGGGGAGCCAAGGGACCTGATGGGTTAGCATCCTCCAGTGAGTTAAAGCGAGAGAGCAAGAAGGAGACAGAGAGACAGACTTGTAAATAAGAAGAAAGACAAATAGCAGTGGACACTGTAGGAGACACGATAACACTGATCTGAATTATCCTTCTTTGTTTTCCACAAAGACCGCTTCTGGTTCTTGTTCGGTCCGAGCCACGTGTCTCTCTCTTTTAGGGAATACTTGCTTCATTTCCATTTGCAGGTGTTACCATCCTGAGGGAAGTATGCATGAGTGCAGCTAAAGTGCAGCTAGAGTGCAAGTGAATCAATACCAGAGAGCTAATACAAACACACACACACACACATAAATACGTAATTCACACAAGCACATGTATTACAGGGGTACATGTACGGTATGCGAGCGCTTGCCACAGGCACAGCAGCACGATTACATGTGTGCACAGGGATCTGGGTTCACAAATAAACACACTCTATCTCACATTGGGTTCTTGGTAGGGACACCTGTGCCGCTGCGTGTTTCCATTGTTGTCCACTTGGCTGTGCTGTGCTCCACACTGTGCTCCCAGCATGCCTGCCATCTGAAACCACACACATATGGACCAGCATCTTGCTGGAGTGAGACACCTCTCTTTCTCTGGAGCCAGCGTCGATGCTGAGGACATTCCACCGGGCACACAGTGATGTGTTCTCCGTAAGAGGCTTACTTTAATCTATTTATTTAATAGCGAGGTCATGGTTATGCCCACTTTACTTTCTAGCTGGTCACATTTTCTCAACACTTTAATGAACTGCCAGTAACACTCAGTGTTTTCCTTTTAAGAGAGTATTGATGAATGAACGCTGGTCTTTCTAATACGCGATGATTCAATCTTTCTTATCACTCAGCGCTGTCAGTGGCTAACTGACTCAACAGTATAAATAGAGAGGCATGTAGTGTGGGACAGAGAGAGGAGCAAGGATGAGAGATAGGAAGGGAATGAGGGAGGGCTCATCGTGATGTGAGGGTGTGAGTCCACACAATAGTGGAAAAAAAAAATTTGGTCAGAGATAATCAAACAGCTAGTGAAGCTGTGAAACACTCTTTACGCCACAAAAGGCATCTATTCTTGGCAGGGTTATTACTCACAGCCGTGTATCAATAAACACCAGCATAAAATGTCATACAAGGGCACGGGCTGCACAGGTTGGGTGGCCTTTTATTTTTTAGAGCCTCGACATGTCACGACTGAAGTACGCCTCTCTGCAGCTCGACTAACTTAACAAGCTAAAGACACTTGGAACAAAGAAGAGGAAGCAGACACATTTAGCCATTACTTCCCTTTTAAGTCCCTTTACTTTGAGTTGTATTCTTCTGCTTGCACGCTATCCCGTGGCTGACTTTGAATGCAGGCAGCCTGATGAGGACAATAAGTTAATAATTTGCAACCACAAACATCCATTTACGCTCATGCTGCGCCTACCGTATGAACGACATTATTATCTCTCACACGCAACATGTTTAAATATACTTCTCATTGAACTGTTCGTCAAAATGTAAACTGTTTACTTGAATAAGGATGAATTGTACTACCATCCCACTCCACACACACTTCCTATTTTTGGTCTTATTTGGTGTGTCCATGCCCCGTCCAATCACCATCTTCTCTTTCCTACCTTCTTTCTTTTCTCTGCAGTATTGGTATGGCAACATTGGCACACTCCTACTCTTTTCCGATCTTAGTCATAGGCCTCACTCATGAGGCACCAGCTGAAGCCCTCCAACAGTTGATGTGTTTGGTCACTTCCGTGTGTTTTCTCTCCGCGCCTTTATCACTCTTGTGCACACATTACTGTGCAATGCAAATGGCGACCTGGTCCTGCTCTCAACTGAGAATAAAGAGGAAATGAGATTCAATTTAAGGCACGATCTCCTCGTTTGTGCCGTTCTGTCAGGTGAGTCAGGTTTGCATGCATGCGAGCAACAGTGGGCCTTTTGTGTGTGAACAGAAGAGATGCATATACTGTTGTAGTTAACCATTGTGCTCACGTTTTCTGTGGGAAATGTGTTTGGCTCAGGTCGCTAAGATACCTGTTGATTCGTATTGTGTTGACAGACTGAGCAGGGCAGGTCAGGGAACTTATCACAGGAACACTTGCTGTCCCCGCGGACGCCAGCCCACCAGTGAATATGTGACATGTTTTGTGCACACAGCCGTGATGCATTTAGGGTCTTCAGGTAGATGATCGCAAACTAGACAATGTGGAAATGCTGACAGTTTTCCAGTGTGTGTGACGGTTATTGTTTCAGTCACTCCTGTATCTCAATGACATGTGTTAAATTTATAATAAAATTAAATGAATAACTAGATAGAAATTCAACAACATGACCCCTGTTTTATCTTCGGGGACAAGTCGGAATTTAGCAGTGGCTTTGAAAGCACCATCTATTCCTCCAGTGTGGAAAATATGAACATATCCTTTAGAAACAGTTGCAAATTATGCAAGTGACGTCTTTTAGTCTCTTAAAATCTTATCTTAAGCCTAGCCACATTACTGTTTGTTATATTATATAACACTATTTAGTTATTACAGGGTTGGGTCTTCTTGCTCCCTTGTCTTTGAACTTGTGTTTCATAGTTGAACTTTTTTTTTGCCCTGTGTACAACTTCAGACGAATTCAGCTGATCTTTTCATAAGCTGCAGGTTTAAATGCTCCCGTTTCATATGAAAGCAGAGAGTGTAACTGCCTGTTTCTGATCACTGAACATCTCTTGAGTGTAAGTTGTGATGGAGACAAAGATGGGGAGAGAATGGGGAGACCTTTGAACGTAGTCAGGCAAGCTGCCATTAAAAAGCATAATTGGAGGGGTCCCGCGAAGGGCTCAACGTGCTCTCAACCCACTCCTGACTAAATGGCCAATGTTTATTTAAGGGGACAAATAGGTCAAACAGTCTCTAATTATCCCTCAATCGAAGGCAAGGATTTTCTTCTCCTGCTTTTTTTTTTTCTCCTTTTCTTTCCTGTGTGTGTGAGAGAGCAGCATCGTTCCAACTCACCAACCAGCGGTCTCTGTTGACCTAGTTCTGCTCTGGACACAGGGTGCTTTAGGAGAGACAGGCCTCACCCACTGTCTCCTCTCTGGGCCCGTAGTCCTGAACGTAAACATATTCACCCACAGAGAGAAGTAATACACGCTCCCATCCATAACCTATCTGACATTTTATCCATCAGGTTAATTGAGTGAACATCATTGATCTCGGACGTGTCCCCAGCTGACAAGGATACCACTGACAGAGTGACAGTTGTGTGTGCATGCTGGCGGTGCATTTTCATATGGCACGAGTGGAACAAATGGCTGTCATGTGAAGCGTGGCCGTGTAGTCGTCAAGATCTTAAATATCTAATTTAATTTTTAAGGAAATTCCAGTCACACAGAAGCCACCAGATGTAGGGCAGTGCTTTGGCTAAACCAGAGCTCAGGCTAATATTGATCTGCTATTATTTTCTGCGTTTTGTTTACACATGTAAACAGAGAGTCGAAGAGAAACATTCAGGTGGCAGTTCGCAAGACTGAAAGTGTCATCTAACGGATAATCTAAGCAGGTCGTCACTCTGAAAGGCTTCTCTGATACCGAGAAGTTGAGCTGTGCCTTGTGCGCAGATTACGCACACGCCACACAAACAAACACACAAACACAGACACGGGCTCATGGGTTTTTCGTTTTGAGTCATATAGATTCCTCCCACACAATATGACCTTTCAGCGTTTCTTCATATTCTAAATATCGCTTAAAATTGAGAACAACAAAATGTGCTACGTCTTTAAGCTGCCCAGCTCTTGCGCAGCTGGGTGCGCTCGTTCGATGCGCTTTTTTCCTGCAGAAAATGCTTCAGATACCCAGTGGATTGCAAAGTTAAAACGAGCACATTTCGTAAACAAGTGTTACAAAGTGCAAAGAAGGGAAATTTGCGCCCAGGAGCTTTATCTTCGGTTGCTTTTCCTCTTCTTTATAATCGCATTGAGGACAAAACTTGCAGGTGAGATGTGTTCTTTATCTAACTCTTGTATTCACACTTCAGTACACAAAATATGCGTATGAAAGCAAGCATGTGACACTTTTACTTGGCCTATTTTGAGGAAGGACAAGTCTGGTGCTTTTTGATCAACATGAAAACGTTTTTAATACGCCTTTAAGTGACAATAGTCACGGCAGAATATAATAAAGGCAGAGACAGGGAGAACATAAGCCTACACAAACTTTGCTAAACAACATGTGATGCTGTTCAGAAGAACCTGCGTGGTGGACAGGTTTAAATGTAGAAACTGTAAATTCTCTCCACAACTATTTTGGCGCTCCCTTTGCAGTCTTGTTCTTCGTCGATGACCTTTAAGGGAACCGCAGCCCGTCAGATAATTGTGCCTGATTACTGTTTCTCCTTTGCATTCTGACTCTGCATCAGCCCACACATCGGGCAAATATTCAAATAGTGCTGCATAACTGTGAGCGTGACACTCCCAAACACACACGAGCAGAAAGAAAGAGAGAGCAAGCGTCTTAACAATAACAGTTACGTTGATTCAGCTCTCACAGCTGCTAACTTCCATTTGCGCACAGAAACCACACTGTCAGTGTGTCTAAACGGCAAATATAGATTTAAAAAAGATATAAAGTGTGTTTTTAAGACTTGTCATTCTAGTTTCTCAGCCCTCGGGGCTTCAGGATTCAACTTAACTTCGGTATTTCTATACTTGTGACAATTTATTGTTTGCATTCTTATAACCACATGTTGGTAATGTCGAACAGCGGCGATTGAATTGGATAAAAGGTTCCGTTTTGATATTTTCCTCCAAGAAAATGAGTCATCCCATGCCCCTCTTATAGTCTAATTGGACATCTACGATCCGGAAACAGTTTTGACATTTAATCGAATCAACTTCAAATGTTCATAAGCAGCAAAAATTGTATACGCAGCAATGCAATCTGCAGTCTTCGAATAGATTTCTCTTGGCTACACGGAACGTAATCGGTCAATGAGTACAAAAGCACATGAGTAATAATAATGTGAGCGTGTGACAAAGGTTTACCCCACACGTCTTTTTTATTTTTTTCGTATCTTTGTTACATTGTTTGTCTTCATTATCACTTTGCACACTTTGTGTCGCATAAGCGTTGCACCTGCTGGTGTGCAACTGCTCACAGTCTGCAGAAAACCTTTACTTTTTTTAAACAAACATAATGAAAAGTATTTTTTTTATCCCCTAATCGTCTATTATTGTTTTAAAAGTGAGGCCAATGCTCAGATTTTCATTTGAGATGCGGATGAAAGGTGTTGTCAGTGAGTTTGTTACTCGGCGTGCAACGTGGTGAAACCAGCACCTTTTACCTTCCTGCCATAAACTGCTGCTTCACCCACGTCCATTTCT
This sequence comes from Planiliza haematocheilus, assembly GCA_005024645.1. NCBI lineage: Eukaryota > Metazoa > Chordata > Actinopteri > Mugiliformes > Mugilidae > Planiliza > Planiliza haematocheilus. The sequence continues at coordinate 234,242 of SRSE01000940.1, read as the reverse complement.
ACATGTTGCAAGAAACGTGATGACATAATTGGTGGGCAGTTGCGCAATTAAACTTCTCGTTAAAATCTAATTCTGCATCCTATCAAAAAATCGTGTTTCTCAGCATACCTTTGCACGGAAACCCCCGGGCTTGTGGTGGATCTTTTACGCATGCAGACTATAGGGCTTTTGGCCCAAGCTAACTTAATCAGCCCGAGAAGTTATGGGTTTAATGTGGAGTTGCTTTGACAGATTATAGCCTACTTTGCAGGCCTCATTTTTTAACGTTAATATTAAGAAGGACATTTCACACCGCTTCTAATGAGTTTTATAAAGTCACAAAGTATGCAGCAGGCCTGAAAACTGCAGGCCCACTGCGTGTACACCAGAAACATCGCTTAATGTTATCGGTTTGCTGTGATAAAGATGCCACACTTATCAGAGAGGTTTTTTTTCTCATGTGCAACATGCGAAATGCACTTCCTCTTCACTGTAACTTGCAGCCTTTTTTATTTATATCGCACCAAGCACTTTATCACAGCCTCTCGCCACGTCAGGTCAAAATATCTTCAAGGGCATTTATAGGAGCAAAAGGCAGCTTCCGATTTTGATTTGATGTAGAAATGATCTTAGCCGTCACTGTTGAGCACATGCTGCAAGTCGTCGAGCTGGAGGGAGAGAAGGGCGCTTTGGTGGTGACTTCACTGACACCAACAACTTCCTGACGCAACGCTACTGTAACAGCGGCGGGGAAACAGGGAGCTCACCTTTTTATCCGATGAACCAACACGATCCTATTTCTGCATAGTAAGCCGTCTCAGCTCACCCTCCCCTCTGTTCCAAGAGCAGTGACGGGTTCTTTGCATCAAAGGGTAGCCTGCTTGTGCTTACATTTTTATATCAAGGGGGAAGTCTCACTCCTTGCACCGTACTTGTTGCGTTGCTTTAATGTCCCCTTTGTGCTAGAAAGCAGGAAATCCAATTACCTGACCTGCACGGAATGCCCAACATGTCCATCTTCTATGTTTTTTGTCTGATGAAATCCGCCCGGAGAAAGAGAACTTTTCTGCGTTCAATAATCACTGGCAAAAAAAAAGTAACCTGTCAAGAGGAGCAATAAAAGGATGGCACACAATTTCAAATTCAGCCGTGCTCTGGTGCTGAATTGAGCGGCGAGTTCGCTTATTAGCAATGAGTTGTTGTTTTTTTCTTTCTTTTTTTTTTTGAGTGGACAGCTTTAAGTGTTTACTCCTACACTTCGCTGGTGGTAACGCATTACTGAGCATCTCGTTACCGCCCTGCACTATCCGGGAACAAGCAGAGTTTGAAGTCGAAAGGCGTATAGGCTGAGTGCGTTCTCGTTTTGACTGTCTCGTCGAAGTAACCAAGAGAAACCCTGCGAGTTTTACTGAAAGCAAAAAAGGGAAGCATCTATTCGAGGTGTAGTTCAGTAAAGAAATTCAAGTTACCGAGCCGGGCTATGCAAATGTCCCCGTTCCTCTACGCGCGCACGGGCGCACCGACCTGTAGTAGCCTGATCTTGGATAGCCTATCGGACCCGGGCACCGTGTGCAGTGTGTTTCACTTTGAAGAGATGCTCGTCGTCCCAGACACGTGAGCTAAGAGATGAGACGACTTTATCGCGGATTTGGATGGGGGGTTTTCTGTGCGTTAATGGCCAGCCGTGCGAACTAGGCTATGGTGCGCTCAGATGTTTTTTTTTTTTCTTTCTCTCTCTCGGTCGCTCTGTGAATCCACCGCTCCGCCTCCCCCCTTTTCGCAACATTGACGCAACCAAAAATACTGGAACAAAAGAAACAACTTCCTTGAAGCTTTGCTGAAACTGCACTTAGTCGGAGAATGGAAGCTTGTTGTCAACTTGCCTGGATGGAAACGTCGAGGTGAGGGTGTCACCAGCGGCCGGCTGGCAGCGAGAGAGATGCAGTCGAAACGCGCCCAGGCTATCGAGTAAGTGCCATTAAACATTCACTGGAGTAATTTCAACTTTTGGTGTGTGACCTCCCGACTAGTTGAGTTTGCCGTAGAGTGTCAGTCACCGAAGAAAATAAAGTCGTTTTGGTCGATTCTCCGCGATACTGGACACAAAGTAAAGTCGCTTTAATGTAATCCTGTCGAATTGAGGAGGTAGAATATAAGTTATAGGCCCATAAATTCATCGTGCTATATGTCATTGTGCACGCTGTTTACCAAATGACAAGTTTGTGGCCATTTCTTTTTCAACATTTTGGCGTTTGGGAGCCATTGTCAATGAGGCTTCTCCTGCTGTCAATCCCAAACACTGTTGTAGGCTTAGTGTGTCTAGTGTAAACGAGAAATCAGTTTTTTATTGACGATACTGTGTAAAAACACCAAACACAAAGGTGTTGTGCACTGGCAAGACTTCATCACAGTCTGCCAGTTTATTATTGTTATTCATGCAGCAGCCTTGAGCAGTCGCCGGTTGCAAGAAGATCCCGGTAATCAACAAACCCAACGGAGCAGCGGTGCCACCGTTTAATTAAACAGATACGGTGTCACGGTTTTCAGGTGGTGTGCGTAACTTTGCTTTGAGGTTTCGATCCGCAGTTTGGGCGGACGATCGGCGTGCTTTGTCGCGTCGGTGTTTTTTACTGCATGAACAAAGGACTGGATGGAGTAGTCGGCTCGGCACAGAGCGTCGGTGGAGAGCAGGCGGGCTGTTTACAATAATAACACGATCCGGGTGACGTCACGTGAGTGGCAGGGCCCTCGGCCAATAGCGAGGCCGCTCCGCCATCAGCAACACGCTATATTTGGAAAGTGGTTACATCATCGAGGTACAACAGCGGCCTCTGGAGGGAGGGACTTCCGCAGGAATTCTCAATTTGTAGTCCAGAAACAGGACAATGAATTCACCAGTTTTGTCTTTGCAGGTTGAAATAACATTTGTTTTTTTGACTTTCTTTTGCATTACCAGAACACGTGTGCGTTTTCATACGATACCCTAGCTGCCGGTAGGTCTAAAATCATTACAATAACAGGAAGGTCAGGTAATTTAATATAACCTCTAGAGTGTCAATGGAAAATGTACACTCACTCGCCAGTTTAGTAGGAACACTTGGGGAAGCAAGTGCACTGCAATGTTACAGTCCTGCACAGTTCAGTGTGCGTTTAGGTGGCAATTCAACTGTATGATGATTTTACAGGATGTAGTTTGTAGTGCTGTTGAACTCTACTGAATTAAGTGTTTCTGCTGTTTAACCTGGATCCGCTGACTAAAAAATTAGGTTGTCAAAATAGTTGTAAAAACGCAATGGTGCTACAAACCAAAGCCTGTAAAATGAGAACATTGTTGAATCCACAGCTCTCTGTTATTTTAAAGACATGCTGAATACTATAACAATCACAAAGCCGAGATTTAGTGCAGCACTGTTACATTAGAATGAATTCATTTTGACCAGTGTACCTAATGAACTGGGAAAGGAGTGTGAGTATCTGTCATCAGCCTGTTTCCAGTTTCAATACTTGGTTATGAAAGGCCTGAGAATCTGCTCCAGTAATCAGAATCAGAATATGATTCATTGCCACGTATGCTCACACGTACGTCCAGCCAATTTGTCTTGGTGTTTGGTGCAATAAATATAATAAGATATAAGATACGTTATAAAATATGCAAAGAGAATGTAAAAGTCCGGTCTTAAATAGCACAGGAGCCGTACAGATTGCGTAGAACCGCATGCTCCCCAGTAATGGGCATTTCTATTCCAGGCGTACTTGCTACCGTAACACGTCTTTTTGAGTGCCAGCCTTAGCATGAGTGTTGGCACAAATGCAGTCATAGCAGAGCAATGTAGTTAGAGAAGGAATTAAATCATCTGTCACCAGTCCTCTTGCACTGAAATAATAAACAGAGAAACTGATCAGTTACCTCATTTGTTAATGTGACACTTTGTCAAGTTTTACAGGTTCGGCTAATGGTTAGAGAAACCGCTCCGGGACCCTAAGGTCACTGGTCTGAATCCTCTCTATGGCTGAGGTGCCTTGAACAAGCACCTAAACCCCTGAAACTGCTCCCCGGGTGCCGTGTGTGGCTACCCACTGCTCCGAGTGTGCTCATTACTCTGCGTGTACAAATGTATGAGTTAAAGGCAGACAGTATTCTCCTAGTATTTGTAAAAAATATTGTATACACAGGCAGTAGAGTTAAACATATTTTACATTAGTGTAACCAGTCAATCACAAGAAAGAGAGCGTTTATCTAAAATAACATTCAGTTCTATATTATACCAGTTAATAAAATACTTTAGTGATAAAAGATCTACTTTGACTCACTCAACTCCGTATGTTAAAGCTGGCCTCCATCCTGACACACGGCAGTAATATTGGTCACTGCATCAGTTACATAAAATGCACTCACTTTTATTAATATAACAGCCTCAGAGTGTCTCTTCTGCATAATAAAGACTCTCCAGGTGGGATGCATGCTGGATCTTTGTTGCAATGTTGCACAAGCTGCCTTATGGCAATTAAGCCGCATTACAGCTTGCTTTCCACTTGTTAGTTAGTTGGGTAAGAATATCTTGCCGTAAGATGTCTCTAAGCGTTATCTCATATGGATATTTTCTCATGTGATCATGAGGAGAGAGTAACTACTCAAAATATAAATCCTGCTTTCGGACTACAGTGAAATTCACAGTTCGTCACTATAAATTATTGATAACAGAACCTGCGATACCTGCTCTTATGTCTCCGGCTCTCTGCTGGACTATGAGAAGTGAACCACCCTCCCCACTGGACACAATTTTTCACAAGTGCACAGAATCATTCATTACAAGCGGCAATACTTTAATCAAGCAGTCAGGAGCTGTGCTTGTTAGTCTCACTTTATCACTTTGATGCAAATATTGACATAATGTTTAATGAATATCGGGCTCTGATTAGCTCAATGCATTTATGCACGGCCATTTTGCTAAGAAGGGTTTTCTTTTACAGTACCTTTAGATTGGAGTTACTCCACAAGTAATATTTTACACAAGATCAGTTTTGAGTATCACTTTTATGTCAGCTAATCCTATGCCATTAATTGGGACTATGCCTCCTAAAAGCAAGACATGACGCATGCTGAATTAAAAAAACGCTATACACTAAACATTATTAAGTGTATCTTATATTCTTTTAACCTTCTATACTGTCTGACAGCATGAATTGTTCCCAGAGCAACCATATTATAGTTTCAAGTGTTTTTTTTGAGTGGCTTACATAGATATTCAGGTGCAGTGTCTGCAGTATAACGCACTGGATACATGCCGCGGACATTAGTGACCTAAGTATTGTCTTAATGCTGAAATCTACACAGCGTGAGTACAGGAATGTTGCTCGGCACTCGTAAATGCAATCTATGAAGTCTCTCTGTGGCATTTTTGGGTTTTTGACGCTCTGAACTAGAAAATATCATCGGCATGCCACAACCTAACTTATTTAAATGCTGATACCAAAATGTCCCTTTTGGTTGCGTTTGCCTCTTGATCACCTCTGGGTAAACTGGAATGACACTAATTTGCAAATAGCCTGGATAGTTTTGATCTATTTCCTAATTGATTAAGACTGCCTCTGACTATAAACCTTTTTTTGTTCACTATTTTGATGAAATTGAGAACTATCATGAACCTAAACATTATTGCAATTATTTATTTATATTTTTTGGATCCACTTCTCAGTGGTGAGTTACGGCCCCCGGTGCACTGCTCCTCATACTGTACTGTTTTTTTGTTTTTTTTGCTCAGTCATCCTCAAATCCTATGATAAAGAATGTAGCACAACATATTCTCAGTCATCAGCTTCAGGGGAGAAAACAGAGCTGTTAAAGTTGGCCTTCAGAAAACTTATTCTTCAAGGTAACTGGCCCAGGATTAGATCTTGTTTGTGTTTAGCCTTCTCTGTAATCCCTCCCAGCAGTCTGCCTCAATAGAGAAGAAAAAAATTAGCGAGGGGTGTGGACCATTGAGTCAAGACGAAAAAAAAAAAAATACTACTCGACCAGGAAGCAACATGAATAATGTTTTGTTGACAGATTTAAACTTATCTTAAAAATAACAACATTGCTTTTGAAAGGAAAACTGCTCTCATTATGTTGCACACCAACCAGGAAGTTCGACTCCGGATAAAAATACATGTCACTGAGGTTATTACTCTTTTTTTTTTTTATACATCATGCATGTGACTCTTTGGCCTTCTGGCACGTGCCTCCATGTTTAGTCTGAAGAACACCACAATGCTCTTGCTTATTCTTTTACTGCTTAACACGCAGCATTTTCTCGAGAAAATCAAATATTTTCTGAGTGGAACACTGCCCTCCTCTCTTCATCTCGACTGCCTTTCCTATTACTAAACACTTTCCCTCCTCTGTCCTTGTTACCATTGGAGCTTGTGGAGTTTTTCCCCTTAATTGTCCCCCGTTAGTATATGTCGCTATAGCCTACTCTGTGAATTATGCCCACTTAATTTGATTGCTATGTGTGAGAATGTGTGTAAGATTATGGAGAGACTTAAGTAAAAGGGGCTTCTTGTGTTGTAACATCTGAACTTGCTGGCCAAGCATGTGATAGTGTTTAGCAGAACTCGGGCTATAAAAGTCTGCTTTTTCGCTTTTACTTTAACGCTAAACGATTTATTTGTCATGGGATTGTGTTAAGGGTAAAGTTTATTAGCGACTAAGACGAGAAACTATATTTTAACATGATTTCTAATTGGAAATGTGGATGTAAAGAAGTTGTATATATGTGTGTGTGTGTGTGTGTGCTTTTTATAGCACCCAAGGGCTAATGTGGCAGCCTTTGTGCTAAAAAAGAGGTCAGAGGTCTCTGTTGTGTTTTCAGGATGACCTGCTAGTGACTATTAGCCATTGATAAATGTGATGTCCCACAAGTGTGCGGGCCGGACCCCTCCAAAGGGGGAGGTGTCACAACACGCCCCACACTAACCTCCGAGCCAACCCCACCTCAACTAGTGCACACACACACGCAAACACACACACTCTGCCCTGCTGACAGGAGCACAAGGGGGCAGCTGCTACAGATGTCTGAGAGGGGGAGGGGAACCAAGGAGACATCAATGGAGAGTCTCTCTCTAGTATGGAGTTCTCTGTGGGGCTTATTGTGTTCTCTAAAGACCAAGACGAGCCAATAGGCTATGTTAATATAGTAAGCCCATGGTCTCCTTAGTCTTTGTTTTGGGGTGTTGCTGCATTTGACTATTTCGCAGGGAATTGCCCTTCAGCGTGCCAAATTTTCCAACATTATACGGGTTAATATTTCCAGAGAAGAACTGAAAGTTGCGTCCTCAGATTATATTTGAATGAATGTCACAATGTGTTATTTCAAAGACAGGCAACGATGTGTCATGAAGAACAGACAGTGTGTGCACACGCCAAAACAAACACCTAATGATCCCACGACAAGTGAAGTAAAATCAACAATGGAGTTGACGTGCAAGCTGCAAACTGTTTTATGTGGCACATGAGGTATACTGTATATATAAAGTATTCCTACTTTATATTCACCTTTGACCTTATTATTAAAATTTCTTGTTGATATCTTCTTCATGTCAGTAAGAACAAATGACTTGTCCCGTCTCATGACTACTATCCATTTCCCCGTCGTTTGATGTCATGCAGTTTGGTGGTGGTGGTGTGAATCTTTTTGAGTCACGTAACGGAAGAGAGAACCCAAAAAAATCTGTAAAACTCCTCATAGAATGGGAAGCAGCTGAGTGTAACAGCCAACCATGCACGCAAGTCATCTAACATGAAATCAAATTACACTGGACTAAAACTACCCCAGCATGGCAACTTTGCAGCCGGGTTAGCCTGCTGTGGCCAAACACCATGATACATGACACTGTGGCTCTTGTTCAGCTCGTCTACCAGAAGACAAGGGAGAGCCCCACTCTGTCTCAACCCTCTTAATGAAGAGATGCATTATGATGTGATTTCATTTAGGCCGGCGAAAAAGCTGCTGTGGATAACAGAGCAGCCTGAGTAGCAAGGTTCATTTGTGTAGTGACATGTGACTTGTGTTTTCGTGAGTCATAAGGATCTCCTGGCTAATGGAAGGCAGTGTGTGCTCATGTGACGGTGACACAATGCAGGATGAACTGTATAGTATTCACCAGAGCTCAGCTTGGCTACTGTTTTGGCACCGCTAATAGAGACCCACGAGTGCCTTGTTAATTTTTATCCTAGTGAAACTAGACAAACCACAATTTCACTTCATGTCACTGAATGGGTCTTGGCTTCGCTGTGTCGTGTTTTAAAAACTTTTGAGTTTTTGCAGAGCTCGAAGTCTTGCATAAGTCCATTGTAGATATGAACCCACGCATGTGTGCGCGGTGTCTTCGAGTACTGCATCATAATCTTCCCATGGTCACGGTAGTGTTTTTGCTGGCTCATCCCTGCCTCTCCACATGCCTGTTTAACAACACAGAGCTCCTCCTTACTGGCTTCCTGTCCAAACCAGTTTATCTGTAAACAAGTGTGTTTTTTTCCTCTCCGCCCTATTGTCCACACTACACCAGAATGCATACACAATGGGCGCCCTCTCTCTCCCAGTCATGCTTCTGTACTCCGAAGAAGAAAGCATTATGTTTTTGCTGCAGCAATGCAAAGAAATAAATGCTTCTTAACAAGACATTTTTTAAAAAATGTAATTAACATGATTTTAAAAAGTAAATATGCAAGTAGAAGCATAACTTTACTCAAGCACGGCCTAAAAGTTGCCGCTAATTCTTTTTCCAGTGCACACTGGTGGAACCTACTACTGACATAGCAGGTGAATGTTATGTATTGTTATTATGTGTGCATTGGGATGAAATGGCTGTCTCTGTTTATCTTACCCGAGGTACACTATGCTACAGTAGATATGATAACAGCAGGGTTATTGTGGCAGAGCCCAGCCCGTCTGTGCTTTGGCCACTTCATGCACAACTGCAACGGCGTGTGCTCTTACTATATGGTGTTGCCAGTCTCATCCCAAAAATAAGAGCAAGTGCCATAATGTGTTTACAGCATGTGTTCGTCAAAGCGACATGTGCAAGTCCCGTTGGAAGGTGTGAAAAACGATTGAGTCAAAAGTTTGAGAAATAATAAAAACACGAGGCAACTGGAACAGAAACTTTAATTAAAATTAGAGAGGGCAATATGATGTCACAGCAATTTAAGATAAGAAAGCAAAATCCTCATTCGAACTGTGAAAAAAAAAAAGAAGTCAAAACCGAGTTCAAAATGTGACTGAGAAGAGCATTGTGGGATAATACAACTGAGGTCGGAGCCTCTGTGTTTACTAGCCCCTTCACATCACCGACTCTGTGCTTGTTTTGCTTTTTGTTCTTTAACGTCATTTGGTTTGCATCTCCATGGCCTTGGGACTTTACTTGTTGACATAACAATACACATACACCAGATGTTGTACTTATGTCATCTATGGCTGCAATAATGTGTTTTATTTGGCTATCCTCCTGTCACTCCAAGACAAGAAGCATTGTGCTAAGTGCAGATAACCACCTATTCTATAAATAAGGAATGCAATTTGAATGTACATTCACAGTGCTCACATCACAAATGGTAAAACAGGAGCGTTGCAATGTATCAGCCATTATATAATATGAGAAATACTCCCTCTATACACATTATGTTGAAACAAAGGCCTTGTAAATGTCTGTAGGCTACGTGTAAAATAAAATGTGTTTATGCGTGTGCATTCTGAAACGCTTTCTTGTGCACTGGCAAAAGGTGCAAGAAGAAATGTTAATCAGTGATTGAAAGTGCAATTGCAGACGGATTTGTGTCATCTCGGTGAAGAGCAGTGTATTGTCACCCAGAGGATGAATGAATATGTTCTATTGTGGGCCACTATGGAGTGAATTTCCTCGATTTGAACGGTACCACCTACACTTGTTAATTGTCAAAACGTTAGGTACACTATTGAAAACGAGGGTATTCTAATATAACAGACCTCCACTAAATCTCCCTTCATGATTGTCATGGTGATCAATTTAGGCCGGAACTGTGCAAGCAAGGTGGTGATTCAACTGCATGATGATTGTGGAGTGTGTAGTTTGTGGTACTCATAAAGTGCACTGAAATAAGCACAAACATGATGCTGATGCTAGCCCATTTACTTAAATGGGGTGGTCAAAATAATAGAAACATGTGTAGGGACAAGACAATACATGCAGTTTAGTAGTACTACAAAACAAAGACAGTTGTTTCAACACCTCTTTCAGTTATTTAAAACAAATGCCCGACAACATAACCTTCATGAAGCTCAGATTTTGTGCAGCTATACTAAAATGCATTTCTTTTCCACTTGTGTACCTAATGAACTGGCAAGGGAGTGGGAGTATCAGTCATCAGCTTGTCTCCAGTTTCAGTAATTGGCTTTGTAAGTCCTACAAAGAATATGAATATGAATTATTGTGACTCACACGTACAGCATATACATTAGAATGCATTATTTTCACTGGTGTACCTAATGTTTTGGCATATAAGTGTTCATTCATCGCAGCTAAGTGGAAGCTATCAATATAGCCATTTGTATTTATTTACAGGTGATATGAAAGTTTAAGTCAATGCAGCTGTGCGTGTCAAATATTTGTAAAACGTGCAAAATATTTGTTTTTGTCTATGAATATAAGCCAGTGTGACCTAATAAGGCCATTAGTATTGACTTTATCACTCTTTTTTTATTTCCCTTACTCCCCTTTGCGGTTCTTTTAGAAGCTGCATGTGGTAGTTGCTTGTACGTAGTCCTTCTCAAGGGTCGTGGTGTCCTTTTCATATAAAAACAAGGCGAGAACACGTTTGCGCGTAAAGGTTTTCACGTTTGGTTACTGCTGTAAAAGTCGCAGAGGGACCTAAAGAGTTAACTTGTCTCTCTCTGCCGATCGCTGCGAGATCATTCGAGAGTGCATTTTCAGCGTCCAATCAGCGGCGCGGAGTCCAGTCCGCATTCAGCCAATGGGGAGGATGGGAGGCTCTATCGAATTTGAATGAGGAGTGTATCTTTCGGCGCCATTTTCGAGTGAGCAGCGCTTGCCTCAACAGCTGCGAGGAGAGGATGCTGCGAATATAGAAAGCTGTCGCTGAGACGGAGGGAGAAACCAAGCGCTCAAAATTAAACTGCGCTTTTAGAGAGGGACTCGGGTGTTTTCAACGGAAACACAGGTAACTGCAGCCACAGATATTTAAATAGGTTTTAAACGGACAATGTAAGCGGACCGGCGGAGAGGAATACGTGGAAGAGAGGAGAGAGCGACCGTTGAGGGAGACGTTAGCCATTTGGCCAGCTTGTACTATTCGTAGCTGCTAGCCTGCTAGCTTAGCCTGCTAGCACGTAGGGTTTTCTGACTTTGCTGCGCTGTAACGGTAAGAAGGAAAAAAAAAAAATGCGCTCAGACAGCGGGTTGTTTTATCCCGGAGGCGAGGAAGATTTATTCGAATAAAAACCGACAAGGCGGGAAATTACATCACCTTGAGGAGACTTAACTTGGGCATTATTAATCAAAGTTTAGCTATAATAAGAGTATTTTTTCGCACTGGAGCTCAGTTTTGAGCGGGAGGTGCAAAAGCTGCCAGGCTCCAGCAGAGGAGAGGCACAGTCGGCAGTGTCAACAAATGCACACGGCACCTACACTGGCTTGGGAGGGAAAAAATCAAAACGAGAGACCGGGACAGACACGGTGCATTTTGTGGTAACTTAATTTTACCAAGCTTGTTAGCCAAGGTAGACATTTTGTCCGAGTTGGTGAATTGCATATGTGCTGTTTGAAAGCGTTTTTTGGGCTGTTAGACAAAAAACACCTGGTAAGTTTATCATTATATCGCTTGTATGACCTTAGAGACCGTGATGCCCTTACTAATAATAATGACGGAGTTTGTTTTATTCTCTTATGTGTCGTGAAGTGGTTGTTAACGTGTGTTACCACTGACAGCTCGTGTGTTAATGTACCTCCGATGCCACGTATATAACCTTATCCGGCGTTAAGCACTTGCTTTATATTTCTACCTGTTATTAGATTCAAATACCTTTACTTTAGCGTTACATGAACGATGTGGCTCTCAGCCAAGTGACAATAATCATATGGCGCAACTTCTGATAGTTCAACTTTAATAGCTGTGTTAAACGTCAGACCAATAGCTGTCATAACCACTAACGATGCACTTAAGTTGAATTAACATAGTTTATAACATGACTGCATTGTTTTTCTAATTGCCCGTGGCACGTTGTAATGTTGGGCTTCTCGGTTCATCGTAGTTTGATGCAGAAGACTTCAAGTCATTGCTCTCTGTCTCCCTTTTTTTTTTTCTGCCCTTACTAGCATCGCTGCACTTTCTGTGTGCCCTGATTAAATTCAAGTACAGTGAAGGAGGGAAAAAAAAACTGCGTGGTCTAATCGTTTTAGTAAGGAGTGACAAAACCAGACCCGGTGATTAATAACGGTACAGACTGTGTTTGTGACATTCTGTGCAGCATTATGCCTTTTTATTTTTTCAAATTTTTTATCTTGGATACGACTACTTAACCAAGAAAGCTTATGAGGAAAAGAGAGTCTCCATATAATTGTGCGTTTAAACCCGCCCCTTCTACTTCCTTCTAAGTAGAGATCGGTTTAATGTGTTACATAATGTGAGGCCTTCCTATCTTTTTAACTGTGTTGCATTTTAGCCAGAAACTATGCACATAAGTTAAATATACTGGATATGTTTTATTTATATTTTTATTTTTATTTTTTTTACTTCGGTTTTACAGGAACACCAGACAGAATACAGGCACCTCTGTCCATTTCCCCCCTTTTTTTCATTGGCCCCGTCACAGCTGACATTGTGCTTACTAATAGCGTTTTTTCCCTTGATTTTTTAGTTTGTTAATCATATTCTGCAATAATACGGTAAAGATCTGTACCCCCACTTTAGTTTGATATGCATGACCTAAATGAAAATGTAACTAAATACCTTAGTTTTAAGCACAGTTGCTTTCACGGGAGTTGCAGATTGTGTATCCTTAGTATAATAATTGTTGCACAAGTGGGATGGCTTTTTTGAAACTGCCCAACTCGCACATTATTTTATATATTTTTTTTAGGGCATTTAGTTGGAGGGAAATGGGCCAGTGTGATGTGAGGGAAAGACCTTTCAGAGACGCACAGCAGAGTGAAGAGATGCAGGAGAAGAAAATTACTGTTAAAAAAAACATCTGGTGTGTCTGACTTACAAGAAAAGTGCAATTTTTTTGGATTATGAAACACAGTGAATAGCATGATAGCTTAAAATGTGACAGGCATGTGATTATCAGCTTTAGGAATAATGCACACCACATGGTGTATTTGAAATGGATGGGCAGCTTAAATTTAAAACAACTTCCCCATTTACTAAACTGTAACTGTCATACACCTATACGAGATGCACATGTTAAAAATCCCTAACTGCTTATTGATAATCATATAAATAATGCTGTTAATTAGAAGTTCATCTACACTGTTAGGAAGGGAATTTTGTTTGCTTAAGTGAATATGGAAGTGGAATGGGTGTAAATATTTGTAGTTGTTTTCATGCAATGTTTACAACATATGATCAAAATATCCCTGCTTATTTCATGCTAAAGGTTGAGACTGTCAGTCTGCTCATCTGCCATTTTATCTATTAAACCAAATAGCCGGCAACACTTTGAAGGATCGGAAGTCAAATGGCTCTGATGGGGTGGACAGATAAAAAAAAAAATACAAAATGGTTAGCTGTTAATGTGTGTGTGTGGATATATATATATATATATTAAAAAAAAATAAGAAAGAAATCGAATAGAATATGATGCCTAGTTTCAGTCTAGTTCCTAAAATGGGAAAAGGATTATATAGATGATACTTTATGTTTCAGTTAAGGCAGGATTAGCAATATGTAAAGTCTAATATTATTCAAATTAGTTGATGGATGTGTAATTTTTGCTATGTCAGCTGCTGTGTGTGTCCTTATTGCTGATATTTTTGTTTCATAAAAACTACAGATTTGAATTTGTTGACCTAATGTCTGGAACAGAGTGGGTAGCACTTTGTCAAAGTGAAATTTTATGATGAAGAGTCTTAGTAATATTTGCATTCTTTCTCACCTGCTATTTAGTCTATGAATGTGTATCTGATGTGTCTATAGTGGTGAAGTGGGTGTAAAAATGTTGCTCATATTTTTATTTTTTTTTCCCCCAAGAGAGAGCACAGCCCTGTTAACTCTCTCTCTATATGCAGTTGTGAAATTAGCACTGATGCATTTAAAGATTTTTTTTTCCTGTGGTGGATACAGTTAATCTCCTTTAAATGCTACAGGTTTATGTTTCCTCTCCGTTCTGTGGTATTTGCCTTTTCACTCTCTTTGTAGAGCACCGTTGTGCTGTTTCAGACTGTTAGCATGACATTCTGTGACTCATCATTCTCTCTCCTCAGACCCTTTGGCAAAATGGGCTCCCACCCCCATTTCCTGGTGAAACTGTGCCTCTCTTCTTGTACTTGCTCACATGTGTTGTAGCCAGACTGCAGAGAACCCCCGCCCTTCTCTTCCTTCTTTCTGCTCCACTCAGCACAAACTTTATAGTATTCAAATTTGCTGTGATAGGGACAGGTTTTCACAGGTCGTGTTGGTTATTTTCCAGGAGTTTCAGTTGTTCGTCTCAGCAGCATAAAATAGAACCTGTCAAATGGTCAGTCAGTTTTTTTTCTTGCACATGTAAGTAATTTAAATTCTGCAATAATTTAAAAAGTGGTTATTGTGGGTAAGCCTCAAGTTTAGATGTGAACTTTAGTGAAAATGTTTATTTTGCATGATGTATTTAGCCCTTAAGTAAGTTATGGCTGTCCACATGAGTGACAATATGAGGGTGCCAGGTCCTTGCATGCTTCCACAAGCATATGTTTTGCATTGGCTCAGATTTTTTGCATGTAAAAGATGCAGCATCACTGTTGTGCACAAAACTTTACACCTGTGTAACAGAAACATTGATGTGTGGTTTGTGTACAAGTGGCATTTTTAAATGGCTGTAGGTTATGTGATTAAGGGCTGTTACTGTTTCTATATACATCATCACATTATCAGTAAGCCCTTAAGTAAAAAGAAATAGTGCCCATTAGTTTATTTTCAAACGGTTAAACGTGTTGTGTACTTCTGCTGCACTCAAAAATTATTATTTTTTTTTTAAATTTTATTTTTTTGTGTATAGTGGCAGGAGTACCAATGGACTTGGGTAGCATGTTTAGGAGGACGTCAGCTGTTACAGTGCTGGTGAATTATCTGCTTGATAATTAAATTTTAGGTTGTAATATGATAACCTGCAACAGCACTGCAAGTAAGATCTGACATAGCAAGAGTATGCCTTCTGACTGGATACACATGGTGTTTTCATTTCTGCAGTACAAACTTTTTTCTTTTTTTTTCATAACCTGTGTGATTAGATCAACCCACAACATCAAGTTGTATGCAATTAGCTGGAAATATTTCTGATGATCCAAAATTTTTAGGAATGGTATTTCTAATTTAATTTTATGACCCTGACTTGATAACAGGTAACACCTCACCCACTGCCCCCAATCTCACCATGTGCTTTTGTGCACAGAGACTACATATTTTCACACCATGTGACAAACAATACCTTGTTCAGTTTTAAAAGTCTTAAACAAATTAAGAAAACTCCCAATTATAATGTTAGCGTATATAATTTAGTGCTGTATCTAATGTTAATCCACTGGTGTGTAATTGTCACTATACACTTATAAGTAGGGAAGGTCAAACGTGGGGAACATGGTGAAATCAACTGAAACATTAATGCCTGTAATTAATTTGTTAGACTTAATGCACACAAGAGTCGAGATACACCACTATATATTTATTTTTAATTTATTTGTGTCATTGTCTAAAATTGGTTGGTTAAAGTCACTGGAAAGCCTGATTGTTTTTACAAGGGAACAAAAATGTGCTTAACACATTTTTTGCACTGCACAAACAACAATAACACAAATTATTCTAGTATCTGAATTCAACCTAGATGTTTGAGTTGTATTAACTACAGAAATCTACCAAAGGCTGTGTAATATCTGTCCGAGTGTATGGGTGTGTGTATTCAACTCTCACACTTTTGCTTTGCTTCCTCTTTTGCCCCTCTAGCATATGTGAGCACATACTAGATACGCACTTACCAGGATCCTAATTTCAGCCTTACTCAGTGTTCTGTAAGTAGTGATGCGCTGTAATGAAACAAAAGTTGTGGCAGTCATGTTAAAGGTTGTGGTTGTTAAATCTTTTTTTGTAGGTAATTTTAGACTCGTCTTTTTAGAATAATTTCATGCTATTGGTCAAGTGGAAATCAAGTCCCCAGGTTGTAATTTTGAAATTGCATCACAGTGTACTGCTTTGTCTGCATCCTGTTTATTGCTGCTCTGTCTTTTGCTACATACAGTAGGAGGAAGCTTGACATGGTTCAAATGAAGTGCTAAATAACTGAAGAGATAAAAAAAAATGCTAGTAATTTGTTGAGGACTTACTGAGTTAAAATACACTGTTGATACGGTAGAAGCAGGTACAGCAGTGTGTTTGGATTAAATATTTCACCAGACATATTGTGGACACACGGGTGTATTTAGATGACAGACATTACTGTTCCTCATGGGGGAGCATTATAATGTGACATTTGACTGGAAGTGGTTGTAAACGGCTTTACCTATTAATAAACCTTTAAAGATGTGTTGCGTCCTGTTGTAAGACATGTGATCTTTGCTAAATTCAAATCATCTGTTCTACTTTTATTCACTAAACTCAAAATCCAATCCAAGTTTATAATAACTTTATTAATTGGTAAAGAATTATCTAACTCAAGTGTGAATATGCTACAACCACACTTAACAGTAAATAAAGAAGTGTATGAGCCTGCAAAAGTGTCTTCAAAGCCACTTCTACATATCTATGGTTTCTCTAAGATGTGACTTTATTCAGTTATCGAGGTATATTGTCTTGAGTTTATGTTCTTACATGTTTCTGTGATTCATTCTACCAGATATGGCTGTTCCAGGGAATCCCATTAACAGAGTGGTTACTGTACACACTAGTTTGACTGGGTGTGCAAATGTAACAGGCTTTTCTTGGATTAACCCGTACCATTACAGTGCAGTGTTTTGTATGAAATTAAGCAGTTCTTCATTTATAGCATCCCTGGTCTACTATGAACAGTAAAACTTCATCAACTCCTGGGATTGAATTTATATTTACACCATCCCTAAGCATTATTGGTTAAAGGTGACATTAATAAAAACATTTTTTAATCACTATCAGTTTTTCTGTTATTGAATCAGTTTTGTACAGAGTTGCTGAAAATGGCATGCTGTGTAAATATTTCCCCAGTAGTTGATGAAACTTTCTATCCTAGATGATAAAGTTGTGGTGGTATGTTTGTGCTGTGTATAATTGTCTTGCCACACACAGGACAACATTCATTTGGCTAGGCTAATACCTGGTGTTTATCTGGCTTACATCTTACAAGTGATGGACTTGTAATTGTGTAACGATAAGGTTGTTGTTTTCATATCAAAGTGAAAAGTAAAAACAGTGCATTTATTCTTGTATTTATTGTATTCTGGAATGGCAGTTTTTAATCAGTGTTTTTTGCATGGATTTTTTCATGTGAATGCCATTTTTTCCCACGCTTATGTCTTTGCAAATCTCCCTTTGCATGTAAGTCAGTGCTTATACAAGCACACGATTGTGTAAAACAGACCAGAAGGGGCCAGCCCAGACCACTTGATCTGGGGAGGTGATGGGTTGTCATGTCCATGTCCCTGTACCCGACAGGGTGTAGGAGGTTACTTGACCTCTCAACCTCAGGGTCAGGCGACTCTTTGAGATCATTGTATGGGGAGCAAGTGTCGTAGGAATGGGTTAAAAAGACTGAGCAGTGAAGGTGACATGTCCGGGCATGCTTCCTTAAATAAGAGGGAGAAAAACAGGGAGAGGTTAGAGTCATTGATGTTAACAGTTCAACCTCAACTTGTAAAGAAATGACCAACTTTAAAGGATATTATTCCACTTACTTGTTTTGCTCTTGTGTTCATTTTTGTTTAAGTAGTTTATAAAACATGGAGAAGGTGACAAGGACGTTTCATTGCAGCGTCAGTGTAATCCAATGCAATATTGTAAACAAGAAAGCATGTATAAATTACATGTAAGATAAGGAAATGATTAGACAAATTTCCTGGCACAGACGGACTTCTACAGGAAAATGAAACAACTATGTAAACAGTGGTCTGTAACTGTAACTTAAATTAGGGGTGCAGCTAATATTTTCTTTTCTTTTAGCAAGTTATAGAATTTTTATTATTATTTTTTTGCCATATGTTATAAATTATAAACACTACTTTCCACCTGCAGCAAACCAAATTATTTTATTTTTTTATTTAGTCTGAACAGCTAAAACATGATTCAGTTTACAAATATAAAAAAAATGCAAACTCTGATGGTTAAGAATAAAATATGTGGCCTTTTTTGTGTGCACCCTTTTGAATTTAAAGAGGGGTTTACATTTTTTGTTGCTCAAATACTGCTTTCAGTAGTTGTCATTGTGCTCCCTCATAGTAGATGTGTATTCATTGAGCCCAGGACTAAGATTTTTGTCATGTCCCTTAGATGTGGCACTTATCCACCCCCGATGCGACATTATAAATTAACCACAGGTTGGCATGTAGTGGCTGATATCACAAAACTCTTTGAGTATTATTATTTAACCTTTTGCTGCCTTGCATACTTCAAGCTCTGTGTTCTTGGTAGCATTATTTTCTTATTACATGCAATAAATTCTGCAAAATATGTGTTCTTGGGACGGTAGATACAATTTAATTTAACAAAATGTAGATAGTACATTTTCTTGAGGAAGGGCTTTATTTTCATGCTAAATTAGCTGCTACTCGGTTTTCTCCATGCAGGCATTGGTAATATTTGTATTTCAAACAGCTACGCTCCTACTTAACACATTGTGGGAGAAAAAAAAAGTGGAGCACTGCACTCGGTGTCCCTCACTCTTTCCACCCTCCACCACTGACAGGTGTGTCTGATGGTGAGCAGCACTGTTGCACCTGTGTTCTCTACCTTTGCTCACCTCACAAAATTCAGCAGAAAAAAAAAAAATGTTTATCTTCTAGAAAGACATTTATGCTTTAAGATGCACACCCAGAATGTCTGCAACAACCCATGCTTTGATTATCACTACTTCCCCACTCGAGCATTAACTGACATTGGAAACTACTTTTATCAGTGATGAAGCCTTTGTACAGTGATATGAGTAGTGATGGCACCGGAGGGGTAATGAATGAAAATTCAAGGCAGTATGGCAATTGCACAGCTCGTGTAGTTGCTGCTTTCAATTTTTATCAGCTGTGATACACATTTTAGATTGAATTCTGACCTTTTGGTTATCAACAATGATATGCACTGTTGTTGCTACGGTTTTATGCTTAGTAATGTCATAGACCTGAGACTGTTTTTTGAAAACTGCATTTTTGTGTTTGTGTCGACACTGACAGCCAGTGTTTAGAAGTAGAAGTGTGTTTTCTAATACAAGAAAACAACCGAGTTCATTCTTGCTTTTATAAAGTTTACCTTCTGGACTTAACCGTCAGAATAATCTTAAAAAGCAGTGTCTTTATGCAGCTAACCTTCAGTTCATATTTGTTTTTATTATTATTAACCCTGCTTCCATCTATTATCACATAAAATATTTTTTACTTGGACAGAAACATAAGTAAATTGCTTCTTTTCTTAAGCTAATGAATGAAATGACTTTTTATTATCTGTCATCTGAGCTGCAGTTAACTTTGTGTGTGTGAGAGAAGTAGAAAAAGAGAGAAGAACTGCATTACACGTCTTTTTGAAGGGAAGTGTGTTACAGATGTTATTAGATTCAGGCTATCCGGTCCATTTCAGACTAAGGTCATAATTACAGGTCCATTGAGACCTCTAGTGGCAACACAATCATTGGACCCAATCTCCTACAGGATTACTGCCTGGATAAAGTTTGTTTTAACACCTCTGTATACAAACTAGGTTACTTTAGAGAATATTTTATTTTAGGATTTACATGTTCCTAAAATCCTAAACTGGCATGCGGCAAAAGTTATGCCAGTCTTGTTTGAGCTCCTTCACATAACTTTTGGTTTCTGTGGCTGGTTAATTGTTTTTTGTCTGTATTTAAATTTGCGTTAACTGGTTTCCTCCACATTTTAGATCAGCTGTTGACCAGTGGGTCTGATTCTTGTGGGGATTACGCACAATGGTTTGTTTTGGGTACACATTTAGCTAAGCACAGGTGGTTATTTTAATCAATCGTAAGAATTATCAGTTAAAGAATAAGATAGAAACTTCCTCTGACAAATATCTTT
This sequence comes from Planiliza haematocheilus, assembly GCA_005024645.1. NCBI lineage: Eukaryota > Metazoa > Chordata > Actinopteri > Mugiliformes > Mugilidae > Planiliza > Planiliza haematocheilus. The sequence goes on along the minus strand of SRSE01000940.1, from coordinate 213,836 downwards.
CTTTGTAGCTCAGACAAAAACCCACTTTTAATCATCTGTGGAGTACATGTCAGTAGCAGTACAGAAAAACTGAATGATAAACTCGAATTGATAATATTAGAAAAGTAGTCTTGATATCAAGATGTAAAATTACTTGAACACATTATCACTGGACACCGAACTAGCTTGGCTCTTGGTTGCTTGCTTCCAATTAAGGGGGAATCCTAGTGTTACAGCATACAGTGATAGTTTAGACAACAGAGTATTTCCATTGCTGTGGCAACAGTTTGGGGAAGCCCCTTTTTTTGTTTCAACATGACAGTGTCTCTGTGCATTAAGCAACATCCATAAAGAAATAATTTTTCTGAGTTCACTGGTGTGTTTGAAAGTCCTGATCTTTGGCGCCATTCATCAGCATTGGGATGAAGTGGATGACGGTACTGAGTCAGGCCTTATCTTCCAACAACATCTTTTCCAAACCTCAGGTTGAAACTAAATTGGAGCAAAACTCAGCAGCTAGGCTCTGAAATGTTCTGAAACGTTTCCCCAGAAGAGTGGAGGCTGTTGCAGCTTTGGCATATTAATGGTCATGATTTTGAAATTAGATTTTCTTGTACCAAATGAGTGCTAAATTCTGGTGTCCACATAGATACTGAACAGTAACATTTTGACAGGATTCTAAGTAATAATCTCTCTTCTTTTTCCTGTGTGTTTCAGATGGAGAGCCACCTTTCCTGCTTTAGAAGTGGACAGACAACTGAGCCTCTGTAGGTAGATAAATGATAGGTAATAAGTTTGTATCTGTATATGTGTGATAAGGATTAGAAACCTGGAGGATGAAGAGAGTGCAAATAATGCAGAAGATGAGGAAAAGTCTCAAGCAGAGGGACCATGACTGCAGTTCTGGTGATGCTGTAGCAGCACGGAATGGTTTGTGGGTTACACTGAGATGCAGGCCATACTGTGCTGCCGCAGTAAAGCTTGAATATACAACATGGTTGTCACCTCGGCGCTCCATAATCTGTTGTACTCTTTCAGTGAAGATTGAAGATCACAAACTACCACTTTTGCATTTCCGTAGTTTTTACCATCTGAATTATTGCCACATAAATGTTTTCCACACGATAAAAACTTGTCTGGATATCTGCTGGTCGCCTTACTGTAGCAGCACGTAAATATTGGAGTTAAAACTCTAGCTGAAGCCTCCAGTATTGATCGTGCTGCTGAAGCAAAGCTGACCACTCACAATCAGCACAACTAACCACCACTGAGTGTACTCAGACCACCCCGGTGGTGCAAACAGTGGCTATGCTTGAGAGATGTTTACATGAACAATGTTTACACACGCCATCTGAGTTAGTCTTCAACACTGTCATATATTGATGGTTAAAATGTGTATACACCTTTTTATTACACACTGTTATGTCTGCATACTTGGAGAAATAAAAATTTGAATTGACTTTTGTCTAATGTGTTTTAAACATGTCATGCTAAACTGTGCATATTAGTCTTTTATAGAGTGACACTAGACGTTTGTGTTTGCCGACACGGACAATTCTTCCCATGGTTTAAAGGCATGTCGACATCCACAAAGCAGAGATGCACAGTACGGCCTGCGTGGCCTTGCTGCAGCGCTGCTGGGATGTCTGGGCCTATTCACCGTGAGCGCTGGCACTGATCTGCAGCTGATTTACGTCATTGTAGCCGCACTGCATTGTATACACAAGAATCATTTATGCAATATCAGATTCCATTTATGGCGTAGAGTGCCTCCGAATATATATATTTATGTTTTTCATATCGAAAATATTTTGTAAAACTTTATTTCTGCCGAGTTCCATCCCGAGAGTCTTTATCAGCCATTTCCTCACTAATAGCGATCAAGTCACTTTAGATCATTGTGCATATTAACTACTTTATGCATAGAAATCTTCTTTATATTCCGCTGTTCTGAACATAATCCTGCCGTTCTGTAGGAAGTAACATGGCGTCCCGCAATACGGCTAAACCCCTCCATTTTAAGAGGCGATTTCTGCATCAGGACGTCCAATGACGATAATCCCAAATCAGACTCAGAAAAATAATACCTTGATTCATTTTGACATGCAGGCCTTTGAAACAATGTGGTGAGCGTTTGCAAATGGGTAAAATTGTGGTTAATGTGAACGAATACAGTGAAATAATATTAATAATAAAAACAATAAAATCATAATCACTGGAAAGCTGTCCGGCTAATTACACCAGTTTGAAAAGTTCCACGAGTCATACTCTGCTTTTGATGACAATATATGACATGAATGACCGATTTGTGAAATAAATTAATACTGATTTGACTTTTTTCTCCATATTAACCGTGGATATTTTTTGTTGACTGTTAAAGGCCCCGTGATCATTTGTACTGGGTTAACCAAACGAACGATACACCAATTTTTCCCCATTTGGCCTGGTGGGCCTTTCATGGATATTTCATAATGTTCGTATTTGATGTTTAACTATAATTATAGACAAAGTGGAATTACGGAATTTGGCAAAGGTGCCTTTTGTTCAAAATATTTTTAGAGACGAAATAATCCCACTGTTAGGTCCATTCTTAATATCTTTCTATGCAGAAATGTTTACACTTAACAAAGTGGAAAACGCCAATTTAACTTATTTTATAACATTCAGGTGCATTCGCTGAATATAACATCATTTTACAATGACATGGCCGCAAGGTGGACTTTGGAAACACATTCCGTGTGTATTAACGAAGTCGACTGAAATTATTATCAGTAATTTTGGAAAAATTTCATTTCTTCTGCGCAATTTACTACGTGCAAAATTTCAATTTAAAACATGTATTTTGTATCTGTATAAAACCCGTAAGTTCCGCACACCTCAAAATGTGGAAGCAGATTTGAAAGTGGTGTGCGGCCTGATGTGCCCCATTTTGTCTCACAACAGCTCTTATATGAGCCTGCAGATTTTTTTTAACCTCTCTTTACATCGGTTGTTCAGATTTTAATAACTGATAAAATGCCAGAATAATATCCTCAGTGATGCCCAGTTGTATGTGTGTGTGTGTGTGTGTGTGTGTGTGTGCTTTAGCTGTATTTTTCAGAAAATTGAAGAATAAATAAATAAATAAATTGCACTTTTGTGTAAAATGAATACTCTAAAATGAGAATAAAATAAGAATCAGGATTTAATAGCAAGAGTAATAAAATAGGTCATAGATCAAATTACCATCAAATTCTCGTAGCGTTTCAAAAATGTGCAACTGTGGGGAACTTGATCCAAAACTAACACTACACACTATTCATTTATTATTCTGGATATTAAGTCATTCATATTTTGCAAATTGTGTGTTAAAGTTTATTTTTTTATGAACTTTTCATTTTATAGGCCCACTTCTGATATTACGTGTCTGACCTGACCGTGAGCTCAGACTTTACGAAAGTCTTTAAAAAGTAGATGCTCAGTATTTTTTTCTTATTTTTAACGTTTTCACACTGTATTTAAATTTGCGTGATATAACTATTAAAATATTAATGTTGGCCACTACTTTTATTTCCAGCCTATATTTGCCTGGCAACAGAAAGCTATATATATATGTATGTAGAAGCGGGCCTGACGTACATCCTGAGTTATGGTCAGTGCTGACATCACTGATTCACTTTGTGGTCTGATGTTAGGATTGTCCCTTCAAAATGCATCCATGCACAGGAGAATGAATAAATAAAAAGACGAATGATCACAATGCACAGTCCGTTTGCTCTGACCTATTTAAATAAAAAGCCTCAGATTGAAGATTTTCAATGCGTTCAGTTTGTACTTTTGATTTTAGACGTTATAAGTTGCTTTTATTTATATTCAGATGCATATCAGGAAAACAGATACTGCGCACTGTTAATAAAAAAGTCCAGATTATTTTTTTGTAATAAACAACTGCCTCACAATCGTACCTAAATGAAGTCGTCTGATAGAGGAAATACAGCTGTCAGGTTTCTATGCTTCATGAAAACAACATATGACCGAGTGGCGTTTATTATTTTTCCCCTCTCTCGCATCGTGTCTGCAGCCTGCTGAATATTTCACACGGGCCCTCTGTTACGCAACGTTTGTAACCTTGAAGAGGTTGCAGCATCACTGGTGCGGACGCGCTCTGTGGGGAAGAGGCCATGGATTCCTCTGTTTATTTCTTTCATCAGTCACTTGCTCACTTCATCTTTGGATCGCTTGTGTCCATAAATAGCTGCCTGATTTGGCCTGTCGCACTGAATGAAAACAAGCATGGGAGTGACTTAGATCGCTCAGTTTTATTCGTCAAGATCATCTTGGACATGTATAAAAATCGTCATTGTGTAAAAAAAAATAATATATTTCAGATTAGTGTAAGTACGTGAGAGTTAGCGTCTGTCAGTGTAGTGTACAACCTCTGAGGATTAAGGATTTAGTTTGATTGTATGGCTTCAGTGAGGCTGCAGTTTGATCAAAAAGGCAAAATAAAGGACATAGTAAACAGATTGGTGCTTTCATATAAACACTAGCTATGTATGTGTCATTGTTCACTGGAACTTACAGCTGTCAGATGCCGTAGGTTATTTAGATAACTTACAGCTGCTGATAAAGTGGACAGTGGAGTCAATAAATTTCCAGATACTTTCCTGACCTGCGTACATCAAAGTGGCGCACATGTCAGTCATTTCATGCAGGTACACAGCACCGTGGCTGACATGGGACGAAACTACAGAGAGAAATGGCTCAATCTTCGAGCTTAAATCGGCTGAAATGCTGTGCGGCGGCAGCAGCAGGAGTAGTGTTGACAGTAATAGACTCGTCAATACGAGGATCCATCGGGGCACTGTCACTCGTGAGCCCCCCGTCCTGTAGGAGCCATTCTCGTGGGGGACTGAGATTTTGTCCACTTCTCGGAGCCTCAGTGAATCCCACTTTTTAACATCGAAATTGTGCACGAGGGGACCGACGTCCGTGCCTTTCCGAGAGGGCAGTGGAGTCTGTTTAAGGACCCCCACCTTCTCTCGAAACTCTTGCATCTGCTGCAGAAAGCACAGGGGGTCGGAGATGCTCTTGAAAGCCTCGGCGATGCTGAGCGCCCGTCTCTGCTCCTCCAGCGCTGCGCTCAGCTTGGTGATCTCCGGGTCGTATTTTTGCATCACCACCAGCTTCAGTGTTTCGAAGTCGGACAGGATCTCATTCTTTTTACAATCAAGAGAACTGATGAGTTTGTCGAAATACTCTTCTACCTTCTCTGCGTCCTTGGTGACAGACTGAAGCGCTTTTTTCTTACTGGCTTGTAGTGTCTCCAGGCAGGACAGGATATCTGCGCTCTGCCAGCTCTCCACCTCACGATGCAGCTCTTCAAATGTCTCCTTCTCTCGTTCATACGCATCCTCCAAGGAGCTGAATTTGTGACCACAGTGGTCGTCAGTCGTTGCGCAAAATCCACAAATGAGTTTCAAGTCAGTGGCGCAGAATATGTTAAGAGGCTGGCCGCAGTGCTGTTTACAAACAGACATCCTAGGCATAACCTTTAATTTGTTGAACTTCTCCACTATTCCGCGCAGAGAGTAGTTGACCTGCAGGGTATTTGCGCCGTTGTGAGGGGTTTCTTTGCGGCATGTGGGGCATTTGAGCGGTGGCCTGAACCCAGGACCTCGGTGTCCCTCCAAGAGTCCCTCCAAGCATTTCTTGCAAAAGCTGTGTGAACACAGCAAAACCCGCGGGTCCTCAAAGAGACCGCAGCAGACAGGGCATGTAAGTTCCTCCTCTAGCTGCTCCATTGCATCCTGCAAACACATCACCCAGGCGTCAGATCGGTGCTAAATTTGAATAAAGACAACCAATAAATCAGCACTTAATAAAACAGACTACATAATACGCACCCACACTCAGAGGGATGCCGCCCCATAAGACAGCAGAGGCAATAAATTACACACGAAAAAGCTGTAGCATCGCAAAGGATACAGATTTTTGCAGTCAGGTTCCAGCTGTGTCTGGAGTATTCCCATCCTGAAAGTGAAACTGACTTGCCTCGCAGTGCCCGCGTAAAAGGTTGGCACGACATCTGCCAAAAGCTCCGTTTGCGCATTTAAGGTTGAGCAACATCCCGGCTTTTTTTTTATGCCTTTCTGTTGCCAGCTGGCGTTTCCAGCAATTTAAAACCGCGTTACAGAAAGGATATAAATCTAAATCCTCAAAACTTTATAAGCATAGCCTAAAAGAAGTATTTATTTCCCCTTAGCTTTGTATAACAGGATAGCAGGACGGCGGTTAGCTGAGCTGAGCCCTAAATTACCATCGCTTAACCAATCCAATGCGACAAATTGTCGACAAACAGGGTTCGCGGTAGCGTTGCTCCTGTTGGCAAGGTACTGAAGGAGGGCTGTGACAGATTTTGCAAGCGCATAGTAACATGCAACTACTGGACCAAAAGAATCACTCACCAGCTGCTGAGACGCACAGTGCAACGCAATCATGGCGCTTGTTGCTGTGCAGACTTCGCCCTTTCCGGGTATAGAGTTAACTATTTCAGTGGCGTACAGAAAATCTAAAACATACCTCTGTGTCTGTGTTTAGACACGGACAATTCAGAGTGTGTGATATATTGGTGAAAACATAAAAGCTGCAGATATTTGAAGTTATTTGACAGCTCCATTTTAAACGTAGGGCGTGTTTACGTTTTTGTCCCTGTTGTGTAACTTGCAGACGGTCCCTGCCACTCGGATGGGGGAGGGGCTGTTGCTATGCAAAACATTACAGCGTGAAAAACTGTCAACTAGGTTTTAGTCCCAACTTGGCATCACATGTTTTTACATCGGACCGCGTCAGTCGCTTGTGTCGCTACTTGTCAATATGTGCATCTGTAAAACACACCGTGCTGCATTAAAACGGGCATATTTGAAAAGTACACTTTCAAGTCAAAGCTGCGTCCCTTTGAACAGGCAAGTGGCGCAGTACACAAGCGCCGTGTGTGAACAGAAACCGAGACAAAACTAACTATCGTGCAAGAGCAACGTCAAACTGGCTGAAAACAAACCCCCTGATGCAGCTCTCCGAGTCACACATTCAGCATTTAACCGAACGATTTGGTATTTTCCCCAAAGTTCACTTTCTCTTGACTCGGGGTTATATAACATCGATATCCAATAGTTACTTAGTCACGTGTAGATATTTTGACCTTGATTTTCTTCCCTTGTTTCCATGCCATCAGGAGCAACTGCCTATCTTAGCCACTGTGATTGGATACAGTGGGGGTAGCAGGAGCTAATGCAGCCCCCAGCTTTGCCGCGGGGTGTCGCTGCTGCGTTGGCCGGCGCCTCTTGACGCTTTGACTCCGAGCACTCTTTGGTCTTGTGGCTGGTGTTTGTTTCCGGATGTTTAGCTAGTGTCGAGGGCAAGAATGGCTGCGATGTTTACGTGTTGTCTAGGCTGCTGCGGGGAAAGCGGCGCGGGGCATATTTCCCTTAAAGAAATGCCCACTGTTCAGTTAGATACACACCACATGGGTGAGTTTTTGTTAAATAAGCGTAACATATGCGCAGCTGGCGTCAACACACTCCCAGCAACACACACCCAGCTAGCTAAGTGACAGCTCACTACTTCCGCCGTTAGCTTTAGCTAGTTAGCCGATGGCTACTGGTAATTTGGACTTTCTGCTAGCTTAAATGTGTTTTTAGTGGCGTAAAGTAGCTCCAGTTCACAGCCCTTACACGTTAATCTGTGGTAACTAAAAGTGTGCTATCATTTTGTTGAATAAAGTGCGACTTTGATCTGTAACGGTAACAATAACAACTGACTAGACAGCTCATTAAATATGACAGCCGACAGGATTAGCGTTTCCCATTTTCCCCCAAGTTTAGTGACTCGTTTTAAGGGAAATGAAAGTACTCTGATTTGAATAAGAACCGGTGACTAATGTGTATTTTCCACTTGGTGGTTAATTAACCTCGGTAAAATGTTAAAAGTCTTAACTGCTCCGTGCACTTCACTGACAAATATAGGTTTGGCTTCAGTGTTTCAAACTCAGACTCTCACTCTCCACTAGATGCATTTGAAACACATTTTGTTCAGTCAAACTAAACATGGCTTTAATTTTACTTAAGGTTTACATTTTGGAGAGGGTTTTCTTTAATTGCCTTGATTGATTGGGAAAACGTAACTAAAACTTGGAAGTTTTTATGGTAAAGTATTGATTATCACTATTCAGGTAGAAGTGATTTTGGTACAGGTGATGTTAATTACCTTACTCGTCAGTATAAACATATAGTACTCCCATTGAATAACTGACCTGCCAATTTTTACTGTGAAGAATATCTAGTTTTTCAAACGGCACTTGAGGAGAATTCACATTGGCTAACATCAGTGGGTGTAATGTGAAAACAATTTCTAAATTAACCAACTGACAAGGAGTTAAACAATGATCGTCATTGTCTAATAATTCATAAGGTGTATTGTGTCGTAGATACTCACATTGTGAAGTGTTTTATAGAGTATACGATTCCTTGTGAAAAGGGCTTTGAAATAGAGGTCTTCACGGGTCCAATTTGACGGACCCGAACCCAAATGGACCCGTGAAAATTCGACCCGGAGCCGACTGGCCCCGAGCTATTATTGTAAATATGAGTTCCGAACCCAAATGGACCCGTGAAAATTGGAACCGGACCCGACTGGCCCCGAGCCATTATTGTAAATACGAGTTCCGAAACCGAACCGAACCCTTAAAAACCCGTGGACCCGAAATGCCCGAGTTGCTTTATGATTTAATACAAGTTGTCTTAAGACTTGTTTTTATAAGCTATTACTTTCTGTTTTTTTACCTAAACGTAGTCTTCTTCTACCTGGTTCCGGCTGCGGCTGCGGCCGCTGCCAGCCCCCACCCCTGGCCATAACGTGATGTAAACATAAATAAATCCACGTCGTCATGTTCTTGTTTAGATGGTCATGCACTGTAATCCTTCTTCTTAGCCATTGCTAACGCTAATCCAGTAGAACATTTCTTCTTGTTTAATTTAACATTATAATTTTGGAGTTTCCATGCGCTTTGCGGAGCATAACGTTACCGCGGTAACAACACGCTAAGTCACGCGGGCTGGTCGTAGCCAATCGTAGCCTCGCATTGGAGTCGGGAAGGGGGGAAAGGGGAGGGCGGCGGTGATTGACAGCTGTGACCGCCAATCGCCGGGTCCTCTCGGGTACTGTAGGACCCGGCCTTTCACAATAAGAGACCCGAGACCCGAGACAAACTCCACCGGTTCCGACCCGGCCCCGGCGTCACTTCTTGTGAGTGGACCCAAACCCGAGCCGGGTCGGGTCGGAACCTCGGGTTTTCGGGTTGTCGGTTTTTTCCGAAGACCTCTACTTTGAAATAGTGTAGTCAGCAGTGAATTTAATGTGGATGTACTGTAAATTACATATTTGTGTTTGTCTTGCAGGTACAGACGTTGTCATTGTAAAGAGCGGACGGAGGATATGTGGCACTGGAGGCTGCCTGGCCAACGCTCCCTTACACCAGAACAAAAGTTATTTTGAGTTTAAGATCCAGTCCACTGGTAAGGCTATAGTTTTTAGCCTTTTACGACTTTGTTTCTGTGCCTCTCCAGCTTTGCTTCTCTGCCAGATTACAATTTTCCGGTGAATTTTATGTGGGAGTAATTATCTGTCACATGTTACAGTTTCTGACAGCAGCATTGTCTTGTAACTGCATGCTCGTTGATTTCACTGATTCAGACTCTGTCCTCGTGTTCACTCACAAGGACAGAGACAGATTTGTTTTTAACATAAATGCCAGTCACTACCTTCACACAAGTATATTCACTTGCAGATACACTACGCGTGTGGGGCTTGCATAATAATTTACTACTGATGCTGGCCTTAGTCAAACAGCTTTAATTATTAGATGCGTGATTGTTGTGCTTTGTGTTTAGGTGTGTGGGGTGTCGGGGTGGCCACGCAGAAAGTGAATCTTAACCAAGTGCCTTTGGGCAGAGACACAAACAGCCTTGTCCTGAGGAATGACGGGTCTGTGTACCATAATAATGAAGAGAAGAATCGTCTACCCGCTAACAGCCTTCCTCAGGAGGGTGACATTGTGGTAAGTACAAAATCTTACTTCATCGTGTATTTCTACTTGATGACCTAATCTCTGAAAGGCATGCTGCCACTTGACCAGTCAGGCTGATGAACCCTTTCCCCTAAGTTTGCACCTGGTCAAATGAATTACACCTGGATATAACATAAAAAGAGATTCAAATTTATTAACTATCCAGTTAGCTTTTATTTTAAAGATAAAAATGCCTTCTGACATGGGCACTCAATTAATTTCTTGCAGAGTAAACAAGCTGCATTAATGGTTGCTGAGATCTTTATCAGTTATGGGCCTGCAGATCTCATGAGATTTGTTTTTCCAAGCCTGACAGTCTGACAGAGACTGACGCATTTCAGTGTATGGTATAATGTATGTCAGACTTCCCTTTGGTATCAGTGACTCATAACTGATTCCTCATTACTATGAAACAACATTGTCTGGAATTGTTTATGAAGCTACCAGGAATTTGAAATCTCGTGTTGTATGTTCAGACAAAGGAGAGCTTATGAAAGCAGTGATTCCTTTGTTCATAATGCACCACAAACACAATTATAGTTGGCTATGGTTTATGACTAATAGCATACAGGGTCATAGGGCAGTTTCCAAAACACACATACATTGTAGTTTTTCACTTTGAACAGTCTCCAGAAAAACAAACTCTTGCGTCATCAATACATTGGCCTCCGCCTCATCTTTAAACATGTTACAGATGCACCATGTGACTAACCGGGCTAAGAAAGGAAGTCTTAATAAAAGCGGGTTACGTATATGCCTCAGTGTGTTCACATGTGCTTGTGTTCCTCAGGGCATCACATATGACCATGTGGAGCTGAATTTATATCTGAATGGAAAGAACATGCATTGTCCTGCCTCAGGGATCCGAGGCACTGTGTACCCCGTTGTTTATGGTAAGTTTATTGGTTGCGTGTGCTCTCTGTTTTACCAACATTTCATGATCACTTTTTGCTTAATCTCTGTGGTTGTCGTTGACTGCAGCGCAGCCATGATGGCAGTTGCAATTTTATTCCACTAGAGGGTTGTATTTGTACAGTTTTACATAACACTTCTTAAGTCGTCGTCATCAGTCACAAATAAAGGGAGTTTTATGTGAATGTTTCACCACAAACAGATTCCGCTCATGCAAGAATTGTGTGATATAAATAATTAAATCATATTCTTCATCAGAAACGGACAGTCTTGCCACCAAGTATCAGAATAGGCAGATTTTATTCAAGTGAAAAGCTATAGCAGATGATTACACTGGCTGGTTTCTCGTCTTCACTTGATGGTGAACTAATAAGTACAATCAAATGGGGATTTTCTGTCTGGAAAAAAAAAAAGCCATAGCATGTTGGTTCTTAGTGTCAGCCTTCCCCGTTCCTGTCTCTGGATTGCACACAAGTGTCATGGTGGCTCAGCCTTTTGGCTTATAGGGTTGTCATTTGACTATTTCAGCATTTACTGAAATTGCATTGCTTATGATAATAAGAAAATGCTCCACTCTCGCTTTTCCATTAAATCTCTATGGATGCATGCATTAGCCAGTACCTCAGATGTTGAGTTTTATCTGTTTATATACAAAATACCAGTCGTTCATCTGTGAAAACAAATCACTGCATTCTTATTTTATCCAATGCTGGTGACACATTCAGACGACAATCTCAATCTCATGACTCAGTTTTGATGTAAATATAGTTTGACTGCGTTCTCTTGCCAGTTCATTAGGTACACTAGTGAAAACTAATATGTAAATTCCTCTTCGTGACTGTGTTCAGTTTGTGTTAAAACAGCATAAGAAAGGTGGTTATTCAACTGTATGATGATTTTGTAGGAAGTAGTCTGTGATATTGTTAAACTGGATCGTCTCTGTTACTTTGACTAACTCACTGCTTAAAATAATATAAACATGTGTCGCTACAACACAATTGAATAGTATTAAAAACCACAGCTCCAAAAATGAGAGCTCTCTCGTTTAATTTAAACAAATGCTGAATACAACAATCATCATGAAGCTAAGCTTTAGTGTAGGACTGTTGTATTAAAAAGCATTTGTTTTCACTAGCGTGCCCAATGAACTAGCGAGTGTAGATTACACTGTCCCTTAAGGATCAGTGAGTGACATGACTTTGAGATGATTGCTGATCCAAAACGTTCCCTCTGCTGTCACCACGGCTCAGTCTGATAACTTGTAATCATAACACTGTCTGAAAGTTGGGATGCCAGTTGGCTTGGGAGTGTGTGGGTCTCAGAGGTGGCGCAGCCTCTCCAGCCGACAAGTATTTGCATAATGAGTCAGTCAGTCAGTCAGTAAGCCGAGCAGGTATTCAAAGCCAAAGCTGAGAGAAAACATTTCTGCACACAGAGACTTTAGTATTATCAAATTAGGATGCTTGTGTTCTTTTCAAATACCAGCAATAGAAGCTCATGAAAGCAGGCATTTTATGATTAGGTGATGTTGAACTTACCAGCCCTCAGTCGTGAAAAACAGAACTTGATGAAAGTGACATAGTTAACAGAAGTAGTTTCACGTCTGCTCTAAAGAAGGTTTAATTGCTTTTACCTCGGATTTGCTCTCACTAATGTCTGACAAATAAATTGGAATAAGCTGTAACCTCTGCTTGAAGTGATATGATTAAGATACAGCCTAAGTAGTAATTGCAGGCACAGGTTGTGTTGTGGTAATGTAATGATGTGGCTGCAATTACATAAAATCTTCGGTTTGAATCTTTGACTCAACACAGCTTTTACTTGGAACTCATTTAATTTCTTCTCACGGCGGTGAGAAGCACAGGATGTAATTATTACAATACCAGACCATTCATTGTATTATTCACACCTGTTCTGTGACACGTCACACACACACACACACACAATAGGTGTTGTGCAGTCAAAACAGTGTAAAACTTTTCAACTGAAATTCTGTTTCCTCAACCAGTTTCTTGCTTGCGGCATTGCGATATTTAAAACGAGATGTAGTTGTGTGATTTGGTAACGTTGCTAATGAAGAACTGCTAAGGATGGCAAGGTTGTGGGGGGAAGAAATCTCAACAGAGTCTGTGTTTAAGATGTTAACTTGTACACGGTGTCTAACCTTTTCTTGTGTCTTTACCTTCTGTTCCAGTGGATGACAGTGCCATCTTAGACTGCCAGTTTAGTGACTTCTACCACACACCTCCACAGGGATTTGAGAAGATCCTCTTTGAACAGCAGATCTTCTAAAGGAAGCACTTCAGCCTCTCTTTATGTCGTCGCCCTCCTCTATATCTCATAGCAACCTCTGTGACACTACCGTTTGACCTTGATTGGATATTATCATTGTATGTGGCTTGAATGCATCTTGTTTTGTTTCCCGTGATTACTCTGCCTCTCTGCTGCTGCTCTGGATCAACGTTAGGAGTATCCTTGAAGAAGTGGGGATTTATGGTCACTGTTGGGCTATGACGGGCTGTTAAAGGCCGCGATGAAGGAAAGTCAGTGGCTATCCAACTGTATTAACTGAACAACTTTCCGTTGCTGCTTTCTTCCACAATTTGTGTATAGATACCAAACAGTGGGCGTCGCACTTGTAAAAGGTTCCCATCTTTTGAGGATCAGAAGCCATGTTTTATTGACATTGCTTTGTACATTTTTTTTTCTGAATGTGTAACCAAGTATATGGTATACTGACATCTGTGAACATACCCATATTTATTTGTATTTATTTCAGTTTCAGATTAAAGCAACATATCTTTCTGGTCAAATCATGTTTTCTTGGACACCAAGAGTTTGTGGACCTTCACAGTTGGCTATTGATGCCTTCCTTTCATGTCAATATATTAGTTTTAGTTGATACATAGACAGTTTAAAATACTAATCAGTAAACAGGTATACACAGCCGGTGTGAGGTTGGTTTTCTTTGAGGTGACTGTGCTGAAAAATGAAATATCTTTATAACTTGTGGACACTAAGAATAACTGCTCAATCAATTACCTGAACAGGCCTTTTGTTATTCTGAAATCTTTTCCCTGCATTCGTTCTTATGATCAGAATATTTCCTGAGCTGATGCTGGCTGTCACTGAGTAGAGATTAAAATGTCAATCTGTTGTGTTGTGTTGGCATTGCATATCCGCTGCTGAAGTGTCACAGTCAGATATTTCAAATTGCTTGTCTTTGTTTTGCACTAACGATGTTATTGTACAAATCCAAATATTGTTGATTCATTAAAACTTTTGTGTCTGGAGGCATCATTCTTCAGTCTCTTTGTGTCTTTAGTTCCAAGTATAAGCTGATTGTCATGTTCAGAGAATTCACGTTGGAGAATTGGCGTTTAGGACAATGAGTCACAGGTGAATTTATTATTACTGCGTCGAGGAAGCCGTGGAAACCAGGACAGCCCAGGCAGGAGGTATGCGCTGACTCCTCCTTCACTCTGCGATCTGTTACGTCCCCCCCTCCTCCCCCTCTCGGGAGCCAGCAGCAGCGCAGGAGCTGCCGAGTCTCGTCTTTTACCGAGGAGATCCCGAAAGCCGGAGTAATAGCTAAACCCCATACAGCCATGGCAGAAAACGCCGGCTTGGAAAACCACCGCATCAAAAGCTTTAAAAACAAGGGACGTGATGTCGAGGTGAGCTGACATACACATGTGAATGTAATCAACACGAATCTAATGTGTTTTATGTAGAAAATGACAGTCTTTGGGCCTTGTTGGGGAGCCTGGCCCCGGCTGCAGCTCCTTTTGCCAGCCTGGTAGCTTGCTAGCTTGCTAGCTAGCTAGCTAGCTAACGTAAAGAGTTCGCCATCAGAGGTGCTAGCATGTTAACGGTTAATTTCCCCTTTAATAGAGTGGCAGCTGTGAAGGTTATCCTTGCAACAACAGCTGCTTTCTAATCTTCAGTAGCTCGTGTGTTGTGAACATCAATCACAGTTGGATCATTAGAATCGGGGACGAGCGGTGTTGCTGTCAACTGCCAGCTAACGATAACTAGCTAGTTGGATAGACACCGGTCGCGAGCAAAGCTGGGCCTGACCGGCACCTTAATCTGGCTATTTGATGTGTTCAGAGCCGGCGCAACCCGCAAGTAATGACCCGTACTATTGTATGAACGTCACACAAAGTTTTCATTATTAGAACAACGTAGGTTCGTGTTGAATTAACCGTCTGGTTGAAATATTGCCCCTCCTTGTTATCTTGCTAACGTCAAGCGAGTGGCTAGCATGCAACACCAGGTGAGCCAGCTAAACCGGGCTGCTAGCTAAAGCCACTAACCGGTTAGCTGAGCGTTAAAGATGACCTTAGATTTACGATCCATTTTGATGTAGAAAAACGTCTTTACCGAGTGATTAATTAACCTTTTGGTCTGAAAACATCAGCGAGGATAGACATCTTTGGTTAAGCTAACATTACTCCTAATCATAACTTGATCTAACGTTTCTTACCTCAGATTTGTAAATACTTATGCGTAGATATAATATACTTAATATATTGTGCCACCTTCACCCGATATCCTAGGTATTCGTGGGTCTGTGTGCCCTTTTGGGAAAGCAACGTTACGGTCTAAAACGCCGGGTATTGCAGCATCATTCAACCAACAAGTCTAATTATAAATCTCTCTGACAGCATTTGTCTGCAATGCTCATGATGACCAAACCATTTGCTCAAAATATATTCAGACTGGCCATGAAAAGAGAAGCGTAGCAGTGTTTGACTGAGCATGTCAAACGAGAGAAAAAACAAAAAACAAAAAAAAAAACAAGTCCAAATATCTGGACTTGTTTTTTTGGACTAGGTTTATGGCATGCATGGAATTTATCAGAAAGCATCTCTCTCAGCCAAGGGGTTTATTAACAAAGGCATACTTGTCCTGGGTTGTTCTGATCTATTGGTAATCCTGAGATAATCCGCAAACAAAAGTATGTCTGGAAATGGCCCTTCAAAATCCATCACTTCAATTCAGCTTTATTTATATGCTGCCATATTGGACAATTGGAATCGTCTCAAGGGGCTTTGCAGAACCTCACATCACCATCCACCGTCACGGTGATCGGACTTGCATCGGTTTCTGAAGAGACAATCTGGTGCTCCATAGGTGGTTGTTTTGAAACTCAGAGCTGGTCTGATGAGCACATGGCTACTATGACAGGCGGACTTTGCCAAGTGCATTCCTGATGCTATTTCAGGCATCTTGAATGACTGACCTGTCTCCTCTTAAGAGCCTCTGCATGAATTGGGAGTTTTTGTAAATGGATGACTCAGACAACAGCAGGGAGGGAAAAACACGCCACTTTGGGTTTTATTTATTTAGGTCAGGCACAACAGATTGCTCTTCATTTCTGACACCATTAGGAACAGCGCTGAATTGCAAAGCAGTGAAGTCTCACATGCTGCACACCATTAGCTCCTCCTTTGTTATGGTTATGTTTGGAGGTTATGCTTTGGTTTGAAGTGTTTTTTCTTTTTTGGCTTTTACAATATTTCAAATATCCTCCCATTTCTGGGGTATCTGTGGTACCTATTTGTAGCATAGACGTATGCTAGGTATATATTCATTGGATCTTTTTACATAGTTTAAAATTTTAGGTTCATCAAATGTCAAAATTGTGCAGGACAACATTCATTTCTCTTAATAAAGTGACTGAATTATTGTATTTAACTGACATTTTTGTCCGGGTTAGTGCAGCGAAATTATTGTGGTTTTTGGAGTGGTCGGGAGACACCTCTCTGCTCTGCAGCGTCCTGAGTTATGACTGTCCCAAATTACATAAGAGGCTATTTAGGAAGGCAACATGAACCTCTTCAAACAGTCACAAGATCTTAGACCATCTCAAACCATTCTGGATGAACTGGAAAGTCAACAGATGCACAAATACAGCAGCAATTAGTCTAACTGTTTTTGAGTTGTATTACAAACGTCTGACCTTTAGCTGTGTTGGTGGAAATTGCTGTTGTATTTTTTTCAAGCTTTGTCACTTTAACTTGTTGATAAGATCACAAAATCAAAATTACCTATAGTACGACCCATGTGAATGGCTTCCATGACCATTTTCCTACAGTGGTTGAATTTACTCAATATGTCAATAAATACAACATTTTTCCTTTAACTGTGTTTTTCTTTCTTTGTTACAGACTATGAGAAGACATCGAAATGAGGTGACAGTTGAGTTGAGAAAGGTGAGCGAAGATGCGCCATCTGTACACACACACACACAGACCGTGTTAGTTTGTACTCCCACAACAAATCTACACGGCGCGTATGGCGTAGGAGGCCACGCCGGTGATTCCATTATTCTGCAGTTACGCTGATAAAATGCTAGTTGGTGGGTGGTCAGCTGTTCTGAGTCTCTGCACTTAAAAAAGTGGCGGCTGGAACCGACCGTCTCATGTCAGAGTTGAAACTGATAAATGACGATTAACGGTTAGTTTTGCTGAAATTGCTGCAGCACAGGAAACGGAGAAAACGTCTGAGCAGATGGTTCGGAGGAGGCCGAACAAGGGACAAGTCTCTGTGCTTGTCGGGCCATTGAGAGACACGACGCATTGTTAAGTTACCAGGGAGGTGCACGTATGTCGTAGAGTCCGAAGCGAACCATTAAGCTCGAAGCAAAGCTGAAAACAAAGGCAGCCAGACTTATTTGAGTTGTCTTGAAGATGTTTCACCGCTCAACCAAGTGGATTCTTCTCTTCTAGAGGGCAAGTGGCACTCACTCTGTAATTTAGTGGTGGAAATGCAACAGTGTTTACTACCTTTTCCCTGTCACTTGTCGGATAGCTTTAAACAGCCTGTCTATTAATGATGTGATTGTAATTAACTTGAGTTTTTGTGAGTTAATTGGCAGCAACACATTTGCAGCATTGGTGGTAAGGGAGGTGGGTCTGCAGAGTCTATTCTCAAGGAACCCCAGCTTAGCATTACTGGTATAGTCATTGCCCTTGCATACTGTGCATAAACTAGCCTGGCTTTATTAAGTATTTTTGCATATTAAGAGAGGTAAGAGCTGTTAGCTATGTCTTACCCTTGTAAAGAAAGTGCCTGATTTAAAATTGCTGCAAAACCTGAGTGGAAGAGCTAGATCTGCACAGAAGGTGTAGCATGAGCAGCATGTTAGCAAGGCAGCAGTTGCTCCATCTGTGTCCACACAGGGTATGTTCCCGCGGTTTTGGCAGCGCTCAAAGTCCAGTATTTAAACTCACTCAGTAGTTGGGTTTTAACACACAATGGTCTGTATGATGTAGGCCTCTTCCAGAAAGGATCTCAGAGATTTGTTTGATGTTTCGAGGCCTGATATGTTCAAAACTACGAAGTTTCCTACAAGTGCTCGTATATTTATACAATTCCTCCCTTTGCAGATACAAGTCAGATTTCATATTAGTGTAAGGCTTCAGAGTCAGAAGGAACTGGGGCGTGACTTCAGCATGTGACTTGACACTTTAGAGCTGCTTCATTGGCACTCACTCTGAGACAGCTTTTGTGGACACTGACAGTGCCGGATGGGATATTTCTTTTTTTGCCAATACCAGTGCATTCTTTGCTCAGAGCTGTGAAGGCAAACTCGCTAGGAAAGCGACGCTTAAAATAGTAGACACAGTTCAGTCGCATTGCCAAGCAGATCATGAAGAAGCTGCTCAGTGAGGTCAGATTTACCACTGAAAAATATCATTAATGAAGCTGGGCCTTGAAGGTTTGTATGCAGTTTAACACCAGTTTAGTTTTTGAGAAATAAAGCACAAACACAGTCAGTATAGCTACCTCCTGTTGGGTTATATGCACTACAGAGTCAAATTTGAGCAGTTGTGTTTCTCCTAAATAAAGCTAATATATGATTACAGTGATGGCAAGTTGAGTCGTTACTGCTACTTGGAAAAGGAAAAGTTTGTTTGTAGTTGAAGGTGAAAGTGCCGCCTGGTTCTCGGAATGTGAGCATTGCTTGTTGCTGTAGGGGGTAAATCTTTGATTTTAATGAACACGGGTTACCTTCAGAGGTAGCCTCAGCAGAGTGGTAAACAAACACGAAGGGCAGCACAGCAGATGTCTGGAGAACGGTGTCAGGACTGGGGGTAAACCATAAAAGCGTCAGCGTGGAGGGGCTCTCAAGTCTAGCACATTCCGTTCAGCTGGATCAGAGCAGCGAAAAGCACTGCACTAGCTGATTAGTCATCAGTGACGCACGTCAGCGTGATGCACAGGAATGTAGGGCAAGGGAATCTCCTCCTACCACTGACTCACATGCCCTGTAGATAGATGCAGCACGAATAGGTGCATGCTGGTGCTGCAGCGTGTGTCGAGGGGCAGGGGGTTACAGTGTCCTTCAAAGATGAGTGCGTTTGGGTCGTTGATCACCCCTGAGGCGTTTCCTTTTCCGACGGATTAACCATATAGAACAAAAAAAAAAAGGCGACGCTCCCGAAAGTAAAAGTTTTTGAAAGAGAATAAGGTTTTGGGGTAGACCTAGATTCACTGTTTCTTTAAGAATTTATTACCGCATCAATGAACCCTCCCCTCACTGCTCTGCTGTCTTTCATCCTCTTGTCAGAACAAACGCGACGAGCATTTACTGAAGAAGAGGAATGTCCCGCAGGAGGAGAGTCTGGAGGACTCTGATGTCGACTCAGACTTCAAAGGAGTAAGTGTGTGTGGGGCAGGAGGGCAGTTATATTCATATATATATATATATATATATATGCAAAATAGTTGGGTGTCAATCAAATGCAATTTTCTCCCGTTTCTTTCATTTCAGTTAAATGTTAATTAGTCTGCCAGGTGGGTTTAATTAAAGGAAAGCCTATTTCACATGGTAAGAAAGTTACTTGGCAATGCAGGAGGAAGGAAGAAAGATCTCTCAGAACATAAAAAAACTAAATATGAAACAGCTCGTGTCTTGCAAGAGGCCTTAAAAAAAAAACAAAAAACTATTGATATTTTGCAAAAGAAAGCACCAGAGAGACGCCATCACACTGAGAGGATCTGAGAGTGGTTTAGAGCACAAGTAAGTTCAGTCACATAAAAGTTTATCAAGGGAAATTTCCGACACAGATTACAAGGATTTAAAAGCTGTAGCTGTAGAAGGTCAATGCAGACTTCAGCCATGCCTGGAGGTTTGCAGTGGGCTCCTAAATGCTTCAAAGACAAACCTTCCAACTGTTTTTAAAGTTTGATCAGTGCTGTGCTGTGCTATACTGCATGATCCTAGTGGTTGGACTTCTGGGTGGCTGGTTAACAATCACTGCCTTCTAACAGGGCTGTAATGTCCGCAAGAAACAAGCTGGAATATTAGGAACCTGTTTGTAAATAAAAATGACCACAAGATATTTGGAGATCCTCACTGACCCGTTTCAGGCATGGCAGCGTCCTGTGATGATGCACAAAACATCACTGGCTCTGGTTCCGAGTTGAATCTTCACACAGATGCTGAACAAGATGATCTGATGAGATGCGTCTGTTTACATACCTTTAAACGTTCTCTGGATTATAATTTTTTTTGTGCCGTGGATCCGCAAATACGGTGGAAATTAATGACAACAGCGTCTGCATTCAGTAGAAAATAAAGTGTGACCCAAATGGGGCCATGTTTCTGTCCTTCCTGGAAACTTGCCCGATTGTTTGCGCCACACTGGGCAAGCGTTTGCAGAGTAGCATTTATTTCACCAAGAATGGATGTTAAGTACTAATATTTGTGAACAGATTATCATAGATTTACAACACTCCTCTCAGTCCTGTTGCTCGGGCCGTGCGGTCACACGTGCCAAGCGTTACCAGACTGGCATTCTCATAAAACAGGATTTCAGTCTACTATTATTTGGATTATTTGTGGAATACTAATGTCCACGTAAAAGGATCTGTGAGGGTGAGCAGCAGAATACACTGACATGGCAGCTCTAGGAAGCAAATCTCAAATTAAATGCAATCAGAAAGTATACAATAAATTAAATTAGTGGATTACAATAAAGTAACCCCAGTTATTAGCAGCTTGATTTGTAAGTATATTTATTATTTAATAAGAATGAATGTTCTGAACATGCAACTGTACAACATATTGACTATTTTCAAACCGCATTCTGCGCAGTAATTTTTATTTTTATTTGCACGGTGCAGATTAAAGTTCTCTGCATCTAAGATGTAGTTACTCAACACAGACTCACCTTTAACACGCATCTTATCCGTCATTCATTCTGCACAATGAGACGCAGTGGCAAAGTATTGATTTCAGTGTTTTCCTTTATCGCTTGTCATTGCTTTTGAGAATGTCCTCACGAGGGAAAACGTGCCCAAAGAGTGCGTGACAGCATGCTTGAATCTGTGACATCCAGTGCTGTTACGTCGTTGCATTTTGCATGTCAAAGCTTCAGGTTACTGCTGTGGTGGTTTGATAAAGAAATAAGGTTCAGCTTTTAGAATCAGTACTCAGACATCCTGACAGAAATCCTGCATATCACTTGATACCGTAGCTGGACCAAAGCTGCGTCAAACTAACGTCTTAGTTCAGAGAAAAGGAAATTAGTTGGCAGCTAACAAACCAATCCGGCCAAGCTGTGAGCGTCTCAATATAAACTTGTACACGGATTCAGAATATGTACATAAATTTAACCTATGTAAAACCGTGTTAAGCCAAGGTCAGTTAAGATGGGAATTGTTTTGTTAGTTATACTGCGAAAGTATCTCAAACATCCGCAGGTCAATGTCACATCTGCTCCTGTTTGTCAGATGTCAGTCTGTCCCACAATGAAAACAATCTGTTCCCTTAAAACAACTGAATTAGTGTCGTTCTTATGCTTATTGAAGCACTATTCAACAGTAACAACCTGAATAATATCAGATTATATATAATATTGTATAAAATAAGATATTTAACATGAAATCGGAGAAATGTTCTGTTTACCACAAACAAAGAGCTCTTAAAACTGGTTGTTAATAAGCTTCTTTGCTTCTCTTTGCAGCAAAATGTTACACTTGATGCCATCTTACAGGTAAGAGCTTCTAATATTCTTTCTATGAGCTATTGGTCTTTCCTGAAAGTAACACCTATAGCATCTTAACTGTTGGCTGACGATGTTGTGCTAATATCTACCGGCTCTTTGTCATTTCAGAACGCGACCAGTGATAACGCAGTTATACAACTCAGTGCTGTGCAGGCAGCCAGGTGAGTAGCCAACAAATCACATGTGCATAGATACAGTCTGTTTTTGTATATGATGTTCCTGAGTTTTCCTCGTGGTTCTTCCTCAGAAAACTGCTCTCGAGTGACAGAAACCCTCCCATCGACGACTTGATAAAGTCTGGGATCCTGCCCAGTTTAGTCAAATGCCTGGAGAGGGACGACAAGTAAGTCCTCTTCCAAAACAGTTTGTGTTGTCCTTCTTCCAGGTGATGATTAGATTGCAGACTGCTGGGCAGTTTTACTGATGCTACTGTAACAAGTTTCTGTGCACGAGCCTGTGATTCCCACTGTGTCCACACTTGAGAGTGTGTGGAGGCATGCAGGGCAGCTGGCTGGTCCGATCTGTACAGGCCAAGCCAAATATATCAACATTCCTGTCTCTCGGAGTTCCCCAATTCCCAGGACCTTGTGCTCACTGAGGGGCGAGAATAAATAGTTGGAGTGGAAGAAATTGCAAGGATTGCGCTGCCGATAGCATCACGCTAACATGGAACGAAAGGTCAAAACATTAGGTACACAAGTGAAAATTGGTTTATGTTGAAACTGTGCAAGAAAGTTTAATCATGAGCGTTTTGAAAGATGTCGTCTTAAATAATTAAGCCTAACATTTAATGTAAGTTATATTAGAATGCATTCGTTTTTCATTAATTTACCTAATTCAATCAATCGGCAAGTGAGGGTTTACTGGCCAGCTGTTTTTGAGATCTTGCAGTGTAGTCGATGGCTATTAATCGAAAGAAAATTCTCTGCAGTGTTGTTATCGCAGCAAAGCAGGAAGCCAGTGGCTCGGCTTGATATTCATCTTTACAACGAGACGTGCAGCTTGACATCCAGCGCCACAAAACAATAAAAGACAATTATTTCTTAGCTCTTCGCACCGAATCTGTAAATGTATGATAGGGCGGGAAATAATTCTGACCACAGGAAACTACAGTGGCCACAACGAGCCGCACCATCCCGCTGATTGTTTTACGTCTGAGCTAAAGAAGATAAAGCTAGGAACTCCAAATCATTGAAACGTTTAGTGGGGTAGATGGACTTGCCACCCATTGTCACTATTCAATAGCATTTGGCTGGTGGGTGGTGTGAGGATCACTTGCAACTGTGTGCTTTCTAATATCTTGTGTTGCATTAGTTTCCCTTAAAATCATCTCTTGCTAGTTCTCCATTTTGAGCGCAGCCCTCGTTTGCGCGATATCTAGACCATGGATCTGGTGACAGCTGCAGAGTGTCGAAACGCAGTAATGTCGATGTTTATCATTATTCATTTCCACCTTGCGTTCCCCGTCCACCGTCGAAATGAAAATGAACGCTTGCTTCGTGCCTTAAACAGTTTCATTTCTCCTCTCCGCAGTCCCTCTCTTCAGTTCGAGGCAGCTTGGGCTCTGACCAACATCGCCTCTGGGACGTCAGCACAGACCCAGGCTGTGGTTAAATCCAGTAAGTTGACCCCGTGCTCCGTCTTCCCCAGTGCCGCCC
Organism: Planiliza haematocheilus; assembly: GCA_005024645.1. NCBI lineage: Eukaryota > Metazoa > Chordata > Actinopteri > Mugiliformes > Mugilidae > Planiliza > Planiliza haematocheilus. Next base: position 190,161 of record SRSE01000940.1, on the reverse strand, counting down.
CGTCCAGTCTGTGTTTACGTACTGTCTGCCATCTGCAAGCCAAGCATATTTATTTGTTCTTTCACTCGCTTAGGCAGATTTATTTTTTCTGGATGGCAGCTTTTGGTTTTAAAAATCAGGATATGCCGTTATCTGATAAGAGCAAAATGTCTTGATTGTGAAAACCGAGATAAGCTGACCGTCCAACTTGAAACTAAGGGCATGCCACATATCTAAAGACGTATCCTTAAATCCATGTATATGTAATTTATAAATCTACATACAGCGTTCCACTCAGATGAGCATAGCACATCTCCCAGTTTTCTGAATCAAAATTCATGTGTTTACTTGCCTTTTTAATGTTTAGTTTGGATTTCAGCCTAGTCTGAGCTTAAGTTGAAGTTAGGTCATGGTGATGGACTGAATCTGTTAAGACCAGCGCTCTCTCTGTTATCACAAAAACACCAGCCAGCTCTCTGCAGCAGGGTAGGACACGGAGTCTCAGTCATGAGTAATGACCAGAGAAGTGATACCAAATAAAGTTAGTCACATTACTTATCTGATTTGGAAATGGGTCGGTTTTGTAGTTTCCAACATGCAGGTTTATTAAAGCTTTCAGTGGAATGGGATCAGTGTGTCGCTCGACCCAGCTCCAAAATCACAACCACTGGCATTTAATCTTAGTATGACCCGTCAAAATAGCATATGCTCAACGAAATATCACCATGTTTTGCCTTGAGTTAATGGGGAATTAAAAAGGAAAAACATTCAGCTTTTATTCTTGGCCAGCACTACCTGAGTCAAATTAGCATAATTTCATTTTAAGCACGGGTAACTTCATGATTTGTTGCAAGGGAACATTTTCTATCTAAAATCCATTTATTGTTAATGCCTTGGGAAGATTTTGCCATGATACACTATTTTTTTAATCAACAATCTCTTTATTCATGTCAGTTAAACTTATCCTATACACACATTTCAATCCATCTCCATGGAAACGCACAATAAGTCCCGTTTCCTTGCATTTGATCCCCTCGTGGTGCAGCAGTCTGTCGCGGCTCAGTTTGCAGCCGTTGGATATTTGCATTCAGTCATCGATAACCCGACGTGGGATTTGGATCAGAGGTTGCGTACTGGAGCCGTGACACGGCCATGCGTTCACATCTATTTCCCTTGGCTCTGACTGTGACCAGGAAACGGGGCTTATCTCCGCAGCTTGCACAATCGCTCACCTTGACCAGGTTTCTGAAATGTTTGTATCTGTTTGCGTTTCCAGATGCGGTTCCCTTGTTCCTGCGGCTGCTACACTCTCCTCACCAGAACGTATGTGAACAAGCTGTGTGGGCTTTAGGAAACATTATAGGTGATGGTCCACAGTGCCGGGATTATGTCATCTCCCTGGGCGTGGTCAAGCCCTTGCTTTCTTTCATCAACCCATCAATCCCCATCACCTTCCTCCGCAATGTTACCTGGGTCATTGTTAACCTCTGCCGTAACAAGGATCCACCGCCGCCTATGGAGACTGTGCAAGAGGTGGGTGCGTCTGTTTGTTTGTGTACAGGCTTTCATGTGCCAGACGGATGGATGTGCTTGTTTGCGGTTGACTGTGTGACTGCAGGCTGAGTCACAGAGCCGTTGCAGTGGCCCCATCACCCAGGAGAGTTTCTGACTATGGAGCTCTTCAGGGGACAGCCGAGGTCTGGCTTTAACAGCTATTCCTCTCTGTCTTTTTGCTCTGTCTTGTTTTTACATTCATTTTATTCATCTATTCCCCTGCCTCTGTCCTACCCACTCACACAACCACTTCTCTTTCCCTCACAGATTTTGCCCGCCCTCTGCGTGCTAATATATCACACTGATATAAATGTAAGTAACAAACTGATTTTTATGTTTGTATAGATTGCCTTCTTTTTCCAAAACGGCACGACGTGATTTCTTTCTTTTTCCGCCCGTCCGTGTTCAGATCCTAGTAGACACCGTGTGGGCTCTGTCTTATCTGACGGACGGAGGCAACGAGCAGATCCAGATGGTCATAGATTCTGGCGTCGTTCCCTTTCTCGTGCCTCTCCTCAGCAATCAGGAGGTGAAAGTTCAGGTGAGGGCACCGTTCACGTCGATCTCATTTATTAGCTTTTGGCCTTGTGTCCACATCGGGAACACCGCCTTTTATTTATCTTTGTCCTCAGATAGTTTGTTATCTTCCTTTATCTCCTAACTGCAGACGGCGGCTCTGAGGGCAGTGGGCAACATTGTGACTGGGACGGACGAGCAGACACAAGTGGTTCTGAACTGTGATGTCCTCGCTCACTTCCCCAACCTGCTCACGCACCCTAAAGAAAAGATCAACAAGGTAGCACAGTGTTTTTGTTTTATATCTGTATCATATAGCTTAGCACAGAAATAGATGTGAGACTGTGGTGACGTTTGTAACATTTATGAGATCAGTGTCGGGGAGTATAATAGAACAGGAGCAGGTTTGTTATATGTATTCAGTTACAGAGCAGTCTAGCTTACAGTAGAGTCCATTTCTGTTTTAATTGTAAATACAACTGCTAACACACATTTAACAAAGAGCACGAAAAGGGAACATAAATATCTGTTTCATCTTAGCCTTAACTGTTGCTCAAGACATTTCCTTGATAGCTTGTTAGCAGCTAGACACACCGATCAGCCACAACATTAAAACCACTGACAGGAGAAGACCAACACTGACCTTGATCTTGTGACACCTGGCATTCATTCATTCATTCATTCATGTGGATGTTACTTAGACATGTAGCACCCACCTAGACCAGACCAGGCACCCCCACCCCATAGCAATGACACTCATTGATGACAGCAGCCATCCCCAGCAGGATGCAGCCTGACACAGACACACACACAAAAATGCTTTAGGAAAAACATGAAGAACAGCACAAGGTGCTGACCTGGCCTCTAAAATCATTACATCCCAAACTGACCCCTCCCCTCAACCCCACTAACAACATCCTGTTACCACACAGGACACCCTCAGAAGACCCATGTCCATTCTCTGATGAGTCACAACTGTTTTGGAGGCACAAATGAGACCTGCACAATATTTGATCATAATGTTATGCCTGACCGGTGTGTGTGTGTATATGCATTCAGGAATAGGGAACTGGAGTGCAGCTCGTGGAAGCGGAAGCTATTAAGGCTGGTTTTGACTCATCTGTGACTGGTCCGTTTGCAGGAAGCAGTCTGGTTCCTGTCCAACATCACAGCTGGGAACCAGCAGCAGGTCCAGGCTGTGATCGATGCTGGGCTCATTCCTATGATCATTCACCAACTAGCCAAGGTTTGTGCGTGGGAGCAAGAGCAGACGAAGCTTAAATTGTATTTTGTCTGTCCTTTCCTCCGAGCTTTCTCCACAGATGTTACCAGACCCTTAAATTTGTAAATTTCTGGTTTTAAGTGTTTGCAATCAGACGCCGTGAGACTTCAAATTCTAACCAAACGACTCGCGATAAAGGAAGTGCACAGTGAAGTGCGAATGTGGCCTAGACTTTCCGTCGTCCTTGGCAGTCTGTTGTTGTAGTGCATGTTAGTGACAGCCTGTCTCTCTACAGGGTGATTTTGGCACTCAGAAGGAGGCAGCATGGGCCATCAGCAACCTCACCATCAGTGGGAGGAAAGACCAGGTGAGCTCTGGTTTGGTACTAGTGATCTGCTTCCTTTGCTGTTACGGGGGAAGGTGTATATTGTGGTGCCATAGTAATACGATGTTTAGTTATTATCATCATTCTAAGTGAATCCCAGAGACCCTTTCCACACTTGTAACCATGCCCCTGTGTTGTAATCAAGTATGGATGTGGTGTGTATGTGGGTTTGTGTAGGTGGAGTTCCTGGTGGAGCAGCACGTCATCCCTCCGTTCTGTAACCTGCTGTCAGTGAAGGACTCGCAGGTGGTGCAAGTCGTCCTGGACGGCCTCAAGAACATCCTCATCATGGCAGGAGACGAAGCCAGCACTATTGCTGAGATCATAGAGGAGTGTGGAGGTCTGTGTGTGGCTCATTGGGACCGATCTTAACATTGTTGCTTCAAGTTTTTGCACCGAGTTGCACGTTGAAGGTGTCAGGGTTTGTAATAACCGAAGAAATGTTTGCGATATCATTTTTAGGTTTGGAGAAGATAGAAAATTTGCAGCAGCACGAGAACGAGGACATCTACAAACTAGCCTTTGAGATTATCGATCAGTACTTTTCAGGAGATGATGTAAGTGGTTTTCAGCTCACATTTCCCATTTGTTTGTTGTTTTTTTGTTGTTTTTACTCTAATCTGACATTATCTGCTCATTCCAGATTGATGAAGACCCGAGCTTGATCCCCGATACCACTCAAGGAGGAACGTTCAACTTTGACCCAGCTTCCAACATGCAAACGAAGGAGTTTAATTTCTAAAAAAGCCAGGATGTTTGGTTCGACCAGTTGCACGGGTACTCTGTAATCACCCCAGACATTCATCCATCTCTCCTCAAATCTGGCAACCTGGTACAGACGGATTTACTTACATCACTTCAACACGGAAACTCACCACTGAAGTGTTTACCCGCAAACCCACCTCTGCACTGTGGGGTGTTTTCTTTTTTTTTTGTTTTTTCTTATTTTGTTTTCTTTATTTTTAAACGGTCATCCTTCACAGAACACTGAAACCCTTCATAGGAGCCCTGGTTATTCAACAGACACTGTCACCACCTGGCAAACTGCATTAGGAGGATCCTCTGCCAGTGCTTCTAAATATCAACACAAAAATAAAAACCAGAAGGAAGAAAAAGCCTTCGTGGCAAGATTTAATTGCCAAATGTCGATTCTTCGCAGAGACAAAATACACAAGCACATGTTCAGACACCTGTACGCACACACACACACACACCTATATATACATACCTTTTGACACTTAGGATTTGTGTGCATACTTCTGTTAGAAGGCATCATATCACTTACGGGGAAGAAATACTGCTGTTTGTTTGTGGTTTAATTTTGTGCTTTCCCTCCCCTGGATTGTCCTCTGGTGTTACTTCACACATGTGCACGCACACTGACATGACACACGTCGGCACACGTAGTCACACTGTTTTTCTGGTGGCCAGGCAACACCAATTACCCCTCTCTCTCTCTTTCTCTCTCTCTCTCTCTCTCTCTGTCATATCCAGTTTAAAGAGTTAATCCCAGAGCTAAGCCATGATTAACCACGGACCCCCACTGCCCACCCAGGAGAGTCCTTGGGCAGGTGGAGGGGGGTGAAAGGGCTCAGAGGCAAAAAAAAAAAAAAAGAGGACTCCGTGGCAAACTGACTGACGGGACTTCTGACTCGATGTCGTCTTTTTTTTTTTTTTTTTTTTTTTAACGTGACCGCAGTTGAACTTCATGTTTGTTTAAAAAAGAAAAAAAAAATCATCAGAAAATGTGAAGTAAATGCCATAATTAGTTTTTTTTTCAACTCCAAGACCTGCTAACTGCCTGCTAATAATTCAGCAGAGCGACTTTTTTTTTTTTTTTTATTTTTATTTTAGTTTTGGATGTGAATACCTGTCACGGGAGGAAGCACCTACGGGTGAAGGCACAGAGACTTACTAAGAGAAGAGGAACGTGGTCGGCTGTAGCGTTTACCCCCAACCCCCCTCACAGGACATCCATTTGAGCTCGGTCACATCACCGTGTGATCCGGTGAACTGTTTGCTCGGGACTCCCCTGTAATGTGAAACTCATAAAGGGGTAGGGGAGGGTGTTTAACTAAAAAATCATCCTGATTTGCTTATGTGACCTTAAGGTTATTTTAATTTTTTTTTTTTTAATCCTCTCTTCAACAAGTAATAGTTTCATGTCTCTCCTGGTTGAGTCTGTGGAGCTTCCTTATGTCTGTTTTTACTTCATTTTTTTTTTTAATTCAGTCTTATGCACACGTCAGAGAGGCATAACGATGTCTGCCTGCAGAAAGGGACCTATACTCATTGAAGACTTACAAGAGGAGTACAGGTCCTGATCTTTAGTACTTAACTACTTTCGATGAAGAGGTCACGTGTCATCGCTCAATTTGAATAATTGTACAAAAAAAACAAAACAAACGTGATATGTATCTCTCCTTGCCGTCTAATGAATATATGAATATATTTACATAAAGCCTGTACAAAGCTGCTGCAGCTGACAGTCATTGGATGGACGATAACTGTCAAAGATGGCTGGGGAGGGTTCTTTTTTTTTTTTTTTGAAGCAATATTTCTTTTACTGTTTTTTTTTGACTTGCATATGTATTGTGAATTGGAACAGGCTGTTTTCTTTTCTCTTCGTAGTGGTGACGGGCTGTTTAAAAAAAAAGAAAAAAAGTACCGTCCCAGTCTGCGTGGGTTCGGGAGTTTAAGGCGTCACCCTTAAGTCCTGAACCCTAGCCCTGGTCTCGAAGACTTTTTGGACGCCCCCGGTTGGCTGCTAACTACTTGGAGGGGGTCGGGGTCGGGGTTGGGGATGGGGTCACACTGGGGTTTTAAATATTGGGGTTGGGGTTGTTATGAGCAGCCCGGGCTTGTTTTTGGGACTAGCTGTTTATTACTGAACAAAACTATAGAGAGGGTGTACAGTCATGAACTAGCAGACTAGACCGAGCCACTTTAAAGATTTACAATTTCGTTGCCTTGTATCCGAATTGGATACAAGCTTATGTTTGTTGCAAGATTTTTACTTGCTAAATGAAAAGTTGTTTTAAATAAAATAATAAAGGAAAAGCAACAGACAGCGTTTTGGCCTCTGATTGTTTATATCTTTTTATAAATTTTAGATTGAATTCTTCTCTTTAAGGTGGCTCATTGATGCTTTCAACTCTTGTGCATATTAAAGACAAGAATGAGTTGAAAATCATTGTGCCTTTTGTTTTTCATTTCAATTAAAACTAGGTTTTATTGAATAGAAAAAAAAACTCAACTGGAGAATCTTTGAACGGGAGACGTGGCTGCAGTAATGTGTCGTCTCCTTGTTGTTGGAGTTTGCCATGGGAATGGTCAATGCTGCTCTCTGCTGTTGAGAGCAACTGCTCCCCCTCCAAGACTTATTCACTGAACATTGTATTGCACCATTTTTCCCACTCATTACCCCTCTTCCCGCCGAACACCACAAACCATTTCATATATATCTCAGTCATGGAGATTTTTTGAAATCTCCTCCCATCTTGCCCTCAGGACATTATCTGTGTTTCTGATTCTAACCAAAATAAACTTGCTGTTTAGCCGTTGGATCCTTCGTGCTTGCAAGTGTTGTGATTCACACATACAGTAGCTGTTTAAATTTGTACAAGCGTGAATGTGAGGAGCCTTTTGCACGGACAGTTTCCAAGTGTTATCCCCCAGTTTTTATGCTCTTGAGTTTCCTTTCAAGACCTACTTCGCATACGCACTGTGGGTAAGAGCAAAGTGAGCCCTATATATTATCAAACAGGGATGTAAGCCTCTTATAGTAATTGGCCTTTTCTGTGTAGTGTGACCTTTACAGATCAAATCCAAATCTTTGTCTTGCCAAATTTTTGTCTTGATATTTGTTCTTCAAGTTGATTTGAGTTTACCCTGATGTAGTAATTTGCTTCTGAAAATTAGGTCACAGTGGACACATGGAATGCCTCATTGTGTTTTGAATACATTTAATGATTAACTTAACTGGCACACTCCAGTATTGGGTTTCCCATCCAGTCTAAAAAAGATAACAACAATACTTCAAGGTTGGACATTAATGGTGCTTGACTCAGCTCCAGGTGTCCCAGTTTTGCTGTGTGGCAATAGATTTGTGGTTATTTTACTGCAGTTCTGTTGGCAATGCACAAACACACCGAGATGTAAATAGATATTCTAGACTCCTGAAAGCAGATTTTCATAGATTTTCAAATTGTGGGCTTGTGTCTTATTTGTTCTGATGATTTTATGTTTGCAGTCTATGGATTGCTTAATAAATGTAGACCCCAAACTAACTCGCAACAAATCTGAGCTTGAATATTTTTAGACTTGAAGATCAAGTAAGTGTATCTAGGTCCATTTAGTAGCTGTCCTGGACCTTTTGTTTTATCATATAAGCTTAGATGTTATTAGTTGTTACAGATTTAACACTTACAAACAGAAGTAAACAGCTGGGATAAGCTCCAACCGCAAACCATCACAGAACAAGCGGTTGCAGAAGATGACAGAGAAGTCTTTAAAGTATATTTTTCAACTAAGCAAACTCAATCAGCTGATGAAGATCATGTTTGAGGAAAGCCCAAGGTCAAATACAGCAATTTTTTTCTCCGGCGTCTGGTGCAAAGACTATTAAAAATGCCTCATGCATTCTGCCATGATATTTAAAGTAGCCTATTTAAAAAATACTTTGTAGCTTTTTTTCCTACACACAAATCAGCCACACACCTCCATGTAATTTCAGAACTTAAAATACAGAACACAATTTGTCTCCTATCTTCGCTGAAAGAAAAATGACAACTTTGTGTGTTTGTTGAGTGCTGGCTAACCTTTTTTACATATTATTTGTCTGTTTTTAGACTATAAAGTAAACTCATTGAGTCACAGACAGCTCCAGAGAACACAAAACCTCATGACAACTACACATTATACCGCAACACAATGAAAAGTGGTAGAAAGGTATTGTTAGTACATACGGTCAATAAGAAAGATGTGGAAAAGTTGGCGGGAAAATTCGGTTAAATTGCTCTGAGTTCGACAGGGTGGTCTGATTTGATTCTGACTAAGCGTTCTGGACGTAACTCCTTCTGCAATCGATTATTTTGGCCTTGAGGTCATGTGATATTGTTTTTTTTTTTTCTCTCTACCCCACTTCCGGAAATAAAAATCAGAAGAGTTTAGTGTGGCACCTTCGGTAGAAAGTGTAAACACGACATATGGTGCCATGGTGAAACCGTCCACCGGAGCCGTTGACGACTCCAGACACAAACACATCTAACGGGTGAGTTTAGTGGAAATGTCAGTTGTGTTTTTATGTGATTTTGTTTGTTTGTTTGCTTTATTTCCTAAAAAAAAAAAAAAAAAAAGCGGTATTATTTTCTGGTTTAATTTGTTAGCCGACCGTTGCGTGTTGCGGAGGGAAAAAACCGAGTTAGCGGCAGATTAGAGCGACTTTCCAAAGGGATAAGTCTAGTACCAGCTGCGTCCACTTTACTGTATTGTGTCAGCTGTGTTGTGTTGCTGAATAATGCGTTTGTAACAATGGTCAACATGAACCGGGCAAGCTAACGGTTTTCATGTAACGGTTAGGTGGTCGCTGTCCGGTCCGTCTCTATATGGGTGTTTTTAATATCTCACGTGTTTACAAAGAATTATCGGTTTAAGCTGTTATGTAAATCCTTTATACACGTCCATCACCCGTTTCCTCTGAAATCCTTAAGCCTTCAATGTTCACGAACTGTTTTCACCAATAACAGGTTTTGTGGCAAAGGATAAACTGCGTGACACGCGCATGCCAAAACATTAGGTACACATATGTAAACAAATGCTTATAATATAAAAGTCTTGCCCTAAATCTTCGCTTCATGACTGTTGTATGATGAGTTTATACTGAAGCAGCGTATAAAAAGTGGTGTTTTAAGTGTGTGAGCACTTTGGATGGATGTAGTTTATGTTTGTTGTTAAACTGGATTGAATTAAATACAAAAAAAATAAATAAATATGGGGATGTCACCAAAAACATGGCGTCCAAAATGAATGTACATTCAATTATTTAAAAAACAAAACAAAATAACAATTAATTTATTAAAATGTATCTTACTAGTAAGCTGACAGCTGTATCACAATTTATTCTCAGGCCATATTTGTGCTCTTTATTTACAGGCTAGGGTTGGGTATCACATTCCATCAGTAGTGTAAACAGATGTGAACAAACTCTTTACGCATTAGTGATAGAATTCAGATCATTTTAACATGAAAATATATATATATATATATCAGTGCTATTGTTATTGTGCAATGCCCTCATCCTGTCTTGATGTCAGCCCCTGGTGGACATAGTGCCAACAACAACTGACCTACTTCTTTCACCTGCTTGATGTTCCCAAAGTCAGACCGCTGCGCCTAGAGCCACTATGTAGGGCCCTCGCTCAGAGCTGCCCATTTGTTATTCCTCCATCCTCAGCATCACCGTTCCTGAAAGTTTATCTAACCTGGATTTATATTCTCTAAGGTCTAAATCCAGCAATCACTGACTGTCGGCATGTCTTCAGTTTGATAACCTCAGGCTTCCCAGTGAATGTTTAATAAAGTATGCCACTGTGAATAAAGTCCTGCATTCAAACAATCAGCGCTAACATCAAGAACTTGAGTATTAAGTGTATAAGTCTATTTATGCAACACACAGGACCCTGCCGGTGTTAATGTTGTTATATAATTTCATTCGTTTTAAGCCTTTATCTTTAGTCAAATCATAAAGTGACCTATTGTGAACTAGCTTCTATGCCAGGTTATACTATTTATCATATTTTGTGTATGAAATGTTACAACATAAAGCGAGAGGTGAATAAGCAGTACTACGTCTAATGTGGTAAAACACAAAGAAATGATCATAAATATGAATAAACACCATTGGATGGATATATTACTATACCGTAGTAACTGTTTTGACACGCTGTCTGTTTGCTTTATGCTTTATGCTTGTGTTACTCTCTTAGTAGTGACAGTAAATATATCACCCCACTAAGCAGGGTGTAGTGTTACCAAAGAGCTTCCTCCATCTGTGGAGCAGATCCAGGGTTTTTGGTTCCACATCATCACCACAGTCTGCATCTCTCCAGTCCAGCGTGAACAGGGGACGAGTCAAATCCGCAAACTATTTTAGCTTTAGACGTGTATTTGTTAATAATTTAAAGTGGATTCCTTGTCTCTGATACTCCTACAGGAGGAGAGCCTTGTCTTCCTCTGCGCTTTTATTTAATGGGTGACCGCACACAATCTGCTATGATTTAAAAGTTTCTAAAATATATTTTCCATTCCTTGGTCCTTTGCGTGTAACTCAGTCATATTAGTCTTATGTTATTGTTTATGAAATGTAGACTTTAAGTAGAAGTATTTTCATGATTTAAACTTCACTCCAAGGAGCTTATACATACCAACCCTCACATCTGTGAGCTAATAAGTTAAACCTCATGACCCCGGTCTCCTCTGTGAGATCATGCGTGGGCTACCTTCATTTCTTATTCACTGTGTGTGGTTTTGGGTTTAAAACGTATGAAAGGACTTTGCTGTAAGATGCTTTTAAAACCTGTGACGACTCATTAGCGCTCCTTTTCAGCTCAGATTCTTGTAATCTTTGTTGCATTTGTCGATATTAACCTTTACACCAGTTGACAAATGTCCTTGCTGTCTATGTTCTTACCCTCTCTTATAGACTGCAGCGCTGGCAGCCTTGCTCATCCCCTTGTTCCATGCCCTGCCTTTTGGATAGAAGTCCGTCCATCCGGCCTGCTGTCTCACATCATGGTGGATATAACCAAATGGCCCATTTTCAGCCTGTTGGAGCCTCAGGAGCTCTCCCAGATACAGAAAGCATGTGTGTTTGGAACGTCTGCTAACGAGGCCATCTACATCACCTATGATGATAAGGTCAGAGGTCAGAGGGAAAGCAACATGGTGTTAATCCTCAGCCTCTTATTTTTGATTATTATTAAGATAAGAATAAAGATAAAATTATTTTATTTATATTGATGTTTTTACTTTGTTTATATATTTGAAATGCTCTGTTCTTTTCTTGTGTATTTGCTCCTGTCAGCTCTACTAGTATTTTTATTGGTGGCACCACCGTTGCCTGCTGGTGTTGATGATTGTGTGTCTGCAGACTGACCTGTTACCTACTCCGCTCTCTGCAGTTATCGCTCCTTATCACCGATTTACATTAAGTGTTTTCTCTTTTGTCCACACTCAGGTGTTTGTGTTTGGGCTGAACTGCAGCAACTGCCTGGGTACCGGGGACAGCCTGAGCACAATTTTACCCAAGAAGCTGGACTTCCTGAGTGGTAGAAAGGTGGTCAGCCTGAGCTACGGGAGTGGACTCCACGTCCTGCTGGCCACAAAGGGTAGCTTCACAAAAACATCCTCCCGCTCACGGATGGATTAAAACGTGCACCAGAATGACTAATGTCTCTGGGTTTCAGATGGAGAGCTGTTTGCCTGGGGCCACAATGGCTACGGCCAGCTGGGAAATGGCACGACCAACCAAGGAGTAGCTCCAGTGCTCGTGTCTGCCAACCTGCTCAATAAGAAGGTCACAGAGGTGGCCTGTGGCTCTCACCACTCGCTGGCTCTGATTGACTCAGGAGAAGTGAGTGTCTAGGGATTGACAGAGAATTCGTTATACGGCAAAATTATGCAGAAATCTTTCTAATTACACAACAGGCTCAACTATGGTCACAGGAAGTGATTAGTCATAGTGACCCTTACACAACCCAAAGTCCAATCACGGCTTTAGCTGATCCCCCATGAGCTGAAAACCTGGAAAATAAATAATCTATTCTGCTTCAAACTGCTTCCCACACAGTCATTAAGAGAGATTTAGAGATGCTGGCAGCTGGATTTTGTAACACGGGAGACACAGCTAGTGAGGCCTTTCTTTAAGGTTTAGCATGCAACATTAACCAGTGTCACGGTGTTATTAGTACAGTTGACATTGGATAATAGTTTGTTGCCTTTTTAGAAACCGTTTGATGTTAAAATGATTAAGGCAGGTGATGTTTAACTCTTTACACATCTCACCTTTTAACCTTTTCTCGTCTACCAGGTGTTTGCATGGGGCTACAACAACTGCGGTCAGGTGGGCTCAGGCTCCACAGCGAACCAGCTCATGCCCCGCAGAGTGTCCAGCTGCCTGCAGAACAAGGTGGCTGTCAGTATCGTGTGCGGTCAGACCTCGTCTCTGGCGGTAGTGGACAACGGAGAGGTGACTGTTTAACTCATGCTATGCAAACAAGCTGTCCTGCTCAGACCGCCACCACGTTCGTGTTCTGTTTGCGTCTCTGCAGGTGTACGGCTGGGGCTTTAATGGGAACGGACAACTGGGGCTGGGAAATAATGGGAACCAGCTCACTCCTTGTCGACTTTCGGCTCTGCAGGGCGTGTGTGTGCAACAGGTGGGAGATGAAACGACGTTCTATATGTCAGGTCACGTAACAGTATTTAATTAGTATGGCCAAAGCTGAATGTGAATGTAAATTCAGAAAGTGTTCGATTTCCAGTAAATCTCAACATTTTCAAGGCTGCAAACTGCAAATTTGGAAACAATTTATTAAACATGAACCCCCTCTCTCTCTCTCTAGATCGTCTCAGGCATCGCTCACTCCATGGCTCTAACAGACGAGGGCTTGCTTTACACTTGGGGTGCCAACATATACGGGCAACTGGGCACCGGCAACAAGAGCAACCAGCTGAGCCCAGTACAGATCATGACTGAGAAAGAAAGGTGAGAGAGACCATCACCCACACACACACAATTAAATCCTCCCGCCGCTGCCATCGCATCGTCACCGACCGACTTCTCTTCTGTTTCCCGTAACAGGATTGTTGAGATCGCTGCCTGTCACTCCACACACACATCAGCTGCTAAGACCCAGAGTGGACAGGTGTACATGTGGGGCCAGTGCAGGGGTCAGTCCATAGTGCTGCCCCACCTCACACCCTTTACCTGCACAGACGATGTCTTTGCCTGCTTTGCCACACCATCAGTTATGTGGAGACTTCTGTCTGTGGGTAAGTCTTTTCTTTGATTTTGGCCAATTATGGAAATAATTAATTAGTAGTAGTCAAAATAATGTTTGTCTTATAGTTGTTTTATATTTTTAGGTTTAAGTTTATGTATGTAAGATTAAGCCTCATAAGAAAACAGTGGACAATTGTGTCTTTTTTTGTCCAGAGCACGATGACTTCATGACCGTGGCTCAGGCGCTCAGGAAAGAGTTTGACAACCCTGAAACGTCTGACCTGACATTCTGCGTTGAAGGCAGATACATCTATGTCCACAAAGCAATTCTCAAAATCAGGTCAGGATTTCACCACAGATCTGTGACCGAGTGAAGTATAAACTGATACGACAGATATATCCTGCGTCTGTTACTGTGTAGGTGTGAACACTTCAGATCAATGTTTCAGTCCCACTGGAACGAGGACATGAAGGACGTGATCGAGGTAGACCAGTTCTCCTACCCCGTGTACCGCTCCTTCCTGGAGTTCCTCTACACGGACAACGTTGAGCTGCCTCCTGAAGACGCCATCGGTCAGACCCACGCACCCTTCACAGCCTGCTGGTGTCATTTTTAAATGCTCACACGTATCCTGCTGCTTTCTGTGCGTTGGCAGGGCTGCTGGATCTGGCCACGTCGTATTGTGAGGACCGCTTGAAACGTCTGTGCCAAAACCTCATCAAGAGGGGGATCACTATCGACAACGCCTTCTCCCTGCTGTCTGCTGCTGTACGCTACGATGCAGAGGTCAGTCTTCAGCATCTGTTTGTATGTTTATAATATAGAGTCTCTAGATTTAGCTTAGCATCAAGACTAAAAACTGGGAAATGACATGCTAGGCTATATTCAAACCTAACAAATAGTCTCTCAAAAGTCAGTATGGAGGCGTGTGTGATCAATTTCACCGCTGTATTATATCTCCTCCATAGGTTTCCTTGCAAGATACATAGACACCAGTAAGTTACTGAACCCCAGACTAACAGCTTCCCCTCTTCCTGTCTTTATGCTAAGCTAAGCTAACCCGCTGTTAGTTGCCTCTAATGGTGTGGCTGCTAGTAGTTTTCCATGGAAGCTGGCAATGTGAAGCTACAAACTAACGCCTGACTCAACTTCTTTCAGTGCTCCAGTGACACGGTGAAGATTCAACCGATCATTTGTGTTTGTTTCACCAGTTCATTTCTAAACGGATGAATTTTCACTCCAAAAGCAGTGAAGACAGATTTTCTTTCTTGAAAATATTGAGCGAATTTAAAGAACTTGTTTGTGCTCTTACCTTGTCATTCAGGAGCTGGAGGAGTTCTGCTTCAGGTTCTGTGTGAATCACCTGACCGAGGTGACGCAGACCGCCGCTTTCTGGCAGATTGACGGCAGCCTGCTCAAAGACTTCATAGGTCGAGCCAGTCAGTGTGGAGCCTTCAAGAACTGACGTCAGCCCGAGGGTGGAGGAGATGGGACGACGCAGGACGATGCGACTTGATTTCTGCAAGTACGTCATCACCTGCAGTCGACTGCACATACCTCCGCTGACAGGTGGTGACATGGTGGAAATCTTCACCACTGCTACTGTCAAATCCTAATTCATGTAATTCCAGATTAGAAATGGCGTGAGCTGCACATACTGAGAATTCAAGCAGCAGCGTTACAAGTGCCTGACTTATCTTTCTACACATTCAGGAGCTCAAAAACATTTAGAGGATTGCTATTGTTTGATAAAGTTATGTTATTATTTTTTAACTTGAAGAGTTTTTGCCAGTTGCCTGTTATCACTTTTTCTATGTTTCCATTCAACTGACCAAATTACTTCTAGGGTTTGCACTTTTATTTGGATGACTTTGCTTTGCCTCTGTACTGGAAGACAGACGCATGCTGGTGTGGATGCATCTTGGATTTCAGGCATGAGACTGTTTGCACTTGCAGATTAACAAGAGAAAACTGAACACTAACATTATTTTAGTGCTTATTACTCCTAGTGGCTTTCACAGCTGCAGTGCTCAGATGTGATATTCTGTCTCTGCTGTCTCTGAAAGTAGTAGGATTTAGACCGGAGTTACATTCAGTCTTAAATTTAAATGGATTTCATGAACTGGATTATGTTTTTCTAGGCAGCTACAACTCCATAGCAGAAATCTGTTTTTATTGCACAAAAGAATCCGTTGGTGTATGAAGCCGTTTAAGGCACGTGGCCTTGGCCGTGAAGCTTTGGTCGTGAGGTCCTGGATGTGTGATACGACACAGTATTAGCATTTATGAAGCCGTTTAGGGACACGTACACTACCGCTGTGAGTATTTTGAGGAATATATTTACAGTTATTTTTGTTTATATCAAATAATTGTGAGTTGTTGATACTGAAGACTATGAAGTGCCAGTTGAATTCTGTGACCTCGGAAAGCAAATAAATAAAAAAAGCAGTTTTCTGTAAATGAGTGTATATATAATATTAAATAGAATCAAACAGATGAGGATTTTCATACAGTGTAATATTAGATATAAGATTTGACAGAACACAACAGATAAACCATAAGATGCAAAACCTCAATGTCACATTAAAATGCAGCATATCAAATTCAAATTATGTATCAAACATAATAAATGGCTCCAACGTGCCGTTTCTCTTCCAGTCTAAGTACTTTGAGAAAACCGTTTCAGTTCGACATGGTGGGAAAAAGCACCAAATATAAATTACCAATATAAAAACATTCTTTGAACATAAGTAATTATTATTTAAGTGAAATAAACCCACAAGCAAACTCAGTGCAGTCGACAGGGTTGAATATGGATCATCTTCAATACAAATGTTCTCTCTTCACTATTTTTTTTAGGGTTTGAAATAAAATCTAAAGAAGAACAAATAAATGCGTTTAACTTGTACCAGACATTTTTTTTTATATCCATATTCAACACCGTCGCGTGTTAAGACAATAAAGTCATTAAAAATATACAGATTTAAAAAAAAATACATAAAAAATGGAGGTAATCTGAAATTGCAAACAGTGAGTCTAAAGGACAGAAAACAAGGAAGACTCATTTCCTCAGCGCTGAGACGACCTCCACCATAGCTGCCGCTGCCTTCTGCAGTTCCGTTAGTTTCCTCTTTAACTCTGTAACCACAGTGATTAAGAAATAATCTTAAAACATAAACATCGGCGCTGAATGTAGTAGCTCTGCTCCAGTGACTTAATACAAGGATATACCATCTTCAAATGACGCCATTATAATAAAAACTAACTGCAGTGGCTCCTTCCTTGCACATTTATGGAGCCTTTTTACTGCTGAAACTGATTCAATTGTGCCGAGTGATTCCACATAAAACCACAGCACTAAAGCTGTTACTAGTGTAGCAGTAGTGATTTATACTCTGATCAGCAACAACATTATGACCACTGACAGGAGAGGTAAATAACATTGACCATATTGGGACAATTTTCTGCTGGGAACTTTTGGACCTCTCATTCACCTAGAGCAGACCAGACACCGACACTCTTTGATGGCAGCAGCCATCCCCAGCAGGATGCAGCATGACAACTCCAAAACATGAAGAACAGCACAAGGTGCCCCACAACTATCTGTGGGATGATCACAGAGGCCCCTCCCCTCAACCCATAGGACCCAAAGACCCCCACTAACAACATCCTGCAGCCAGACATCACAGGACGCCCTCAGAAGGACCATGTCCATTCTCTGATGAGTTTGTTTTGGACCTACATAATATTAGGAAGGTGGTCATAATGTTATGCCTGACCGGTGTATTTGTATAAACAGCTTTGAATCTATTACGTGTTGGTGCAAGGTTAGACTGCAGCGTCAGACTTTACCAGCCTTAGCCAAATGCTAAAATTAGCCTGACGTGTTTATTTGGCATGGTCAACTTAAACTCCTGTAGCGTGTGTGTGTGTTTAATCGAGTTCAACCAACAACACAATCCCCAAAGAAACACCGTTCACTGACCTTCCTGCTGCTTGGACACAAACTCTGCCAGTTTCCCAGAAGCTGCAATCACCGTCAGCGCCCGATCATAATCTGAGGAAAGACGTTTTCGCTGTTTAAATTATGAATGAGAACCAACAAAGACACGTGTCTCGTATCCTCTCTTACCCTCCTGGCTGGCCTGATTGGACTGGATTCTCTTGGAAATATCGTTCATCCCATTAATGAAGTCGGTGAAGATGGCCTGCGTGCACCCGGCCGCGTTGCAGCTTTCCAGAAGCTGGCGGAGTCGAGGCCGTGCTCCGGACCTGAGGGAAGTGCCGTGGCGGAGGAAGGCGAGGAGAGAAGGGTTACGCGGTTGTTTTCGGGTGGAGCCGGGGAAACAGCTGAACCGGGAGGTGGAGGTGAACCAGTACTACTGCGGCGTTCAGACTGCTCAGGAGACGGAGCGCGAGCAGCGGAGCTTTGCTGTGGGACAGAGGGTCCGTTGGTGGGTCGAGACAGCCTGCGATCAGGACTGGACACTAACAACAGAGACAGTTCAGTGTGTTATCATAGATCACATGTCATTTTAACTAGTAATGTTCACATTTCATTCCTTATAAACGTTCCTCATGCAGTATTTATTTTCCACTCTGTAGCAGCACTGACACTCACTCCACTGGCACATGTTTGTAAAAGTAAAGTTAAAATCCCGAGTTCTTCCACACAACCTTCACACCTTGTTTGCAAATGTGTCCAAATACTGTCGTGATGTTGAAGGATGCAAATGTTTACTTAGCGATAAACAATTTACTTAGCAGATAGTCGGCCAATCAATAATTGTTTAATCGTTAAAATGCCACCGCTGACGTGTATCTAAACTGGGACTGTCACTAATTTACTTCATCACCTGAGGTTTAAGGTCGTTGGAAGCACTTAATCTGCTCTCTCTGCTGTCCCACACAGATTTCCTGGCCTGAGTTAGACTTTAAAAATCACCTTCACGCTCAACACGACTGCCACGGTTAGCAGAGCCAGGTTTTGGTTAGTTGGACGCAGGGATGTGTGCTTGTTTTTAAGAGTTCTCAGTTGTATTAAGGCTTAGTGTCGTGCAGTAATTAAGAGAGTCTGCCACACATGTCACTTCAGAGCTGCTTTCCAGGAAACCTATGGGTGATATCCTGGAGCATCCCTCCACCTTTATAAACGCTCCATGTCACTAATCAATAAGAGGCTCCACCTGGTGTTGAAACATGGAACTACAGAATATCTACAATGCACTTTCTGCTCTTAATCAAATAATCCCGACCACTACTACTGCTGTGGCATTCTTGTATTATTTTTTGCTGTCAGCATGTATTTGTAGATGATGTATATTTACTTGTTTTCAGTTGAAAATCAACAAAGTACTGTATGCATCTCTTCTGCCACAAGAAGAATGATCTTACCTTCGTGTGCCGTCTTTGCCACGTCTTCTTTAACCAAAATCACTTGGGGTGCTGGAGTTGAAGCGGTCAGCATCGAGTCCTCGGAAGCAGGTGTTGAAAGAGACTCGGACTCTGCGCAGATCTCCACAGGAAGCAGGAGACTCTCTGACTCAGCATCCTGGCGGGCAGCACATACACCTCACATCAGCACGCTGGACATCACGGTTTACCACATGCTGCACGAGCCGTGTACAAACTGCATCTTGATTCTGCATTTAAATATGCTCCTGAGACGAATGAATTCAACTGTGACAGTGACACAAACTGCACAAATATTTAAGTAAAGACCAGGACTAGGATACGTTTTTACAGTACTGGAGCAATATCTGAAAACTTACTGAATGTATGATTGTTTCATCTTCATCGTCTTGTCTGCTTTCAAAATCTGGCCGATTTCCTAAAAGGAGACAGGAACAGTTTGTGTCACATCTTAGCTAAACCCTAAACACTGCCTGAATCTGTTGTGACTGCTTACCTGAAATGGATCCATTTGGACTCGTACAGTCTTTACTAGGGGGCAATGATATTGAAAAACAGAATGTCTTTTAATCTTTAATAGCCGCTGACAGTCTATGTTTGCATAGAAACCAATATCAGACTAATATTAAGGAGCCTAATCAGAAGGAAAACGCCACAGTCTGAATATGCTGGTACGATCCAATCAGACAGAATTTTCAATAGTATTAGGAGGTTTGATGTAAACCTTTGACTATCTGTTTGATTGGAAATACTGCCTAATAAACATGAAAACACTTAATTCAGACGTTTTTCCTCTGTTTTGAACAAATACAAAACATAAGACTAAGTGATAAGATTCCAGGATGGAGGGAAACTAATGTGTGTAGCGCTGTTAAAAGTCATGCAGCTCCTGAATGAATTTAGTGTTGTTGGAAGAACATAAATAAATAAAAATCTGATTGATGTTGAGGTTGTAAAATAAAAATAAATAAATAAAAAGTCTTACCTGATCATCTGGGGCACAGACCAGCACAGAAAATCAATGAAAGACAAAAAAAGAAAAGGTCATCAGCTCATTAAACACATTCAGCCTGTTACGATCTTTAGGAATAATACCAGATTAGACCTACTTGGCTTTCTGTGCCGCCACTTTCATCCAAATCCGTCTCTATAGGGGCAAATATTTCCATTGATGCATTTGGTTGATCGTCATCTATAGAAAAGGAGGAATCACATCAATCAGCATCTAAAGGAAGCCCACGCAGGTTACATTTTCTTGTCTTGCATTGAGGTTAACCTGGATTTGAAGAATCGTCAGATATTACACCGTTCCTGGTTTCAAGCCTCCGTTTAGAGGGACTCTCTTGTCTGTGACAAAACAGATGAAGCATCATCACAACAGTAATGCTTATTAAGATTAGGCAACAACGCACAATGAGGAAAAGGTCAGTTTCAAAGAACGGCCCCCAAATCACCAACACTTACATGTCACCGAAGCTCAGTCGTCTCTGAAAAGCAAAGACAAAACGATTAAATTCGGATCAATTAGTGACCAGTATTCTAGTGACCGTGAATGCTCTGTGTGCCTTGGATGAGCCGAGCGTCGTATTGCTGGACACGCTGCCGTCACTACTGTACGTGGACGGCCCGGCTACTGCACAGTCACCTGCAAAAAAATAAGACAGAGAGGCATTTAACCTGTGACATCGGGGAAATAAGGTGTAAAACACAAACCTCTGACCAAGACTCACCGTTGGTGCTCCTGTTATGGGTTGATGAAGGATGTTTTTCACAATTTAACCTTAAAAAATAAAAGACACATCTGGTTATTAGAATGATATTTGATGACATTGACGTGACTGGAAAAAGAAGAATTACCTGAAACGAAAGATGTGTTAGAAACACTCACTTAATGCTATTGGACAAACTGTCCAAGCTGATGTTTCCTTCTGGCTTCTCACAAGCTAGGCAATATACCTGTTGAGAATAAAACACGCCAAAATAAATGAATTAAAACAGAACATGCTAAAAACCAGACATTTTAAAGGATGTGTCTGAAGTCAGTCTGACCTTCAATGATCCGGCTTCAGAGGGAGTTTTAGAGGTCGAAGGATTCGCGATGGAAGTGACGAGTCCATTAACACAACCGTTCTTTCCTGTTCAGAAAAAAAAAAAGATTAACTCCTAACACCTCGTACACTTGGGGGAAAACTGGTGACAGAAAGAAGGCACTTACTTATTATCTGCTCGTAATGATAACGGCAGTAAAGCCTGTTCCACAAAACAGTTTGTAAGTTTATGCTCGCCTTTACAGTACAGGACGATTTTTTTTTTATGTTGAACTCACCCATAATTTTCATTGTCTGCATCCTCGACCGTCTTGGCTCCCGCTTCAACAGCGCACGGGTAATGGTAGCATTTCTTGCAGCGTTTGATTTCACACCCAGCTGTGGCGCCCTTATTCTTACAGTGGCTACAAAACTTAACGCAAACAAATGAGTCACACAACTGAACGCGACGGCTGACAGCACACAGATGGTGGATCGGGCATATTTAGTTCTGATTGTTTCAGCAGTCCGTACCAGTTTGCTTCCTCGCTTCACCTCCTCCAGCACATCCTCCACCGTGAAACCGAACAGGTTGTCAAACCCGGGTGACTCCCGGCAATAAATACCAGAGGAAAATAACTGAAAAACAGACACACGAGTAAATAATAAGCCCCATTATTCAAATATGCAAGTTAAGTCATTTAAGGAGAAGGACTTAATTTCAGTTTTTACGTTTTAAATTGAATCAACCATAGTGAAAAAGTGCAATATTTATCAAAGTGCACATTTTGTTACTGCGCCTTTATTCTAATACCATCAATTTTCTATTTCTAAAATAATTTATTTGTACATGTGAATCTGATAAACATGTTTCTAGAGTTTCTAGTGCTTAAATGCCACATTTCCCTCAAAAAGGACACTTTTAAAAATGACACCACAAACCAAAGTGAGTGAGTTCAGAGAAAAAAAGATAAAAAATAAAAAACCTAGACTATCCTGACTGCATAAGAGTGCATGACACTGTACTTGTACTTAGTTGTGGCGCCATTTGATTTTATCACTTTTTTACAAAAAAGGAGTGGGAAATATTTTCCCACTCTTCTTTGCCAAAACGTTCCAGGGCCGTCAGGTTTTGAGGGCATCACCTGTGCACGGTCCTTAAACTTCTATTGCTTAAGAAATTCCTTTACTGATTTGGATGTGTGCTTCTGGGATCTCTTCATTTCTCTTCAAAGCTGTCTGATATTAATCATGATTCCCTCCGCCTTACCTACGTCTAACTAATGAAGAGCAGCTTCAAATTAACGTGCTGGGAGAAGGGATGTCCCGATCGGTGTGAGGAAATGAAAATAAGGGACGGAGCATGAAGCCAAGCCCATATCTTTTGCATTTGCATTATGGCTGCCATACACCCAAACAAAATGCCAACAATCATTTCTAAACGTGTGTGCTCTCCGGGAGAGCTTTATGTTTTATAGTTATATAACGCCGGTCAAAGCACATTTGTGATTTACTATATCTGTCCTTCTGTGGTTTTATTTGAAAGTTGTGTAAGTGTAAAGAGACAGGAAGTTATGAGTGAGCGAGGAGGACGACTTGCACATCCTGTTTTACAAAGTCTCTTTTCTCTTCGCTGCGATGGTATTTATAAAACACCTGAAATCAAACATCCAAAAGTTCAAATGTTTTTGTCTGCTGAGTTTAATCTATGATTAAGAATTATATTGCGTACATTTACAGATTTGTTTTTTTGCTTCAAATGTAGTTGAGTAAAACTTCTAAAATACAGTGGAGTTCATCAGCATTTCAATATGAATCCTGTCTTAATGTGAAGAAGTAAACTTTGAAGCGACACTGGACCTGACACGTCTGGGGGACGTCCTGTGTAAAGTTGCCCTCGTCTGACCAATGTACACCCACTAAACTAACTAATCAGGAGCTGTCTGCAGCCAACCAGGGAGGGAGGGAGGGAGGGACAGGGTATACCTGTGCTCTGGACCTGCATTCAGGGTCAGTCTGCGGTCTCGGACCCACTCTGTGTCGGTAGGCTCACCGTGACCTGGAGCTCCAATAAACCTGCACCACTTCAGAAAACTTGAACTAGACTTGGATTTGTTTTTGTTTTTATTCTTCAACAAATGCAAACTAGTTTCCTTCCTCCTCATTAGCACTATGTCCTCATTAACTTTGCATCTCGACCACAAGAAAGCTTCAGTCCGAGTTTCTATTCTCCTCTTCCTCCGTCTTAATAAAATAACCTCGCGACCACATATCCGCTAAGTTATAAACTTAGCTCCACGTGTTTGTTCTTTTAATTTAACTCATAATCTTTGCTAGCAAAGAAACATGCTAATATTTACCAAACAGTTCTGATGAGCCGCGACATCGTTTTTGATTGAGAGAGGTCCCGTTACCCTCGACTCTTTGCTCCGCCGACAAAGTAGACAAGTCCCTTTACGACCGGGGCTCATTTCTACCGACTAATAACACGGTTTACGTGTAAAACGGTAACTCTTGAGAGCTGTGTGTGGCCGTGAGTTGGTGAATCTTCATTTCAATAAAACTGCAATAGCTGTAATTTCTCCGCCCCTTGCTGTGGTTCGAGGTTGCCAGGTTGTCTCCGAAGTATCCCCCAGATTGAGCTCCTCAAATTTCATATGATGTCGTAATCGCGCGAGAAGAACTGTTATGTTTTCATAGATAGATAGATAGATACCGGAAGGAGACCTCGGGGCCGACCCAGGACACAACGGAGGGATTAACTGGAGTTAATAATTAATAATAAAATGTTAAGGGACATTTAAGAATTTCTCTCACATTAGATAGACAGATACTGTACTATAATAATAACAATGAGATTATATGATAAGGTCAACTATAAGTTTCTGAGACTTCTGAGCTTGATAGAGGCATTTATCACTTTTCTCCTTTTATTATTGTGTTAACCCTAACCCCACAAGGAATGAACTGGTCTTGCTATTATCTCTTTCTGCTGAATTTCTAAATTAGCATTGTTCTAAAATGACTTATATCTTAATGCTATTGTGGCGCAAACATACTGTCTTGAGTTTATAATGCCAAAATGCCCCATTTCATTCAGCGCCATTTTTATTTTATTTATTTTTACGATATTTTACATGACCAAGCAGATTTGAACATTTCGTATCAAGTATTAAAGGGTGAGTTTAAGCAAACTTGCCAACCTCATAGACAGTTTCACTTTCGTTTCCTGCGAGATCAAATGATTCAGCAGCACAAGACAATAAATGAGTCATGTAAGTATCGATTAGTCAGGGGTGGAGGACGTGCACAGATGTTTTGCTTAAGGCAAAATACTAAAGTTTCGAAAATACAATACATGCACTGAAAATGTTAAGTATAAAAGTAACATTAAGTTCAAATATCCGTTAATTGCAGTAGCCCATTTCAGAAGTTTCACATCCAAACTAGATCTAGTTTTTTAGACTATGACTTAACACTGGACTAAACTAACCTTTACTTGCATAGTGCGTAACTTTTGAAACTCTAAAGTAGGGAGCACATTTAACAGTTTTTACTATATGTAATGTAAACATACTTGTAAAATATGGCTGACCTTAAGTTTGTGGACAGTTTGCTTCTCAATACTGTTACATTTAGGAGCTATGCTGAACTTTAATACATGAAATTTAGGTTGTAGATGAAGCATTTAGGTGACAAGTGTCCAGTATTTGTCTCTCAAAATCTGCCTTTATAGAAAATACTCTGTTACCTAAAATTGTACTTAAGTAGAAAAGTACAACTTCTACAGCAGTTAGTGCAGTGACATGGCATCAAGCCTGCAAAATTCAACACACAAATCAAAGAGACTGCGACTGATTGATCATATGTCGTTTATGTAAAAAAATTAGACAAGTCACAAAGTAGTGACATCACCATACTCAATGTACAATATATCATCTCCATTAACAAACATTTCAAGACAGACGGACATTAATGAACAATATCTACATTCAGAACCCTCTGCGGGGAATAAGTTAGCGCTATACAGTGACTTCTGATTATTAACATTAAGAGTCGGTTTTAAACCGTCGCATATAAGAAAACCCAGGAAGAGTTTAACGGTGAAAGGACAAAAGCTCACGCACAAAGTTTGGACAGTTGGTGGTTGAACAAGTCTAACGATGACAACGGACTGACAAAAACTCCCCCTCCCCTTAACTTCCAGCAAACAGGCTGGAGATACCTCCATAAGGGGAAAATTTAAAAGTGTCGGGATACATGTAGGCGTTTCTCACAAATAAATACACCTGTAAAGAGGATAGAGAAGTGACATTCATTCAAGCTATGTACAAACAGTACATCTCTCTCTCTCTTTCTCTCCCTCTTTGTTTATTTACAGTAACAGTTGAAATATGAACATATAGACTGCAGGGTAAATTAATGCAAATGAAGACGACTGTCGTCTACATGTGATCACTAATCTTTCCCCGCTTTTAACGTGAACAGAAATGGATGCGTTACCAGCGATCAGTCCTGCTGACCCATTCATACGTGTGTGTTACATTGTAGTCACATGGATCCACTGCCTTTAAAAATAAACAGACATGTTTACTGGTGTATCCGTATGCTGGCACAACAGTTAAATCTAGCCATTGTCTTGTATTGTGATGAAAATAATGGGGGAAAAAAAAATACAGCTTTCTGTATGTGCAGACGAAATCCATGGGAGCACTGATGTTGGCAACACAGCACAGATAGCGACACGATGCTAGCATTCAACAGCTCGGTTTGATGATGGAGGAAGTGCTGAGGCGTTCAGGGTTTGATGTCAGAGAAGCTTGTGTAGTTCTCGCTGCAGCTGGACGACGTGCTGAGGTTCCCAGATCCACTGCCTTCTGTGGGAAAGACACGCACATACAGAAGATTTATTTCAGCTGCACCTATGAAATGTTCACTCGTTTGATTTGGAAACTGCGTGTGTTTGAATACCTGAGCTGGTGAGAGACTGACAAGACTTTGACTTTCCAATGAAAGTGATAAGATTAGCAGCAGCGACCCAGGCCTCCTTTGATGAGTTCAGGTTGCGCACAAACCTGGACACAAAAGCGCTGTTACAGCAGTGCTGCTATGAAATATATTTTTATTTCTCAGAGTTGGGCGGCATCCTCACCACTGTCCGTCCTCCCCCTCCTTGACCAGCTGCACCGTGTCTCCGCTTTTCACAGAGAGCTCTTGAGCGCCACCCATCTCATAGTCGGCCATCACTGTGTATTTCCCAGCACACTGTTCACGGTGTTCAAAGTAAAGATAAGAAGCAGACGAGGATACACAGTTAAATTAGAAGAAAAACACATCAGTGAAAAATTTAGCAGCAACAAAGAAATCAGGAATTAATGAGAACTAATCGACTAAAATCAGAACGAATGAAGTCTGTATAAGCTGCCCCGTTTTGTGGTATTCCCCAGTGCATTTATACACCCTTCATTATGTCAACCCAACTGCTTCTAGACACCAAGAGTGACTTTCCGCTGATGCCACCCCGTGAACGACAAGCATTTTGCATGCGTGACCTTCATTTTCTTAACTATGAGCTCATGAGATCCATTACATTCATCAGATGATCAGAACCTAAGATTTGTGCTAACAGTGGTGTGTCTCACCTGGACGTGGAACATTTTGTTGTTTTCGAGAAAGCTGCCCTTGTTAAGTTTTAAGGGAAAGTTTATGTGGATCTCTCAAGACTGGTGCATTAGTAACATTCATTCATTCATTAATTTTCTATACCCGGTTATTCCTGTTACGGGTAGAAAAATAAAGTTCTATATAGACTGTTGGTGACTTTTAAAGGGGAATTACTGCTTTTTACAATCTGGATCTCATTTCTGACATAAATTTACTCACTCATATAACTTTGGTGTCATTTGGAGTCGTTCAGAAGATATTTAGATCCAGTGTAGCGACGTGTATATCCATATAGTGGGAGTGACTGGGGCACTGAAACGCAGCCTCTAAATAACACATTATTTGCCACAAAACTTGTTCATTTCACCAATATTTTATTAGGATACGCTAGTGCTATTCCCCGTTGAGTCCGGAGTTACCTGTTATCATCATCCGGGGTCTAATGATTGACCTACAAACCTCTGACCTGGATGATGTCTGAGCGCCGTGCGCACCTGCGCCAGTCGGCTTGTTTATCTGTAATTTGCTACTGCTAGCTTTTTGCAACATGGCTAAATATTTTTCTGAGGTGAGTAAATTATTGTATTTTATGCCAGAAATAAGGTCTAGGTTGTTAAAAAAAAAAAGTAATTACCCTTTAAGTGAAAACAAATGTGTACAACTACTTTTTGTCACTTAAGAGAAGAGTGTACGGACGATTTATTTCCTAGATGACTCCAACCCTGCCACATATCTAACAAAAAAAAGACTCAAAGTCCCAACTCTGCGGTTTGAAAGCCGACATCCATGTGTCACACACAGTGGCTCACCAGCTTCTTGATATTTTCATCCTCGGGGTCAGAGTTAAGAGGATCCTCAGCGCTGGAATAGCCATCATGCTCCTCTGAGGCGTCCAATGACAGGGAGGTCTTGTTCCAGCCTGCAGAGAAGAGAAAAACACATGTGTTTAATTTACAGCAACGTGTGACCGGCAGTGACAGATCTTAGCGTGACAGAGAGTGAAGAAGAACCACAAAAAGCTCCTTTTAGTAGAGAAGGAAGAACCGCTAAACCCAGGAATCCCAGCATGACACGATCAGTTCCACTACACTACAAAAATGAATTAGACTTGCATGCAACTTCAAATGTGAAACTCTCAAACTCAAAAAAAAAAAAGACTAAAGTGGCAGGCAACCATCCCTCTACATCAGTGGGTGTCTTCTATCATATGAAAGAAGTGTGCAAAAGACAAAGGAAAAACTGAGGCTGCCCATACAGGGCTTATAGTGCCAAAAGAGTGGGTCTGACACAAGGCTATCGTGAGCGAGCTGGCGCCAGTATACCTCTCCACTTTGTCTGTAAAAGACTAGAGGTGCTGAACCAACTGGCTCTGCTCAGGTGGAGGGGAGGAGGACCTGTATCTGATGGACAGGAGGCAATGGAAACAAAGCTAGTCACTTGCCCTGCAGCAGCTGCTAATCAAACTTAGCAAAGCCTTCTCGATGCATGAGGTACAGCAGTCGACGCTGAGTGCGCTAGCTACCTTTGA
This sequence comes from Planiliza haematocheilus, assembly GCA_005024645.1. Classification (NCBI taxonomy): domain Eukaryota; kingdom Metazoa; phylum Chordata; class Actinopteri; order Mugiliformes; family Mugilidae; genus Planiliza; species Planiliza haematocheilus. Next base: position 161,870 of record SRSE01000940.1, on the reverse strand, counting down.
AGCCGAATGGCGTGGGGTCGCTCTGGCGTTTCGTCTTGTGATCTGGGCTGGTGGGAGATCCTACCATTGAGCAAAAAAAAGGAGAGTCAGAGTCGCCATTAAAGTATTAGCACTTAAAATAAGCATTTTGATGAGAAAAGTACAAATGTCACGAAGAAAACGGCTCACTTTGAGCACAGACAACACAGGAAACAACAGCTGAGGAAAGATGACTAACACAGAGGTGGAAAAATGAGTTCTAGCAAGAAGAAAGTTCAATATAGCAATGCTTTTTAAAGGCAACATCTCACCAGACATTTTAACATAACACGGGAGGAAAGGTTAAGGCTGTTTACACACTGTCATGACTCAGTGGGAAAGTTGAGCGAGAATAAATATTAGAGATCACTCCTGTGCCAGGTTAAAATGTTTGCTGAGAATAAAAGCATTGCACTGGGTGGACTAAATGTTGGGTCTAGAGCTGTGTGATACCTTGTGATGGGATGAGTATCATGGGTAATGTAAAACTTTTGTCATCAGTGCCTGCGGGCTCTGCGGAGGGAAGCATGTCTTTAAAATACAGTAGACATTACGTCCTCCAGAGGAACAGTTCAACATTTTGGGATACTGCTTCTTTCGCTTACTTGCTGACAGTAAGAGAAAAATAAAGCTCTCATGTCTGTGCAGTAAGGAGCAGGTTAGCTTAGCTTAGCTTAGCTTAGCACAAAGATTAGAAATAGGTGGGTAAGTAGAAAAGCAAAATAATCAGCAAACTAAAAAAAATCTAGATCTCACTTGCTTTATTTTTTTTTTTAAGAAGGGTTATACTTTTCATTTAACTCTTGCCAACACAGTGAATAGTTTCCAATGTGGCTTCACCTGAATAGAAACATGCTTTTTCTGATTCTACAATGGTATGATATGTCGGATGTGAAACTGACGATCGCCTGCAGTTACCTTTCTGAGCTTTGAGGTTACTGAAGCCCTGTAAAGTAAAGCGCTTTTTAGCCACAGCAGCTCTGTCTGAGGTCGGGCTTGTCACAGCCTCATCTGACCCAGAGAAAACGCAAGAAGGTCGGGACAGACAGACAGACAGACAGACAGAAAGGAAGGAGGTAAGTTAAACAAGCGTTAAGAGGAGAAATCAACAAAGAGGAGAAATGTTAACAAGAGGTTCAGACTCGGGTCAGCGTTTCAAAGTGCAATACTACGTAGTTTGTACAACACATGCACTACTACAAAGGCTACAAAGTAGATTTATGTCTATCTGAATCTATCTTGGTATCATTTTTCACCTTTAGCTGAAGGCTTTGGTGACGAGGATGAATTGACATCAGGGCTGCAGGGCTCCGCTTTCTTCTCCTCTCCCTTTTTAAAGCTCTTTTGACCGCTCTTGAATGGGCTGCGGGTCGACAAAAGTGGAACATCAGACGCTAAGGTTACCTCTGGAAGGCAGTAGTCCTTATCATCCATAATACAAAATATAAAAAAATAAAAACGTGAGAGAATAAACAAGGCAGGGGTCACACACGTACCTGAGGTTTACTGTTCCAGTAAGCACAGGTGGAAACTGGAAAACCTGGTCTGGAGCTCTCTGCTGGCTGGCTTCTGAGAGACACAAAGGGAGATCAACCATCGCTTCCAACAATATCTCTCTCATGATCATTAAAGACGGCAGATTAATGCGTCCTGGGCTTTATAATACATCAACGTACCTCTGAATGCCTGCAGCTGGTTCGTCAGAACCTTCCTGATCTCATTTACCCAAGTGGTTTTTACTTCAGCCGTTGGCGCCTGAAATGCAACAATAAAACATATTTACAAGCTCCATATAAAACTTTAAAAGGTTCATTACTAGCATCAGCGTATTATCCCTTGTGTTCATTTACCTGAACGATATAGACTTCTTCTCTGGAGTTGCACCACACTTCAAACTTCTTGTTGTCGCCCTTTGCGTTCTCCGTAATGCCCACAGCACTCATCTGTCGCAATAAACAGCGGAGGAAATATAAACCTTTCTCATTTTATGGATAAAAGCGGATAAAAACAAGTGACTGCAGCTGCAGGGGCGCTCACACTCAGCGACTGTTTGAAGCTGTACGAGGGAGCCTTCTCGTAGCCCTCCCCGTTCTCCTCCCTCCTCTTGCAGAAGAGCAGGGCCTTCTCGTGCAGGAAGAGGTGTCTCTGCATGGGCTTGAAACGGGCCAGGTCTTTAACCTTGGCGTGACCTTTCTTGTGCTCCGTCCACACGCTGAAGGACCCTTGCATCAGCAGCTTACCCAGATCGCTCAGGTTACCCTGAGAAAGGAAAGGGAAATATTAGATGTGTTTTAAGTGCATCTATGTGGTGCGTTCATTCAGATAAATATGTCCAATATGTTAAATGTTCTCTTGGAAGCAGCTGCCAAGTACAGACAGGAACTTCCTTTTGAAGAACAAAGCACCTGCTCATTTTGTCTCAGTTTCAAACTTCTCATGTTACTTACCTCCTTTGTTTCCAGCCACCCATCATGAATAAAGTGACAATGAAACTCAAAAGGGGGATGATGGCTTTGTGATTTTTAATATTAATGATTATAACACATCTCCCATATAAATCTGATATCCCAGCTGCAATCATTTGTCTGATTAGCAAGGAAATTTAAAACTGAAGAGGCAAAATTACATTTCATAGCAAAATATAAATGGTTGGATGATGAAAATAAAAAAACATCTGTATCTGAAAATTAGAGGCAAGCAGCATGTGGTTGCTGAGGAATTTATTTTTTCCAGTGTTTGAAACACCTGATAATGTTTCTGAAGATTACAGATTTATACAATTTAATCTTCTATGCCAGATGTCGGCACATTTTGTTGCAGTTTCTGTATATTTTTTTACATTTTTTAATAAATTTTTTAATTTAATTTGTTTAATTATAAGGATTCTGTATATGACGGCTTTCAGTTTCAGACCCCACCCTTGGTGCGCTGTAACAACCATGAAATAGATTTTTTTATTTAAGATGTGACGTTTTTAATCTCTCCTTTAATTCTTCTCACAAATCAAAGTTGTTCGTATTTAACATCAGACTCAAAGATTCTTCTTGTTATGTTCTCACCTCATCTCAAGCGTTTGTGCTTCGTGAGCCCGAGGCCTGTTTCATATCTCACCTCGTATCCCGTAATGGCGATGAGGTGCATGGAGTCGTTGACAGCTTTGAGGATGCCTAAGATGGAGGTCAGTGCCTCCTGCAGGTCGTCAGCCCCCTCACAGCTCTTACTGTACTTCAGCATTTCCTGCATTATGAAACACATAAAGAAGAAGCTCACATCGACGACGGGTAAAACAAAGATCCCACTTTTTAGAAGACTAACCGCCACGTGAGAAACGATTCATACCTTCAGCAGCAGCTGATATTTTGTAATCCTCTGAACAGGCTTCAGCAGGTACGAATCTAAACCCAGTTTATGTTCCAGCTTTTTCTGACACTCCTGAATGCAATAAAAAATTAAAATAAAAGAACGTTGTCAAACAAAGCATTAAGTTAAAAATGTGCTGTCACTTGGAAGAAAGTTTGTTCACCTGGAAGAAAGCGCAGTCGGAGCACTGCCTCCACAGGCTCTCAGAGCGAGGCTTGTTGTGACAGTACTTCTCATAGATCTGCAGGTCTGTCATCTGAGGAAAACGGCAAAAAACATTTTATATAAAGGAAACCTCTTCCTCGGGACAGTTAAGAGTCTCTTTTCTGCATTTATAATCCACTCACCCTCTCTAGGAAACACCTTCCAACCAACTCGGGGTAGTCGGTGTACTGCTCCAACTCCCTCAGAAAAGTTCTGCAGGAAAGAAGAATAAGAGAAGGAGACTGATGAAAATGCTTTCTGCCATCAAAATGTCAAGTCATAGTGCGGATATTATCTCTGACAACCAGATGGCGCTCACTCACCTTTTGTGGAAGTGGTAAATTTCCGGCATGTTGCCAAAAAGAATCTCCTTTTTGTTCTGCAGAGGCGCAGGGATGAGGTGAGACATGGCTGGATTATCCATCTCAGAGGCATATCCCTAAAACACACAAACACAAAAACATTAAACTCCAGGGCGAATGAGACGGACACGAGGACAGACAACTCTTCTTCCTCTTCTGCGCCGTGAATAAACACCTGCAGCACACAGAGCAGCTCCTCCACGTAGGCTCTTTCGGTTTCCAGCAGCTCGTTCATGACGTGCCTGCGGACAGAAGGAGAACAGAGAGTGAGACAGGTACAAAGGCAAACAGAGAGGCTGACTGAAGGATTTGGTGTGCTCAGAAATGATAGATGCACAGCACTACAGATAATGGGATAACCGTTTTCACACAGTCCATCTGCTGTGTAATTTGATTACAGATGAAAGAGTTGGGGCTGATCCCTCACCGTCTGAGCACCGCCAGGTTCTCCTCCTCCTCCGACAGAGAGACATGTCTGCTGTTACCGTCTCCGTTCTGCAGTTGGCCGTTTCCCTGGGAAATGAGGAATAATAAAGAAAAAAACTGTGATAAGCGACAGACAGCTCATACTTAGGAGAGTTAAGTGGAAGACGGCGTACAGGCACAGAATCACAACACTCACTTTTTCACAGCCGTTGCCAGAGTCTGTCTCTGGACAGTTTTTCTCCTGTTGTCCTCTGTGAGCTGTGGAGGAGGAAACAAATCATCACTTTTAAGCTTTTAACCATAAGAAAGAACATTTTGATCTGTTAAATCCATCTACTGATGTCATCAATGTGTGTTTTAGTTGGGCAAAATATTTGAAAGCACAACACACTCACAGTCTGTATTTAATGTTTTTGAGGAGCAGATATTTTGTCTTTTTTTTTAGGTGGTGTTAAATGACAGTTATTTATTTTTGGTGGAGAAATAATCAGGGATCTATGTAACTATTTAAATCTAAATAAACATGTACATTTGCCACTTAATTCTATTATAGCTCTATTAAAATATTTTTTCAAAAGATGCGTTTTAAATACTTTAATGAAATGATCGTCACATTGTCTCTCTGGGGCTTTAACACGCTGATGGAGATTTAACTTAATCAAAATTGCAGAATTTATGCAGCAATTCCAGTAATAAAGTCCAGACACAAGCAAGGAAGTAGCAAACGGATGCCAAAGAAATTCAGCATGCAGGATACATTTATATTCTTGACAAATGAGAAAAATATGGTCCGTTACTGTGCTCAGGTCCTCTAGCTTTTTATACACAAACACATTCAAATCTTTTTGTGTATAACTTTTAAGTTTCTGTACTTTCCTTTCAGTTTCAGAGAGACTTATCTGTTATTATTGGTCTGTTATCTGCAGCTTAAATATTATTTTCTCTGTTTTAGATGTAAAGATTTTGTTTTTTTTCAAATATAAGATTTGTGCAAACCTAACATGTGATCTGAAAAGGTTTTGAAAGTCATTGTTAGAACTGTGCCAATATAGATGCTTAATAATAACATTAAATACAATAATGCAAGTATTTGTACTTGGTCTGACAAAGAAAATCATATTGGTGCATCCCTAATTACACTGCATATACTGTATATATATCATGCTGCCATTACATTCATGCAAAAGGTGCCATGAAGAAGAGATTAATGCTGAAATTAACATTAAAAACAAGAGTTTGCATTTCTGTTATCTTATTTTTAAATAAAATAAATGTAAAATGTCAATTTTTTTGTGTGAAAAATTTAGTGATATCCATCGACTCAGCAAAGAGATAATTTAAATGTAGAGTTAGCTAACGTACACATGTAAAGATTATACTTAAAGAAAGAAGAGAGCAACAGTGTGTGAAATAAACAGCTCAGTGTGTAAAGACTGACCCGGTGAGCTGAGAGGGGATTTGATGAAGGCTTCGGGTCTCGGGGCTACGGGCTGCACAGGCCTTGTTTGTTTGGCTGCAAGCTTCTTGAGGCTGATCCTCCTCTTGTCAAACATCTCCTGCATGGACGCCTGCTTCTGGAAAACTTTCTCCACTTGGTCCTGACACACAGGAAGCCATCAGAGGAGTGCCGTTAATATCTGATGCTTGTTTAAGTCATTTTTGAGCAGGCAAACACGATATTTTGAGACTTAATGCCATGCTGGTCTGATCTGAGTGTGGCGTTTAAATGCTTTCACCCTCTTACCCTGAACTGTTGGTTCAGCACGGCCTCATACTCCGTCCAGATGGTGCTGGGATCCGTCATTTGGTTCTGGCTTGTGCTATCCAGGTAACGCTCCAGCTCCTGCAGGGCTAGCTCCGCCCCCTCATGTGACTGACACTTGTCTACTGGCTGAGATGCCAGCAGGTATATTCCATCATCAACCCATTTAGACGCCTGGAGAGGACAGCAGAGGAGGAAGAAAGCTTTAATAAAAAAAAAAAAAAACGGACAGAACACAAAAAGTCTACGTGAGTGTCGTCGTCCCACCTTCTCCAGCCGGTGGTGCAGCTCCATGGCTTTGAGTAGATGGTCCTTCTTGGCCTTTGTGCTGCTGCTAATAATCTCATTCATTGATCGGAGCTCGCTGCTCTTGGGCTGGATGGAGTCCTCAGCATAGTGGGAGTTCTGGATCAGTTCGTCGCCCTCTCGAGACAAGGACAAGGCTCTGTCCAGGATCTCCTACAGACCAGGGTGGAGGGACACGTCAGTTCTTCTGATAAACTACACATTTTGACCAAATGATCATGATCAAACAACTATAATCATATTCAGTTATAGCTTTAATTCTTAAATCAGTTTGTTTTTAAACATATTTCATGATGTTTTGCCCCTTATTAGACGTTCATGCCATGGCTGGACAAAGCATCTATTGTGAGGCGCTGGGTGTGACTTACGCTGACTCTCTCCTCATAGCTGGTGAATTCACAGAAGATGTGGTCAGCATGGGCCGGGCTGATCCCCACCTCAGAGAAGGTTGCAAGTTTCTCAGACACCTGATCCAGCAGAGCCCTCACCTGCAGCAGAAACACCACAGTCAGTTGTTTTTATTTTCCTCCACAAGTTTAAAAGGGACCAGGTTGATTGAGGTCTAGACTCACCTCTCTGTAGTTATGCTCAAAGTGACGCAGTTGGAGGCACTGCTCCAGTTTGGTCTGATGCCTCACCCAGAACTCATCGAAAGCCCTTTCTGTCTCGTCCAGCTGAGACAGCAGTCTGACAGAAGGGGAGGGAAAGAGAAAAGAGACGGACTGCTAAATAAGAGCAGAGCAGGGAAATGAGTTGTTTGGGTTTTCTTGTGTCTCTGTTTGTGTTTTGGAGAGCTAACGATAGTTGACATGAGGATCGGTGCTTTGCATGATGCCTAAAATACTGACTGACCTCAAAGAACATTGGCTTGACAACTATTCATTTGTTAGATTGATGGTTTATCTCTATTACTTTATACAGCCTAACTATAGCTGCATTATAGTATAGTTAGTATAACAGGTGTGTCTAGTAAAAGATGTTGGCACTGAGGCTCTTCTGCAGAAGTTTCTCTTATGTCTCGGTTTCTTGCAAATGCCCAGGGCTCCTCACTTTCTTTTCTATACATCTGCATCACTCTCCTCTTGATTTGCCTCTTGGCTTGTCTCTTTTCATTTCCACTTTTATTCTCCAACGCTTACCGACAAAACACTTCTCAGTACTTCCCTACTGGTCGTTACGCCGCTCTCTCGTCTATCACCAAGGTTAAAAAGTCACCTATTAATTAGTTCTCCCTTTTAATTAATGTTAAAATATACATTCACTTCTCTAAATCTGACATATCTTGATTTATGTTCGACTACAGACTCATTTCTACTCTACTTGGTTTCCAGCTACAGTTGCGTTTGCACCACTGGTTCTAACCTTTGTACGGTAGCCAGGTTCTCCAGTTCATCCTGGTTCATGTTGTGGTCTGGGTCTCGCACTACGGGCTCGTTGATGCTCTCCAGCAGCCTGCCGCCCTGACCCAGAGCCACCAGGATGTCCTCCTGTAGATAAACAGACATGATTCACAATCAGACAATGAACATGCTCCATACACATATATACAGAGAAATAAAGCTAAAAGCTTGAATGGAGTTACCTTCATTTTGTCTTTCTTGCTGGTGTGCGTGCTCAGCAGGACGGTTGTGGCCTGGATCTCATTTGGGAGTTCAGTTTCTGCCAGCTCGGTCCCAAACGATTGCAGGGTCTGTGCTGTTTTCTTTACCATCAATGCAAAGCCTTCAATAGCCTGAAGCGTGCAAAGGTAGAGCAGAGAAATTAACAGTGACTCGGTTCCTTTGGATTCAAGCGCTTTCACGTCAGCAGACAGTATTTAATAGTATGTGCCTACAGTGCGATGTGAGATCCACTTCTCATGGCAGTACTCCTGCGTTCCTCCGAGCTCCTGGGTCAGCTGGGTACGGTCTATATACGAGTGCAGCTCAGAAACGGAGCTCAGCATGATCACCTGTAAGAGAAACGCCTTTATTACACACACAACATTCGCTTTTTGAACTTGTTGCCGTCGGACTGGACCAGTTGCACCGTACGCACCGGCACCTTCATCTTGAACTCATCCTTGTTGAACTTGAAAAGGATGTCGGAGAGCGTGCGCTGCAGGAGGGCGGTGGGCCTCAAAACCAGAACCAGCTGGAGGTTCCCTGGGAAGGAGCCCTGAAATTAGACGGAGAGCAGACGGAGGTTGTTACTTATGTAACAGAGCATATATTACACTCCTCCATCCCAAGGAAATGATGCATCTCTCTGCAGCAGGACATGTTTTGTTCTTTCCGCAGACAGCCGGCACTACATTATTCCTCCCTTTTGTCTGTGCTTCGCTGTCCCATGTGAAAATTCTTGCTCAAGCATGCGAGGAAGCTCGCGGAGATCCAGAGAATGAGGAAAATGCGGGGGATGCAGGGCAGGGACATCAATCTTTATGTCGCGGAGATGCCATTACATGAATAATGAGGTAAAAGGAATCTTCATAGCCGCGTGGAGGCACGTGAATTCAGGTTCTCTCTGTACCCAGCTGACATCGTTAAGTTAAATTGTCGTTGTTTTGATGCTGATCTGCTCAGAAGGAATGCAGCTCAAGTTTTAAAGTGTTCTTTACAAAAATGCATCGTCATCCTGTTTATTTCTCCCTCTTTAGTCTTTTAACGGAGATTTATGGCAACGAATTCTGAATAAAGTTGACCTTTTTTTGCACACAGGAAAAAAACAGAGCCACCTTTAATGACACATACAGCATAAGGAAAAAAAAAAAAAAAACTAAGCCATGCCGTTTGACTGGATGTTTTCAGAACATCCCCTTAATATTTATCACGCTGCGCATCACCTCGGCCAACAGAGCCAATCAAACACCAATTAAAATGTCACGACTAACACCCACCAAGAGGCTACATCATGCTGTGAAAGCGGTTGGATGTTAGTCGAGGGTCGACACTGATCTCTCCTCCGAAGGCTGCGCAATTGTTAATGCAGCTTTAATTAGCTAATGACCCACATGCTCGACTGATTGGCCATCGCCTCCCCCCTCTTGCTTGCGAGTGAGTTGGGGAATGCTGGTCTAAGCATTTGTCACAGCGAATACATTGCTCATAAAAAAAATCTCTCTGGGGAAAGGCACTGTTAATGGACTTAATAAATCAATTCAGCGTTTGTCCTTGCTGACCTGCTGCAAGAAGGAAGATAACTGTGCCGAAAATGGTCGTTCGCCATCTGGAAAGGTGAAACCTGCATTCTGTGGAACACGTATCCCGGTAGCAGTGGGCGTTACCGCACAACAAAGAGGGAGCTGTTATTCTGTGGATTCATGATTAATGGATTTGGAGCAAAATCAGTAAAATGCAGATGAAAGACCAAGTCTGGCAAGATGCTGTGCTTTTTTCCTTCTTCATCAACAAATCCTATTAAAAGATCCAAATTAATATCTGGATGCTTATTAATCTTTCTTAACACTCCCGTGCAGCTGATTTACTTTACTCCTCTGTGCCATACAGCTGAGAGGTTGCCCAGAAACTATTAAAACTACATTAATGTGCCATAACATTGCACAGGGTGATTTAAGGTTTAATGAGGATCGCTGTGTGCACCGTTGACGTTCCTTCCAGAAATCTGCAGAAGAAAATACACTTTCGTTTCTCAAAATATACATTTTCTTTAAAAGGTAAATTATTTAATACAACAACTGGACACTCTAGTTGCTTAAACAAGAATAAATTGTGTATTCAATGACAAAAGAGTGACAAGAACACTGCAGAGCATCTCCAGTCTCCCCCTTTATATGTATAATGTAGCTTCTAACCACTCAACCATGCTGCAGTCGCTGGCAGTCATAGTCATGGTCTACTTGTTCTTTGTCCTTTGTCAATGGCACACACACACACACACATTCAGACACACACACACATCAGACACACACACACACTAAAAGAGGAGCCAGATAAATGGCAAGCTATGGGGACCGGCTCTAGACTTAATTAGGACCAGTGTATGAACACTTGTCTACTGTGTCTGCAGCTCTCCTTGAAATCTACCTGACCCACATTCACACAAACACATGTATACACACACACACAAAATGCAGACAGACAAAAAAAAACAATGAGTAACAACCTTGTTTTCTCACCATATGGATCCACACTCTGACTAAAGAACCTCTCCACTACAAACAGACGTCGTGTGCTTAGCAGCCTTGGCTGAATCAAACAGGACATTATTGAAGGGCTGACTGAATGCTGCCTATTAGCGGCCTGTCAACCTATAAATGCGTCCCTTATGGGATTAATAAAGGCTGATTCAATTTGAAATGACTGAGTGGTTCTAGCGTGTCTCTGGAGACGGCGGCTGGCGATATTCATCTTTTTGTGTATCTGTCTTTGAGCTGATTTATTATATACATACCAGTGTCCACAAAACAGTGCTATTATAGGTAGAAACCTTTAACGAAAACATTGTTATATGAATATTTTTGTCTTTAGTTTCCATTATAGCGGCGACAATAGACATTTCTATACTATCTGGCAGCTAAATGCAATATAAAGAGCTGCCAAGCTGCATGAACCAGGGTGCCTGTTAGCGGTCCATTGTTTTAGCTGAAAAAAAAAAAAAGCAATATGCTGAGAGACCGTAAGAGAGGATGATCCCCTCTACCCCCACCCATGTGCACACTATGGAGCACGACCAGTGGGCCATCACCTATAAAGAGACAGCTAAAAACAGAGACACTCTGGATTATTGTCCACAAGGACAGCTTGGACCAACCAAAACTGAGAGAGCAGAAGGCTCTGCTAACTTCCACAGTATGCATGTCATGACTACGTGTCAGAAAAAAAAAAGAGTGATAATATGTAATGAAAATGGTGATAGGAGAGGGAATTATGTGCCAGCAGCAGCCACCCCCCATCCCTTCCTGAAGGGGCATGCTGCAGCTGATAACAGTGCAGACAAAAGTAAAAGAAGACAAAGGCAAATACTCGTTTGTTGGTGGTTTCTCTTTAAAAAAAAAAAGCACACGAATCCTTGAACGAGACCAGTCATCCTTTATAATGTCTCATCATTTATCTAATATTTAAAAAGAGAAATCTGCGATCTGAAATCAATTTGGAGCAAGATATTTAAATTAACGTGTGAACAAAAGCCTCATAATCCCCTTCCGTCTTTTTTTGGCCTGCGACTGTTTATTTTTCCCCGTAGCTATGGAAACACATGGCAGGCTGGGATGGTGACGGGAGACAGTTTAAGGATGTGGCTGGCTCATATCAGTCCCCCCCCAGGGTGGGAGTGATATTAGTGGTGGTGCTGTGAAAAAGAGACGGGGAGGGGGGGATGAGGGTACAACGGCAGCGTTTCTCAATCCCCGGTCCTCTCACTCTGACAGCTGATTTAATGGCTCTCAAACAGAGACTCAAGACAGTTCAGTCTTCGGAGAAAACTTACCGCGATGCGCAGCAGGGTCCCCTTGACAGCTGCCCATCGGTCTTGCCGCCGATCAATGACCAGGATGAAACCTACGCCCGTAGACGACAAGCTGGAAACACAGAAGGCAACATGTTCAACGCAAACTATACAGAGATGACTTTAGCTTGATGGATATAGAGACAGTCTGTACTACATCATAATAACTCCTTGCAACCACAAAGAGCAGAAAAGTAGAGAGTTCAAAGCCTAAAAAAAACTTTATTACAGTTTCCTCCGTGACACTGTAGTGAAGTAAACTGCTGTTCAAAGTTTTCTTGTGTTGCTATTAGAGAGCTGGTGCAGTCCATAAAAGGAGATGCTGTGAAGCACCTTCAGATTTCCTGGCCATCAGCCTCCAGTGCACCCCCCTGCACTCCTCTATAGTCCCGGGAGAGTGGGGGGTTTGCATGGTTTACAACAACCAATGACAACTGCACGTGCAGCTCACTAGCAAAAAGCCTACCTGAAAACACGATGCATCCACAGCACAGGCGTACATGAGCAACGAATTACCTTTCATGCAGAAATATCCCAGCAATCCTCAAACATTTTTCTTTACACCGACCATTCTGCAGCTTTTTTCTGCGCAGCTGAAGTGATGCCACAAAGTAGGCAAAAATAAAACACAGTAGATGAGAGAGAGTCCAGCGTGCTGTGCTGTTTGAAGTAGAGGAAGCCAAATGCTTCAGATCATCACTGATTCCACATTCTGCAGCCCCTCCTCCCTTGCTCTGGGTCTGCAAACTGCCCAATGAGAGACTGTGAGCTGCCGGGACAAGAGCCAATCACGCGGCTGCAAAGTCACAGCCACCTCCAGCATCCAATCAGCTCATCAGCAGTTACATATCTTACCGACGAGCTGTATGTTTATCTACGACTGCCTCTCGAACACATGCTTTCTCTTATTTTTGCCCTTTCATCTCTTCCTTCTCTCTTCCTCCACCATCCTCACTTCTCGACCTGCACATGATGAGGAGGAGGAGGAGTGGAGAGGGACAAGAGCTTTTCTGCCTCGGAGACATTTACGACTGCCGGCATGAGGGGGCGGATGCTGAAGATAAAGCATCAGATATTGAGGAAAAATAACATTAGAAGAACCTCCTCTGCAGCGTCCTTAAAACCGCAACGTCCCAAGCTGTATATCCAATCTCTCCGTCTCACATATAAACAGTTTAATTTAAATATTCACAGACGTTGCCTGGTGATCTTGCGGCTGTGTGAGTGCCCTTAAAATGATTGCATTCCTCAGGACAAAGTGTGTAGAAGCACCGCGAGCTGTGTGTTGAGCTGTGAAAAAGCTCTGCCTAATGGCAATAAAGAGATGAGGGGAATTTGCTGCATGAATGCATATGCAGACATCGCAACACACACGCTGCAACACCCCTCCTCCCCTTCTTCTTGCATATTATAGTGCAGAGCAGAGAGTCTTAAAAAGGTGATGAGTTGTTCAACTAAAAACTTAGCCTTAGTGTGAGTTCTGTATCTCTTTAAATACAATCTAGATTCACGTGTGCAACCAAGGGAAGACTGAAGTGACACATCCCAGACGTCAGCCCAGTAAGCATGCAGATGGATGTTAAGAGAAAATCAACGTTTAGAATGATGTCTGCAATTAATATTGATCCAGAGGTATTCATATCAAACAAGCAGCAGCTGCTGAAGGTCATAACACGCAGATGTAGGACTGGACTTTGTGTGGCCTGCTGGGGGTGTCAGTCCCTCAGGTAGCCGCAGCCATCTGTCTGCGCGTTTACGACAGCTTGAGGCTCAGGGATATGTCTGCGGATGACGCTCCTCCAGATTCAGAGTGGTCAAAAAGTAGGTGAATTTACAATAAAGGCAAAATATGATCAGGCTTCTTAAAAAACTCCACTTTGTAGTGTTTGTTAACAGCGATGCTCTAGTATGTATCCCACCTGGAGGCCTGCACACATGCATGCCGTAACACAGATGCACGCCTGTGTCAGTTCATCTCACGTGTACACACACTGTCTATTGCTCAGCAGTCTGTATGCATTATTCAGATTCGACCAGTCAGATTCACTGCGGTCTCTATTTTTACACTCTCAGCCGTCGCAGGCAGGATGAAGGAAGGGCGGGACAGACAGGAGGAAGGGCTGAATCAAGAAACTGAAAAGATTAACCGGTGAAGAAAACATAAAAAATAAATAACAGGGACATTTGGAGGGAAGGATGGCTTCACACCTTTTCCTCTTCCCCACTTGTCTCGTCAGGGCAGACCAGATGAGATGAGGTGATACGTGGTGATTACAGGAATACCAACCTCGTCTCCTGTTGCAGATATTTATACAACAACTGAATATTTTCCAGTGACTATAAGCAGAAGTGAAGCAGTGACTAAGTATCCGCTGCCACCTACTGGCAGACCTCATTCATAAAGTATTCATCAGCAGAGTTGTGCAGTGCAGCGATGCATGTGTGCTCACATGTGACAACAAGCCGGCGAGGGAACTGACCTGGGCACGCTCGTCAGGTACGTCAGCACGTTGTGAAACTCTCTGTCAGTGATCTCGCCAAATGCAGGGAATTCTGGGAACACGATGATGGGGCTGCCGTTATCTCCTCTACCGCCTGAGGAAAAGAAAAAGAAGGCGATTTAAACATAACATGAGAAGATTTTTCTGTCTGTACCCGGCTGGACTTAGGCAGATGGATCCCTCCATATGAGCTGGGTATCTTCCTGTTAAAAGGGAGTTTTTCTTTGCCACCGTCACCTTCAGACTTGCTCTAGTGGTTTCAGACCGGGTTTTGTAAAGCGACGATTTGTATTGACGCTATATAAATAAAACTGAATTGAATTGAACTGAATACAGAAGAGGTGAGGGAACGACAGACATCAGAAATTGCTGAAAGCTCTTGTGGTGTCAGTCTAAAAGGCTCAGGTGATCAATCTGACAAGCAAAACACCTTTTGACACTTTACAACTAAAATAAAGAAAGAAAGAAAGCACTGCAGAAGAAACTGTGTCCACAGGGGGGCGCTGATGATGAGATTATATCGTTAAAGAGTGAACGCACACAAATTAATAATAAAAATTTGAAATAACAAATGTGTTACTATGTTAAAAGGACAATAATGTGGCACCTAGTAGTTTAAAAAACAATCTTATCATTATCTTAGCTTCTTATTAATAACTAGAGACGAGCAGGCCAGCTGACAGTCCTGCCTGGACCCGGGACGAGATAACCTTTTTGTGCTGCCCGGACATTTTAAACCAACCTTCCAATTAAACGCCAACGTCAAATTTTGATCAGTGGCCAAACCATTTTTGTGTTGGGGATGGTGGGGTTCTTGACTTTTTATGTAACTAAAATATTACGTCTTTTTTTCCACAAATAGGCCTATTTTATTTTTTATTTATTTTTTAAATTATTCCATAATTTAATGGGGCCCCCCTCTACCCTGGGCCCGGGACAGCAGACCCGTTTGTCCCCCCCTATCGGCAGGTGTGGAGACGAGTATGGCACTTGACGATCTGCTTCCTCAGAACTGTGTATAAATGATTTAATCACAATCACATAGATCAAATATTGTCAACTCCTCCAGTGACATCAGCTGTTTTTCTGCCTGAACCTCTCACTTCAAACCAACGAGAAGATTACAGAGACAGAATATGCATAATTTATGTGAAATAACCACAAACGTTGGCAGAAAGCTCCGCGCTATTCAACAGAAACGTCCACTTGACACCGTTTTCAGACGAAACGATAAAGTGCAGCTACAATGAGCTGCCAGAAAGAGAGATGCTGCTGTGTTTGCACACGCTAATTGATGTTGACACCGTCTACCTCACCTCACTCATACACACAATCGTCGTCTCCCTCCCGCGCGTGGAACAGCTGCTCTGTCAGTGAATGTGACTGGAATATCAATCTGCTTTGCCTTTTCTTCTCTCATCGCTATGGCAACGGCAAGTGCATGGTCATGGTTTGAGCGTCTGCTGAGATCTTTGTCTGCTAAACGGTTCCAGACTCGGCTGCAGACACAAGGTTACCTCTCCCACCCACACACACAAACAGAGAGGGAGGGAGAGGTCGTTTTTATGTGACGGGGAGGGACGGCTGGAAAAGGTGTCACTTGTCGAGACATGAGGATTATCATTATGTGGACATGAAGAGGCAGGTCGTAAAAATAGTAACAGGGCAGCTAGACAAACGGTGAAGAGGAAAAAGAACTGACGTGGCATTTGAATAGCAAATCATAACTGCCCATGCAAATGTGAAGAGGGGCGGTTAAGATGAAAATAATTGCTGAATGACTGAAGTTAGATTAGAAGCAAGAAGAGCAATTGACAAAAAGTAGAAACACATAGGACTTTTGTGCGTCAAACAAGCAGAGAGGAGAGAAAAAAATATTAAAAGTGTCACCTGAGAGGAAGGCAAACTGCTTTTTGAGGTCGGGGGTGATGTCAGCAGCGCGGAGAGGACTGCTGTCCAGCTGCATGATGTCATCTGCAGAAGAGAAAGAGAAACGAATGTATTAGTAAAGCATCTGAGCTCATGAGACCAGGAAGTCTGAGAAAACCGTGTTATGGGATTTTAACGATCAAGTTAACATTAATGTTTTCTCATTTTAGCGAGGTCCTGCTTTGGCGTATGCTGATGCAGAGTCATTGTTTACTGGGACTCTTACTGGAACTGAGCCGTCATTAATTCCCGCTGTGGTTTCCCTACAGCGACGATTCAAAATGTCTGCTCTGACAAAGATCTACCGGCACTTAAAGCATACAGTTCCCAATTCTCGGGATTAACGGTGGTCTCTGACTCCATCAGCGCACGATCACAGTCATTTATCTTTGTTGTCAGGTCGCACACATCTGATTGAGACGACATGCAGTCTTGATAATTTAACAGGATTTGTTAACAGCTCTCCGCTCCCCGTGCTCCTGCTTTATACAGATTAAAATAATCAGATTTAAGGTTTATTCCCCGAGTTGGAGATGGAGATTTTGATTATTCTGAGAATCACACTGGGGGTTGGAGAGACTGGAGATACAGACCATGTCATTACAAATTGACTGAGCACTTTATCAGTGACTGTTGTGGGTGAACAAAACCTCCCGTGTTGTTTGCAGTTTGCACATGTTTCGTTGCTCTCTGTACCTTTTAATTGCCCATCAGGGACAAATAAAGTGTTTTGAATTGAACTGAATGCACAATTTTACTGCAGGCTTATATCCATTATGCTCTTGTCAACTCTGATGATAAGAAACAAACCCGCGGAGATACAAATGAAATAAATATGTCAAACTCAAACAGTCATGTCAGTCTGTGAGCTGCTGGCGCTCATGAATATGAATCAAAGGCCCTGAAACAAAAAAACGCAAAATCTTCCGCTGAACTTTGACCAGTTTCGGTCGTTTCCCAAGAGAGTTTCTGTGTTTGTGTTGCTCTTCTCTCCGCTCTGATGTGGGCGACGCTCAGAGACAGAACCTACTTCTGCACGCCGATCAGGACTTAGCAATAATCGATTAATCCGACAGCAGTTGTGGGGTTGCTGCTCGCTGCCGTTGCCAGGCACCCATTAACGAAGTCTGAGTCAAGCTCGCCCACACAACCCCGATGAAACTAATTACCCAGAGTTTTGAATGAACAAATAAAGAATCGTGTTCTCCCTTTAGTTAACGTATGTCAGTTAAATATTTGTGATGTAGAGAAGTACACAGGTGGGACGACAGACAACGAGACCAGCATCCCCTTAATGTGCAACACATGCATCGATGTATTCTGAAATATCAAGTATTCCTCAGTAAACACAAACTGGCCAAAGTTCAACTTGAAATTGAGAGCTAGAGAGCAAAAAGGCAAAACAGATCAATACAAAACACATGTTGAAGCAGCTACTATTGTATTACGTTTCTCTGGCTAACTGTGCTCATTCAACGCATCATTTTACATCATTCAAGGGGAATAGATCCGTTTACAGGCAAGGTATCTGTAGAAATAGTAAAGTAGTAAAGGGCTGCAGCCACACACATTATGTATTCATCCTATAAACATAAAATAAACAAATCGCTCATTCAGTTCAGTGGATCCAATAAACCACTCCATCCACACACCGATCTGCCATAACATTATGACTGTCAGGTGAAGAAAATAACAATGACCATCTTGTGACGACACAATGTTCTGCTGGGAAACTTTTGGACCTGGCGTTCATTGGTGTGGATGTTACTTAGACATGTAGCACCCACCTAGAACAGACCAGACACCCCCAACCCATGACACTTCACCCCAGCAGGATGCAGCCTGACACAGGCACACACACAAAAGCGGTTTAGGTACAACTTAAAAAAATAATATATATGAAAAACATCTCAAGGTGTTGACCTGACCAAATTCACTAGATCCCAAACTGATCAAGTATCTGTGGGATGATCCACAGAGGCCCCTCCCCTCAACCCATAGGACCCAAAGACCCCCACTAACAACATCCTGTTGAAGGACACAACAGGACACCCTCAGAAGGCCCATGTCTATTATCTGTTGAGCCACAACTGTTTTGGAGGCACAAGGGAGACCTACACAATATTAGGAAGGTGGTCATAATGTTATGCCTGATCAGTGTATATCACAGACCAAATTAAGTTTCATTAAACAGCTTGTTGAAATCCCCTTTAAATGCAAAGGTAATGTGTTAAAGCACAGCTGTGTGATTTTAAGGTGAACTTATTTTCAGTATCAATCATTAAGTCATTTTGCAAATACTTGAGATAGCTTTTATTGGAGTAACTGGATGTGTAAAGACTAATTGTATATCTGTGCTACGAGACTGTACTTGAGGCAAAAGAGGCTGAAGCTTCAAGGACGAGGAGGCGCAACGAGGGACGAGAGGGGTTTCCAGGACAGGACCTTTCTGTAAACGTGGACGCAAACACAGACACGTATGGCAAAGTGACGGTAGAAAAGCAATATTGACTTTTCTGTCTTATTGCCTTTGTTTGCGTCGCGTTCCTGGGGCAATTCACACCAACTCATCGTGTCACTTTCACATCGGAGAGTGTGAAGCTTTTCTACACAGCTAAATGTTTGTCAGGATCGAAAACAGATCCTAGTTATGTGAGAGACACATGACGTAATCACGAAATAAGTTATTTTGAAAGTGCCAGCGGAGAGAGACAGGAACTCATGAGATAAGAGAGAGGACACAGACTGGAACCACACCTGTGCCACTTTACCAAAGCCTACATATAGTTTATAGGAGTTTGACTCGACCAGGTGAGCGGTCAGACCACCCCAGACTTTAAGAGGAACTACACAGAAAAGAACCAGAGCCCAGAGTATGTCTGTCGAGAGCTTCCCCCTGTCTGGCACCATCACCTGTCCTGTGATGTCCAGGCTAAAACATGTCCAACATACTCCAGCTTCATACTCACTTGTCGCAGTCAGTCCATCATAAAATATCCTTCACTGTTAAGATAAGATAATCCTTTATTTATTCCACAGTGGGGAAATTTCACCGTTTCCTTCCTCACCTTCTCTGTTAATGTGCCTTTCTCCCTCTGCTTTGAGCCCTCCTCTGAGTGCAGTTTAAACAATCTAAAAAGTCTGACTGTGTAACAGGTATCAGGTGACTTGGCCTTAGGGTATCACAGCACTGGCGTTCGCTCCTTCTTTTTATCTCTCTCTCTCTCTTTACACTCACTCGTAAACTGAAACTGTTTGTTGACAGGACTCATTCAGGTGTGTCCTCTTGGTCTGGCATTTTCAGTCTCCTGCCACCTTTAAACCTTTTCCTCTCAGACCAGTTGGGGCCGTGCGTATTGTGTGAAAACAACGTCAATCAAGCGCTTTAGCTAATTTAGGGGACTTAAGGGATGTGGCAGTGTATTTGCATGCATGAGCCAAGGTCTCTTATACTTGACATTACTGTCAATTTGGACATTATTATCCATTTTACGGGACGAAAAGTATGAGTTCCCATCTACCGTAAACCTTTCTTTTCAACTTGGCACATTCACTTGGATGTTTTTGTTGAAGTTGAATTATAATATGTGTATTTATAGGAACAAGAGATAAATGCCATGCAAAGCAGGAAGTTTATATCAACCCGACAAACAACAACACCACGAGTGTCATGTGTTAAGTGGTAACACAATATAATGAGAAGTTACTAAAGAATGGGAGAGAACTTAATATCCCCGAAAAGAGGATGAGTTACTGGAGGACTACATGCACCGTATGATGAACTTCTTGATTGGAAAGTTATTGAAACAGCCACAGAGCAGTGAAAACCCCAACTAATCAGTTCCAAATATATTCTGCACCAAGCATCAGTGACCCCAAACACTTAGCCGGCGTCATCAGAAACAAGAAGGGCAAGACGTCCTGCAATGGGACTGGCCTGGTCGAATATAAAAATGTTATCATCTACAGTGCTGCTGATGCACGGATAAATGTTTTGCCTTTCTGTGCTGAATTTGAATATTCATCCATGAGGAGGCAAAGGTTCTGGCTTCCTCCCACAGTCCAAAGACACTGCTGCTAGGTTACTTGCACATTACGACATTAACTGTGAAACAAAAAAATGGCTGAAGTTGTGCATGTGAGTGTAAAATGTCTGACGAGCTGTTCAGGCTATGCCCCACGACTCTCTAGTGTCCCACAACCCTCTGGATGGGTTGTTTGTGACTGCACTATGGGAAGGAGAACCAGAATCCAAAACCACCAGAGCCTTTAAGTTAAGTTTGTCACAAAAACAGACTTTGTTTACTGGACCAGGTGGCTTTAAATCTCTCACGACAGCAGGAGACCTCTGAGGTTCACACATAGATTACACTAATCTACCATGTCCAGGAACACAAATGCACACACAAGTAGGCAGAACTACTGTAAGTTAGGAACAGAAAACCTAAAAATAATGAGTAGTGAACCGAGGCAGTTCCAGCAATCAATTTATTTTTCTCCTCTACTGGAAATGCATCTGTTTGTGACATGGCAAAGATTGAATCTAGCAGGAATTAAAAGCGGACAAACATTATTGATTACACCTCTCTCATGGACTGTGAATGGTTTTATTTTCCGATCTTTGGTGACTAAAGTTTACTGTATCAGCCTTCTTCTGGATTCATTTGACTGCGTTTCCATCTGCAGTAAACAAGTATTGATTAGGAACTACTGAGTGATACCTGTAAACGCTAACTGAGACACAACTTCCTCTTCCTCTTTTCTTTGAAAACAACCTCAAGCAAGGGTGTTTGCAATCAAATCTCCGCTCAACACAAGCCAGAGAAGATGAAACCAGACAAACAAGCGTATCTGTGATGTTCGCGGCCTGAGGTGTTTGGACACACAGCTGGGACAGTGTCGCACGCTGCAAAGCGCTCTCAGGCTCCTTAGGTACTCAAGTTCACACAGAAACCTCCATCGGTTTCCGTCTTCCGACCTGGCCTCACTTACTCACGCAGCCACACCTTGCCCCCCAGATACTCCCACACATATCGAATCAAAACCAGCCCCCCGCCCAGGCTGGGAATAGCAGCACTTTGTTTCTAGAGAGAGGATATTCTGTTACTGAAAAACCCCCTCCTGGACGTCTGGTTTGAGCTTCAGCCCCTTTCTCACAGTGTTTTTTTTTTTTGAAACAACCCTAAGATCTATATAAATAATGTCCAGAGTCCGTTCACACATATTATACAATAGTAAAAGCCCCTGTGGTCACATGAGTATCAGACACTATAGTATTTCTAACAAAGGGACAGATAGTTAAACTAGTGTCTCTCTCATAAGCAAGTATCAGTGATACTAAATGATCCAACATGTCACAAGGACGCATCAGTCAAGACTTATTATAGACATCTCACATCTATACAACAAGAAATAAAGTATTTCCTGCGTAAACCTTGTAATAAAGAGGACACTTAACTTTATTAAGCACTTATTCTGCTCTTTAGCGACAAAGCAACTCCGCTGCTTTTGAGAAAATACCACAAACCCTGAACAAACATGACGTTATTCCAACTACTCCTGCGTACTTGCTCGCAAACACACGCTCCCATACAGACCACCTGCTGGCTGAGGTGCTAATGTTCTTTAAAAGGCTTAAGGACGGGGGATTAGCGTCCACTCACGCTCACGTTTGTGGGTGACGAGTCAAACGTTAGTGGGTCACAGTCGCACACCTGGACCGCCTGCCACTACTGACACAGATTATACCGACGGCTGAAATTCGCCAGCTTGGAAAGGCCAAGGACCACAGGAAAATAAGTGGATGAAGGACAGAGAAAGCTACTATTCTTTAATTAATGTTTAAGAAATAAGTCCCTCAGTCAGAGCTGCTAGTTTGGTTCCTGCTCTGTTATAGGAAATGTAAAAATTATGCTAAAAAATATTTTAAACTCTGAATGATGGACGGTCCAGTGAGTGGGTCGGGGATGGCAGCAGATGTGGGGGAGGGCAACGAATAAGGGGCTTAAAGTTGTGGTCATGGAGGAGGAGGAGGAGGAGTAGCAAAGATAAAGCGGCTGAGCAGTGGCAGATAAGTCCATATAACATGAGGGAAGCCAAAGTGTTTATGTTCAAAATGGCACCGTCCGACGTGATCGATAACGAGTGCGCTGATCTTTCAAATGCACAACAGAGAAAAAACAGTGTATAGAAATTAATGCAGATTACAATACTTGTAGAAAGCACTGGAATTACCCCCAAAATACTCATAAACAATACTTCTGTTATGCGTCATCATCATCTACAGCCGGTCGTCTTCTTTATTTACAGAGATTATGTATATTTTTTTCCATCTATTGTCAGTAGATTGTATAGGACAAAGACATGGCATTGTATGACACCGACAAAGCAAAGGCATAGGACAGGTGAACTCCTATAGAAGAAGACAGCGGGAAGATGTGACGTTTGAAGTGAACAACCGTCTGAACGGTACTTAAAGTAATCGTAGGGTGAACTGTCAAAAAGGAGAGGATGTTGAAGAGATAATCATTTTGAGAGGAAACGAGAAAACGTCTGACACCTACCACACAGCCAGAGGCAGCGGCGAGAAAATCTGTAGTAGCTTTCCACCTCCTTGAGTGCGATCCGTACGTGCCCCCCACTCTCCTGCCCCGGCTCCAAACTCACTTCCAGATCTACTGCCAAATTCTCCTCAGTCTGATCAAGCATTTCTGTCTCTCCACTCTCCACTGACATTGACTCGGCCTCTATCTCACCTTCTTCCTCACTCTGACTACCTCCATCTACTCCGTCTGTTTGCTCCTGACTAGTATGCGGAAAATCTGTGTGTCCTGTAATCGCGAACCAGCCCATCTCCTGCAGGTCCGTGTATTCATCTGATCTTAAAGACAGGTCTGAGTCTGTTTTCATGCAAAACCCCGAATCTAACTCAGCCTCCACATCCTCCTCCATCAAGAAGCCTGAACCTGCCATCTCCTCTCCTCCCATCCTCCTGCCCCAGCCCCGTTCACACCTCTCCTGTAACATTTGCTCCATTTATCTTTGCAAATGGTGTCACAGCAGCACCTTCCCTCTCATCCTGCCTCCACCTTTCCCTAAACTCCACATCCAGCCCTCTTGTTCTCCGTCCGGTTGCAGGTTGCTCTACAGCCTGCGGACGTCAGTCAGTAACTGAGAGGACTTCCTATTTCTACCTCAGGTTACCTTCCTCGTGTACAAAAGCTACAGTGTAGTCCTCGACCCCTCCCTCCCTCCGTGCACAACCACCTTTAACCCCTCCCCTAAAAGTACAATTGCTGCAACCGGGATAAAAACAATACCTGCAACCTGCTGACAAATGACAGAGCCTATAACCTCCAGCCGTGACTCTTTACAAAAAGTGAGGAGGAACAGGAAAAGGTTATGCAACAGTATGCTGCGTCCCTTTAGCTGGCATGTACTGCAGCTCCCGGTGCTCATTTACCTAGGCCAACAAAACCCAGGATTCTCAACTGCCTTATCTCAGGAGATGTGGACCAAAAGTACAAAGCCTCCATTCTGACCAGCCCATTCAAACATCGCCCGCATCCCCATTTAACCGTTCACTGACTGTATCCATTGAAAGCCCCTATTCTTGTTTACTCCACTCAAAAGGCCCCATTCTTGCAAACTTACTGAAAGACCTAATTCTAATGAGACTTCTCTGAGAAAGCCACTGTTTCTCAACAGAATGTGGCAATTTAGATTCCCTTTCAATGACTTGTGTAAAAGATACTTTTCAGTCAAGACGAGCTACTAGACACCACTCTGTGTTTACCAATTCAGCCGTTTTCTATGAAAGTCCAGCCCAGTGGTGGTAAAGGATTTGAGCGAGATGTGTTTGCGTCAAGTGTGCATGCATTGCTGTGAAAGTTTGCCTTCGTGTGAGTGTGTGTGTGTGTTGCAGGTGTTTGTGGAGCATAATGTCGAGCATGTGTGTTTGCTCAACGACCGAGGGCATGCCAGAGGTTAGTGTCATAAACCTTGAGAGATAAAAGCTAAAGCCACTAGACTAGAAAACCACACAACCTGAAGAGAGCGAGGGGGGGTTAAACTATGAAGACAGTGCAGTGCATCGACATCAGTGCTTGTATTTTGTCATTTATTTGCCAAAGCAGGCTTTACTTTTTATTATAATATATATTTTTAGACCGTAAGTTGAGAATAGGACAAATCAAAATAAAATTAGTGGGAAACAGGAAGTGCAACAGAGAACAAAACCTCCATCCAGGACAGATGTGCATACAGCTGAGTTTAAATTTAGTTTCTCCAAAGTTATTGCACTGTTATTTTTCATTTCATGAGCTGAAGAATTTAATCACAGGTCTTCCAGAATTTCACCATCCAAAAAAAGTCCACTCAAATTTAGAAGAAGATCTGGAAGAGTTGCTTTGTTTGGAAACACCAACATTTATTTTGTGTTTCTTCTCCTTGTCACTTGTCTGTGAGGATTATCTAGGCTGTTATATATCTAAAAACAAAGCTTAAACTAAGGCAACTGGACTTGGTTTTTATCTAAAACATCTGGGGGTGGTGACAACCTGAAACTCGCACGACTAGAGTCTGTCAACGACCCAATACTCCCCACTGCCCAAAACGTTTAATACTGAAGAAATTACTTGGATGAGTTGTGAAATGTCTTCATAATTCACTTATTCTGCAGCAGAGATCATTTTAAGAACCACCAGGTGGGTAAATAAATAACCTGCAGTTTCACAAAATTACATCAGACACACAAACACCTACTTGGAAGAGCTTTCCTTCTCGTCGTCTCAGTCCACGACACCAAACAACTAAACAGTCAGCGATACCTTTCTTGAAATCTACTCACGTCTAATGACTTTACCAGAGCTGGGACTAAAGGAAAGGAAAACTTTCCTCTGAGACCTTACAGCTTCAGGTACAGACAAACAAAACAGGCAAGACCCTGTACGCACAGTCTGTGCATGCCACAACGTATCTACAATCTGTATATGCAGACATAGAGTAGATAGACATCCAGAGCAACATTAATCCGAGGAGGAAAGTCACATAAATGTGTTAGTTTCCCTCACAAATGCAAAGTTTAAAGAAGAAAAAAAACACCCACATATAGTACACTGCGTCAGCACAAACGCACACAAAGAAATCTAAACTTATATATATAAAAAAAAGGAACAAAATACACCAAAACGCCATCCATACGTCCCCCGACTCACGTGATTTAAGCGGGACCATTGGGATCCCGCTATCCCACTGAGGAGCGTTCTTCCTAGTTTTCCTCACCATTCTCTAGTCCTTTACAAACTAGTGGCAACACACCGGCTGACAGGACACAAAACTGAAAACTCAGCAGCTTTAATCAGCAGTTCTCATTCCTCTGCACCAGCTCATTTGCCGGTGAGGTGCTGCATTCTGCAATTTCTGCGGAAGAATCTGTTGAAACTGCTACAGGAAAAAAAAAAAAATGTCAGTGCAGCTGCAGCGATCTGCAAGTTGAAAACTGAAGCAGCTATTTAAGGAGCACAGTCACGCACGCACACACATAGACAAAATGTTACACGCACAAAGACACAGAAACGGCTCAGTGGGGAGAAAGGGAAGCCCACAGGAAGCACTGTGTGTGAGGCTCCGGGCGAGATGCCCTACAGAAGTCTGGCCGTAGCTTCAATCAGGAATATATTCCACTCACATACACATACATGTAGCTTAGACATGTAGTAATTTGTGCCACTTTCCATAGCTGGACAGTTGCAAACACACTATGAAAGAGACAAAACCACCTTACCATCCCAGTTTCTCCAGGAGTTTTTTCGGCTGGAAGGGCTGAAAGGAAAAGGAGTGCCCAAACCAGAGATGTCCAAGTTCTGTATCAAATGACTGAGCCTGTTCATGATCCGGCACGACGCCTCGCCACCCTCCCGCAGAAACTCATGCAGAGACATGAGTGCTGGCTGCTGGTGTCACACACGCTCAAATGAACATCCACAGAAGATCCCCTGACGCACTTTCAAAGCTCTTCTCCACACTCTAACGGACTCCAAGTGCAGACATGGGAAAGATCCTTCTCTGCGGTAATGTGCCAGGTCACATGCATCCTGTGATGAGATCTCTGCACCGGCTACATGCAAGGGAAGCCCTGTGTCCTCTGCAGAGCCACTTTTGGGGACTAAAGGAAACAGTGCGGTGCGAAGCCAGCAGAAGCAGAAAGAGCTGAGTCACTGTCTGCACAACCTCTGAAACTAGCACTGTTCACACCAGAGGTGAGAGTGGCCCCCGTGTCTGCTCTCGCACTCTGATGCACGCACACACACCTCGTCGCCAGCGCAACTATTGACAGCTAAAAGGACAAGAGGGGAGGAGGATGGTGCGCAGCAGAAGCAGAGGGCAGCCGGTGGAGCGCAAATCCCCGTCTGCTGCTCGGGCTAATTATATTCCTCCATTCCTTAACTAATCTGTCTTTTCTTCCCCTCTTTCTATCTCCTGAGAGTCTTAAATGCATTAAATTCCAGGGAAACGAGGAAAGCACAGACAAAGGATGTAACGAAACTGACCACACGCAAAACTAAAAACAATTCCAACACAAAAACTTTATTAAACTATGGGATTAGGTTGCGTTGTCTGTCTGTATCGGTAACTGAGATGGAAGGGCAAACATGGCGGTTGCTCTTTGATGGGAGAGAATAAGTGGAGGCTGCTTTCTGGCTTCAGGCTGTTAGATTTATTTGTGTGTTTTTTGGTGAGTGCTTGGCTGTGCTGTGTGGTTAAAGCTGGCAAGCAAAAGGCAGCTCACAGTTTATAGGCTTAGAATAAAGATGAGAGAGCTGCACTCTCTCACATACTGATGAGGTGACTGCAGGGTACAAGACACACAACAGCAGCTTCCCATTCAGTGACGTTCACCCTCGCACCCCAGTCTCTTTGTCGCCCTCCCTGTCCTCTTGTTAATCAGGCCTGATCTCCTCTTTATTGCCTCTCCCATCACCAGTGTTTGCTTCCACACTTGTATGCACTACATGCATGTTGTCGTTTCAAAAAGCTCTTTCCCACAAATTACGATAATGAAATGCGCAACAACATTTAGTGTTTAGTGTCGACATGCTAACATGGTCACAGTGGCGATGCTAATATGTGCTAATCAGCGCTAAACACAAAGTACGTCTGAGGATGATGGAGTCGTGTGTTGCAGGTATTTCGCTCATAAACCGTGAACATGAGAATGAGCACATTCAGATCAAAATATCAGATTTATCAGAACTACTGCAGAGAGGAAACATCAGGGGATTGAGGAAGTCATTAGGATTAATTCAGAGGATCATATCAAGCATCACCATATGCCGCATGTATGTTTTATCCAGATGTATGCATCTGCTTGCTTCTGCTTCTCTTTTCCCTTCTCTTCCTCCCTGTTTTTTTCCTATTTTTCCTACTCGTCTGGCCTCAAGCAGATGGGACCCCCCCACATCTGAGTTGATTTTCAAAGTTACTTCCTGTTAAAATTGTGTTTTTCCTTGTGACTGTCACCGTACAGCTTGCTCTGGCGTGTTCAAGCTCAACGAGTTTTGAGAAATCTCTGAAACAATAACGGCAGGATAAAGTGGCCAGTGATGCACAGCAAAGTATTTAAAATAAAGCTTTTAAATTCCTCTGTTTCAATGATATTTAGTCTGAGAGGAACAAACTCCAACAGTATAATACTGCGGCAGTCTCCTCGACTCTGGGCACTAGCTGGAGACTAATAGCGGCCTGCTGGATCCATCTGGCTACACACCTGCTCTGCCTCCAGGGATGAACAGCACAGCTCACTTAGGCTGAATGAACCCGTGACCCCAAGCTAAAAAAAGGAACCTGACACTCACATTATGTTAACAAATAAAAGACCTGCATACATCTGATTTATACGCTTCCTCGTCAAACAATACAACAGAGAAGTATTTGATCAATAATAAATGACTGAGAACTAAAAGGAAACACTCTTGAGACAGCTTGAGGTTAAGCTTAAACACTTTCATAGACCTCCTCACTGGTTCGGCTGAACAGCAACACACATAATCCGAGGGGCGGGAATACATGCTAGCCATATCAGCAGAAGAAAAAGCCCTCCCCAACCACAACATACAATGCTGCTCATTAAAAAAAAAAGGCCTTCAAGCATCACCAGCTGCACATGAACACATTCCTCCTGGAAAAGCTGAGACCTGCGACTCACTGAACTGGATGTGTCCCTTTGAATCAACTGGAAGTAGGTCAAATGCCCAGTAGGAGAGCAGTGGAGAGGCTGTCTCTGATCAGGGCGGCAAGAAACAATGGTATTTATTCTAATCCAATCTCCTGCTCAGCCTCCGATCAATCACTCCACCTATAAAATATAATGTCAGTTAAAGGTTAGCGAGCGCTCCAGACTGGAATATCTCGGCAACTGTTGCATGTGCCGCGATGCAACGTTTAGCATTAAGGTTTCTGACGTGACCTTTGCATATAGAGCCGCGATTTCAGTGTAAAGTCTTAACTAGTGGACGGACTGTCATTAAAATGAGAGCACGTCATCTTTTATTCAGGGTGAACTGTGATTTTAATCCAGAACCATCAATATATTCATATGTCTAATACTTTAAGATCATAAGTGTAATGGTCAAAGGTCCTTTGTATTTAGCATTAATTAGCAAAGAATGCTAACATACGCAATGCTAAATACGGCTTCTGTCTGATCACTAATCAGACAACTACCTAGAACCAATTACATAGAGGTAAGAGAGTCAATCATTTGTCCGTTCCATTAATTATCCCTGTAATTATGATAAAACTTGGCTCATTCACTCCTGAATTTATCAAAAAGGGAAAATAAAGAGAGGTACAGGTCGCAAACAGATCTTCTTGAATTGCATCAGTTTTCAGCTCATGTTAACAGTGCAGTGTTACAGAAACCACAAGACAGTATGTTTGTGAGTCTTTCCCTGTTTTCTGCATCAGATGAGAGGAAGGGAGCCGCTCACTAGATTAGACAATGCTGAATCCTTTTCATCCTCAGCTGACGTTGTTTCCCTGGATCTCTCTTTTCTCGTCACTCTCCCTTCCTCTCCGCTGTCTTGCGCGATCAGACTCACCTCTCTCTGAGCCGCTCTCATCCTCCTGCCACGGCACATTCCCCTCATAAACATCTACCAGTGGATTTCTGTGAGTGTTTAATATAATGCAGCATGCTTGATGAACGGTGTGACCTTATTTTCATTTTCATTTCAGCGTAGTGAAGAGGCGCCACTCCCAATTCATATTCAAAACTGCAGTTTGTCTATTTTCATTCCTCTAGCTTGGACACGGCCATGCTCCACTCCTTCCTCAAGTCCACCCACTCACTACTGCCATGCTTTCACCATATTCAGTGCTGAGAAGAATTCAACTGGAGCCCACGGAGCTGTATTATTAATGACAACAAGAGCTGCATCATCACAGAAGGTTCAAAAATCAATAATGCAAAAAAGGAGCATAGACTAAACATTATTTCTCCTCACTCTGCAAAAATGAGGTAGGGTTTTTCACATGCATGTGCAAAACGATGAGAATATTGTTCTTTTCTTAATCAATGGCAAAAGAAACAATAAGACTGAGAAACAAATGGTTTTCTGTCCAAGTGTGTGGATCCACGCTTGTGAGGGTGGATGTGTGCTGGCAGTGAGTGGATTATGAGAGATCTATACAAACAGATCTAAAGAGAAAAGAAGCAAACCTCGGAAATCATATTAGCGGCGTCATTCTGGCAAAGGAGAAAACTCTGTCCTTTAATCAGTGGCAATAAATCAAGAGGCTGCTGCAGCAGGGACATGAAAATATGACATGAAAATATGACATGTACAGCCTGGGTAATCATGTCAACTAGAATCGCCTGCAGCAGCCTTCAGATCAAATATAAAAGCATGCCGCACTAAACTCTACAGCACAGACCTGACAGTAAAACCTAAATAAAGGTTTAAATATGTGAAGTGACAAGCCCCTGTTAGGTAACCATTCTTGGGTTACAGGGGTTGCTGAATCATATATAGGTCACTATGTCTCCCTTTTCAGCTCTTTCTGTAATCATATTTCAAATATAGTAGTTGATTAGGGTGGAGCACAGGAAAAAAAAATAAAAAACAGGCCAGTAGGGAACTGTATCGCAACCACGACTCACCCTGTGCATATTTCACAGGCATCACTGTACTGATTAAATGAGAGTCTTAAGGCAATTAAACATTAAATCGTCTGCGATGATGCTTGTGATCTTGACCTATAATTGTTGGATGCTCAAAGATAAAAATCTGTTACAACACAATCAGGTAGGACAGTTATAACATGCAAAGCTTTCTCTCATGTATGGGTGCGGGTCTCGCTCGCTGGACAAATACTAATAAACAGCAGTATAAAAAAAACTAATGGGGTTTTCCACAGAGATCACGATGCTGCATTTTATTTACGGTTTTGCTTTCATTTTGTCTAAATTTGACCAAAACAGAGAAACAACATTTAGTCTTATTGGACCTGCCTTCAGATTGTTATTATGATCTACTATACATACAGCAAATACAATCGTAGCTAAGAAGAATACAATGATGAGAGACTACAGCTCGTTTGATTGTGTTGATGTCACCCACCTATGCTTCGGGTGACGGTCCTCAGCCTCTCCAGCAGCTCCCCGAGGGCCATCTCCTCCGTGTTCATCCACAGGATCATCCTCCAGAGGGACAGCGGAAGACCAGCTGCCCAGCCGAAAGACACTTTCACAGGGAGAAGAGACAGCTTGCCTGCTTGTTGCTGAACGGTGCTTTGGAGAGCGGATGATGAGGAGGAGGAGGACGGGAGACTGGGAGACTGTCGCCGTGACAAGCCCAGCCGAGGGAGATACAGCAGGGGTAAACTAGCCCAAGACGTGGCTGCCCTGCTGTCTAATAGAGATTCTGGTGGAGAGAGAGCTGAGTTGAAGAGGGTGTATAGCTGCTTGGCAGTGCTAGGATGCTTGTGAAAAATGAAGGATGGAGCTATAGCAAGAGAATGATGCTGAAGCTGTTGCGGCTGTGGCAGCCTCAGCTATGACGAGAGACGAGTCCTCCGCAGAGGGATGCAGAGCGAGGACGACAGCAGCAATGGAGATGGGGAGTAGGTGGAGCGGGAGGCAGCCTCGTTCACACATGCATGCTTCAGCCTCAGCACACATGATGGTGCAAACCTGAGCAGACCTGGAAGACAGGCGGGGGGAGGGGAAGTCAAGGTCAGCGTAGCAGTTTTGCACAGCTGATCCAATAGTGACATCCAGTGTGGAGAAAAGGCATAACAGCTGTGTCATGAAACCTTCTGATCCACAGAAATGTACCGCAGACAGCGGTCATGCATCATTGATTATGCTGCATTGCCACCATGTGATGACAAGTGGTTATGACATCAGTGAGGTGGGCACTGTGCAAGAAAGTACATGCCAGTTTTACTAGAAATAATCCTGGAAGACAGCAATAACAAAGCAAGAGGATATTTCGCATATTATCATTAAACATCATGTCACAGAAAATAAAAGAAATATGTCCAAGGTCAGATTTCTGACATTCATCGCAGCCAGTGTTAGGGCACTGTTAAAGTAAATGCAGTGTTTTAAATCTACCCAAAGCTGCTTTAACAACAAAGTGACAGTCACATAAAACACACACAGAGAAAAATGACCTTCATTCAAACGTGGACCTGACATTCATTCATCTGGATGATGTTTAGACATGTAGCCCCCACCTAGACCAGACCAGGCAACCCCACCCCATGGGAATGACACTCCTTGATGGCAGCAACCATTCCCAGCAGGATGCAGCCTGACACAGGCGCACACACAAAAACGGTTCAGGAACAACCAAAAAAAACAAAAACAAAACAAAAACAGAAGGTGCCTCAAAAATCACTAGGTCCCAAACTGATCAAGAAGCCCCTTCCCTCAACTCATAGGACTCTCAGACCCCCACTAACAACATCCAAGAACATCTGTTTTGGAGGCACAAAGCGAGACCTACACAATAATAAGAGTCATAATGTTGTGGCTGATCTGTGTATAGGCTATCTAATGAGTACAGCTTCTTTTATATTCTATGCATGCACGAAGAATCACTGCAAACTCACTTTATTACAGAAATTCCCACAACACTCGGCAACCACGTCTTGTAAATAAATAAAGAACTTAGTTACCGTAGTTTTAGTAATTTATTAAAATATGCACTTTCAGTTGTACATCATAAGTCATGGTAGTGCGTCACCGAGCACAAAATCAGGACCAAAAACATCAAACTGAAGCAGCTAATTTAAATTCAGACATCATGTGTGTTTTCCTACCGTGAAAATAGTTTATTGGCTCCAGGGGGAGCTGGTACATTGTCTCAGGGGATGTCACTTGTGGAACAATATAGCCGAAAAGAAAGAAAATGTTTTTACGAAGCGAGAAAGAAGCGAACTTACCTGAGCCCTGCAGCCAGCTAGCATCTTTGTAAGCTTACACGTGACTGTTATGTGGTAGCAAGCACACCTTTACGTAATGACCCAAAACACCAAAGATTTAAATGCTAAACGTTGTTTGCATTTTAAATTTTAATAATAGCCAGAGGGCGCGTGTTTTGTCCAAGCAGATAATGAACAGGTGTGCTAACGGGAGGGTGGAGTTCATCTGGTGGATGTTTGACTGAGGACCTCTGCTGGTCAGGCAGGGAATGACAGGGTGTGAAATGTCAGGCCAGCTTAGCATGCTTTTGCTAGTAGTTAGAGACAATGGGAGAAAATACTGTTTATAATCTTAATTAACCTTAATTGTGACAATAATATGCAACATTAACAGTTTTCACTCTTTCTTTATTACAAGCAGAATGACAATACAGTGCTTTGCCCTCAGTTGCTACAGACAGGCTGGCAAAAAAGTCAACAAGTGAACTTTTTAAAACCTTTTTTTTTTTTTCCCAAAACAAACCAAAAAAAACAAAACAACGTAATTTCTCAAAACCTGTTTAGTAATACAAACAGTGCCATACTAAAGTTATGATATGAAGCGTGCCACTGAGAGCACAGAAGTAGAGGTTTCAGACCTTTGCCAAGCTCAGGAGTGACAGGATGAGCACCTGCTGTTGTGCTGATGGACTTAGAAAAAGCAGTTTGACATTCTGATCAGCAGAAGGCTGGTGTGATAAACCCATCGAAGACAAGAGGCTGACACAGACAGACAGTTCATTCCTAGTCAAGTTATTTGGTCACTTCTTTTTTTTGTTTGTTTCTCACCCACTACAATCTTCATAGAAAAATAACTTGTGAGGAAGAGTGAACTATAAACCCCAAGTTGACAGACAATAGACCTTGTTTTTAGGGTAAAACTGATCTGTTGTGAGACAAAGTGCAGTGTGTAGAACTATTGGTAAATCTCTAACGAATCATATAACATATATTTTACTCTCATTTTGGTTACAAACTTGAACACACACATTCTAACAGAGTTAAAATATAGTCTTCTCTCTGAGATACAAAAGTAGCAAAAGAAATATTCACAATGGAAAACACAAAAATGACAAAAAAAGAAAAAAGTTTGTGGAAATTTGAGCTACTAAAAAAAAAAGGTGTTTGAAGAATAACTACAAAGAATTCCCCATTACATTATGAAAGTTAAATAGACCTTACAGCATTATTATAGTAGGAGTGGTATGTGACATGTAGAGTATGTCTGACATGTACAATATGGCACAGTGAGGTGGGACACTGCGTTACAAGCACCAAAGGTCTTTCCTTTAAAACGACTGAGGTCAGGATGTGGAGCCTCCGCGTCCAAACGCGTGAGGAGGCTCGAGTCAAAACTGAGGGTCAAGGGTCAAATCCAGACCTCCCACCAAACGGATAAATCTTCTGTGCCCCAGTAAAAAAATACTGAACACCTTGTTATTAAATCTATACATGTTGGCAGATGGTGATGTATATGAAAATAAACATTATATATATATATTTATAAGATAAAATGCTTCAGAATCTCACATTCAAGACTCTCGGAGTCAGTCACTTCCTATATGTAACCTGACAGCTTTGGAAAAAAAACAAAAAAAATTTAGATGGTAGAAATGCAGAAAAGAGATTCATCCATAATGAGCTACAATCTTCTGCTGGAGGACATGATGGACAAATCAGTTCGACATTCTCATTGATTTGATTGTGACTTCGCCGATTCAAGTCTCCATCCTACTCACAACAAACTATACCTTCAACCCACAGTCTCACCACATAAAAAATTAACTTACATCCACACATAACAGTGACTGACATCAGTAATTTCAGAAAAAAATAACTCGTGGATCAACGCAACGAAGAAGAAGACAACCCCCTTGACAACATTTGCATTCTTACACTAACTTTTGCATAACACAGAGCTCGCAAGCGCAACGCAACAGTGAGGAGCAGCCAGTCGTTCAGGACGTCCATAAATATAAACCTCAGGAGTCACAGTCTGCTGCTGCTGCTGCTGCTGCTGCTGCCCCTACACGACCACATGGTGGCGGGAGAGGGTGCAGTGCGCCCACTGTTCAGGAGAAAGAAAAAGTGCCATGGTGTGTTTCGTGATGAATGATGATGTCTGGGGACAAAAGGGAGGATGACGAACAACCGGGGGAAGAATAGATCAGCATGCAGAGAGAGATCCGACATGCTACACTGACAGATAAGAAGGATTACAAAGCTTGACACAATCGTGACGGTAAAAGAAAGTACGAGGAGGAATAATAGACACACTGTACCAGACATGTATGCCCTCTGAACCTCCTTGTACTCCCACGAACGCTTTTAAATTGACCTAGAAATTGTGTATCTATGAATTAAGGCAGGGTGGCTAAAATACTGCACATCCCTCTTCAGATTTTATCTCTGTCCTTCAGCTGATGAGTGTGTGTGTGTGTGTGTGTGTGTGTGTAAGGCTTTGTAATACACCACTTCTGCTACTTCTTCTTCTTTTCCTTTTTTTTTTGTTTTAACACCTTTCTCCTTTGGCTCCTAGCCTGCTGCTGCTGCTGTGTGGTTACCTGTAAGGCAAAGGTGTGTCACATATACAAACGTACAATAAACAGGCAAATTCATGCGTACACGCGCGCACATGCACACGCACGCACACCTAAAGGGCTGAGCTTGACGGCTACCCCTTACTTGGCCGGACCACATACTGTACAGAAATGTTTTGTAAATGACAAACATTAACAAAGAAGCAAAAAAAAAAAAAAAAAATGAAAAAGAAAAAGAAAGTGGAGGAACAAGCGAGACTGAAAATGATTACGAGGAATATCCAAAAACCGACTGTTCATTCAGGACAGTTCCACAAACGTCTTTAGCACATGGTTCCCCTTTTGAGTTTAAATGTAAAAGTTTGAGAGTAAACAAAAAAAAAGAAAATATAAAAAAAAATGAGACAATTATGAGGATGACGAGTCAGAGCGATACTATCTAAAGGGTTGTCCACTCACATGTAGCCCAAAAAATGCACATGGTGAAACTTAGCATGACGTCCATGCTACTGATGTGTGAAAACACCTTGGCGTTTTTGTTCTACAATTCCTCGATCCTTGAGTTACAGATCTTGGTCACACATAAGTGACATGTGAAGTTTTGTACATTGAAGCCCAACGAGATCACACAAAGTTTCTTCAGAGTCCGGGTTCAGACGGACGTCTCTGGCCCTGGAGCGTAGTAGGCGAATCCTGCCCCCGAGAGACGGAGCACGTAGGGGCTGAGCGAGCACAAGTCTGCCGATCCTCCTTCCGCCAAGTGGGCCAGGAGTTTGTGGGGAAGGGGATCGGACCTGCGGAGCGACAGCGTCTCCGCGGCGCTAAGATGGAGGTGAGAGGAGTCCGGGCTCATGCTTTTGTAGGATCTACGGAAGGACAGTGGAGTCATCTCAGCCACGCCACCCGGCAACAGCTTCTCATGTTCCTACGCAGAGACAGAGAACATGGCATCATAAAAATAAGTCAAGGGAATTCATGGGAAAAATGAGACCAGAGGAATATAACACATGCAGAGCAACAGAAACAGATGAGAAGTGAGAAGGTGAGAAGGTTTCACACATATAGACAAAAGGGAGGGTTATTTTTAGGAGGTTTAATTATTTTTTTTGGTTTTATTCTGAAAACTGAACAAAAAATTAAAGACAAATAAACTGATCAATGACAAGTAGCCGTCTAAAAAAATATTCCACTATGGTTACCTGTTATGTTAGATTAAACATGCTCATAAAAAAGACAAACTTCTCACTTGCAACGCCACCTTTGAACACCAGGTGTCCCTAGTGTACCGCGTAGGGTTTACCAAACATACTGGACAACTTAGGTAAATATTTTTTTCACATCAGCGTTGGATTAGGTACCATGTGGCCTCGCCTAATAAACAGAACCTTTAACCTTAAGTTTAAGTAAGCTTAAGTCAAGTCAAGTCAAAAAAAAATCCCAACCAGTGGGCAAGGATTTTAAGTAGCCTGTGTCCAATAAAGACGGGGTAAAATCTAATTTGGCTGCTACCCAGATCAAGTTAATTCCCATGCCACATGCGGTGAGCAGCACAGCACACTCCAAACCAAGCACTGCTGAGTTAATTGGGGATTGTGATTCCAGAAGTAAATTTCTCAGGCCCAGACCCCGTCAGCTTGAGACGCAGCGAGACTGCATGCCGCATGCAATGAAAAGCAGCAGGAAGCGTCGTGGCAGCGGCATTAAAAACTTGACACCCCACTGTCAACGCCCCTCTGTGTGCTGTTACCATGGAGACCCTAGCCCACCTAGAGGAGGGGCAGGGTGGGGGTGGCAGTCTAGGGTTTGCTGAGCGGGGTGCTGTGGCTGTGTGACATCATGGAGTCATAGGTCCTAGCAGCGTTTTCTCCGCTGTCTCCCTCACAGGTCCTATCAGGATGGAGCGGCTTCCTCTCACTGGCTTGCCCTCCACCAGCAGGGCCAGGAGCCACACGGCCCTCCAGGGCGCCCACTGTCTTTACCTTCTGTGGGTGATGTTAAAGGAGAGGAAGTGATAAAGGAGTCTAAACTTGATTTGATATTAGAATCTGGTTTGTCAGATGTATTTAGCTTTGCTGGATAGTGATCTGAACGCCAAAGACACGATTTAAAAAGAACATGGCTCTGAGGACCGTTGACCTTAATGAAACTAGGCTGACAGACCTTGGTTTGGGACTGTAAAGATTTTCTGTAAATCAGATTTTGATAATGAGATGGATCGCCACGGTTCGTTACTATCCGTTACTTTAAGAATTTCTCCGGATAAGGAAAGAAAAATTCCGACTACAGCCTGCTTTTAGTCAGACAGTACTGTGACACCTGCGGATGTGTAAGCGGAGGCGCAGCGCTGTGATGATGCGTCTGTCCCCTGCTGACCTACATCACCTGCATGTGTGTGTGTGAGTGTTGAACTTGTGGAAGTATGCACATTATTTTCAATTCGCCAGCGAACAGGACAAAAACAACATAACGGTAAAATGCACACTCTGCGTTGGTGAAAAGCTTCTGACGGCCGCAAAAAATTCTACTTCCAATTTAAAAAATCATCTTGTATCCAAGAAGCACCACTCTATGACCCTGCTATTGTTATCCTGCAGAGTTAATTTGGTTGGATGAATGACGTTATTCATTGTCAGGACTTCTCTGTGCATTTAAAGGAGGCTGTGTGTCGCTGAGTTGCATGTGCGAGGCGCTGCAAACGGTTTTTAATTTTGGTAACTATTAATTTTGGTACTCTAACACGTTACTTTTATTCATAGGTAACGCTGTAACGTAACTAACTACTAACTGTACCCAACACTGATAACCAACCATAACATTATTCATATTGCAGTAGCTACAACCAGGCAATGTTTGCATTTTAAATGTAAATTAATTTTTATGAATGACAAATTATTTGACTACAGTTATTAAGAAACATTTAAGCATAGTGAGAGAATTAAAGATATAAACATCTGTTACATTAAAGGCCTTTCAGCAGCTCTCTATTTAACATAACACATTTATGGAGATAATCCCATGCTAGAGCACTGATATTGGTGCATTTTTGTTTTTAACCAGTAGTTATTTATCTCCCAGAGAGGAAGAGGGTAGGTACTGTGGCAATGGAGACGAAGTAGCCCACAGTGATTAGGAGGAACAAGAGTTAAATATGGTTCTATGAGTTCCATCTCTGGTAATCATTAAGAACAAAATACTAGTATCTGGTGTTTAAGGTAAGAAAGAAACTCACTCTCCAGTAGAAGGATTTTAGTCTAAATTATGAAGTAATACTGCCTTTACCAGAAGGAGGAGACAAATGCGCCGATCTGATGCTTTAAGCTGTACTGTATATAATACATTCTGGGCTTCAATTAATCTTGCATCTAGGAACATAATACCTGATAAAATACTTTCGTTTATAAAAATACAAAGACAATGTGACAACAAGAAAGACATAAAGGCATGGCATAGTGCATGCAACATACATTTCTTAAAAAAGGGATGTATAACACATAATGAATACTGTATATACAATATAATATGTAACTTCTAATTTAACGTGGATATATACCAAACCTCATGGCGTCATCAATAGCTAGTTGTTAGTTTCACATTAGGCAAGGTGTTGAGACAGATAAGTGGTTTACAACGGGACATGCCACCATGCATACAGAGACGAGGGCTTAAAAGAGAGAGTCACCTCCTCTTCCTGCTCCTCTCTCGTCTTTCTGGGCCAATCAGAAACTCATTCTGCTGGAGGACTGAGAAAGCATGAAGATGGTGGATGGCTCCACAGTAAGGCACGGGCGGGTGGACTGCAGTTACCACGAAACAGCGCGTGAATGCAGGGGGAGCAGAGTCAGCACGGGGAGAAGAGAGGAGACAGTAATGAAGAGGGAGGAAGAAAAGGCAGCATGAGGATAAGGTGTAACGGGGGAAAATGAAAGGAAAACGGAGAAAGCAACGGGTGATGGTGTGAATTTTGATTACAGTGATCCATCAGGGCGCAGTGAGAAAGAAGAAAGACAA
Source organism: Planiliza haematocheilus (assembly GCA_005024645.1). Taxonomy (NCBI): domain Eukaryota; kingdom Metazoa; phylum Chordata; class Actinopteri; order Mugiliformes; family Mugilidae; genus Planiliza; species Planiliza haematocheilus. The sequence continues at coordinate 122,539 of SRSE01000940.1, read as the reverse complement.
AAAAAGAGGAGAAAAAGAACAGGAGCAAGAAATCTGTCAGACCTTTCACTCATTTTTGCATTCATGGTGAAGCTTGCTTCACAGGAAGGTAAGGTTAAGCCACAGGGAACATGAAGTCATAGTAAATCTCGCTGACGCTCAAAGCTATTAGGCATCTTAATGGTCTTCCTGGGTGATTAATAGAACGGAACAGATTTGCAATTTACTTTTATGATACGGTACACGCTTGGATTTGAGAAAATTCTCTGTATCATGTAATTTTAGTTAGCGAAAAGAAATATTGTGCCAACGCTACCAAATAACCGTTGAATTTTAAAAAAAGGCAAAAGCAACAATTAGTCATCGGTTAATGGCTTTAGCAAAGCATTTGGAAATAGTTAAAGGGAAAAATATAACATCTAATTTGGGATAAAAGACAATTTAAAGCGTCACTCTGCGGTTGACGCCAAGATCCCACCTGTGCACGTTCGGTGGCTGTGGGACACATGGCTCTGCAGAGGATCTTCTTGATGACATCTGGCAGCAAGCTGACCGTAATAAGGAGGATGATGCTGAGCCAGGCCGGACCGCTGGACAACATCTGCATAAACACGTAGTACATCCTCTGGTAGTTCAGGAAGGGCCTGAGCAGCAACAGGAAAGGAAGGATTTATTAATTTTTTTCCAGAAATGTACTTTTAAAAATGAGCTTTACTGGTGAGTAAAATCAAATCATACCAAATTATACCACCCCAGAGAAGAGAGAAAATAACATAGAAAAGTAATGAGCCCCAGATGACAAAGTGATTGATCCAGGTCCAGTGGTGTGTGTCCAAGGCAAGCTGAAACAAACAGAATAAATACATAGTAAACAATGAAACCGGTCAATAACGTCGTTGTGTTTGTGCAAACTAAGCGGCCGGTGTAGTTATGTTACATAATAAGTGACACGTGCAAGCTTGTTCAGCTATATTATGAGAAGCTCACAGACCTTGAGCGTAACGGTGAACACCAGCACGGTGAAGACGAGGGTCCCGAACGTCCAGTTCCCGAACATCTGCAGAGGAAGGTGAGGAAGAATAGGGTCAGTGGCCTCATCCATCAAACGCCCAAATCACCATGCATCCGTGGGTTAGTAAAAAAAATCTTAAAGTGCATCTGAGAGCACGAGAAATGGAGGGATGAGACACCCTCACATCATATATGTTATATATCTTATAGTTAAGATGTGATCTGTTTGAGAAAGCACATCAAGAATCAAGTATATTTTTCAAATTCGTGGCCTGAAAATACTTTGACTGTTTTCTCTCATTTTTCTACCTGCTGATTTGTTAGAAAGGTTTAATAAGCAGACAGCAGGAGCAGACAGATGGAATGAAAGGGAGGGAGGAGGGTGAATGGATAAGGGGGATCAAGGCGAAGAAACTGGAGGACTTACGTAACAACTACAGCTGGTTGTTGACACCAGTACACCTGTCTTTGCTAGAATCCCTTCTCACATTACTCTTAGTGAGATATATCAGCAGTGTAATGAATAAAAAAAACACACAAACAACCCCAAGTACTTCTAGCACAAACACATGAGCACGCACACACAAACGCACAAACACAGTAGACAAACAGATGTTGGGTCTCAGTCTCTAGCACGTATTAGTATCAAATCATCTACTACCACAATGACACACGAGGATAATGTGGGGAAGCGTCTAAGATTTCTACCATGTCAGTGGCAAGATCGGGTGCTGTGCAGGATTCAGGGCTTTACAGAGATTAGGGGGAATAATGGAGCACTGGAAAACTACACATTCAAATGGAAGTGCATGGATGATGCGAAGTGAGGACGGGTGAAACCGGATGAAACGGTCAAACGGAAAGCATAAGGGATACGACAGGAACTAAAAGGGCGTGAAAGACAGAGAGAGCTGACAGGGAGGGAGACAGGCTTACCATCTGTGTGTTGGTGGTCATAAGCTGAAGGAGGAGGAGGAGAAGAAGAAGAAGAAGAAGAAGAAAGAGAAAGAGGAGGAGGAGAACAGAGAGGAGCAAAATAAAGAGAGAGGAAGCAGAGATAAGAAGGGGGGAGAAAAGAGAAAAGAATCAGGACAAAGGGTAAAAATGAATTTCAGGATGTTTCAACTTAAAAAACAGGACCGAGGGCAATCAAAAACAGTTGACATGATACAAATTAACAATACAGAGAAAGATGCTACTGCGTTGCCGACATGAATGGAGATCCAATGTTGCTGACCAACGACGAAGGGGCCCCAGGACAGAAACTTTACTCTTACTCTAAAGTAATAACAAGTGGACCCAGTGCATTTAACTCCTCTATAATGACAATCCAATGGAGATGAGTGAGTGTTCATAAAGACAGCACTTACTTCGTATCCATTATCCCCTCTTTAATTCTCTAAGTGGACTGCTCTGTGCCTACTCACATCATGAGAGCCCTCACTGCCTCTGTTTGCGCTGAGATAGAGGCTCACCTGGCCATTGCTGGTGAAGGTGGTGTTGTCGAACAGGAAGTAGGCACCGAAGAAGAAGATAACGGCGTCAAACACACCCAGGCACGTCCAGTACAGGAAGACGGGCCAGCGGAGGAGGGAGTTCTTAGCGATGTCCCTGAGAGCGTCCGGAGGAAAGACAGATCAGGCAAGAGCCTTTCATCCCAACGGTCATTCACGCAACACAAATAATATTCTGACAGACAACACTTGGGGAGCGGGTGACTTATTCCGACCTCACCTGTACAAAGAGGGATCCCTCTTCAGTGTCTCCATGGTGACATGCTGCTCAACCAGGCTGTACAGGAGGATGGGGAGCGAGGTGAAGCTGATGTTGTACAGTGTCAAATAAGCGGTGTCGTACAGAGGCTGCAGGGAGGAGGCGACACAGACAGAATCAGAAATGTAGAAGCCATCATTGAATTTAGACGCACGTACTGTCAACTCTTGTGTGCTCGATTGAACGAACGAACATTGAGCAAACAAATGGATTTAAGTCATTTAAGTAACTGCCATTAAGTAGGGGAACCTTAAAGAGGATGAACTTAGGGTCTGTATAATTGGCCAGCGTAACACAAATACGTTTTTTTTTACTGTCAGTCAAGCAAATCTACTCTAGAGGAGTCGTAGAATTAAAACATATAAAGCTGGACTGGAGCTCAACATGTACCTTTTAATATTTATTTGGAACTTATGACAAATATTTGTATATTAGGGGAACAACCTCGACCTTATTTCTGTCACAAAATACGATCGTTTACTCACTCATATAACTTTGGTGTCATCTGGAGTTGTTCAGAAGATATTTAATTTAGATCTGCGTATATCTATATAGTGGGAGTGACTGTGGCACCGAAACACAGCCTCCAAATAACTCATTATCTGCTGCAAAACTCATTCATTTCACCAATATTTTGTTATAATACGCTAGTGCTATTCCCCGTTGAGTCCAGAGTTACCTGTTATCATCATCCAGGGTCTGTAGATTGACCTACTAACCTCTGACCTGGATGATGTCATCTTTGAGCGTCATGCACCCCCAACGTGGCTTGTTTACCTGTAATTTGCTACGGCTAGGTTTTTGCAACATTGGCTGAATATTTTTCTGATTCTGCGGTTGTTGGACGCCGACTTTTATTTTATGTTTATGATGGACGTCCTTACCATTTTGAGCCAGAGCTCGCTGAAAGGGGGATGCGGAGACAGAAAGAGGAAGAGCTGGCAAACAAACTGCTGCACATCCACGAATAGATAACAGGTAACTCAGGACTCAAGGGGAATAGCATTAGCGTATCAAAACGAAATATTGGTGAAATGAACAAGTTTTGCAGCAGATAATGAGTTATTTAGAGGCTGCGTTTCGGTGCCCCAGTCACTCCCACTATATGGATATACGCTGATCTAATTATCGTCCGAACGACTCCAAATTACACAAGTTATATGGTTAAATGAAAGTATTTTATGCCAGAAATAAGGTCCCAGTTGTAAAAAACAACCTGGACGTTCACCTTTAACTACTCTTTTACTCTTATACTAGTCTGAATACTTCACTATATTCATGTTAATGTGTTAATTTTGTTTGAAACATGATTAAGAAAGCTGGCTCTGTGATCTGAACGAGCTGAACTGAACAGAATCAGGTTCTAATTTGATCTGAATTACTAAATGAGTTCACTTCTGTGAGAATACCTCATCAGTGCACACACTGTATTTTATATAGTATTATAGTACGCACCTGCTGGGAGAACCCGCAGAAGAACTGATACAGGAACTGAGGGAAGATGAAGCATACATTCTGGAAAGATTTAAGAGGAGAAAAGCAAACAACAAACGGAGAAATTGATAAGCTTGTGACAAGTACGAGTGAAGCGATTTGAAGAGTCTAAAAATGCCACTATCTACACATTTCTGTTTATGCACAGACTGCGCGCTATAAGCTCACTGAGTGGGCCGCAAAGAGCTGGCCTGCCAACAGGAAAAAATGAATCAGTTGGCAGTCCGCTGCTTTCTGTGGAAGCCGCCCACGCCGATCATCACGGCCGCGAATCCGGGAGAATGTTGCAGCAGGGATTCAAGAATCCAGTAATCTGTCAGTGTAGCCGCACAATCTGGGTCTTTATAACCGAGTGCTTCACTGGGAATTACGATAAAGTGATTAAAATGTGTGAGCCACTGGAGTACGCAAGGCGCCCCCCACCCTCCCCCTCCGCTCCCATCTGGTACCTTGTAGAAGAAGTACTGAACGAGCTCTGCAATTCGGATGTAGTAGTAGTGGCCGTGAACAAGTAGCATCTTCTTCAGGTGTTTAAACTTTGGGATGGCATAGTCGCTGTTCCTCGCTGCCTGTCGGCCTTCTTTACCCATGATGCCTGAGGGAAAGAGAAAGAATAACAGTGTTCAAATACCGCTATTATATATTCTTCTTTCTAAATATCAGACGTTCTGCTGAACTCACCAATGCCCACATGCGCTTCCAAGATCATGCTGACATCGTTGGCTCCATCGCCAATGGCAAGAGTAATGGGGTGCTCCTTTGACGCTTTAATCAGCTTCACGATCTGCAGAAACACATCTCGGTCAGTACCACTGCGGCCGGGCTAATGACGAAGGTTCCCCGAGTCGGTTTGCAAAAAAGGAAACTTCCGTCACCTGTGCTTTCTGCAGTGGCGCCATGCGACAGCAGAGCACGGCGCTACAGTTGCGACAGATCTCTAAAAAGATCTCTCTGTAGTTGCCAGCGCCCTCGTGGTTGGCCTTCAACACTGCAGAGAGGGTGGCCCCGTCGATAATCAGACCAAAGTCGAGGCAGTCTACTGACAACCTGTAGGAACATGCCAGAGACTCATCAACGGGGAGATTTATCTACCAGCTGTCCGCACGTCAAGTGCACATACACAATAGATCGCGCTCATGTGCTTCCTGTGTATCATACTGCAGATACATTATCTCATACCCAGAAATAGAGCGCTGTCTGAGAACGGTCCGGTTTAACTCAAATAGGACGTCGTGTAGACTCTGCTCCTCCGTGCGTTTTTTGGTCAGCTCCAGGATCTGCGTGCTGCGACGGAACAGCTTGCTGGCGTAGCAGGTAGCCGCCGCCGTCTCCATCTTGTCCCCTGTCAGGACCCAAACCTTCATCCCAGCCTTGTGCAGCGACTCGATGGTGTCTGCGGCTTTCTCCTGGAGCCTGCGCGTCAATAAGTCAATAGGTGTTTCAGCATCCACTGGCGTAGGCTGAAGCATCCATCAAAGCTTTAATCAATCCTTTACCAACTGGTGATAACTTATCAATGCATGGCCACCCCTCTCCCTGCCCATCAGCAGTTTATCTATTAGGAAATGAAACTGTCACTCAGCTGATCAATCAGTTAGGGTCAATACCTAAGTCTACCTTTCATAAAATCAAACGGTGGAGGATAAAACAGAAAAAGAAACAAAAGGAATGGAAGTATTTATAGTAAGTCACCTATCAGAGCTAAAAGAACAGACCTTTTTTGCACTCGTGAGTCATAACAATCCTTCGAAGACAGCTTAATGATTCATTAATCTTCCCTTCTGTCCCCCTGCTGCTGCACTGTTTTTAAATCTTTCCCTTCTTCTCTCTCTCTCTCTCTCTCTCTCTTTCATCGACCCACCTGTCCTCCACGGCTGTAGCTCCCAAAAGGACAAAATCCCTCTCGATGACGTCATAGGCCTGCGCTAGCCTCTGCTCCCTGTCCTGCAGGGCCAGCTTGGCTTCATTCAAGTGATGACACGCTTCCTCATACTCGGACACTGACAACCTTCGATAGGCGACGCACAGAGTCCGCAGCCCCTCCTGGCGTTGCGGTGGAGAGAGAGAGTGACAGAGATTAATAGATTTGTGACTTCTAATGCAACAGATGCCAGGTGGTATCATGTGCGTCACGGCTGGTTTGTTTGATCAATGGCAGCTCTGGAAGGACAACACTAATACTTTTATTGCTATTGGGATTTTTACCATTTTGCTGAGACTGAGCAGCATTTATATTCATTTGCAGTTGCATTTGTGGCCCGTCAGATCAATGCAAGCCCAGTATTTAGTCTGTATTTAGTATCTATTCCAGTTTGGAGGCCAGGAAATACCTGGCTCCACTATCTCCACCAAGTAGATGTAAACGTAAGGTGCCAATCAGCAGATCAACTGTGACGGAAAAAATCTGAAGGCCACCTGTCATTTTGACAGATTGCAATTCACACCCCTGACCACTTGGTGGCGAGTGAGATTATTAATTGGCTTTTGTCTCTAATCGCAGTTTGCGTTCAAAACATCGCGGAACTTTTATCAGTGCACAATATCCTGGTATTAGACTGATGCACATGTCAGGGCTCGGCTAACCAGAGACATCTATATAATACACTATATTACCAAAAGTATTCGCTCACCCATTCAAATGATCAGAATCAGGTGTTCTAATCACTTGGCCTGGCCCCAGGTGTATAAATTCAAGCACTCAGGCATGCAGACTGTGAAACAAGACATTTGTGAAAGAATGGGCCGCTCTCAGGAGCTCAGTGAATTCCAGCGTGGAACTGTCATAGGATGCCACTTGTGCAACAAATCCAGTCGTGAAATTTCCTCGCTCCTAAATATTCCACAGTCAACTGTCAGCTCTATTATAACAAAATGGAAGCGTTTGGGAACAACAGCAACTCAGCCACGAAGTGGTAGGCCACGTAAAGTGACGGAGAGGGGTCAGTGGATGCTGAAGCGCATAGTGCAAAGAGGTCGCCGACTTTCTGCACAGTCAATTGCTACAGAGCTACAAACTTCATGTGACCTTCAGATTAGCCCAAGTACAGTACGCAGAGAGCTTCATGGAATGGGTTTCCATGGCCGAGCAGCTGCAGCCAAGCCACACATCACCAAGTGCAATGCAAGGCGTCGGATGCAATGGTGTAAAGCACGCCGCCACTGGCCTCTAGAGCAGTGGAGACGCGTTCTCTGGAGTGATGAATCACGCTTTTCCATCTGGCAATCTGATGGACGAGTCTGGGTTTGGAGGTTGCCAGGAGAACGGTACATTTCAGATTGCATTGTGCCAACTGTGAAATTTGGTGGAGGAGGAATTATGGTATGGGGTTGTTTTTCAGGAGCTGGGCTTGGCCCCTTAGTTCCAGTGAAAGGAACATTGAATGCTTCAGGATACCAAAACATTTTGGACAATTCCATGCTCCCAACCTTGTGGGAACAGTTTGGAGCGGGCCCCTTCCTCTTCCAACATGACTGTGCACCAGTGCACAAAGCAAGGTCCATAAAGACGTGGATGACAGAGTCTGGTGTGGATGAACTTGACTGGCCTGCACAGAGTCCTGACCTGAACCCGATAGAACACCTTTGGGATGAATTAGAGCGGAGACTGAGAGCCAGGCCTTCTCGACCAACATCAGTGTGTGACCTCACCAATGCGCTTTTGGAAGAATGGTCAAAAATTCCTATAAACACTCTCCTCAACCTTGTGGACAGTCTTCCCAGAAGAGTTGAAGCTGTAATAGCTGCAAAAGGTGGACCGACATCATATTGAATTCTATGAGTTAGGAATGGGATGGCACTTCAGTTCATAGAATGAGTAAAGGCAGGTGAGCGAATACTTTTGGTAATATAGTGTATATATGTATGTCTACGTCTATGCGGCTAATGGCAGTCAGTCAGTCAAAATGACAGACAGCGCAACCTGTTTGGTGCTAGGTTGATTAGGACAGCAATGCAGTGAGCTCAAAGATGCTAAAATGCATCTAAAGAGCTGAGGCCCAGAGTTTAATGAAGCATGTTGCCCCTTTTCTCCTTACACACATGTAATTTAATTATCGCTAATGTAAATATATTTATTTTTTAAGCCATAGGGGTATTTTAGCCTGATGAATATTTTAAATGTCATCTTTGTAAGCGCTCTATATTTTGCTAAATTTAATTGTTGCTGGAAGCATTTAAAAATGTAAAAAAGCATCTTTTTGAGACTTGTGTTGATGAAATCTGACATAACTTGAACATCAAATAAAGCAGCACCAACCTAACACATGCTGGCCAAACTACTGTGCGCTTACCACGGCGTTCTGCTCCACCCGGGCTTTCACTTGCTCCACCTTTCCTGACACCACCCGTGGAAAAATGGACGAGTCTGCACCCTTGCAGAACAGCAGGTACTCTCCTGAGAGGAACGAACATGCAAACAAACCACACAGATTTTTAAGCAAGCTGCAAGTTTTTATTTTTAAATAATATTTAAACGCAGCTCAGGGCCGTGAGGACGTCTTACCTGAGCTCGACTTGACAATGACGCTCATTCTCCTCCTGACAGAGTCAAAGTTCAGTACGTGAAGCAGCTCAAACCTGAAGGAGGGACAGCGTTAGCATGTAAGGATCAGCTTTTTTAATATACAGTGCGTATATCGACATTCTCAAATGTTCCCCTAGCTCCTTTTACTAAGGACCTTTCGTCCAACTTTTTGAGTACCACTTCTTATAAAGTGCAAAAACAGCAAGAGTAAGAACGCTCCAGAACCTTCGCCTTTCCATTACCTCTAAAATGCACCCTCCCTCCCTTCCTCTGCACCCCTGCTTCCTTAAAATAGCTCTATTGACAGGCCACTGCAGAGAGTGATGGAGAGAGAGAGAGAGGGCGGCTACACGAACACATCCTACAGATGAAAAACATTTAGACACTTCCCACGAAACCCCTCTCTATTGGAATCTTGCTGGCTTCCACTCTTACCCGATCAGCTGGAGTCCTTAGATACGATCGAGCGGTTTCTAAAAACAACCCCTCTGCCCACTCCTTAGCGGTTTGTGGGTGTTTTTTTTCTTTCTTTTTTTTTGTAACCTTGCTGAACATAAAACACAAGCTGAAGGCCGTTCCCCTTCAGGCAGCTGATGTATTGCCACATCTCCATCAAGTGACTGACTCCTTTTATGTCCTGTGGCGTAAACACAAGAGACGTTTAGTGGACCAACCTTTCAATCTCATCATCTTTGTTGAGGATCTCCATGTAGTTGTCTTTCAGCCTCAGATAGGTGTAGCCCAGCCTGGCAACAAGAGGCAATAAGGGTTTAATAAAAGACACATAATATACGCACGAGACCAGCTGTGAAAGCAATACATGAGAGTGATGCTGCGATGGTGCATATTTGATGTGATATACATGTGTCTGCTGCTAGACTGAAAATAGCTCCGTGTTACTTCAAGTCCTAGCAAAGAAAACAAGTAAATACAATCAAGGGAGTCTGCGTTTTAAAGCTAATTAGTTGACCCATTTGGAAGTTTTCCACCAGGAATGTTTCGGTTTTACTGGCCAACTATTAGTACGAACACACTGTATTGTAGGAAATGCTGAACCAATTTATTTTTTGTGTGTGTCAGAGACCCTGTGATTTTTTTTTTTTTTTTTTGCTAGCGACAGCACCCCAGCTGTGCCAGCACTGTGCTCTGATTGTAATCAATGAAAAGGGCTGTGTTTGTGACACAGAACTAATGGCAGTCTGAACCCGGCATAACCGGCCTGAATTAAAGAACCCCAGTTTCACCGTCGACTGCCGGGACACATTTTAATGTGCACCAGCTTGTCGTCACGTTGGCTTTACAATCAAACAATGAGCATGAGGTGGATCTTAGTGGACCGTTGTAATTAAATAGTGCAGCGATCTTTTTTCTTATAATCGACCCTAATTACAGGAAACCACAGATGGTAAATATACAGAAAATATAATGGGTTCCTTTATTGAGTGTTGCTGGACTGGCTAAGTCAGCAAATGAAGAGCTGGCACATTAGGTTTTGGTAAAATGCGTGGGTGAGATTTCATTTCAGAGATTGACTGCAAAATATTTCAGTCAAGTATTAAACAGAGGTGGACAGAGTACACACCTTCATTACTTGAGTAAAAGTACAGATACTCCTAGTCAAATATTACTCCAATACAAGTAAAGGTAGCTTAGTCAAAATAGTACTTAAGTAAAGTACTTAGTATCTCAGGAAACACAGGAAAGGAAAGTAGCTTTATACATTTTATACATTATACAATCCACTCTACAATCCACAGCCTCACTTTCTCTTGCAAACAGTTTCTCTCTCTCTCTACAAGCTCATACAGTTATGTTTAGGCTACAATGTTCATCAGCAATTTAACAAACATTAAGCTAGCTAACGTCAGTAGATACTTTATACACCTCGACGTGCGAGTTCTTGTAGGCCGTGATATAATTTGTTCGCGGTAAGCACAACAAACATTTCATCTGAAACGAATCACTTTTTGAGGGAAAAATCGCAAATGTGTTTTTCCAGGTGTTTCTCCAGTTTCTTCCTGCATTGCATACTGCAGGTACGACAATATGACTAAGACAAACCATATGCGAACCAGCAGAAACTGTTTATTTTCTCAGAATTGTGAATAAAATAAAATAAAATAAAAAGAATAAATAAATAATCAGCTGACGTAAGCTCAAAAGTAGCAAGTAACGAGAGCATCAACAGAAATGTAGTGGAGTAAAAAGTACAATATTTGTCCTTCAAATGTAGCGGAGTAAAAGTAAAAGTATCCCCCAAAAATAATACTCAAGTAAAGTACAGATGCTCAAAAACTGTACTCAAGTAAATTTACTTCATTACTGTCCACCACTGCTATTAAATGTGGAAAATGGGAGAATATGACATTACAGAGCAAGTCCTATATCTTTGTAAACAAAGAAATACACCTTGAGCCTGACAGCAACGCCAACCAAACTAAAGATTCACTGCTTTATAATTTGGTGTCTTGGTGCGTTCACCTTTTCATTCCTTCCACCAGAGCAACCTCATCCGGTGACGAAGAGATGTAGAAGGAGGTGGGCCTGCCCTGGTGGATGCCTCTCTTGATGCCGTCCACCGTCTCCTCCTCCTTCACCTGCACCGTGTGGCACAGACACAACGCCCGGAAAAACAGATCCTCGTGTTCCTGCAGACACACAAGCATACCCTTTTTTATTTCTTAGTGAAGATCAAAGGTCACAACAGAAACAAAACCGAACTAATCCTCGGGCTCTGTGCCATTTTTTTTTGGACCTGACTGATTCAATAAAGTCGCTGCTGTGGTGTCTTTGCACAACCTTTCTCAAAAAACGTCCTTTCTGCACATTTAAGTTTTGGCAGGGAGCGCTCTTATCTCTGTCTCTAGTCATCTCAGGTGGCGACTGCTGCACATGCTGACGGCACAATTTTTATTTTATTAAATGTAAACTAATCTTTGTTGCCACTGACTTAAATGCAGTCTCATCACTTATCTGCACGCCAGAGGGAAAATCAAACACTCACAGTTGGCTTCACAAAGAAAAAGTTTCCATGAACTGGATGTACAATACACTGATCTGCCACAACATTAAAACCACTGGCATGAGAAGTGAATAACATTGACCATCTTGTGACAACACAACGTTCTGCTGGAAAACTTTTGGTCCTGGCATTTGTGTGGATGTTACTTAGACATGTAGCACCCACCTAGACCAGACCAGACACCCCCACCCCATAGCAATGACACTCCTTGATGGCAGCCGCCATCCCCAGCAGGATGCTGGAACAGGAACTCAGTTTAATTTGTAAAACACACACACTTACTCTCCTGTATCCTCCAGGTGAAGAATCAATCATGTCTATACTGGAGGCAGCGCTGAGGATTTGTCCGTTGCAAATCGCATGCGGGATGTAGACGTTCCCATCGACGCAGCACTCGATAAACTCCATGTTGTTCTCAGTCAGAGTGCCTGTCTTATCAGTAAACACATACTCCACCTGGGAGAGAGGAGGAGGAACAGGAAGTGAGGGCATGTCTACACAATGTACACATTCAGATAATGTAACCAAATATCTCTATATGTGTGTGTGTGCTGATGTACCTGTCCCAGCTCTTCATTCAGGTCAGAAGTGTTCACCTGGGCACCCTCTCCCAGCTCTTCGTCAAACATGTCCTCGTCCCAGGTGATGAAATAGGAGCCGAGGAATTTCTGCATTTCCACCGTCACGTACATAGACACAGGGATGATGTAGTTAAACAAGACCATGAAGGCCAGGAAGTCTGTGAAGGCTCGGATCACCTGAAGTAGGGAGGAAGAAAAACAACAGATATGTAGTTTGAGATGAACTGGCTGATTTTGTTTTTTAACGTAGGGGATAGTGAACGCACCACATGCCGCTGGCGCTCGCTCTCCGTCCGGTGGTTGTACCAGGGCTCGTCCCGGTCTGGAGACCACTGCCAGGCGTATTTCAGAACAGTGTTGATCACCGCTTTACTGATCAAGATGCACAAGTACACTATCAGGAAGGCATTCATCGACCTGCAGAGACAAAGAGTTGGGATCGTGCTTTGGGAAATGAACCAAAGAAAAAACTCTAAATCATTCAGCGAGAGGATATTAGTCATACTTTTCTACAGCGGAGCGCTTCTGAGATTTCGACTGGTAATTCAGCGCCATCTTTGTCTCCATGCCAGTGTAGACTGCAACCCCTGTAGGGAGAGAAACGCAGCTATAATGACAAATACTCCTTCATATCAGCCTTTCCTTAACACCAATAACTGTCCAGAATCACTGAGCAGACTGAATCTATATGGTACTACCATAAATATGTTGTGTGTTCTTCAGTGTGGCTCCTCTAAGGAGCAAGTTCTCAGCCCCAAGTGGTCTGCAAGAATGGACGAAATTCAGGAATTGTTTATTTGATAATCAAAAATAATAATGAATCTGAGGAACAAAAAGTGTGCTCTGCAAAAGAAAGGTAAGACAGAAAACCAAACAAGATGCTTTTAAAAACAGCAACTCCACAAACAAAGCGCACCCACCTTGCCACAGGCTCTTCTTTGTCCTTGTAAATATTGATGCGTCCCACAAATCTGGACAAAGTCACGACAAAATCAAATCAAAACATAACGCGGCAGTAGGGTTAGAGCTTGTTACGAGCTCGGCGTATGAAGATGCATCAGTGAGCACGTGTCAGACTCACTTGTAGAGGTCGGGCTGCGGTTGTTCACATTCAATAGTGGCATGTAGCGAATCCACCTCCTGCTCTGTTCTAAAGGCCATGGTATCTGGTACAGCATAATAGGTCTGAGACAGAAAGGTTGGAGGACGGGGGAAGAAGAAGAAGACAACAGAGGAAAATGTCACCCACAGCCGCTAATGAGAACAGGGTTCATTTGACGCCTTAGCCTCTGCGGGTTTTCTAAATGTCTGGGAGAAAAGGGAAGGGAGCGAGATGAGCTGTAATGGAGTGCTCCCCGGGGTCAGCAGGGGACACATGCTGGGACGGACGGTGAGCAGCACGTGAGGGGGGAGGGGGTCGACCTGAGGGCTTGTGTGAGGGGGGTGGGCTGAGGGCTGTACGCTACGATGGGAGTGTGTGCCTGTGTGCTCGGCCATGCGTACGGTGGCGTGAGTGACACCAAAGAACATCAGAGGAAAAGTGAAATGCAGGCGTGACGGTGTGTGTGTGTGTCACCTACATCATTATGCATTTGTGACAGAGTGTGCGTCTTTACTGAATTAATTAACCTGCTGCTTGTTTTTTTATTCATCACTGTTAGCGGTTGACATTTTATATTCAACTTTAACGTTATATTTACCATATGCAGTTTTAATATTACAGTCACATCATAGGCATTATGCACTTTTCATGTGATTCCATGTGCAAACTGAATCCCACCCTGGTGACAAATCAGTTTGCAGGTCAGTCTGTCTCATCCCTTTCTGGGAAAAGAGAACAAATGCAACCTTGGAAAGGAACGCTGGCTTCACTGGTAGACAAAGCTGAACACAGCTCCTAAGCCACCTGTCTTTCTCTGCAGGGAGGGGCATGAGAGGTGGAATGTACAACTCCTCATTGCCGCTCTTTTTCTGTCTTCGGGAGGCACAAGTGCTGCAAGTTTATGTAAGGATTACTGCCATAAATATCTCTGAAGACATCCTCCCTCGTCTATCGACTTTTACAGACATTTCCACCACCTTAGTAATAGTATCGAATACGATTTACAATTATATTTGACGAAAGAAGCCAAAAAAAGAAGCATATTTGAACATCTGAAGCTAAATCTACCCACCCACATCACCCAAATTACTATTTATCAACGTAATATTAACTGTTAAATGAATTAAAAAACTGCAACAAATACAAATACAGCCTGTTTCTAAACTGTAATTTAAAGCTCTCACGCTGTCAATAGGTTAGATATGAATGAGGACACTGTTTTACATGAGAAAAATACAAGCTGGGTGAACAGGACGGCAAGTGAGACCATGGCTAATTTTCTCTATTACGTAGATTTGCCGTAAATAATACATCTTTTTTTTTTGACAGGGCGCCAGTGTTGTTTTCTTTTGTTGCTACTGAAGCATTAAAAGTATTCCCAGCAATAGTATTATTCTACTGTATTACATAACCAGCGTTTTTCTTTCTGTGAGTAGGCCCACATTGTTTGCTTTCAAGCCTGGATGTCACGTTGCATAAGACGGCCTTAAATCCAGCTCATTAATATCTTAGACTTTTTACAATCAAGGTGTTTTAAGCGATCAGAGATGGAAGTTACAAAACCTTGTGACTAGACTCCCCGTCCAAGCTGGTGGTGGTGACATAGCAGGTCCCATCATAGCGGCTGGAGGAGAGGAGGATGAGGTCGCAGGGGAAAGTCTCGTCCTCCCTCACCATGACGACGTCCCCCACCTGACCGGAGAGAGCAGACACACCCCACAGTGGCTTTCACGTCAATAATAAATGAGAAGGCTTTTTTTTTTTCTTTCATATGAAAACAGAGAGTAAAAGACAACCAGACAGACCTGCGGGTAATCGTCTGCTCATCCTTTACCATTCCTTTTTTTTTTTTTTTTTTCTAAAGGATTGAGAAGTTGCATAACGGATTATGCGAGGAGAGCAGCTTAAACTCTGATAAATCCCATCTCCACGGTGACCATACACATGACACGCGCTCTCTGATTTTGCATGATTAATGTATTCATCATTATTCCTGCTCCCAATTCGCAGTCTAATCCCTTTCTTTGATCTACGGCGGTGAGAAACCTTGGTACAGAAATAAAAAAAGAAACACTGGAAGAAAGAGGGACAGATGGCGAGAACAGTGGAAAGAAGGATGAGAGGAAGAAGGAAAGGACAGCAACAGTGACAGACAAAGCAAGACAAAGATAAAAAGAGTTTTTTTTTGTTTTTTTGGTGCATGTGGATGTCGAGCGGCTCTCTCAGCCAATGAAAACGGGGGAAAACTACTGCATAAACTACATCGCTCTGCAGCCGTTAAGACTTGGCAGCCGTACTGAAGCTATATTCTGATCTGACCCTCAACATCCCACACAAGCCCTGTGCAGTCAACAACAAACGCAGACGCAGCAGAAATTAGATGTACCGGCGCCCGCTACATACCTGCCTACACAACGGTAAAATAAGACTGAAAAACAGTGTACGGTATCTACGCAGTGACATAGGAGGCGGCGAGGAAATCTGACACTGTTTTCATTCACGCTTTGATGATACAGGAGAGATTTCTGCTGAGAAGAATAGCGGCTAAATGATGCTGGTTCATGGTTTTTCGCAGAAGTCCTGAAATTCAGATCTGGAAAAAACTGGAAATGAAACCACAACAAAACTAATGAGTGTCTCATTTCGCCTACTCCATAAGTGCTTTACCATTCTTGCTACTGTTGTTCTATACACCGATCAGGCATAACATTATGACCACTGAAGGGAGAGTATGGATGATATTTAAGCATGTAGCACCCACCTAGACCAGACCAGGTACCCCCACCCCATAGCAATGACACAGCAGATGGCAGCAACCATCCCCAGCAGGATGCAGCCTGACACAGGCACAAAAATGGTTTAGAAACAACTAAAAAAGATGCTGACTTGGACTCCAAATTCACTACATCCCAAACTGATCCACAGAGGCCCCTCCCTCAACCCATACGACCCAAAGGCCCCCATGAGCACGCTCTGTTGCCAGACACCACAGGACACCCTCAGAAGGCCCATGTCCATTCTCTGATGAGTCACAACTGTTTTGGTGGCACTAAGGGAGACCTACACAATATTAGAAAGGTGGTCATAATGTTCTGACTGATTGGTGTACACTCTGCAATCTGTCTTTTTTTGATGGTGCCATACAAAATGATCCAATAAACTCATATTATGTGTGGTGAATTTAGAATATATTTTTCTTTTTGCAACAAACCATGAACTATAAATGGATCAAATACAACACTGAACCACCTCCACTGACAATAATTAGCCAGAGCCGCACCACTTATTCAAGCAGTAGCAGTCAGTTCTAAACAATGATGGGGAGTTGGGGTTTATTAGGAACACCTGCAGGTGGGAATCACCTGAATCTCACATGACTATGGTATATAATTAGAAAGAAAAGTCCCGCAATGGGGAAATGACCAGATTTGGATCATTAACCAAAGACTACTCAGAATATCTAAATTAGCCACAACTTGCTGTGTCATGTTCCTTCAGGACAATAAACATGGGCATGAGCTGTCTTAAGAGTCGACTCCAAGTCCATAGCCCCCAATACATGCAATATTTACTACAGCTTCAGTGATGTATGTTTAAACTGCAGTACCGAGATGCTTCACAAGATTATCTTCAAACTCTTTTTTTTCTTTGCTTGATTTGGTGACAGGTGGAAATGTGACCTTTAAAAAGCATTTCAGCTATAAATGACACACACACACACATACGCTGACCACAGGGCAGTAAACACACCTCGGGCAGCTCATCTGTCCGAAATTAAAAATAAAGAGGAATTTAGATTTCTACGAAGCCAAAAAACACGGGCTGCGTGGATTCCTCAATTCACACTTTAACAAAGACGACTTTTATTTAAATAAATGTCACTTAGGTCATTATCTGTCACAGTATAAGGCACTGAACACAATGATGAGCGAGCCTTTTACCCACTGATGAAAATGTCTGGGTGTAAATACAGACTGCTAAATGAAG
The DNA here is from genome assembly GCA_005024645.1 of Planiliza haematocheilus. Taxonomy (NCBI): domain Eukaryota; kingdom Metazoa; phylum Chordata; class Actinopteri; order Mugiliformes; family Mugilidae; genus Planiliza; species Planiliza haematocheilus. Next base: position 105,068 of record SRSE01000940.1, on the reverse strand, counting down.
CGGTTGCCACTGGGTTCAGAGATTGCTGATAACAGAACATTTCCTTCTGCTGCAGTCTAACACTGAACAACTTTTAGTGGCAAAACACAAGTGGACTTTTATTACGATGCAATTAAAGGAGCTGCAGATACGTTTCGTCAGCGATCTTAGCACTTCCTGCTATCGAACATTTAAACTGAACTGACATTTTTTGATAGTGGATCAGTTTGGGATGTTGCAAGAAAAAGAGGAAGCAGCCACAGTGAGCTATTACGCGAAGAGCTGCCGGCGCGGTAGGCTGCAAACAACAAAAGTAATTCCTTTCACGGCACCCTGCTCATTACAGACTTGTCTTTAGCTACACACAGAATGGCTGGCAGTGGCTGCACATGTCACCAAATCAACTGGGATTGAAATGTTTGATTTAACACGTGTTTTGTAGGAACGGCGATACTCATACGATCAAACATCCACAAAATACAGGAAATACCGTGAGTCAAGAAAAAACTGGACGTGAGAAAGACGAACTTGAGCCAGTAACGATAAAAAAAAACACCTAAAGAAAAAAATCGCAGCCATGACGATGCATCAACGCCGGGTTTAAAATCATTTTCAAGAGGCAGACTGAGCCGAGCCTGCCTAGTGATCTGCTGTTGCATCAGAATGACATAAGACAACATCGGGGTATGATGCCAGGAATATCCTAACTCATGAAATACATCAACCCCGCTCACCTTCCAAGGGACTCTTATGTGGTGCGCCAGGGGACAGCCAACTGCATTTTCAGGGCAATTAATTGGAGGGGAAGAAAAGAGAGGGTAAAGAGAGGCAGAAAGAAAGAAAGAAAGAAAGTCAGAGGGAGCTGCAGAGAGGAAGGGAGGGTGCGGGCGACAGTTATAGAGAAAGTGAGCTATGCAGCACTACGGCAGTGTTGCTTTTTGGCCTCAGGTGCTACACTGCTCTAATGAGGCCATTCTTACCCGTAGCTTGTGACTTTGCGTCCTCACCACCTTCCCCTGCTGCACCACGTCCACCGGACACTCGTTTATGGAGCAGTCAGCCTTGTGTCTGAGCCAGTCCTCGTAGCCCTGAGAGAGATACGGCAAGGGAGGCACAGGAAACAAGTGTGTAAGAGAAAAGGACGAGAAAGTGTTCAGCAGCAGCGGGGCGAAACAGAGAATATAGATTATTGTGCGGAGAGAATTGGGGCCAGAGTAGAGCGCACAAACAAAAAAAATAAATAAAAGGCAGAGAGGTGAAAGTCACGCTGTAATTAATTAGCATTGTGCTCCCGAAGCTTAGTGACCTGTTTCCTGGATTTCTAGCCAACATGTCATGTTTTAGATTTATGTGCCGGTAAAGCTCAGGCTTCCTCAGCCAGAAGAGCTCGATCTATCACTGATAGTACGCTATCCCTCAGTACCGCGACACAGCAGAGAGGGGATGCATCTTCCAGTGGCGCGGGATGCTCATCTCGGGTGATTAACAGAGGAGACCATTCATTATCATATTTCCCACATCACCAGACATATTCAATGGCATCGCTGGGAGAGGAATGTGTATATACAGATAATAGAGCAGTGTGGATTGGTAGTGTGTGTTTGTGTGTGTGTGTGTGTGTTCGACGGGAGTTCTCGTGTGAAGTGGATCGCTGTGGGCAATATTTCCCGGAAACGTGAGTGCATTTGTGTGTGTCCTACCTGTTTTATGGCGGTGACAGTGATAACAAAGAAGAGGGGCAGGCCGCTGGTGACTGGGCTGGTGGGGGTGTCGATGATAAGCTGCAAGAGAGGCAGAGAGGGAGAGAGAGGGAGTGAGGAACAGCAGGAGGAGGATGTAGAGTATGGGGGAGGGTGGAGAGGGGAGAGGATGCCAAGCACACTCAGTTTGGAAGTGCAGCAGGGGAAAAGGCATCAAACACGGGTCTAGCACGGTTCACATATCCTCTACCATTAAAGGACCAATATTTTTTGAGTTATGTAGATTAGAACAGTATAGAAACAAAAGTAAAAGGAGTACAAACACCAGCGCTGTGAGTCATGCCCACTAGGTCTCATTAAGACGGTGTAGTATTTCACATGCGACTGATAAAACGTACAGCCCACAAAGACCCAGGCTGCTGCTCAGCTGCATCCTTGTAAATAAATCCAGCTTCTCCTCTAAGTCAACAATTTGGTGCAAGGTTCTGATTTAGACAAGGCACAGAGCAGTCATTATCACGGGATAATACGGCATAACAGTTATACATTACCACGGTAACCCTCATCCAGGTAGCCTCAAACCGGACGCAGGTGCAGGATTTAACTGTTAATCTGGGATAATTGCATTCATTTTGAAACGAGAAAACAACGAGGGCAGGATGTAAGCAGCGACTGAGACCTTGAAGAGATATCGCCTCTTTGAAGCTATCAAACACCTTAAATTTAATTGCACGTCCAGCTCATAAGGAATCAATTCATTTTCAAAATATTTCTCTTACTTTGAACTGCCATGACATGTCTATGAAGATTGTCATTGATCCATGTCAGTGGCTTATTAAAACCAAAGCTAAAAAAGGCAACAGGATAGGGATGTGCGATATTTCATCGTTTACGATATATCGTCAGAAACATTCCCCACGGTAAGAATATGTCATCCCGTGATAAAAACGATAAATTCCCATTGATGACGTATATATGTACGCGACACACTCGCAGCCCAACCACCTCAAACACAAGCACAAACCAGAATATGAAGAAAGCCAGAAAACAACAACTCAGATAAAACTTGCTGATGCAGGATAGTCAAAAAGTTGAATTGTTGTTTATTTATCGTCATTTTTATCGTTACCGTGATAAATACCAGAAATTATCGGGATAAGTTTTTTAGTCCATATCGCCCGTCCCTACAGCAGGACTTGTTTTAGTTTTCTTGCAGATGTTTTACCACTCATCCGAGTCACTTCTTCAGTTCTAAATGAGTGGTGGAAAGTTTAGCTTTTTACTTTGGAAACTGTGGAACTTTTCCTCAAGAAAGCTCAGACAAGTCCTTCCGATTGCCGTTTGTTTTAGCTTTGTGTTTAGACATACCGTGAGTTTTGGTTCCTCACTTTATGTCAAATCAAGCAGACTAAGTTTATGTTACCCCAAAACACAGACTCGTAAACTACATCCAGGTGTCTAATCTGCGCATCTTTATGCATGAAAAATGGGGCGATTAAACCTCTCAGCTGTCATGAAAATATCTTGAGAATCAAAGGCAGACAGAATTAAATTTGTGGTAATTTCATGTAGAAAATTATTTAGAAATGCAAAGTTGTTTTCTTCCTTCTAGAAGCGTCTGAGTCTTCAGAAGGTTTTTGAGTTTTGCGCATTTCCTTAGGGCTTCTCTCTTGTATGCTCAGATGAAAAAACATCAAAATAATGACTTCTTACCTGAACCAAAAATATGACCAAGAAGTAGAAGTTAGCGATTCTTCTAAACTGCTCAAACAGGTTCTTGGGAATGAAGTTCCAAAAGGTGTACTGCGGCGACAGAGTGACAGCGAAGTTACAACCGAGACATGCGAAAACAGAGAGAGGAACAATGAGACGTCAACACAGCCCTTCTGGCGAGAGAACCTGCGATGCGCAGCTTAACAAACACAAGAAAAGTGAAGTGTGTCATCCTTAAAAACATGGCGACAAAAGAGATTACATGCTTGTCTGAGTCTGAAACAAAAGACAGATGATAAACTGCGTTTCGACACTAAATTGTGGGCTGGGGCTCGCTCACCTTGGAGGAGACAATGCGGTTGTCGGGATATCGCTGAGGGATGTAGGCCTCAGCTCCCGGCGGGGGTTCTTTATGCCCGATATACACCGTCCGACTGTCCACCCAGTTCTCCTCCCCCACACACTGATGAAGAAAGAGATGACATTGACATATAAACTGCAGTTCTGTTAGAAAGGGAAAAAAATAGGTTGAATCATTCACTTACAATTCATTATCTACTTGTTATTATTTGACCTGTATTAATCAAAGCAAACTGATTCAAATCAATGTAACATCATCTACAATCAACATCGCCTGTCATGGAAAAATACACTGACACTGTTGCGCTAAACTGTATGTGGTACACTGCACACATACACCAATCAGCCACAACATTAAAACCACTGAAGCAAGTAACACTGACTATCTTCTCCATAGCATTGACGCTCCTTGATGGCAGCAGCCCCAGCAGGATGAAGCCTGGAAAAAAATCATGAAGAACAGCACAAGGTGTTGACCTGGCCTCCAAATTCACTAGATCCCAAACTGAAGTATCTGTGGGATGATTCACAGAGGCCCCTTCCCTCAACCTATAGGACCCAAAGGCCCCCACTAACAACGTCCTGTTATTAGACACCACAGGACATCCTCAGAAGGTCCATGTCCATTCTCTGATGAGTCACAACTGTTTTGGAGGCACAAGGGAGACCTACACAATCATGAAGGTCATAGTAACTTGCAGTAATAAAAAAAAAAACATCATGTGAGTTATAAAAAAAACAGAAAATGTTTGTACCCTTATTTTGATCTCTAGAAAAGCCCCAGCTGCCCAGGATTCAACACTGTAATGAAGAAACAGAACGATACAAGCGACTACGCTGCACGACTTCAGTGGCTTATTTCAACAAACAACTTCGCAGGCACAAGACAGCCTCGGCTGAAAGATGAGTGTATGCTCGGTGATGTGTGTAGGTGGGATCAGCTCTGAGTCACGCTAGCGTGGATTTGTCATTTATCATTTCACTTCTTCCTGCAGAGCCTTCCCGCAGTCGGCACTCTCCCTCCATTACTTCGGCTCCGAAACAACTGGTATTTTGTCGGTTGCACAATTTACAATCTACTCTTGACTGATAAAAAAAAAAATTAAGATTACACGGGACCCTGTACTTGCAAACCTGTCAGATCATCTTTCATCAGTATTACACTTAAGTGGCTCCCGGGGGATGAACAGAGTGCATTCTGGGAGTTTAGTGTAGTATATATTTTTCCCCAAGGTGTCCTTCATTAAGCACTATTGAGGGAAGAGAGCGCGCCAAGACAAAACAAGTGTCAGGAGACCACAGCATTCAAGTTTACACCTGGCTTCCTACATGGCCCTTGATGCTTTGGCCAGAGTGGGCAGTGTGAGTGTAGCCTTTGGCAACGCTGCCTGCCTGACACAGCTCGAAGCAGAAGTGTTGACCATTAGCAGAAAAGTTCTGGAGCAAGCACTTCAGTGGAGGCAGCGCTTCACTGCCTTAAATGTCCTCAACATTTTGGCAGAGTCGTAGCTCGTTATTGCCAGTGGCCAAAACTTTTAATGCATTGTCTTCAGTCCACATGACATAAACTTCCCCACTGTAATCCTGTGACTATAGTATCCTCGATCCACAAGTTTGAAGAAGTCCAAACTTGAGCACGGAGCTTAAACAAGGGCTAATGAACCCCGCAAACATCCACGGCAAAGCAACGCGCAGCTTTAGCCAAAAACCCCCGAGTCACAGATCTAAACTTGTCCACCATGATCAACAAGCGCTTGGCAGTGAGGTAAAAATAGACACGCAGCCAACAGTGTGAGCCGACTTGAGACCCCTCCAAAACATTAGGGGGGCAACATGACCCAGAGGAATACTGTGAAATGGAAAGGGAGGGAGAGATGGAAAGTGGGGTGGAAAGCCAGCAACGGGGGCAGGACACGAGGGGGGACACTACGGCGAAATGAAAACACAACGTCAGAATTGTAAAAATAAAGCAACGAGCGGAAAAGTAAGTCCTGTCTGGAATTAAAAAGAGTAAAAATAGAAGTTGTTGCTGCCGACATGATGTAGCACTTGAAAGTGTAGGATATGTAACAGAATAAACCAAACTGTAATGTCATAATTATGCCATAGTTAACAATTATTATGTTTAGCATACTTGAAATTACAGCAGCAGACTTTTATATTTACAACATATCCTGATGACAATGATCTCTTTTATATATATATATATATATATATATATATATATTGGCTGGACAATGAATAGTAAGGACTGTTCGCTAAAACACAAAATCCAGTTGACCAGTCTGCGTGCACCGTCATCTGTTTATCCGTTACAGCAGGGGTCATCAACCTTTCTGAGGCCAAGTAGCCTCAAACTGATGGAGAGATGGAACGAGGACCCACTACTTAAATATATATGTGTATTTAAATACATTTAAATTAGGGATGTCCGATAATATCGACCCACCGAGTTAAAAATGTATCGGGAATTATCGGTATTGGGTTTTTATAACCGATGTTTGTTCTGTAGGCTTCAGCATTTCCAAGTCTGCATGAACGCAGCATGGGACGTTAACAGGCGCGTGCTTGATGACATATAACAACAACAACATGCTAGTCTCGTAGGTTGCTAACTGTGGCTAACAAGCTAGCTCGCCCGGTGTATGAGATGTCCGTGGTTTGGAAGTATTTCCAAGTGTCACCTACTAACAGTAAATTTGCGATTTGCAATGACTGCAAAGCAAAGGTGGTTATGAGAGGAGGAAACAAGGCGTCTTCCTTTAATACATCAAATTTGATCACCCACCTCAAGAAGAATCATGAGTTATACGCTACATTTGTCGTCCTTGTTTTGATATTGTCTGTAGTGTTGTTTGAGGCAAAAATTTCTCTCTAAAAACTCAAAAAAATAAATGAATGGCATTTTTTTTTTTTTTGCACTTTTTTTCGGTAACTTATTTTGCACAGACCGTGTTTACATTTGAAAAGCCATGTTGCATTGACAATATCGGAATATTGGATATCGGCAGAAAAGCCAATATCGAGCATTACCTCGCAGTACCTCCCCCTGTTGAAGATGTCAGTCTTTAAGTGGAATCCAAGCTCATGATCTCAATATATTACCTGAATAAATTAATGATTCCACACAAGTTGTTTTATACATCTGAAGATATTTGTTTCATGCCAGTGCGACATTGGAGCATCAGTTAAATAACTAAAAATTGGCCTGACAAATCCTGATAAAATGCTTTTGGTTTCAAGGGTATCTTTCAGCCGTTTCTGAAGCCTGCAGCGTATCTACAGTGATATAACTCTATTCAAACATTTCCCTCCTAAACACACAGTTCTTTGATTCTGTCGTTCATCCCCGCATATTTCCTTCTGCACTGTTTTCTCTCTTTGTTCCCACCATCTCCTGGCAGGCGAGTGTCACACTATGACAATGTGAGACTGTGGGGGAGAGAGGGAGAGAGAGAGAGAGAGAGAGATGGAGAAAGACGCAAAGAGATTGCATTGTGGTTCGTAGTTATCTGATCATTAATCCTCGCTGATCCGTATCAACCCTCGTCCCACAGTTCCCTCTTCACTTTGCCTCTCCGCCAGACAAAGTGGCTTGCTGGTTGTTCGCGGGACACGGAGGCTTTGTCTTTATTAACAACAATGAAACGGCCTCCCACAATGGAAGAGAGGCTGCTCTTACATCACCATCAATCATCCACAATGGCAGGATGGATTTGATAACAGCAAAACATCCCACCGCCGCAACTTCTCCCTTTATGTTTGTGACCGCACTGTGGTGCACTCTCTCTGATAGGTTTCTGTCTGAACTGGATTCACAATGTGAGAATACAGAAGCAGGTCTGCTGCTGTTAAAATATGAAACGCAGCTTTTAAAAATGCCACAAGAGTATTTCTAGTTCTGGCAATCTGTATTAATGTGCCAACCATTTACTGGTGCGTTGCCCCCCCACCAATGCATATATTTTCATTGTGGCAAATCTTACCCCTGACCCCAGCAGTGACATGATCTATCCGTGCCGCCTCCATGATATAGCTCCATGCGAGCACAGAGGTGTAATAAAAGACATACACCATTAACCATCCTGATTAAATGGTCGCGCCGTACACTTCCTCCACTGTCCTACCACGCTGTGCTGCAGAGGCAGGAATCTCTCATTAACCCACAGATCAAATTCCACTGACTACCCTAATGAACTCCTCCTCATTAGAACATGTTGCACGCAGCACAAACACAGCAGTTCTTGCATAGAAATTATTTAAATATTACCACATGAACAACCCCTCTCTTGAGGTATTCACAACCTTATAACTGGAAATTTTCCATAAGGTCCCGGTTCACAAGTTGCTAACGTTAGTGTGAATGGAAAGAGTGAACGTTAAGTAAATATATCATAAACGTAGTCATATAGCTTCTTCTCCATCTCAGCAAAATGATGATATTCCCAACAGTTTCATCCTTTCATTAGGCATTTCATTAGCTGCCCGTTAGCTTGCAAAACTGCTGGAAACTGTGTTTTCTAGACACTGACACTGAAGTGTTTTCGCGACTTATGACCGATGGTAGTACTTGAACGCCTATCATTTTGTGTACACGACTTCCCATATCAGTACCCACAAGCTCACAAGCTCCATTTGAAGGCAGCATTATACTCTTATAAACTTTATAGCCATTGCAAAGCTAAATGCGTTAAAGCCAACGTTAGCTTGCTAACATGTGGGCCTATTTAGACTGAAGAGTGAAGAAAGTAGTTAAATCTGACATTACATCTTGACACTAAATAAAATGCTGTTTATTAACGATGCAAACTAGAAATATTGCAAAACACATTTTGTTAAACACCTGAGATTACAGCACATTATGCTAATAACGGCAGATTAGCATTACATGGCTAAATAGCATTGGTTGAGTTAGCATATCAGGTACTTCCCACTCACTTTAAACTGAATAATACAACTAACTGTTTTTCAACATGCATATTTTGTAATGTGTGCAGTTCTTAATAATTACATCTGCAAAGCTTTGGTAGTTAAATATACTGTCTGTGTCTGTGATGACACAGTGACTTGCTGTTCTTGTTAGTATCTTGTTCGTCTTAGGTCTTATTGGCAAATTTGTTCAGTTTGGTAAATCACTGGTCAGTTCATTCCTAGTTTCATTATATTTCAGTGGTACAACCCTATGGTATGAGCCATACTTTACTAATCTAATGGGTACGACTTACTGTTAATCAAATGACAAAAGCAACACAGCCACTGGACAAATCTTTCTTAAGAATATTAAAAGCAATTCAACACCTTATTAACTCTGAAGTTTGTGGCGGCACTGCACACAGATAAAAGGCGCCTCAAGACCTTGATCAGCTGAAAAGGAAGGAGGCCTGTTCAAGATGAACCCGCTGCCGCTCATTAGCCATTAATCACCATGGCAACACAGTAAGCGGCAACAGAGTGCTGCACCTTCATAATGCAAAGAAACATGACCTCATGGAGGCTTCATTATACGTGGACTCAAGAGCAAATATCTAAGGTCTTCTCCTTCCTTTCACAACATGAAACTGGGTTTGGCAGCAGCTATTTCATGTTCTTCTTCCATACGTTCTTTCGTATCTTTTTAAAATTGGACCTTTGGCCTGCACACACTGCCTGAACCACTCACGACAAAAGCCACCAGATGCCCGATGACGCAAACAACCGTATAGCTGCAACAAAATCAAAGGATAAATATGAGAAGATTACTTTAAAATGGTAAAATTTGTATTCCGTTGTTGTCCCAGCTTCCTCTCCCACTTGACTCGCTGTGATCCAACAGTTACATAAGTCTTTAATCCAGCTGTGCTACTTCTCCTCTCATCTCCCCTCCCTCTCTCTCTTCTCCCCTTTTTCTCCTGCTGCCATCGTAATCTGCATCCTCAGAACCCCTCATTTTGTCTGCATTCAACGTCCACAAGTCAACGGATGTTTGAAACCGTGGTTTTCGTAATGAAAACTTTTGTCTTCCGGGCGAAGCTGTGGGAACCAAAAATCGTTCTTATGAGCCAGCGTGGATGTTTTTTTCTGATATATGCACATGAGCCGACGGGCAGAGCTCAGCCCAAACACAAATCCTGTGTGTTTTTTGTCACCTACTGTAACACCGCTGTCACTCAGCCAGGGCACCATCTCCAAGGGGGGAAAGCGGACAGGAATAGACTGCCCTTAACCGTTTGTAGCAGCAAGAACTAATGTGGTAATGTAGCAGGCTGTGTTCTGCCTTTCAACACCAGCCCGGGCACTCAAAGAGCTGTAAACTCGCTGGAAACCTTTCTTAAGCCCCACGGCACACTGCGACCCCCTGGCACCTTTTTGATCAAAGCAAGACGTCGCTGGCCTTTACCTTTTATCTCAGGCAGAGTTAACAGTTACACATTCAGAGATTAGATGAAAAGAAGGGTCAGGATACGGGGGCTAAATAAAACTGAACACAAGAGTTGACATAATATAGATATAAATTGAAATGATGTTGCTGTGAGGATATGAAAATGAAAAGGGAAGCTCTACGAATACGAGCCCATGCTTACGTCTTACATGGCATGACATACCAGCATCCTTCTTTTCTAGATCGTGACCTCATGCAGTTCTCACGGTTTGCACCGGTCTGAGGCATCACGCCATCGCTATTATTACCAGACGTGAAAAGGGCAGTGAAGAGAGGCGAGTGGACACACATATAACCCACGCACTGACCCGCTGATACGCACACACGCAAACATCCGTTAGAAATAAAATCTCTTCCTGCCATACTAGACGACATGCAAGAACAAGTTGTTTGATGCCAGCAGGGTGAATAAAGTTTAACAGATTTCAATTATCATGCAACAAAATGCCTCATTTATACTGTACCCACCGCAAAACACCCTGACGCCTTTAACTTTAAGACAATTTGCTGCACTGCACAGGCTGCAGTTCACCTGCAGTTTTGTCAGACACACCAGTGGTCAAGGTGAAGGCATAGTTTAACCCCAAAGCATCATGATCCATGTCTTGCAGCTGTTCTTTTAAGATGCAAACAATACTTTTGGAAATTGCTTAAATGTTTCAGTGCACCTGTCTTCTAAAGTCCGGCACTGAATGTGTGTCTCTGCCAATTTACAAGGTTGCTGGACGGCATTACGAGGAACCACGATTCAAAATAAGTCCAGGACTTTGTCAGTTAATCTCCAGCACAGTTTACCAAGTTGCACTAAATAAACATACAGGAAATAAGCAGGGACGTGAAGTGAAAACATGTAATCTCCCTCGTCCAAAAATACACCAAGGACAGGTGAAAAGCCACTGACAGTGTGATGGTAAGGAAACAAGACACAAACTCAAAGGCTCATAAACTTCCCCATGAGAAATGCTTCTATTAATGTGTGAAAGCTTACTTTATCAGTTTAGTTCTTGAAAAACAAATGGTGATAAAGGCTGGCCGCCGCCTACGTTTAGGCAGTGACCTTGATGGGAATGCACTGCTCTCTCTGTCCGGAGAAAAGGTTTAGACTCCCTGAACATCACAAGTTAATCACCTTGCATGATGTAATTTTTGTAGCCTCATTACCGCAGCAGCTGTTCAGAATATGCCGGGGTTAATAGAAGGTGATGCACGAGTGATAGAGGCCCAGATATACATCATCCACCCGTCCGATATTAAATCAATATCCAGATAATTGAATTAAGGATTAATTCCTCGTCTGCTTCATATACTGTTTCAGAGTGAGGATGCAAAGGGAGAAGGGTGAGTGATGATGGGCGTGTTCAATGACCCCCACTGCTCCCTCCTCTTCCCCTCCTCACTAGTGGATCTGATTTCCCCCCTGATATTAGCCCTGCAGGAGCATCCGTCAAGCTCCACGGACACGGCCACTCTCCAGCTGCACACGCATACACACTGATTCGTACAGAACAAGAAAACCACCTACACCTCTAGTTAACGTCCCAGCACCTGAGCCAGACTTGAGGTCAGGTGAGAGGGTCACTGACCGTATATAGCAGATGTGTCAGCAGTGCCCAGAACTGACGAGCATCACCAACACAATCAGTGTGTGTTCCTTACAGACACCTTATTGTCTCTGAATCAACCGCCCACCGACCAGCTGCTTCCTGTCCTGCTGGATAATCAGAAGCTGCTGAAGGCACCGGCCCGCTCAGACCAGGCCAACCAGTAATGCAGTTACAGGATCACTGTTATTACGTGGCTATTTCCTGCTCCGATCACTGATTAAAGATAATGCTGTAGCTTCTTCGCTTGACCCCTCTATGAAAACGTCTTGCTCTACTCGCACAACTCCTCGGTGCGCCTGGTAGAAAATTTACTACTGCTGCAAAGTGTGTGAGTGCCAACAAGGCCTCTCAATTCTCTGAGTCCTAATTGGGATTTATTTCCTCTGCAGACTTGTGCCAGTGGAAGCCAGGGGATAGTTTATGCATGCATGGCGGGAATTACTTAAATAAGGCCAGCAAAGTTCATTTCTATTCCACACATTCACTGCATCTGCAGCCACTGGCACATTCTCCATTCAGCTCCACAAAAAAAAAAAAACACAGTAAAGCCTCACAGTGCACGGCCTGCCAAAGTGGCTGGAGTAAAATGTTTATCATTGCACATGAGTGTTTATCACGCCGCGCGTCCACGCTTAAGCCCCCCCTGGAAAATTTAAGCTGCAACACAGGCTATGTGCAGAAACAAGAAACATGTTAGATGCATGTTTGCAGACATGGAGCTACAGTTGTGACTGTGTTGACAGACGGACGGAGGGGGCCTTACGTATCTGCGGATGATATTCCGGAGCAGGGTGAAATCCATCCTTTAGACAGCCCCGGCGGCGACTTGACTGTGCGACAGAGACGTTCAGATCTCCCTGGATCCTCGTAAGCGCTACCTGATGTGGATCTTTTCACCAGTATCCATCGCTCACCACCAGTACCACCACCGCCGCCGCCGCCGTGTCTGTGTGATAGCGAGGAGCAGCGGTCTCTCAGTCACTCACTGCTTTTTTCATGGCATCCCTGGGAAGAGCCATGCAGCCACCGAGCGATTTACAACGACCCCCGCTCTCCCTGCTGCTGCTGCTGCTGCTGCTGCTGGCTACATTGCAGGAGAAACTTCACCGCCTCCAAACCTCCAAACTCGACTCTGTGGCTTCTCGCCGTGAAGTGAAGTGCTTTTATAATTCTCGCAGCGGATGGTCCCCGGCGGAGGCTGGTCTGTGTGCCGCTCTGTGTAACAGCGGTGGCCCTCGATGTAGCGGCGCCGCTGCGAAACGTCCACGGAGCTCAGCCCGTCAGATGACTACAATGACGCCGCGCATGCGCGCTGAGATATTTTTTCCCTTGCATCCCATAGTGTTATCATCTGAATACTGCACTGGAGTAAATACAATCAACATGCAGGAGCCTCAGAAGGAGAATAATCTCAGTATCAGTCTGTAATTATACATATCTGACTGCTGTAACTCACATGCCAAAACATTAGGTACACCAGTGAAAATGAATATAACAGTCCAGCACTGAATCCCCCTTCATTACTGTCTGTTATAATGTTCAGTTTATGATGAAACAGTGTTAGAAAGGTGTTAATTCAACTGTTAAACTGGATTAAATTATAGATTAAAAGTGTTATTTTTGTAGCCCATGACTAAAATGGGATTATCAGATAATAATAAGATACATTTTTTTATTTGTCATATTCGCAATACACAATATACATAGTACAATGTACAGTGAAATGTATTTTAGTACCTGCAGCCAGTAGTAACAAAGTACTACAGTAATATTGTACAAAAACATGCAAGGTAAAATAATAATAATAATAATAATAATAATAAAAGTAAAATAAAATATAGCATGTAAACTCAAAATGTAAGGGGGGGGGGGTAGCTCATATACACACATTTACAGTATTTAAAACAGCTATGTGGCTAAAGTGACATATAGAAACATTTGTCTGTACGACATAATACAATTTAATATTTGTACCAACCACAACTCAACACAACAAATGAAAACACAGCTGAATAAACAGTTCTCTCGGTTGTCTTAAACAAATACCATAACCTCCATGAAGCTCAGGTTTAGTGCTGTGCAATGCATGTGTTTGTCTTCACTGGTGTGCTTAATGAACTGGCAAGTGTATGTGAAATGAATGGGGGTTTTCAGTGTTTCAGCGACTATAGGTAGCTGCAAAATGAATGGTGCAGCTGTTAAAGCTGCTCAGAATCTTTACTTGAAATAGCAACAACAACCCCTCCCTTTAAACTACAGCATCACCAGCTGAATTTAAAATAAAGTAAAGTAAAAGCAGCCGTTGGGTTTTTATAAATGTTTACTGATGCGTTCAAATCTACATTCACTGTGCAGCAACGTGACATTTTATATCCTCGTTCTATTTTTTGCAAAATATCAATCTGCAAAATTACCAGCTGTCAGATAAAAAAAAAGTACAAGTATCTGACAGTTTACTTAAGCAGATGCTTCAAATGACTTTCCACCAATGTGCTCAGTGCATTGACACAACTAGTTTGGCTGCAGTAAATTTAACCTCTGAGTATATTTAGGCAGACACATTTTCACATGCCCTAAATGCTAGTTGCCCGTCTCCACAACATCCCCTGACTAAACAGGCGCGCACTCATGCACGTTAAGACGTCACTGTAATAATTCTATAAGATGCAGTAATCCTTCATGATGTGTGAGCTCTCAGCAGTGAGCTTCAACCCTTCACTCAGTTGCAATGCTCCTTTACATTATGTTATTTTATATTCAGGCAATTATAGTTCCCCAAATGGTAACAAGAGGCTTTATTAATGCTTAATAGATTATAAAATCAAATGATGGGGTAGTTGTGTATGTCATTAAGTCATTAATATATGCTGTTATGCTTTGTAACAACCACTCATTGCAGCTGGAGTCCAACCATTGCTATACTTGTGGTCGCAGTGTTACTTACAAAACCTCACCTTCACCGGTGGTCAATAGAAAATCTAAAATTAGCTGAGCGTCCGTCTAGGGGCATCTTCTGGCAGCGGGGCAGAAAGGCGTGATGTCTCCCCCAGACGTTTCATTTGCCGAGTTATGACTTTCAATTAGCGCAGACGCCATTAATAATGCATAGGGATCCAGTACTTTCATCTCCGACCTGCTAATGCTTGATGCGGCTGTTTACCTCCCTCGGGACCCCGGGGGGCACTTAGTGTAGCCTAATGATGAGTCCGCCTCAGTGGACAGATTACAACATGTTCTTTGTTTATGGGCCGTGGCTGTTTTATGGATTTTTTAATGTCATGTTGTGTCGATGGTATCTGTTCAGCCTTTTATTTTAAAACGAGTGAACTCTAAGCGCAGCAGTAAAAACGCTGTATTAAGACTAACGGTGAAATCTTAAATTCCTCACACATACACAAAAAAACTGATCCTTTTCTGATCCAGAAATCTGTCAGTATGTGATGTGTTTCCCTCAGTGGGCAGCTGGCCTTGATTTCTAAATGAACTGGGCCAAAACTGCTGCTCAATTTGCAGCATAGGTTGATGTTTCCACTGCTGTTGCTGATATTATCACATAGCTGACTGACTATTGCTGTTCCATCCGAGTGGAAGAACAGGGTCATTGTTCATTCCTTCCTTCTGTCTCCTGTGTGGGCGAGGGAGTTGCACACATGGGGCAGTGGGTTCCTTGCACTGCAAAATCTGTAAGCTGTGCATGTGGGCTCTGTGTTGCTACTTTTTCACATTGTATGGAAATAATAAACGCTATGCAAAGTGGTCAAGACGTGCTAAATTACTTTACAAATGCATGTAATTGCTCACATTCACTATAGGCTTGAGTGCAGACTCAAATTTTGAGCAGAGTGTGAAAATATGAGGCATCCGACTAAAATCTTTGTATTTTATGGCTGTAATAGTTGTCATGTCAGTGGGATCCACACAATCCATGCAATTGTTTAGCGATATGGATATATATACCCCCAGGGGCTCCAAAAATCCCAGTCAGCTGTTTCTGGTAATTTGATTAGTGGAGAGGAAATGTGCATCATGAAAGCAAAGCGTCAACAAAGGAAGGTCTTCCATTGTTGCCTAATCTTGTGGCTCTGTCTTGTCTATGGTTTGATTTTCAAATTCTTATTTTCACCTCATAGCATAATGTTTTTTTTAATCTTATTAAAAAAACTGAACGACAAACTGTCCCTACTGCTGGGGTCAGTTATCTGCCCTATTTTCTCTCTGAGGAACATGCCAAGGCCATGGTCCCTCTTATGGCGTCTTCAATCTCACTGTCTGGCTGTCAACAGACACAGCTGTAGAGTTCGATGATAATGTCCTCCGTCACTGTCTGACGATTTGAATCCTTATCTTCATGTTTATGTACAATAACAAATGGGATATTGACACATCTCCCCCTGGCTTGGTCCACCCTCTTAGTATAAGACTTTGAGTTTACTGTTTGTCCCTTAGAGTTGAGGTGGACTCATGCACTTATGCTGCGATGACGAATCTTCTGTTCTCCTCGATCGAGCCTAAATAAACTCCTTCAGGCATAAGACATACAGGTCTCTGGTGCTTCTTCTTCTTCTCCATCGGCATCAACACAAACAATGAACTGGTGTAGTGAGGTTTCCACGTGTAGTCTGCTGTGCACACTCTTTTTAATATTGGATTAAACTTGGCTGAATGCACAGTGCACACAGGGCAACAGGTCAATGACGGCCCAAGATTAAAGTTTGGCCTTAAGCACCGTGTAAACCGCGCAGTGTGTACAATTAAAGACGTAAAGCTTTTAAGATATTTCAGTTTCCACTTTCTACAGAATATGTGTGTTGACCTCAGATGATTGAGCAGTAGAAAAATAAAAAGGGATAAAAACTCTGTTCAGAGGTCATAAGCTGCAGCAGTATTGCATAAAACAAGATAAAATGCATCTTCTGACATGATGCATATGCGTTAAACTGATAAAATATCAACACAAGAGATTTTTAGCACTGTTTTTTTCTCGTACCGTTTGATCATCGCGGCTCTTGTCGCTTAGCGAGCCGCTGACACTGCACCGTAGTCAGCACAAACACTGGATCCTATTATGCTGTTTGTATGAATTATCCCCGTATCAACTCTCTGGCTGCGGGAAACGTGAAAGAATGAGAATTGGACGAGATGTGACAAACAACTGACTCTGAAAGCCATGTGTGGATATCCTTCACGGGAGAGGACACACTGTCGGCGCATACAAATGTGATTATTTATCAGCCTTAAGTGCAAAACATTTCAGAGATGTTTAATGTTTTTTTTTTTAGAAAATGTATGGTGCTTGTGATGCCTCAGTAGCAATGTTTGATTAATATTACTACAAATTGTCCTTACATTACCTTTTTCTAAATGTGAAAATACAGCTTTATAATCCATATAGTGTTTTGTTTATTCATTCATTCAATCATCTTCTTTAACCACTTGTTCCTGTGAAAGGTCACAGGGTCTGCTGGAGCCTATCCCAGCTGACATCGGACGAGAGATGGGTCGCAAGTCCATCACAGGGCTAACACAGACTCACACTCACACACCAAATCACCAAATAACCTGACGAGCATGTCTCTGGACGGCGGGAGGAAGCTGTGGTACCTGGAGAGAACCCACGCAGACACAGGGAGAACATGCAAACAGATAGGCCCAGTCGGCCCATGGATTCAAACCTTGGATCTTCTTGCTGTGAGACATCAGTAATAACCACCTCAAAAAACATGGGTGAGTGGAACTATTGAACTCTGCGGAAGAACATATCTTTAGGTCAACAAAAAGAGCGGTTAATTTCATTTCATTGCACTATGATCATTACGTGGTTCGTCACTGAATGCAAGTGTAAGTAGAGGCCTGTTGAAGTAAACTCTGGTATGTGGTGCCATCTAGTGGCCAATGAGCAAAAACACACCAGCAGCCTACAAAAAAAAAAAAAAAAAATGCAACGTGCTCATATTTGCTCCGCGGCTCTGCTGGTGTAGATTCAGGTAATTTGGTGGCTAATTAATTGCTTTGATTAGCTGTAATTGGAGGACCGTTAAAGCACGAGTTTACCCTGTATCACGGGAGAACAAATTAACAGAAGGTGACAATTAGGCCCGCAGCCTTTTGTCTGCTGTTTACTAATTCATGACGCTTCAACAGTGTCGCCTACATTAGGCTGATTTGTTGTTACTTGACTGAATGAGTTTTTGAGTGTGTTTGGGGTGATTGCGCGAGTGATTTAAATGGATGGACGCATTTGAGTGAAACAGCTTACAGGGCTTTGGGTGTGACCTCCCGACTAACTCGTGTTCGTGGAGTCAACGTGGCTTGCGAGACCGAGGAGGTGCGAGTGAGCCCTGCGCGCGCTGCAAGTCGCCGGTCCCCTCTCTGAGCACAGATAATAGGTGTGTTTGTGTCTCTGCCGGTGCTGGTGTGCGTCACATGCCTTCTCTTCATGCCCGGTCCCGGTGCCAAGAGAGGGGCTTAAACCTGCGTCTGGAGATGGGAGCTGTGAGATCCCAGGGAGCGGATGCTTGGCACCGTGAAATAGGATTTGGGAAGGACCGAAGCAATGAAGCGAGAGGGAGAAAAGCAACTGCCAAGTCCTCTCTACGGATTTGGTGGCCCCCTCCTCACCCCTTAAACACATTCAGCCCGTGCGCGCACACACACACGTGGGGATGCGAGGGAGAGGAGGAGGAGGAGGAGGAAGGGGGGTTGAGGACGGGAAAAAAAGGGGAGAGAAAAGAAGAAAAGAAGAGTATAATAAGAAGAGCAGTGTTTGGAGCAATAACACAGCAGAGTCAGAGAGACGGTGACCTGAACATGTGTTCCTCACCAACTCATACAACTCTCTAATCCTGCCAGGGCTTCACCAGGTGCCTCCTCTCCGCCTGCTTATGCCTGCATGCCTATATAGGCTGTGACATGTGCGTCTCTGTTTGCTTTCCTACGGTGTGGATCACACTCCGTGTAAGTGACAGGACACAAGCTGACAAGAAGAGAAGCGGGGAGGGAGGGATGGAGGGGGTTGAGGGAATAAAGGGGCGGGGCCACTCACATGGCTGTCAAAGAAGGTGATTGATTTTCCGCCCTCTGTTATCGAGGCCAGCAGCCACAAGAACCCTATCCAACACACACACACACACACACACACGCTATCAGCAGCTCAATACGCTGAAAATAGGCCTATCAAGTATCATCTGTCTGTCTCTGTGTCTCTCCGTCTCTCTCACGTGGTCATAACAAATATCTAATCAGCATAATTGGCTCAACGTGCACGGAGCAGAGGGAGAGAGAGAGGGGAGAAGGAAGCAGAGTTGGCTCAGGTTTGTCCGCAGGAACAAACAAACAAAAAAAAAAATCAGTTTTGAACCTGATGATTGAGGAGCTGAGATGATGGAGCAGAGCTGAGATGAGTGTACGCTTCAAGTCACCGGTTTGTTCGTCTCACACGGCGTTAAATGCTAAGACACCACTGAAAGTTGATGAAGCTAGATTGCTGTTGTTCAAAGCTGTTGGGAGTTAAATTATAGTGGCTAAAAAAAAAAGTGGAGACCCCCAAATCTCTTTTTTTTGTTCAGACTTCCTCTCCATGCCTTCACCTGTCTTTCCCTTTCTTACCTCTAATTCCATGCCCTCTCCAACCCCCTCTTGAATGATTTCTCTCTTCTTTTTTTCCCTCTTTTTTTCCCAATTTTCTACAAAAGGACTTGTGCAATTTTGCCATTACTCATATTATTGCTGGTGGCTGCAAACCGAGTCTTGGCTCCATTCCTCAGGGGTAATTGGAAACTGCAGGTGTGAGAGGGCACATTAGCATACACAAGCCTTGCACAGCATACGGCTTCAGGCCTAATGGCAGCATGAAAAATACATCTATCACGCTAATGCCGAAGAGATGGATGTGTGCTGTAGTTACACCACTGTGACCAGTCATAAAAATGTGATACCCCGCCGTGTTAGTGAGCTGGTGCACTCTTTCCCCAAAGTGTGTCTACATTACAATATGTTTGTGTGTATCCGGGGCACAGAACGAGAGAGGAGAGGGAAGTGAGCACCTAAAACTAATATGTAAAGACTATGACATTTATCAGGTGGACAGTATTTGTCAAATATAGACACTTTTATATATATATTTCTTTAATTGTTGCATTCGTTAACGTGTTAATTCAATCAGCAGCTACAGGTTTCATACGTCTCAGCTGGAATTATCATCCTCTGAGCAGCTACGACCATAAACTGAGCTTGTGATGAAAACCGCCTAGGCAGTAACCAATAAAGGCCGTTCGGGCTGGAACAAACTCTGATGATACTTTGGTATTTTAGAGAAAATGTGATGAAAAGGGAACAGGCGAACGCACCGCAGGCCTCGTTTCTCCGTTCATTTACCTGGGGAAAATGATAGAAGGTGATCAATACACGTCCAGCGAACGGCACTGAAAACCTTTCTTGAAACTTAGAAATGTCAATATCAGCTCAAAGCATTAAGGAAACTGAGCGGTTAAATTACTTCTCCTCAGATACGAATGTTAACTACCAAACATGCAACCTTATCTTTAGTGAGTGTGTTGGAGTTATTTCAGTTTCCCATTATTATTTTCTGGTTCGTAAATCTGAATTTGCTGCCGTTTAGCTGCAAACATCTTGTATGTGGCTGATTTGGTTTAGTAAAACTAAAAGTCACTTAACCGTGTAATGCATGGGGCCCCAAAAACATGAAAGATAAATCAAAAATAAATAAATGAACACTAATGATTAAATCTAACATGTAATCTGCATGTTTATGTTCAGACACAGTAAATGTGTTTTTATTTAGGCCAGTGGCTTGAGGGCCGGTTTCTTGAGGCGCCAGCTGCTGGTTACATGCTACGTAAATATAAGAATGAGGTTTTGTTTGATAAATCCCAACTATAGCTCACTTTTTACGTAATAATATAGTTTATAATGATCCAGATCTTATCTGCTCAGTTAGGCCATTTCCTTTGCTCTCTTTTCTGTCTCTACTCGGCCGGCCTTAGGGAGGTGGGTCCCTCCATATGAGCTGTTCATGGCTTGTTCCTGTTAAACGGGACTTTTTCCTTGCCACCTCTTCAGGCTTGCTGATCGGATGTTGTAAAGGGTCTTTAGTCAATTTGTATCGTTACTGACACTACATAAGTAAGACTGAATTGGACTGAATTGAAGTGTTAAGGTGAAGACTACTGAGGACAGAAACTATGGAGAGCCATATGGGTCAAATTATAATAATAATAAATAAATACAAAATGACTGCTAACTGCAAAAGTAAATATATAGGAAGTTAATACTAAGATTAAGAAATGCAGAAGCAATGTCAATATGTAAAATTAGGTCTTTAAATCAATTTATGTCCCCGTTAATATGTGTAATTATCACCACTAAATTGTTTATCTGTTTATTAATTTCACAGTATGGCCGACTTTGAAAAGATCTGTGTACGTAGATTTGTGTTTTCTTAAATCAGAAAAAAACAACAACAAGAAAACCAGCTTGTAAGTGTTTGTCTAACCTAGGGACCTTGCACTAACAGGAAATGATTAAGTACCATGAAACCCTGTGATAATTATTCCCCCACAACTGTCAGTAACAAAAGACTATCACGTTCTCTGGTGCTGTAAAGAAATCCAGATTGTCAAATCGTAATTGCAGGAAATTTTGTATATCTGGATTTCCAGCGAGTCACTCACACTTTGCCATCAAAAAAAATTTAAAGCAGAGCTACCAATTTCTTCTTAGGAAGTGAAATAATGACCCATTTAGACCCCCCGCCGGGTCTGCATATGGTGTGTTCCCCTTCAGCTTGCTAACCATGTTAGCAAATTGAAGGGGCACACAAGTCTGTATGTGTTATTACCATATCCACACACACTAGCAGAGTCTTTCTTTGTCCTATCTGCAGTTTTTCTTGTCTATGGGACAGTGCTGTAACAGCTTGTTAAACAGTGACATCCATTGACTCCCGGACGCCCTGCTGAGCACATCTCGCTGCAGTCGGGGCTTCAGGAGCATGAACCAGCCGTCACTCCACTTCTCCAGGAAAGCTGCGGTTGCTCAGTTTGAAAGTGAGCTGCGTCGCAGAGCACGCGTGTACACTGAGCACGCAGGCGGACAGACGAACACAGGACAAAGGTCAAAGCGAGTCTAAGCAAGAAGAGAACGACAGTAGGAAAGTGAGGGGAAAAAAGATTAAGTCTGACCCAGCAGTTCTCTTGTTGAAACCCACCAGGATTTGATCAGTTTTATAAAATAGAAATTATGAGCATATGCACAAGTTCCTGCTGCAAACACCAGAAACTGCTTTTTTTCAAGTGCATATAAATATTCACCTCTTATTCAAATGCATCTGTGGTTTTATTGTATTTGGGCAGTGGCTCTGCTGTGTATAATTACATACACTCATTCTACACCACTGCTAACTGTTCTTTTTAGTCTAAATGTAGTGCTGTTGTTGCAGCTGAAAACTTAAATGTATTGAAGTTACCGCAGACCGGACGAGGTCTGAAACTGCAGCTGCTTCAGGGGACACCACGACTGACCATTTGGGGTCAGTGTAACTCAAGGGGACCTGTGCTGTGAATTAGCTGACATCCACTGACACGTTGCCTTTCATCAATCATAAAAAAATCTTTGTTAGATATTCTGAACGGCTGCATAGAAGAGCAGCAGCCGCGTGGCACAGAAATTCCTTCTTCATGTGCATGAATCCAAAGCAGCTGCATGTGACTGAAAGGATCAACAAGAAAACGCAGGCGCTGCTGTCTGTTATTCAGGTTATCAAGGTCCGCTGGGGCATTCTGTAAAGCCTGTGCTAATCATCTCTCTTTTCCACAACATACCGTCGAGTATTCTCAGAAATATCGCTGCACTTTCAAGCTTTTGATTTTATTTACCTCCATCAGAAACAGCTAACCAGATACCAGGGGTGCCAGCTGATTGCATCATTAGGCTGATTATGCTACGAGCCTGCGGCGTTTGTATTTATTATTTTCTTTAGCTATTTCTCTGTTTTGTCCAGGTGTACAGTAGGTGTCATGTGACTTTTCTCCAAGTTCAAAATACCATTTAGATGTTATATGCATTTTAAAAGGGAACTCCAGAGGAGGGAGGCGAGAAATCCACAATGTAATAACAACAGCCCTCACCTGGTGTAGCCATGCTCTTATCTTATCAGACTGTGAGTCTAGATCCAGCTGATACAGAGGATAGAATGCAACGGGATGGTCCTACAACCAATCAGAGACAACTTTTGTTCAACTTTACGGCGCTCAGACGACATCTGTGACGGGTCGATGTCACTCTTCTGTCCATTACTGCATATAACCCACTCATTGATTTGACTAGCCCTGCATATCTTAACTGGAGCATAATCAGTTTGGAGTGGAGTGATTCCAGACTAACAAACATTTTGTGGGTGGGAAAAGTTTGGTCTGGCTTCCAGGCTAACACACATCTAATTTAGACAAGTGAGGCCGATGTAACAACCGCGAAAGAGAAACAAAACCTATGTACCACACACAAAGACCAGACCGGGCACCCCCACCCCAGCAGCCATCCCCAGCAGGATGCAGCCTGATGCAGGCACGCACACAAAAACAGTTTAGGAACAACTCAGAAAAACAGCACAAGGTGTTGTTCCTAAACTGACCCGGCCTCCAAATTCACAAGAATTTGAAGATCCCAAACTGATCAAGTATCTGTTGGATGATCCACAGAGGCCCCCCTCCCCTCAACCCATAGGACCCAAAGGCCCCCATCCTGTTACCAGACACCACAGGACACCATCAGAAGGCTCATGTCCATCCTCTGATGAGTCACAACTGTTTTGGAGGCAACAAGGGAGACACACACAACATCAGGTCATAATGTTATGGCTGATCGGTGTAATCTCTGTAAACACTGACGTTTATCTGGAGCTGTCGTCGGCTTCAAATTGGGTCATGTTTACCACATTCACAAGAAAAGTACGCTTTCTACTAACGCACTAGAACCTTTTACCGGTGCATTGTGGGTAATGTAATGTAAAGCATATGTTGTTAAGGAAAAGGATTAAAGAGGAATATATATGAAAAAGAAGCTGTGTGTTACAGGAGCTAAAGTTTCTGAGCTTTTTGTTTTTTGTTGTTTTTTTAAAAGACATTACCACTTCTATGAAAACTGTGCAACAGTATCTCTGACATGTCTTTAAACCTTACAGATAACCCACCACCACCAGATGCTGCCATTGAAAACGAGAGGCAGCAGGTGAGTGTTGTTCTTGTTCGGAGAGGAGGTGTCACCTCTCTCACGGAGGGTCGTTACTCTCTGCGACGTCCACAGACTAAAAAAAAAAAGAAAAAGTGCGAGCGAAAACAATAAAGCAAACGAGGAAGCACATGTGAGTCTGCTGTTAAACGGTGGAACTGTGGAGCTTAAAGTATTTGTTTCCTGAAAAAATTCTGTGTGTGTGTGTGCACGTGTATTTTTGTGTGCATGTGCTTTCCTTGCAGGAGGTCAGGATACTCCGGCGCTGACTGACTGTGAAGGATTATTATGGGATTAAGGGTGTCTCGGTTTCCACGGTGAGATGATAATCACAGTGGCTGTCCTCTGATCTCTACGGGGATATGAGCGTCAATCAAACCCGGAGACACTCAGAGATGAGAGGGAACACTGCTGTGAGCTGTGAAAACGTGCGAGATGTTTTTCCTCCGGACAGGGTGTTACATGTTGCGCTCGTGTGTGGATGTTTTATGTGAATCCGTCTCTCAGGTAGAGGGAGGAGGGGGGGGAAACATGAAGTATCTTTTTTTTTTCTTCTCGCATCTCACCTGCAGAAGAGTGAATTTATGTTTTATGGAAATAAAATATGGCCCCTCACCTCCCTCCCTGCCTCCAGATGGTCCCTGTGGAGAGAGGGTGATTATCTGGCCCATCTGAGCAAGGGAACCTGAGAGTGTTGATGTTGGGTGGGCAGTGCGGTGCCACGCCAAGCCTCCTGTCCCCAGGAGCCTGAATACGATCCCCTTTACCTGCCCCCTGTCTCTGGTCCACTCCCTCCCTCCCTCCCTCCCTCCTCCACCTCATCACCGGCTAGACTTACTGCAACACCCCCCCTCCTCCTCCTCCTCCTCCTCTGCCCTGGGATAGACTTTCTTCCACCTGACAAGGCTTGGCCTGGATTACAGGAATACCTGTACAGGTAAGTCGACTGATGAAGGTGTCAAGTATTATGTGTTTGTATGTGAGGCAGAGAAGGAGAAAGGGCAGCAGGAAGGAGAGAAATAAAAAAGAGGGTAGTTTGTAATGCTTAGCAACCTATCAAGGGCAGAGCAGTAAACAGGCGCCACATGCTTGTTGAGAACTTGGCAGGGCGCTCCGTTCCAATGTCCTCTTTAGTAATCCCATGAATAAATAAGCAGGGGTCACCAGCTCCGTTAATAAAGTCTTCCTCGTTTTGATTTCCAATCTTCTGCTCCCTCCTTTCTCTCTCTCTCTCTCTCTCCCCCTCCTCTCGCCATCTTTCTCGTCCCGCCTGCTAATTAGGCCAGGTCTTCGGTTTCCCTGCCATGTGCGATATGAGTTTATCAGAGCTGCCTGTCAGGCTGCAGGGGTCAGGGAAGGGTGTAGCCGGACCAGAGTGCAGCCCGAGCCGCGGCGCAAACTCAGCCACATGACAGAGGCGGGATCAGAGCTGGAGGACGCGTCCGTCTGAGGCATTTTCAGCCTCAGAGACGCTGCGAAGAGAACCCAAATTTATAAAGGCACTGGTAAATGATATTACAGCCGCCTGCGTGGAACCGTTTCATAATTACCAGTAGCAGCGGTGAGCTGATACCGCTAATTCCTCCTGCTTAATTCAAAACTGAACTCAATGAAGGTAAAAGGTCACGCCTCGCTTGCTTGATGTGACACACATAAAAACACTTCCAGAGCTTTTCAAAGGCTCCCGGCGTGAACAGAAATTTAAATATATAAAAACAAAAAGTGTTTAAATCTGGCACATGACATCCAGCGCACAGTAGATTATTTTCTCTTGATTTGACCTTTCTCAGCATCTTCTTTAAGATAAGACAAAGACGACAGCCTGATCAGCGCCGGCGCTTTCATTTCTTCCTCTTTTAATTAGTAGGTTTCACTCTAGAGTCTCATAAAACTGTGTGTGAATAGACGCTTGAATGGTTTCCCTCTCACGGAAATCAAAACACAGATCAGCTACTTTCTTTTCTTATCTCTCAGAGCACATTTTTACACATTTTCTAATATGTAAATAGTAATGTAAATAGTTAAGCACGCACAGATCTCTTGCATTACAGTGGATAGAGCTGATTTACAAGAATATGCAGCTGGAGACGTCGATGTTTTAGTAGAATGCAACTTAAATAAACTGTATGCGGATGAAAAAGAGAAGGAAATTAATTCAGTATTAGAAAAATAAATGAGGCCTTGAGGTTTTCCCATGTGCATGTTTCACGTAAAATGAACGGCAGTGTTAGAAAAATAAATGTTTGTTATAATGTCTGTGTTTGTATGTGTTTAAGACAAGTGCATGGTCTTATATTTTCAGTTTTTAAATTCATCGCCTTGTTCAAAAACCTAAAAAGTGTGAATATTACTGCTCTGACCTCTGAGCTAATACACAGTCCAGTTATTTGTTCATAAAGTTTTCCTTCATGAATGAAAAACACTGTAATTGATGATAGATTAGATTCTTCTGACTGGAACAATATTTATAAGACAACACGTTCTCTGGTAGCGCACACTTTCAGTTTGAGATTTATAATGTGTCCTATTTGCTCTTACATTACCGTCATTAGACTAAGAGGTTTATTTGTTCCGTTTCTTTAAAATTACCTTCAGTCGGGCCAGAAATATGTCAAGTGTTTTTTTTTTTTTGCACTCCTGCTGCAGACGCACCGGGAAACGCTGCAGTGCATTCAAAAGAGGGCAGTGTAACCACACATGCAGTGTGTTACTTGACGCCCCCCCTTTCCCCTCGCCATCCCTTTCATCCCCCCATTACTGTATCTCTCACATAAACAATACCACAATTCCAACTCAACACTCCAATTTCTGTGCGCGTATTTTGTTTCAACTCAAATCAAACCTTTTTTTTTTTTCTTTTCTTCCTTTTTTTGTCTTTGACAGCAACTCGTTTTGTGCGCCCGGGCCTGTGTTTTAAATTCATAATCTATTTGTCAAGGGCAAAACGGTTGGAAAGTATGACTAATATAATTTTCAACAGACATTTCAACAGTCAGAGTGAAAAACCCAGTGGTCAAGCTGTGAGGAAAAAGCTGCACCTGGTAATTGCTGCAACACCCACTGACCCCTGTGCAGTGTGCATCAGCATACCCCTTCACTACATGTAAGAAAATCGCTTCATAGTTAGTGCATTATTGTTTCAGTGATGGCAGAGAGGTTGCTTTGGCTGGCCCTGGGTGGCATCATTAACACAGGCTGGAGTAACACGTTTAAATCAGATGGCATTGTCACAGGTGTAACTACTGCTGTTCATGCATGTGATTAATGTCCCGTTTTTTGATTAATTTCCTACGTTGGCTGAGAAGCCCTCGCATTTGTGATTAATGAACCTGCAGCCTAATATAATATAATAGTGGTACGGTACTTATTTTTTTTTCATGTGCGTGTGCATGTGTGTGTGTGTGTGTGTGCGCTCTCTCACAGGTACCAGTGTGCAGCATCCTTCAAATCCCAGTTCAGTCAACGCTCGCCGCTAAAGGTCAGACCGGAGGAAATCACACACAACACATGGACTCCACACTTCTCAGCGGTGGAGTTTGTCTCACTATAGAGTTGTGATAGGGGCAATTTATTGTGCTGCTACAGTAAATCTCGAAAACAAAGACAGGAAAACAGAGACAGAAACTGGCACAGGCCAAGAATGTAAAGTTAGTGGGAGGCTGACACATAAATCCACATACAATGACGCAGCTCTGGTGTCATGGGTCTAGGCTTCTGTCTCTGCCTCAGGGCTGGGAAGGGTGAGACCAAGATGCTGCAAACCAGAGCCGCACACTCTTTTCACAGAGGAGGAGGGGAGAGAAAAAAAAAAAAAGTACAGCTTGGTTATCCTTGCTGTTGACCTTTTGATGTCTAAGTCAATATTCTCTTTCTTTCTCCCTCTCAAGCGTCTTCTCTCTACGCCCCACCTTCCCCATATCCCCGGTGGTGACAGAGACGGAGGACACAGGGGTCTGTAATTAGCTGGTTGACCCCGGGGTTGGGTTGTGTGACCCCGGCAGCCGCGAAGCGCAGATCCAGCCTGATCAGATGAGTAGTTCTGAGGGATCAGTGGTTGAAAGACAGCCGCCTCCACACCTCAGCCAAGCCGGTCACATTAGCCAGCGCGGCCGAGACGGGCACGGTTACAGGGGCCCAGCTGCCGGGCCCAAACAGAAACACCTGTCTGGGTAGAGTACGAACATACAGACACATGCTTTTCAGCATCCACGGACACCGATGTGGCTGCAAAACACACTGCCTGCCATCACTCAAGGTAAGGGAGGAGGAGGGAGGGAGGGAGGGGGCTGAGGGGTAACCTGAGCCAGGTAGGGGAAGGATAGGGGAGGGAGGGGGTGGGAGGCAAGGGAGGAGCAGAGCTGGCCCTTGGTCAAGTGCCTTGTATTCCACAAACAGGCCGCATCCAGTTACACTTTACCTGAGACGCTGAGCCTGAGGAGAGAACTCAAAGAAAAGCACGAGGGCCTCCCTTTGGTGCACCTTCCCCGGCTAATGGAGATTTCGCTCTTAGAAAAAATACATTCAGATTTCTCCTCTGAGCTCGTACCCGGGGATTTAGTGAAAATGAAGTTGTTCGCCCCCCCCCCCGCCGCGCAGAAGCATTAAAAAGTATTTCCCCGCTTCCGCCCAGGCGCCCACGAGCAGGTCGATTATTGGTAAACGTGGCTCAGCTGCCTCCGCCGCTAATTAAAAGCGGCGAGATGGGAGAAAGGGAGAGCGTGTCATCAAGGACACGCTGGGAGACGTTCACCTGAGACAGCACAGTCACCGATGCTCCGGGGCACATCAGCATGACCTGAACGCCGGCGCCGTTTGAAGTTGTGACAGAGAGAAAGGGAGACAAAAGCGTCTGGATCTGAAACTGCTGCCCTTGAGGGAATAAAGAGATAGGAGGAAATAGAGAGGAGAGAAGGCACGGCGGCGGACACGGAGACAGGGTTAAAGAAAAATTTGGTAAATACAGATGGCAATGAGGGCAGAAAGAAAGAGAGAAGGGAGTGTCCTCCCACTTGTCTGTATGAAAGTTGAGGCCTCCTCTTTAGGATACTTATACTTTAGGATGCTTACTTAGTCTCACTTTCTGTTACTCAGCCCTCATTCGTTTCTTACCTCTTTACCTCTCTCAAGTCATCATGTTTACACAAGCTGTTCCTGCCATTTCCCCGTTGTCTAACCCTCTGCTGTTTTTCCCTCCTTCTTTCCCCTCTTTCTTTGTCTTTTTCCTGCCGGTTGGAAATCTGCGAGGCTTGCTCATCGGCGCCAGCCTCTGTTAATCCCCTCCCAAAGCACCTTAGCAACGCTAGGAATTTAGAGATGCTAAAAAAAAACCACACCACGACGGCGACGACGACGACAACAACAACTGTTCTTAACGCTGGGCTCGTATTGGCAAGAGTGGCCGCATCTTGAGATGTGTGTGCATGTGTGTGTGTGTGTTTTCCATAAGTAGTTCAGAACAATCTGGAAGGGTGTGATAACCAGGGATCTCTCAAGAGTGTGCGTCTGTGTGTGTGTGTACAGTATGTACGTGCGTGCACAGAGTGGGAGTGTATGTTTAATGTGATATAGTTCCTATATAACACCAGCAACCTGGTAATCACTGCATGTAGTCACCTGAGATGCTCATTATCTAGTCTCTGTACATGCTCCGTCTTTGTCTGTGCACAGAGTCTGCGCCTCAGCAACACACTGCCGGACCGGAGTCTCACGAGTGTTTGTCTTTGTGTGGCACCCTGCACACACCTGAACGAGTCATTGACAGACCGGCAGGCAGCCTGGCTAATGCAAGAAAATATATATATAGAGAGAGAGAGAGGGAGCGAGACAGAAAGAGAGAGAGAGAGAAATTATTACAGACAGCTGTGAAACAATTTATGTTATTATGGTCCCAACTTTGATGTTAGCCAAATGCCTTGATGAAAAAAAAAAATAAAAATCAATAAAGCAAGGTTAGAACACTCCTAGCAATTACAACGTCAGTTATTTTTCATTTATTGGCTTTGTGGTTTTCACACATCAACACGGATCACCCCTCCACCTCTCGCTTTTCTCTATCCAAAATCAATTACTCGGGGGGCAATGGTAAAATAATTGAGGGCACATTTAGGCCTTGAAATTAATACATGGTTTAAAATGTTAAAACTTTTTTATGTAACTTCTCCCTTTGAGGCGTTAATTCACCTCGGGAGCTGAACGTGAAAATAAATAAATGACGGGAGGCACAATATTTCATTATTAGGCTGTAATAAGATGCAAGAGTTTATTTAATATGCCGCCTTCGTCTTCTTCTTCACTTTTCTTTTTTAAGCAAAAGCTGTTTAAGTCAAAAAAACAAAAAAAAACTAAATGTAAGTACATAACAAAGACCCTTGGTTTTACAAGATTGCATCAAAAAACTGATTTTTTTTTGGAAAAGAATTAAAAATAAAATTACATAACACGTACACTCATGCACAACAAAGATGATAATTAGAAGCTAACAACATATAAAGATAATAAATGTTTATTTCCTTTCCGTTTCTCTAGATAAAAGACTAATCTGCCAGAGTTTTTATTCTTTCTTTCTTTTTTTTTTTTTGTTCGCCACTGATTCTCTGGACCTAGCACCAGATCTGCACAATTTTCCTTTTGGGCCGGTCAAACAGCACATTAAAGACACTCAGTGCTGTAGAAAATATTCATTACAGGCGTTTTGACGGATTTGACAAATCTGAAATCTGCAGCGGGTTCTTGGAAAGCATGCCAACTGAGGGACTAAGAGTATTAAGACAGTAAAGCTGGCTCCAGTGAAAGGGACTGGTGCTATTGCTCCCATTGCAGTATTTTTGTATTTGCTAAGACGGGTAAAATACGGGGCTAAGGGATTTTTATTTTTTTATTTTTTCCTTTTCCCGTCACGTCCAATCTTAAGGTAAGCCCCATACAAAAAACAAACAAACAAAAAAACACTGTACACTGGCCGATGGGATAGGGGGGTTGTGTAATTAAGGGGTTTAGAGTAGGTAGCATCACAGGGGGAAAGAGCTAATAGAGGAAATTTGGGGCTCTGACTGCGGCTGACATTTTCCAAAAGGTCTTTTTGCCCACAGCACCTATCTCCTAGTGCTCGACGTAATGACGGCCTGCCGGCAGATGAGACGAGGTGCTATCTGTTAATCACAGTATCCCCTCAGCGATCCACGTCCACTGCCAGGATGATCACTTTGCTGGAAGAGAGACAAAAACAGACACAGAGTCAGAAAACATTGATTTGCGGAGATATAAAATATCAATAACTACAGAGGGAAGGACCCGGTGGTTTAATAGTCGTATGACAAATACATCCCGTGTACAGTGTGTTCATAATTAGAAAGAGAAAACACACAGTCCAATCTGATGAATGTTTAGTAGCCAGCAGGCCATCAACTCAATGACAAATTAATCAAATGTATCCCACGCCTTAAACAGTCTGATAGCTGACAACAATCTAATGGCTCTGGAAACAAATTGTGTAGGGTTATAATCATTAAGACCAATTTATCTGCCCCTCGCCAACATTTTCCCGTGACATACACATCCTTCACGTGTTCCAATCTGACCTATCTAAACGACCCAGTCTGTTGATCACTTGACCCGGCAGAGTTCAAAGGTCAGCCAGTTCAAACGGCTATCAGCGCGCTGCAGGTTGAGGTAGGCACCGTAAAGCCGCTGTTTCTTATCGGAACTCTTTGACCCCTCATTAACCTCTCGCTGTTGCTTTGAGAATTATCACCCGCCACAGAGGAGCAGAAATCCTTCACAGCATCTGGTGGGTGTGCGTGCGTGTGGGCCAGCGATAGAGAAACGCTGCAGGTGTGCTGTAAACCACGCTTTATTGAGTGAGTTACTGAGAGTGAGCAGGGAGTCAAACAGGGAGCTGGTTGTAACATTTATGAGAAGAAAGCAAAGGGTCTATCTATAATCTTTACTTTGACACTGTGGTTCTTTGAGTATAATACGTGAGGACAGAGTCCAAACATTGATCACTATGACAAAGCTAACGCCATAATACGGATTACAGGTACAGGTGACATTCCCATGTTGAGGTTTCACACCATCAACAGAGCTGAGATTAATTTAATGTGCATGACAAAGAAGCCAAGTCTCACCCCTTCCAGTGGACCACCAGTCGACTTTATTTCAAGAAATTTTTATCATGTACAGGGGCCAAAGACGTTTTGTTTTGATGCCGTTTGAGTTGTGACATGAACTAAAATGTTAATGTCAATTATGATAATGCTGCAAGTCAAGAGCAGTTTATCATAAAACACTTCAAATATAAAACACTGAGTAATATTTAAGGATTGCTTAAGAGCACTGTGCCTAAATAAGTATAAACTACTTTGCCGGGACTCACTTTTGTTGCAAGCCTCTAGTGGCCATTTGTAGAACTGCAATTTTGTTACCACTTTTCGCATTACGTTAATTTTTTGCTGTGGAGGTTGTTGCTTGGTATAAGATGACCATGGAAAGATAACACGTCCAAAACTTTTACAAGTGACGCCATGATAAATTTCTCTTGCCAGAAGCTGCCCAGCGATGTAAGTAGCATGGGATGACTTTTAACTTGCAAATTACTTTACTTCAAGGGACAATTCAAATTAAGACTGCTAAATTGTTTTTGCTTTGTTTTTTGTTTTCCCACAGACGATCACTCGAAGGGATTTGACTTTACCTCCTCATTGTCTCAACACAATATAAAAACATTTGTTTGAGTTTCAGGTATCGCCATGTTACCAAATCAGATATACAAAAACTGTAACTTTCAGAGTTTTCCAGTGGTAATTAAAAGAAAACATTTAAATACAAGCCATAAACCTGTAATATTTATTATCTCGGATATAACATGAATGCAGCATACGTTTAATGGGACAGTATGTCTTAATATGGTGTGTTGAAATGCTAATGCTTGCTAATTAGAAGTGCTTCTAGGTGTGATCTGAAATAGTTTTGCAAGTATTTAGTATAACTTTATAATGATGCTGATTTGGACCTAATAATTGCACTACTTTAAAAGTTAAGGGATGATTAAATTTGTTAAGGTTTAAGGAAAAACCTCAAATGTCACCATCATGGTGGCGTTACTCGAAAAATTCAGGAGATAAAACGAGTCATTACAAGACATCATGCAAAAACCATGAATGTCTGCTCAAAATATCGTAGAGATAGTGTATCGGATAACTTTCACAACTACTTAACTGTGACCAAAGTGGAGGGCAAACTTAAATTCATGCTGCTAGCATGACTAGAAATCCAGTTCAGAGACAGAGAGTGAGTCTATCCACGACCAAAGAGGTTGAGTCATTATTCTGGAGGTGCTAGTTGGACGGGAAGAAGCAGTGTGTCCGATAATACTGCTGTTTTTAGATAAATGAAAGAATTTAACCTGCTGAAATGATGTGGTTCTGGTAAAAATATGTTTTTTAGGTTCTTTTTTGTCGAAGAATCTGTTCAAGTGGGAGACAAGAAAGAACAAGAAAGCAAAAAATAAAGGAGGAAAGTAATAATAGTCTGCAGGAGGTGCCATTACTTTCAAATTCAGCGCTCACCCCCGAGCACCACAGAATGTTGTATTAAAAAGTTCCTATTACAGCTCACATGCTTCAAAGTGTGTTATAATTTTTTTAGGGGATGCTCTCAGTAGTTGGAAAGAACTTCTAATAACTGATTCAGTCATGACTCAAGGTTATTGCATATATTAAGTGAGGAACGGGAAGCCACTTACCCCGCTTTCATTAACATTTTATTCCATATTCCCACTCGCTCTTGAGCAGCTGTAATAGTTCGACCCATGCTGCCAAACAAACTCGGATTTGTTTGTCTCCAACACTCCTTGAAAGAAATGCTTTGTGGAACCACTTATGTTGAAATAATAAAACAAGTAAATTCTCGACTAAAGATTCTTCCTTCGAGAGAGCTGTAGAGGATACTTCAGACTTATCATGTGATTCCTTGTTTTTGTTTGTTTGTTTTTTGTTTTTTTTTGGGGGGGGGTATTAATGGGTATTAAAGATTGTTTGTCTGATTTGAACAAATACAACGAAATATTGAGAAAATTGGGTTTAAAACATCCAGGTTTTAGCGACTGTTCTTTTGAGTTACAGAGCACATTTCTTTATTTTTCACTGTCACTCTGGGCAGTCATTCAATTAAAGCTTGGGTTTTATGCCATTTAGTTTTTGCCAGCGGTTATACTGAGCTTATTTTGAACCATGCTTACATTTCATTGTGGCAGTGACCTCTAGTGGCCACAGTAATTATGACAGGAGCAAAGGCAGGGAGGAGGTCAGGTAAATGGATGGGTCAACAAAACATTGGAGTTTGCCAATAATCCAATGTTTTGTTAGTTTTGGTTGTTTCAAACAAACATATATCTAACTACAATATTTGAAGCAAGATGACTAAACCAAACCAAACAGATTTAGTGCCTAAATCCAATCAAACAAAAAAGTATCTGGAGCATATTACATCCATGTATTCAGAGAGTGGGACAGACGTCCTATACAGTTGTTCGAGGTGGACGACTTGGTGGTGTGATAGGACAAATGTCAAATGTCATTTGGGGTTCACCAAATCCTTTGCAAGTACATTGATGGAAACCGGGTAAACTCTTTCCAGTGACTCTGATATATGACAACACGTAAAGCACCTGTACCCCCTGTCCAGTTGGTGGAGAGTGTGCATATTAATTAACCATTGTCTAGTCTTTGATTACACATGCATTAACTTGTTGTCTAGGTAGATTCAGCCAAAGCATTGGCGGGCTGTATTGCTACGTAGCCATTGCAAAATGCCAAAGCAATTAAGCATCTAAACATGGATAATTAATGCGAAAAAAAAGGGACTGATGCCATAAAGAATGAAGGGTGAGAAACTGTGATGACGGCAGCAACTAATGTTATGTGGCTAGAAAGTCACAGCAAGAGAAACAAGTACTGTGATTCTGGAAAAATGTCCAAAGATATCTGCAGAAAAGCTAAAACAAGTAACGGATTTATCCAAGGATGCACAGCAACGTAGAAACCTGCATTGTGTCTGCACAATGTGATCCCATTTTATATACTGTGCGTCTCAAATCACTTATGAGTCTCCAAAATGCCCATAGAGTAGATTCAGCGTTTCACTGTGACATAAAGTGCACTCTTAACCTTGATGATACTTTGCCAGCTGGGATAGGCTCTAGCCCACCATGACCTTGGATGCTACCTGCATTGTTGGCAGAGCTTGGAAACTGTAATGTGAATTCTGAGGAAGCTACTCAGATGAATGGGGGAACGTCCTCTCAAAAAGCTCTTTTTTGGATATACCGTGACCTGCATGACTGAGAACCTTCACAGACTAAATGGCAGTATGACCATGGGGACAGTGCAGAACTTCAAAGACATGACAATGATCATGCTATCTGGGCTGCCTGACAGTGATCTAAAAAAAAAAAAAACTTAAATCAGTTTAAATGCTGTTGCTGACTCAGTTGTACCGCAGGTTTCATGTCATCAGTCCAGTGTCTTTTCAGTCATAATTCTGTAGCACATCATGCTATTACAAATGCATCTCAAGAATAAAATATGTGACGCCCCTGTCGACAGAAAGGCTTGAAAGGAGGCCATCATGCTCCGGATTATAACCCAATCCTCTGTAGTCTGTAGCGTAGGTTTAACCCAACAGACTACTTTTACTAACATACTAACACCTTGCTTTGCTTCATTTGAATAAAACACCCACTTGTTTGCATATGGCCCGTCTTCATGCTGCGTGCCATCTCTTCACTGAACCCAAGAATACCAAACAGAAGTCGAAATGGCTGCAAAAAAATATTGGTGCAGCTTGCCCTGGATGTCGCACTACTGTCAACATAAAGCATAAAAATATCTGTGCAGTAACACGGACTTGGTTTTAAATTTGTCTCCTGCACAAGGACTCCATTATACAAATCCATACATTATGTGAAACTAATTACAGATGAGTAATGTTTTGTATTCCTACACCTACTATATACAGTAGACAGTTAAAGTGGTTAAAATGGTTGTCAGGGGTAAGTGACACGTTAACAGCGGTTTCCCATATCCGCGTCTAACACTTTGGGTTTCAGTGTCACGGTTGTTTCTGCTCACACATATCTAAAGCTGCATAAACAGACGTTTTGACCACTTAGACGTGGCAGAACAAGAAGAAGAAACCCAACACTGGCAAACTTACCCCACAGGCCACAGGAAATTGGCTTTTCCCTGGGGAACATATTTAGCTTTGAGCTGAGAATTTTGTCTACCGTCATTTGCTGAGGTTATAAATATAGAGTGATCAAAATGTAAAGGTGTAATCCGTCTGCTAACATATATCAAAGAAGGAGATATACTGTATATACTGTTGGAGGTGGGACAAGATCATTTCTTTTGCAATTTTTTGGGGCAATTTGGATGTTTACATTCTACAATCAGGCACTAATTTTAGATTCAATATCTAAATATATGACTCTTGGGTTATGCTGATCAATACTTTTAAATAGTTATTGTGTATTTATGCAGAGCAGTAAAAGCTTCAAAACACTGAAATGTTACTAATTTCATGAAAATATAATTAACAAGTTAAATTAAAAATAGTTAAAAAAAAATTCAGGTTGTATTGGGGGACACTGGACTCATGACCTTAGTAAACCTCTTGCTTCAGCCCTGATTGGGAGTCCTCTGGCACTTCCATTCAGTGATGGACAGTGAGGCCACTCAGTATGCTACACCCCAGGCCCCAAACTTGCATCTTCTACAGACTTATTCTTTCCTTTCTCCTCCTTCCTCCCCCCCAAAAAACCCCGGTTCCTGTGGAGTGGCTGGCTTTGTGTGGTCCCAGCACTGTCCCGTTTTTATCACTCCTCTGACGGGTTACCCCGGTCCCCCTCGCACCTGCACCGCTCCCAGGTCCCTACAGGAATGCGCTGGGGCTTGTAATCGCCTTTGTGGGGGCCATTGAGTTGTACGGCTGACTGAAACTTCCCAACCTCACAGCGCGCTGGCCGCTGAATGGGGCTCAGCGTGGGGCGGCTCTCCAAACCACGGACGCTGCCAAATTCCTACAGTGGCGCTCCACAATCACTCCCACACAGACCCCGATATACCGCCAGGCAGAAGGGACGGGGAGGGGGCTGTGGGTCGGGATGGTGGTGGTGGTGGTGGTGAGTGCGTGTGTTGGGGTGGGAGATGGAAAACTCTACATTTAACTCCAAACAAGACGGACACTTCACGTCCTATCACCACTCCGGATGAAACGCGGACGCAGACATTTCGTCTTAAAAAAAAACGTTAAAGAGAAATCTGATTTAAGTTAACAATAAACCATTATTTTTAAAGATGCATTTTAATATCTCACCTCTTTTTCAAAAACTCCCAGTGCAGTTGCTAATCCAACAACGGAGAAATCTGAAAAATACAACAAAAATGGGAAAAATGCGTTTGGTGGATGCTGGACAAAGTTTGAAAATAAAGCAATTTCCTCATAACTTTCAGTACATTTGTGCTGCGTTTCGGTGCATTAGGTCTGTGCGCCGGCATATAGCGTGGTAGCTGTGGGTAGATAGAGCAGCACTGCAGGATTAAGAGGCAGCAAGATTGTTAAACATGTCAACGTGTAATTGCACGATAAGGCCCTTCCGAGGAATTCATTGGCCCAGTTGCTTTCTCTATTCCGCGCTAATCTCGCCCGGCACATTCGCTCTGTGCAATCTGTCTCCATAATCTTCTGTGACAGAGCGGGCGACGAGAGCAGGCTGCTTGGTAATTTTTTTAGGAAAGGGGGGGAGACGCGGAGAAAATATGCAGAGGCGTGATAAAGTGACGCTAATTATCCCCATTTAGGACAGGGAGTGCAAGGGATCGGGGCTTTACGAACAACCGAGTGTGCGCCGGAGCTGATGGCCTCCTAGCACGGAATATATCGGTGGCTACAAGATAAGAGTATCGCTCGGTGGAGAGATTTATTGGCCGGTCAGCTAAACACACGCGTGCGCGCAAACACACACACACAAACAAGCGCACTCACGCATACGCGCACGAATCAGCAGCAGCAAACGCGCATCCACATAGCCTGTGTACGTTTGCACCCTACACTTACCCCTCTTCCACCTCAAGGTGTAATTTATTCGGGTTAAATTTGCCAGAACGCTCCTCTTTTAGCCTGGCGATGCGCCGTGACGCGCTCCGCCTCTCCGGGCTTTCAGTGTTAATCCGCATCTCTTCACATCAACAGATAAGATGGAAACAGATGCAAAACACGCGAGGAGGCCATCCTCTGCCATACGGTGCGCGCCGCAGTGCGGAGATGTCTCCATAGATGCCGTTTTCTTTTCGGGGCGTTTAGAATTTAAACTAATTTCCAGACATTGTTCCTCCGATTCATTTCAATAGATTAATGCGCAGCCAGACGTTGCACGCTTTACTGTAAGGCCTAACAGGTTTAATTGACATACCATGCACGTCTTCATCAGTGTGAAATAGGCCCTTTAACTATGTATTTGAGATTAATTGATTTTTTAAGATGCCTAAGTAGGCATAAATTTCCCTCATTTGCATGTGTATGGTTATTCCGTATCTTCCTATGAGGCCTAGAGGCAGTGAAAAGCCGCACATGTCAAAAGCAGCTGTGGCCTGTCAAAAAATGAAGTCATCTTCAGGCTGATTTTAATTATGTTAAGGAGGATTAATATTCTTCAAAGTGACGCAGGTAGCTTTTTGTGTTTGATCCTCAATGCAAATGTTGCGTTCAAGGTAACCAAAGACCCACCATTCATCTAAAATACTTGAAATTCAGATCAGTCATAAGTAACTCTGTAAGCTATGTGAGGAGTTTGATGGCCACTTGGATAAGTCCAGTCTGTGCAACAGTTTGTTCTGCAGTTTTTTTTTTTTGTTTTTTTTTGAGTGCAACTTTAGCTATGTCTGAAAAAAGGGGCCTTAGGAGTTTCTTCTTCGAGCACTGACTTCGCATTCAAGTTTCTTGTAGTGGTGGCATAGAGCCTTGTTTAAAATCCCTGTTCGAGCCTCATGCAGCTTTGCTACTTCCCTGACTTAAGTCGGGGTCAAGTGCAGAATACAGGAAACAACTCCACCACAGCCTGACTGCTTCTCCCAGGACTGGGTCATGGAATAAGAATAAAACCCATGTAAAATACAGGTTATATCATCATTTGATTGCCATGTTCCCATCTGTAAGCAAGGTTTATTTGATCAGCACATCACCAAAACGCAGCTGATGATATAAAGACATAAAGACTAGTCACGCTTTTATGAGGAATTCTGTACTTTAGATCAACACGTGAAAATCGATCTATAAAGTATGTTATATTATCTGATTGCTGGTATATTTTCAGTCCCAATAATAAACAATAGTAAGCAATAGGTAGATTACGAAGATGATATATATATTTTAATAAATGAATCCTTGTCCCGAGGGGAAGGGATGTAACGTAAGCCAAATCTTCCAGCTCATGAAAAGATGATTGAAAATGGTGGTTATTTTTTTTTCTTTCAACAAATAATCATCTTAAACACACTCTTCATTATATATTAGTGTCCTTTACTATTTCTGTCTCAGTCCTTTGTTAAATGTCGAAAACAGAAGCAGTGAAATTACAACCGAACTTCAGACTGGTATTCACAAAAATTTACCTCAAAAACATATCAGTCTAATTTAATGATTTAAATGTTTAACTTATGTTCATTTAATTAAAAATAATAATAATAATAAAACAATCGAATGTAAAGCCTGTTTTTAAAAAACACAAACTTTTAGGAGGTTGTTGAATTTGTGTTAAATTGTTTTTCAGAGCATTTGTTTGGAGTTTTAAATCTGGAATGATCTGATGAAGAAGGTCTGGCCTCTTTGCAAAACATTTGCAAAATAAGAATGTAATTACTGATGAGATGTTTATGAAATATATTGTAAGCCTATCAGAATGAGACTAAAATTAATATATATATATATATATACATATATTTTAAATGCTTAAATTTACTATGAACACAGTCGAATCTCACAAGCTGCTACGAGGAGTAAAGAATTATTTGTTACTACCATCATTTAAAAATATATATTCCCATTAATAAATGAAAACGTCCTGTTAAAAACACAAACAGGTGGTTGTCATGTGAGGCCTTCTCATTGTTTTTGGATCAAATATATTCAAAAGCAAACGTGTAAGGAATTACATTTATATGAGAGGAGAACGTGGGCCATCATCTCAGCCTGCCCTGAATTTTGATTAATTATATTTTGACCTCAAAGCTTCTGAAATAGAGGAGAGAGAGAGTTTCTACAATTTCTGAACACATTTCTAATAACCACATAAAACCTAAGATCGTGAAACAACATCCATCTACTAAAATGGTTCCCTGATAGCCCTGCAGAATGTAGCTTTTACGCACAATTACGCACGAACAATTGGGCAATTTAAATAGCTCGTGGGATCTGTGTTCAGCAGCGATGGCTTAAACAATTTTTAAGAGAAGCTATTTTTCTTGGGGGAGTCACGGTGATATGCTTGCGTCCTAAAACACCTTTGTCCAAAAAAAACAGAGAGAAAAATGGAGGGAAAAAATATGTGAAAAATGTGAAAAAGAACCAATCTAAGACCGTTCTCTTAAGAATCAAAGCAACATCTTGTGAAATTTATTCAATTATTCTTCATTGCAATATCAGGGCTTTTCACTTGCAGAAAAGCACTTAAATTACAACAGCAGTTGCCCGTCATCCTTTGAAATATTAAAATTATCCACAATTTACAATAATTAGCGTGTTACAATAAAAAGAGATGGTTTCCAAGAATTAAGACACAGGCTTCTGCAAATGAACACAAATGTTTTAAAGAATGTGATTTTCCCATATCTTTTTAAAGCACTTTCTTATGATTATGACACGTTATCTCATTTTCAAATAAGTTACAAGAACCCTCCCCCCTCCCGAAAAAATAAAAATAATTATAAAACAATTGAAGCAAATACCCCCATGTGAACCTCGCGCAACCCTCAACTAAGACTGTGAAGTGATGGACAAAAAGATGATAGCACAATAACCAATATCTCAGCATCATATTCGTTATATAATTCCACTGGGGGCTATTAAAAAAAAAAAGCCGAGATGAATATGCTATTTACCCTTCATTTACAATATCATAAACATTCTGTACAAAATGCAGGTAGTTCTCGGGACCGGGGTTATTTAGAAAAGAGGTAAATATTTGGTTATGTGTTCGTTTGCAGTTTTCAATTATTCTGTGAGTTCTAAATGTGTGTTAGAGGGACCGTCCCGTTCACTCCAGCCGTGGCGCTCTGGTAATGCTGCGGCAAGGCATGGAGTCTACTTTGCATTGACGGGTCCCCCGGCTCTCCGGTCGGTAAATACATGCTTATCATCTCTCTCAAGTCTCCGGGGCAAGGACCCCGTGAGTGTGTGCTGCTGACGGGAGGGCTTACACTCGGCTCCGACTTCACCAACGACCCTAACGTCCCCATGGCAGCTGAGGAGGAGACGCTGGAGCCCTGGTGCTGTGTGTAGGTGATCCCGCCGTAGCCGGATGGAGAAGCGTTCATGTAGCTCTGAGAGTTCGAGATGGGGCTGTACTGCAGGGCTGTCATGTCATAGCGGTGCATGGGCTGGGGGTTGTGAGAATGATGGTGGTGTGAGTGGTGGTGGTGGTGCGCTCCGCTCCCAGGGTGCTGGCTGTAGGCTAGCTGAGCCTCCTGCATCATTGCTGCCGCCGCTGCGGCTGCAGCTACCTGCCCCGAGTACGCGCCGTTCGCCCAGCCGTTCATGTGCGCGTAGCCGGAGCTGGCGGAGCCTCCGTGACCCCCGGGGCTTTCTAACCTCTGCCCGACCCCGGATGAACTCATGCCGACCCCTAAACCAACTCCACCGCCACCACTGGGCCCAGAAAGCAGTCCACCGGCAAGGGAATATTTGTCCTTTTTCAGCAACGTCTTGGTCTTCCGTCTTGGCCGGTACTTGTAATCCGGATGCTCCTTCATGTGCATGGCTCGCAACCGTTTCGCCTCGTCGATGAAAGGACGCTTCTCAGCCTCGGACATCACCTTCCACTCGGCGCCCAGCCGCTTGCTGATCTCAGAGTTGTGCATTTTGGGGTTTTCCTGTGCCATCTTTCTCCGCTGCCCACGGGACCACACCATGAACGCGTTCATCGGTCTCTTCACCCGTTCCTGATTCGCTTTGGACCCGCTATTCGGCCCCGTTTGCCCCGTGGCCGTATTTGTTTGGGGGCCGGGGGAATGAAGGTCAGTTTCCATCATCATGCTATACATTCACCTGGTTTTAAACTTCGCCACCAACAGAGAAAAAGTCTATTTCAAGATTAGTCAGGCGCGCACAAGTACGGGCGCGCTCAGGACGACTGGGTTACAAATGTAATATTCTAACCCCAAATGAAAGAAATGCGAGACGAAAATTAATCCGAAGAGGCACATAAAATGTTCTCCAACCAGTATTTCGCCCCTGTCTTCAGCTGGGTTGCTTCACATCCACTGTGATAGAATGCGCATTGGAGCCACTTTCCCTGTCGGAGTTGAGAAGTTGGTTAAAGCGGCGGCCATATGATGCGCACTGACAGCGGTTAAATGAGCCACAAGCGGCCAATGAGGCTCCAGCAGCGGAATGATTTGCATGGCGTTTGGTCAGGTGACTAGAGGACCATAGAGGAAGAACACACCGGAGGAGGAGGAGAAGTAGGAGGAGGCGGAGGAGGGGAGGAGGAGGAGGCAGAAAGGAGGGTCAATCCCACAAATAGCACGAGGGGATTTGAAATTTCCAAACAGGCTCTCAGAGTCTTAAACCACAAAAATAACTAAGATTTGTTAGCAGTGATGTAGCGGCCAAACGGTGGGTGCAGCAGTCTGTGATTACGATGAGTCAAACATCTCAACATTTTTTTTTTTTTTTAAGGTATGGCTGCTGAATTTTAATAATCACTTTAGCTTCCAAATCAAGCGGCTTATGAATTCAGAGGCTCTAATAAAAGTGTGGATGAAATTATTATTATTTTTTTCAACTCTGCCTTTTCCTAAACATCTGCGCTCCTATATTTAACAAGTTATTCTTACATCCATCGCGCGCCCTAGAAGCCGGGGCCCAACTGTATTATTATGCACTGGAATTACACTACAGCCTACCCAAAACCA
The DNA here is from genome assembly GCA_005024645.1 of Planiliza haematocheilus. Lineage (NCBI taxonomy): Eukaryota > Metazoa > Chordata > Actinopteri > Mugiliformes > Mugilidae > Planiliza > Planiliza haematocheilus. The sequence goes on along the minus strand of SRSE01000940.1, from coordinate 61,864 downwards.
ATCCAATCTCAGACGACTTGATGCTGAAATAGCGCCTCAAAATCAATTTCCAGACCATCTCTCTCCCTCTCCCTCTCTCCTTCCAGGTATGTAATTAAGGTATATAGTAATAGTAGGTGTCAGAGGGAGAAATTACGCACCCTCGACGCAGAAAAAGAGATTTGGTAAAAAAAAAAAAAAAAAACTGTTGGTCTAAGGGGAGAAGCCCGTGCAGCTGGATAGCCATATAATGACGTGAAATTGGTGGGGCAAAGCGCCGTTATCGCCGTCTGCTGGTGATGGTGTCCTGGCCGTGCCTCCGTGTGCAGCTACAGACGAGAAAGAACATGCAAACTGCCCCGCTGCTGTCATCTTTAGGAGACGCCTTTTATTTGATTTATTTATTTATTTTCCTTTTTAACGTGTCTGTTCACACATTTCACGTCTCTTCTTTAACATCCAGCCGGTCTATAGAGCCACAAGAGGAAAGCCGCCTATGTTTCTCCGAGTCCGCGCGCATATATAATCCAGATTTCACAGCTGACCTCCCCTGAAAAGCCCAATCAACCTCTAATTGAAAGGGAAAACGAAATACCACTTCCCGCGGCGAGACTAACGATTTAATCATTCTATCGTTCTTTGCTGTTTTTATTTTAATTAGAGCTTAGCTTGATACGGCTCCCTGTTTAGGGCCTGAGGGACCGGGATCACTCGGACGGATCCACGCGTCTTTGGTAATAGGGTTAACGGGATGTCACAGTGGTCAATAAACGTTTCCAGTGGCCCGGGCCGTGTGGCTTAAGGCCCGGGGAAGATATGAGAATATAATGACGGGAGCCCGGAGAGATAGAAGTGAGGGCCAGTAAAGCGAACCAAATAAATAAATAAGTAATGTAAAAGTAAACATTGCAGTCGATCCGCTTTCATGTTCTAATAAAGATTTAACACCTACAGCTTATACAGGCACGTTATTATTAGTAAAACTGTCAGATTCATAAAAAAAATATATGTATTTGACATTTTAATCAAACCAGATAAGCACATATAACTCCAATAATGCACACTGAATTTATGCAAATTTGTTATTTAAAATATGAATTAACACATTTCTCAAAGCACTGCCTTAAAAACACACACAAACAATATGAGCAACAAATACAAAAAAAAAAAAAATAAATAAAAAAAATCGAAAGCGACTTGTTTACGTTGTATTTTCAAGAACTGTTCGGGGACACTTAAAAAAATCTATTATTGTTGAGTCTGTACGTGGAGAATTAGCTTTTCTAGTGACGCTGGCGGACCCCGGTGGCCCCTGTTTACTTCCTCTGTCATCCCCCGTCAGTCACTCCTCTTTTAACAAACCTCTTTTCAAACCTCCTCGCTCCTTTTGTGCGCGGCCTCTGTAACATGATGTGTGTGCACTGCGATGACGGTGCACGACTGGGGCCAAGGGTCAAAGCAGTTATCCGACCCCCCCTACCCCCACCCTCACCTAACACACACACAAACGCGCGCGCACTCACTCCCCATCCTTACAACACGTAAATATATAAGGGGACGATTTTAAATAAATATGATCACAAGCGTTCAGTCATGCACAGCTGCCGACGTGCGTCACTGCTTTACGCGCAAAATACTCGACACCGATTGTATCTGGGTTGCCCCCTTTAATCTTTTTTTTTTCCACCCCCCCAAAGCAGTTCACCTGAGCGAGGACCACATTTTCCACGTGTGGTGCGTGTGCGCACAAACCAGCGCTCGTGGAACAGGGTAATGGGCATAAAATGACTCTGATCACCTGCCGATCACCTGGAAATAAACCGGGGATTATTATTTTATCGCGCTTCAGAGACAAAGCACCTGCGTCTGAGCTTTAAAATATGATTTCTGCGTGAAAATGTAGCAACATAAACACCGAGGAGCAAATCGTCATTAAATAATAAATGCGTATTTTATAGCGAGCGACATTATATTTTTTTCTCTCTCTGTTTAAATAAAGGCGCCACACATGACAAGACTTCAGTCCGGAGCAGATCAGCAGCCGATAATGTCACTTCGGAAAATCTAACTGAGCCGGGCTGGGGAGCAACTGGTAGCACCATGAGCCACAGAACTGCGCGCTCTGTGCAGCCAAGCCCTTGTGGCGCTCACTTGTCCCAAAATAAAAAACGACAGCCTGCAGCTGGAAACGCGTATTTTCTGCACCAAACCGAACACAGCAGCAGAGCGCAGACGCTCCGCAAAAAATAAAAAAAAAGGTTCTCAGCGAAGACATTTATTTCAGTATAAGCGTAATCACTGCGACTAAAAAGCGTTTAAATTCGCTTGACACTGTTCTTTTTTTTTTTTTTTTAAATCCGCATCTAGTCAATAAAATAAATCAGCATAATAATACAACAGACAAGTCAACTAGCCTACAGGTTAAACATTAATAGTGGCTAAATTGTATTTCTCTCGTACGGAATTGTCATATGCAAACTTACATGTTCCCCTCGTTCCCTCTACTCCAGACAAAGTGGGCAGATTTCTCCCTCCATTCTCCTAAAGCCGTCCTAAACCCCTCCAAAGCTTCATGTAAGACCGCTACTCCCACTACAATCTGGCCGCTCGAGTGCCAAGGCCATCCATGCCCGGTGCCCAAACCCACCACTCAACACACACTGAGGGGCAGAGACAAGAAGAAATGACATTTATTATACACTCTAAAAAAGACAATTCCAAGTTATTGTTTCTCTCTGCGAAAGGGGCTTGCTTCTAACATAATGAAGCGTCTTTTGTGTGGCACAGAACAATACAAAACAAGTATTCTAATAAATAGCCACTTTTTTTTTGGGCTCTCCAGGATGAATGGGCTGGAGCGGCGGGGTTCTGAAAGGCAGCTGTGCCGCATTCGGGGAGGAGGGGCGAGGACTTGGCGAGGAGCCCTGCACCCCCTTCGCCTCCTCCTGGATACTGACTCCCATTAGTGATCCTGGAACAGAAGAGGATGCAAAAGGGAGGGAGGTTTTGGGAAGGGAGGGGAGGGGAGGGGGCACGTATTGACTTTGGAGGCTGTTTTTACTCAGGACATGCACCCGTTTCAACAATATGATCCTGGAATCATCAAATATCGCCTCAAGCTGTGAAGTCCACAGTTTGCAATTAGATTTCGCTTACATGAAGGTGCACAGCTTGTGAGCATGTGTCCCTGACAGCTTCTGGGTGGAGAAAAGCCCTCACACCTCCTATAACACAGCAGGGCTGATTAAAAAGTTTCTTATTTGCACCGGTTGCACAGAAACAGCACGGCGAGCGTATGTTTCCTCACACCGCTCGGTCTGCTCCTCTCACCGCGGCGTTGATTACCTCACGCGTTAATTTCTCCTCAGTCTAAACCCTCACACGTCTCGTTTGTTTTGCAAACACAGGAGCAGAGTCTAGTTGAGCACCTCCTTCATTGTTAATGAATCCGGCACGCCGCAGCCTTTGCCTGTTGCAGCATCCTGGCTGCAGGGCTGCCAGAGCTGACAAGACTCCCTGACTTGTAGCTGCTGTAGCTGGCAGGTGCTGCTTCACACATCCATCTGCTCGCTGAGGGAGCCAAGGTGAAAAATTTGTGGGTCCTGTAAGAGTAATTCCATGGCTTTCTATTGTTAAGCAATAAGTAGCGGCAGAAAAACAGAGTCTTGGAGACGCTTTAGTCCAGAATTGGTAATTCATCATTGTAAAGTGACTGTGAGCATTCAAGAATCTGTACAGTTACTCCCTGGGACACAATCTCCACATAACCCTCCTCGTGTTTCTTGGCTTAGACTGAATAAACTAGCCGATAATAAACCATTTCACTGGCTTTCTTTGTGGAAAAAATGTGGTCTCGCTGCAACTTTTACATGCCGCCATTTTTTTTTTTTTTTTAAAACAGATTCACCACCAGAGATTACTTTGTCACTTTGCAAGATTGGCTGCATCAAATGGGCACTATACGTAGCAGGAGATTGACACGGCAGTGGTAAGGTAAGCAGAAGAGGGTGAGGTGGGGCAAGAATGACAGCGAGAGAGGGAGATATCAGATCAAGTTCAGGCCTAAAAGCGTGAAGGGGGAGAGGGAGCCAATTGGCTGAAAGCAGAGGTCTCGGCTCGGTTCGTTCAGGCTCTCACTAACACACGACTCTCCACTCGAGAACATGTCAAAAACATTCAGAGGCAACAAGCTGGCAATTTGTGCGAGGAATTAAAAGACGTGAATCGTATGTTGCACGGCTGCAGATCTAGTGTTCAGTCAGTATCGCTGCTTCACCTGGTTTGTATAGGGCTTCAAAACATATTTTATCAAACAACATAATGCACCAAGTCCTTATTGACTTTAGAGCAGGATGGTAACCTCAAACTGCCAAAGTGAAAGTGCGATTTTTTTTTTTCTTCCCCGCCCCGACAAAGAGAGCATAACATGTCATTCAAATCTGGGGCACTCTTGTCTACAAGCAATTTGTTCTTTTGTTGCTCCATGTGCTCTATTTTCATCTTCTTCTCTTGTTAGAGCCGTAAGAGAAGAGCATATGAGGGCTTGATGGAGTGGTGAGTCAGAGACAGGATGACACGAAGTGAGAAAAGTGAGAAAAAGAGTGAGGGGGAAAAAAAAAAAGAGAGAGCGCGTGTGAGAGAGAGAGAGGAAAAGAGAGAGAGAGAGAGAGAGAGAGAGAGAGAGAGAGAGAGAGACCAGGGAGGCCAATGTCAATCCCACGGCAAACAGCAGCGGATAATCACGGGCTTTAGGAAAACACTGTGTCCATAATGCTATTACCCAGGATTACCTACTCCAGCAGAGAAGGCGAGACTCTCTTCACAATGTGCCACAGACCTTTCAGATAATCATCTTATCACAGATGACAAACCCAGAAGAAACATCCCATTATTCAAGAAGAGGGGGAAAAATCTACAGCATGTTTGGATGAAGACATATTGTAAGCCTAAATTATTCGAGTGGAAAAATATCAGATTTTGAAATTAGCACGCCGGTAGCTTCCTCACTCTCGTTCTCTCTTTCATTCTCTCACTGTCTCTTTCTCCCGGGGAGCTTTCTCCTTCTCCCGCAGGGCAATTAGAGACAAGATTTTATGCATTGTTCAGCTTATCAATTAGCCATAACACCTTCCCCTCTGATTGGCCTGTAATGAACATAATGGTTTTAACAGTCAGGAGTTGCAACTCTTAGAGGTGCTGTGCTAATGGTGTCGCCACGGCGATGGAGTCACAGTAACAGCTTTGCGGAAAAGCAGAAGAAGGAGGAGGTGGAGGGGTAAGTCAGCTCTCCCTAACACATCTCTAATTAGAGCTCACAGTCAGTCATTACTGATGTAATAGGGTGTAACACTAATGGCTATCAGGCAAGCCCCCACAAACAACAGAGGGGGGCTCTTGTAAGGTGAGAGGAGCAGAAAATTTATGGAGGATGGGGGAAAAAAAAGGGAGATTATGGCGAGGAGACGAGGTGAAATGGAAAGTTGGGGTGAGGAGTGGAGGGGGGGTCAAGGAGGGGAGTGATTCGGGCGGGGGTGTGGGGCACCTCGTGGCAGAGAAGGTTTTTAAGTACACTAGTCAGACAAGGTCACGACCCATTAATGGAAAATCTTTTTTTCTGACGACAGTGAAATCTGTCATGTTAGACATCAGCCGCATGCAGAGATTGACAAGACAAAAAAAAATTAAATAAAAAAAAAAGTGGATGAAAACGAAGGCGGTATGAGCAGCCGCTTGGATCAGGGGAGGCAGGAGATGGGACGAGAGCCAGGATGACTGTGAGCCACAGTTAACCACTTTTACACTTAGACCTTGTTAGCGGCGGTGCACTCTGCGGCCCATTCAGCTATTGATGCATGTTTTTACACTTTTCAGCGTTAAATTGCCGCGGCTGCACCAAAACAGAGCGACACAAGGTAAAGGTAAGGATGACAGGAAAGCAATGACGGGAGAAATGGAAAGTGAGAGTCTTTTAAAGAGAGAGAGAGTAGCGAGTTCTCCTCAGCGTCTCTGTCTGAGGGGAACTCTTCTCTAGATCTGTAGATTGCTATAACTTTAACCATCACTGGCTTGAACGCTAGTATTGGGAAGATTTCGACTCATCTCATAGTGTAATTGTGTCTGTTTTCCAACATTTTTGGTGAGTAGACCTACGCAAACGTTCACAGCGCGGTTTCTCTACCTAGCATAGGATAAACAGCTCTAGGAACTTGTTGCCAAGCCTTCATCAATAGTGAAATTTCGTATGAAGGGAGCTATAAAGTAAGCGCCATGAAGCCCGATGGTTTCGTAAAATCTGTGTGTACGCGTCGGCATCGATAGAGGTTGCACTTCACTCGGTTGCCACGGCTCTGTCGAGGCTACATCGCCTCAGGTTCCTAAGGAAGCAGGTTAAAAGTGAACCGCGCACCACGCTTTGCGTTTACACCGAGAAACCGAGCTCGCGAACGTGAAGGCGAAGATCTCACGGGTGCATCTACAGACGCGGCATGCAGGTACGCTCTAAGCAAAATTACGCATTCGAGTGGCCGGGCTGCCACTAGTGCACCAAGAATATGAAGCTGAACCTTGGGAGGAATATTATATGTGTTAACCTATTGTGTAGCTGTACTAACGACAGGGGCAGCGGCTTGGCCTTTGAGGGAGCCGCAGGACTTCGGAGGGGGGGCTCTCTATTCCTGAACTCCGTCTTGAAAGTGTGTTTGATTTTGTGTGTGTGTGAGACTTCCGGGGGGTGGGGGGCTCCTCAGTCGCCTAACTATACTCCCTCGCCCAGAATTTGAAATAAGGTCATCGTCCCCGGGAGGGCCTAAGTCAAAGCTTTCCTTCTTCACCTGCCCTTTAACTCTCCTCATTGCCTTCTTTTCTTAATTTAACTCTTCACCTGGGTCCCACGTTTCCTCCTTTCGCTTAGAGTTTGTGCGTTTTCTCCTTTGTTTATGCAGCAACGACTTACGCCGGCGGCACAGGAAGAACAGCATCATAATGACTCAGCCTCTTCAGCTTATATTAAATATCGCCCTCTACTTTAAAAGTTGGAGCTTGCCTTTTTTGTTTGTTTTTGTCTTGGCTCCTGCAAATAATAATAATAATAATAAAAAAAAGTAATGTCATTGGGCATTAAAAATGTAATTTGATTGAAGAAATGAATTTTATGGATTAGCAAAACAATAAAAAAACAGTAATGGCATCGTTCCGAGATAAGACAGGTAATAAGTGTATTAAATCTAGTGGTCTGTGTTTGTGTGTGCGTGCGCGTCTGCAGCAGCACAGATGCATATCCAATAGGATGCAGAGTGAGCAGGACAATAACGCGCCATTCTTATGCTAATCAAGGAGGCCATTAATGTTTACATTCAAAATTAGGCCTTGCAAAGAAATACATTCACTCCCTGCTAAACTAGGATAATTAGTTCCCTCTTAAACCCATATTCCATTAACTCAGGTGAATCCATCTGAGTTTCATCAAATTTCTGCTTCATTCTGCATAATAATACAATTTAAAAGATAATGACACATTCAGACTTGGGAGAAGGGCACCTATAAGAAAATAATATATGTGTTAAAAAAAAAAGAGCTTTTGTTCTATTTAACGTGCATCTGAAAATATTTTAAAGTGTTCCCTATAAGTCGGTGTGACAGTTTCACGCATAAATTAAATCTTTTAACTGTAAACAGCTTATTGGAGATTAGCGACTGATGCATTAAATGCCCCCTGCTGATTCTGTGCACACTTTGTATACGCGACACCTTGTGCTGCGCCGTCTACTCGACACCGCAGGGGCGACGGCGCGTGGATGTTTCTCATTCGAGGTCAGTTGCGTCAGCAGAAATCCCCTAAAACCATCAGTTCGGTTTCTATTTTTCGCACTCGTTCGTTGTTTCTCACTGGAAGGGGAGGTGGAGGGAACGGGAGCTGTTAAGGTCTATCGATTCGCCAGCACGGAAGCGCGGTGTTGTGCACGCAGAAAGCCGAGGACTTCGGTCCTCCTCTACTTTGTGGCGGCAAAAACACAAAAAACGGAAAACTTGAGCGAGTCAGTCGGTGTGGGTGTGTGGACGTGTGTGTAAGGGAGTGCAGCTGAAACAGTGTGAGATGTGTGCATGTGTGTGAGCGTTATTAGATTTAACAAAAACCTTAAAATGTTTAAAATACGGCTAATTTCCTTACATACTCTCTGTGAGGGATTCTTTTACCTTGGCAAAAACACTTATGGTTTATATAGGTAAGTAGATTCATATGTCTCTCTTTCTCTCTTTCAAACACACATACACACTCTCACACACACACACACTCACACACACACACGGTGTAATGGATAGGAGCTGGCTGAGGGCGTCTGTCAGGGGCGACTGTTCTAATCAGAGCAGTGGGGAGAGAGATAAAGGAGAAAATAATGAGTGTGGCATCAGGCCTTTCATAGCGCAACAAAAGGCCACGGGATCAGATAGACACACACAATGTGGAGAGGAGAGGAAGGGAGGAGAGGAAGAGAGGGAGAGAGGAGAGAGAGAGAGAGAGAGAAGGATGGGAGGAGGCAGCGCGGCTAGTGAGAATGAGGGATGGATGGGGAACGGGTTGGCAAATATGCCTCCTCGCGCTGTAGGTGATGTAGGCAACATTATGAAATGCAAGCTTATGTCGGGCTCCGCTCGTAAGGATGCCATCGAACGGAGTGGATGGACGTTTCCATGACGACATCAATCATTTTAGTGCCGAGTAGCCTTTCAGCAGGAGCTGATTATGAATGCATTTGCCTGTGCACATCCTTCCATTTTGCCTGTCTCAAAATACTTTGCTGGCCTCGTGCCCTCTTTCTTACTGCTGATTAGTGCTGCTTCATTTACTGCGTGTGATAATTTCCAGTCATCCTTTGATTATTAATGCTTAATTTACCCAGATTACACTCCTTTGATTATTAATGCCTAATTTAGCCTGATGACACCAATCATTAGACAGTGCCCAAACTGAAAGCAAACAACCTTAGTGGTCTTCCAATGTACCGATACAGCCTCTTCTACAGATAATGATACTGTTCGGAGAAGCCAGCAGGCCTGTGGAGTGTTAAGTCAATGCTTTTTTTACCCAAACTCCAATCAAACTTTAAAGAGAAAAGAAATACTAATTAGAAACTGCAAGCTAGGAGAAATGAGCAGGCAGACTCAGAACAGAAAATCCTATTCAGAGACTTAATGAGCTTGTCGAAGCTGAATAATTGATTTCTAATTCTAGCCTGCAGCTGTTGACCCAACCAGGGAGTGTTTTGAATGGAACTGAAATATGTTGCGCTCTGACTTGGCACTGTTGCCTTTCTGCTAACAAAACCATTATCAAAACGTACACCTCGCACTTTCAGGTTTTATTTTAAGGCAAAGTTTTCACATTTAATTTCTTGATTGTGTTGCACAAACAAATACACCCGGGCTCGCCCCTTTTGAAATCCATCGCAAATAATTCCCCGGGCACCCTTAATCCTCACACAGATCCTGTTTAATGTTGTAGACGGGGGACAATTTAATAAAAGGCTGTTTGATTTTCAGCTGCAAAAGCCCGGCGAGGTAAACTCTCCCAGCGTATAAAGCGTTGGGAACCATGGTCCATATCAGATTGTAGGTGTTTTATGTTTCGCTCATTTGCTGCGGAGTGATTCTTTGTTGGCCTGTGTGGACGATCATATCCTGGGGGCTCTGGGGCAGGAGCCGCATAGAGCACCCTGTGTGTGAACCACAGCCGCCCAGCGTCCCTGTAAGATGACCTCACGGAAAATGGGCCTAATTATTACCGTGACAGCCCATGCTATCATATTCTGCCAGATCAGTCACTACATAGGAGAGGGAGGGCAAGGGGGGGGGGGGGGGGGGGAGAAAAATTAACAGAAATATATACCACCCTGCCACCCCCTCCTCCCCCTAAACTGAGCCCATTTATTTTTAATACCCTAATCAGCAGGTCCCAAAGGTGGCTTGGCTCTCGCTCACCTGCACAGACAGACATAGGTGAGTACAGGTAAGGCAACAGGGAGGAGGAGAGAGGTGGAGGAGGAGGCGGAGGATGCGGAGCAGAGGCGGCGGCTTGTGCTTGGAGTTCTGATCAAGAAATAAAAGCTTGCTCCTGCTGCATCCTCCCGTCTTTGAGCAAAATAATTGGCCGAAGTTTCTTGGAAATGTATTATTTTTTTTTGAAAAGAAACTTTCATCGTGTGCAGTAGGCAGGAGGATAAAGTGGTGGTAAAAAAGGAGAGGGGACGGGGGGCCAGGAGGACACGGTAATTACAAGATAGAGAGTTTAAGGTAGACAGCAGTGATTAACTCAAGGACTGTCCTATTCCTGAAGCCATAGTCATTAGGGCTGGATCATTATATGATAGATTTCAGGGCTATTTGCCTGGTTTTGTTCCCAGGGACAGTATTCCGAGAGACACCCTGGGAATGGGACATACTACACCAAGAGTTACCTCCGTGAGAAAAACACGGCAAATATCAATGCTGCGAGCCGACGTAAGAACGTTAGCATGGGTCATGCTAACGTTCTTACACGCTCGCTTTCATCCGAGGTTGTTGGAGGTCACAACAAGGGGTGATACAGAAAAAAAATGTTTGGACAATTGCAAAAAAATGACAGAATAAATGCTTTTTTCTAATCTGTTCCGGATTCCTCTGTATTGGAGCTTTGCCTGACTTGCATGCACATTACAAAAAAAGAAAAATTCAACTCGTGTCTGATATACGTAGGTTTTGTTTCAGTTATGATAACACTGCTCTGCAGGTTCCCTGGTCGCCATACGAAACACGACAAGCGTAATCAGATAAGTTCAGCAACAGTTACCTGAGCTCTTCATTGGGAGGTAAAACAAGTGCACAAAATATATGCAATCATTTTACTTGAGAGAACAACAACAGGAATCCTAATCAGTTCAGCTAATAGAGCAATTTGTCTATCAGCTCATGCGTTATTCCACCATGTTGTCTTGAATGACGTAGACGTGATGATTTCTAAATCAGTTTCACATCACTGTCAAAAAATAAAATGATTTCCTGTGATAAACACTATGATCAAGGTTTAGTTTGTTTTAGACACAAACACATCTTAGTTAGGTTTAGGGAATAATCATGGACCCATCCATCAACCCCAGACGTCATAGCTCTCTCTATTTTTTTTTGTTCCAACTACTGAGATCACTCTTGTTTCCTTCACTGTGTTTCACAAAGAATAGGCAAAAGCTTAAAAGAAATAATGAAATTTGAAATGTCAACTAATAACAACTTCACAATTTTCAAACTAAGTTTTAGAAACATTTCGAAAGTGCAAACACATACTGTACAGGCACTTCAGATGTCTCCCAAAATAAAGACAGTTCTGCATTAGTGTGTCAGTGCTTAAACTAAAAATATGGGAAACTGGGATATACACAATTAAACACTTACAATAAACAGGTTCCAATGTAAAATATAGCTGCAAGCAGCAATGAAGGGTTCAAGCAGTTCATTTGCAATAGTGCCGATAGTGTCAATGCTACCAAATTTGGTTGCAGTGCACCAAATCGTTGCAGAGATATGAGCGCCGCCTTCGCCGCCACTTTTGATTGGCTGTAGCGGCCAAACGGTTTCGAAGCTGCAGACGCCTGATAGTAACTTTTGTGCGCATTGGTCAGAAGACAGTCTGTGGCAATTTCCGTGTGAATCGGACAAAAGTTCTGACCGCTGAAAATTAGTTTCGTTTTTCAACAAAATCGTGAATTGCGAAAAATCTATCCGATGCATTATGACGTCATAGGGTGCGTTGCAATCGTCATGATCCAAGGATTCCAACGATACCTTGTTTTCAAAAATCAGACGCACGGTTCAAAAGTTACATGCACAAATGTACTTTGAACTTTGACCCGTTGGTGGCGCTAGACCGTACTTGGCGCTTACATGCAACCCAGTCAAAGTAATATTGAGACTGGCCTTAAGCTATGTGCCCAATTTTTACAACTTTTTACCGTACGGTTCTATGGGCTGCCATAGACGCCCATGGCGGAAGAATTAGGAATAATAATAATAATAATAATAATTAAAGCTGCAAGCAGCATTGTCGTGGCCAAGCAGACAGTTCGGCAAGCCCGGATAGGCCGCGTAAACCGACGCGGTCGCGCCAGACGCGCGGCACTGAGCGGTCGCGGCAGGTTTGGAGCCGAACGACCGAGGATCGGCGGAGATGCGAGGTCGGCTCCCGTTCGGCGGCTTCGCCGCCGATTTCGACGGCCTGTTGCGGGCGAAAGCCGTTGCCGGTCGCTCCAGAAATCGAGGCGTTGATGAGGCGTGGTCCGAAGGCGGCCCGTGCAGAATTTGGTGAAGATCGGATGAAATTTGTGACCCGTGAAAACTTTTTGATGTTTTTGATTAAATCCAATATGGCGGCCGAATCGATGACGATGACGTCACAAGTCGACCTGCACTATCACCAGACACCATTAGTACATTTTAATTCCAAACACATTGAGAGCTACAGGCCGAAATGCATGTTTTGCTAATTGCAGCGCCACCTAGAGGTCAAAGGTCACCGATTTATTTGAGCGTCGTCCCGATGCGTTCCTGAGTAGCTGCAGCAAGTTTGGCTTTGATACCTGCAAGGGTTGCCTAGATACCAGCTTGAAACCGCTTTGCCGCCTTCGCCGCCGATTTCGATCGGCTGTAGCGGCCGAACGGTTTGGAACCCGAAGACGGCTGATACTATCGTTTGTGCGCGTCGGTCAGAAGACGGCCTGTGCCGATTTTGGTGAGAATCAGACAAAATTTGTGACCTGTGAAACCGTGGAAGTGTTTTTGATTCAATCCAAAATGGCGGAACATCCGACGGGGCGACATGAACATCGTGGGTATCTTTGACCTCGGCACGATCCAAGGAGTCCAACGGTACCAGGGTTTTGAATGTCAGGCCTACGGGTCAAAGGTTATAAGCAAAAACGCAATTTTGCTAATAACGTCGCCCCCTAGCGGCCGAATGACACCAAATTTTTATTGCGCACTCCTAGGCGAGGGTCGAAGCGCGTGACCAGGTTTGGTCTTCGGAAGTCGAAGCGTCTCCGAGATATAAGAAAACTTCCTGTTTTGCGGCGTCGCCGCCGACTGCGATCGGCCAACGCGAAAAGTTACCATCGACTGTCACCGGGGCAACCCCCGGTAAGTGCGGATGTCACAATTTCATTTCAAATCAAAACGCATCGAGAGATATGAGCAAAAACAATGTTTTCTCAATTATAGCGCCCCCCAGTGGCCACGAGACACCATATTTTGTCCGTGCGCTTGGGACCGAGTCTGGAGGCGTGCTACCAAATTTGGTGTCATTGCTCCGAAGCGTTGCCGAGATATGAGCTCAAACGGAAAACGGCGCCGTCGCCGCCGATTTCGATTGGCTGTTACGGGCGAACGCTCATATTTCCGAAGACGGCTGATACTATCGTTTGTGCGCGTCGGTCAGAAGACGGTCTGTGTCGATTTTCGTGAGAATCGGACAAAATTTGCGACCCGTGAAACTTTTGGCGTGTTTTTGACATAATCCAAAATGGCGGAAAATCCATCATGGCGGAAATTGACGCCATAGGGTGCGTTGAAGTCGGCTTGGTCCAAGGATTCCAGCGATACCTTGTTTTCAATTATCGGTCACGCGGTCCAAAAGTTACACGCGCAAACGTACTTCAAAGTTTGACCCGTTGGTGGCGCTAGACCGTGCTTGGTGAGTGCATGAAACTCAGTCAAAATAATGTTGAGACTGTCCTTAAGCTGTGTGCAAAATTTCAAAACTTTTTACCGCACGGTTCTAGGGGCTGCCATAGACTCCCATGGCGGAATAATAATAATAATAATTAAAGCTGCAAGCAGCATTGTCGTGGCCAAGCAGGCAGTTCGGCAGCCCGGATAGGCCGCGTAAACCGACGCGGTCGCGCCAGGCGCGCGGCACTGAGCGGTCGCGGCAGGTTTCGAGCCGAACGACCGAGGATCGGCGGAGATGCGAGGTCGGCTCCCGTTCGGCGGCTTTGCCGCCGATTTCGACGGCCTGTCGCGGGCGACAGCTGTTGCCAGTCGCTCCAGAAATGAAGGCGTGGATGAGGCGTGGTCCGAAGGCGGCCCGTGCCGAATTTGGTGAAGATCGGATGAAATTTGTGACCCGTGAAAACTTTTTGATGTTTTTGATTAAATCCAATATGGCGGCCGAATCGATGACGATGACGTGACAAGTCGACCTGCACTATCACCAGACACCATTAGTACATTTTAATTCCAAACACATTGAGAGCTACAGGCCAAAATGCATGTTTTGCTAACTGCAGCGCCACCTAGAGGTCAAAGGTCACCAATTTCTTTGAGCGTCGTCCCGATGCGTTCCTGAGTAGCTGCAGCAAGTTTGGCTTTGATACCTGCAAGGGTTGCTGAGATATCAGCTTGAAACCGCTTTGCCGCCTTCGCCGCCGATTTTGATTGGCTGTAGCGGCTGAACGGTTAGGAACCCGAAGATGGCCGATACTATCGTTTGTGCGCGTTGGTCAGAAGACGGTCTGTGCCGATTTTTGTGAGAATCAGACAAAATTTGCGACCTGTGAAACCTCTGAAGTGTTTTTGATAAAATCCAAAATGGCGGAACATCCGACGGGGCGACATGAACATCGCAGGTATCGTTGACCTCGGCACGATCCAAGGAGTCCAACGGTACCAGGTTTTTGAATGTCAGGCCTACGGGTCAAAGGTTATAAGCAAAAACGCAATTTCGCTAATAACGTCGCCCCCTAGCGGCCGAATGACGCCAAATTTTTATTGCCCACTCCTAGGCGAGGGTCGAAGCGCGTGACCGAGTTTGGTCTTCGGAAGTCAAAGCGTCTTCGAGATATGAGAAAACTTCCTGTTTTGCGGCGTCGCCGCCGACTGCGATCGGCCAACGCGAAAAGTTGCCATCGACTGTCACCGGGGCAACCCCCGGTATGTGCGGATGTCACAATTTCATTTCAAATCAAAACGCATGGAGAGATATGAGCAAAAACAATGTTTTCCGAATTATAGCGCCCCCCAGTGGCCACGAGACACCAGATTTTGTCCGTGCGCTTGGGACCGAGTCTGGAGGCGTGCTACCAAATTTGGTGTCATTGCTCCGAAGCGTTGCCGAGATATGAGCTCAAACGGAAAACGGCGCCGTCGCCGCCGATTTCGATTGGCTGTTACGGGCGAACGCTCATATTTCCGAAGACGGCTGATACTATCGTTTGTGCGCGTCGGTCAGAAGACGGTCTGTGTCGATTTTCGTGAGAATCGGACAAAATTTGCGACCCGTGAAACTTTTGGCGTGTTTTTGACATAATCCAAAATGGCGGAAAATCCATCATGGCGGAAATTGACGCCATAGGGTGCGTTGAAGTCGGCTTGGTCCAAGGATTCCAGCGATACCTTGTTTTCAATTATCGGACACGCGGTTCAAAAGTTACACGTGCAAATGTACTTCAAAGTTTGACCCGTTGGTGGCGCTAGACCGTGCTTGGTGAGTGCATGAAACTCAGTCAAAATAATGTTGAGACTGTCCTTAAGCTGTGTGCAAAATTTCAAAACTTTTTACCGCACGGTTGTAGGGGCTGCCATAGACTCCCATGGCGGAATAATAATAATAATAATAATAATAATAATAATAATAATAATAATAATAATAATAATAGGGAAGAAAACGTACAAACACAATAGTGTCCTACGCAGCTTCGCTGCTTGGCCACTAATAATAATTAAAGCTGCAAGCAGCATTGTCGTGGCCAAGCAGACAGTTCGGCAAGCCCGGATAGGCCGCGTAAACCGACGCGGTCGCGCCAGACGCGCGGCACTGAGCGGTCGCGGCAGGTTTCGAGCCGAACGGCCGAGGATCGGCGGAGATGCGAGGTCGGCTCCCGTTCGGCGGCTTCGCCGCCGATTTCGACGGCCTGTCGCGGGCGAAAGCCGTTGCCGGTCGCTCCAGAAACCGAGGCGTTGATGAGGCGTGGTCCGAAGGCGGCCCGTGCAGAATTTGGTGAAGATCGGATGAAATTTGTGACCCGTGAAAACTTTTTGATGTTTTTGATTAAATCCAATATGGCGGCCGAATCGATGACGATGACGTGACAAGTCGACCTGCACTATCACCAGACACCATTAGTACATTTTAATTCCAAACACATCGAGAGCTACAGGCCGAAATGCATGTTTTGCTAACTGCAGCGCCACCTAGAGGTCAAAGGTCACCAATTTCTTTGAGCGTCGTCCTGATGCGTTCCTGAGTAGCTGCAGCAAGTTTGGCTTTGATACCTGCAAGGGTTGCTGAGATATCAGCTTGAAACCGCTTTGCCGCCTTCGCCGCCGATTTCGATTGGCTGTAGCGGCCGAACGGTTTGGAACCCGAAGACGGCTGATACTATCGTTTGTGCGCGTCGGTCAGAAGACGGTCTGTGCCGATTTTCGTGAGAATCAGATAAAATTTGCGACCTGTGAAACCTCTGAAGTGTTTTTGATAAAATCCAAAATGGCGGAACATCCGACGGGGCGACATGAACATCGTGGGTATCGTTGACCTCGGCACGATCCAAGGAGTCCAACGGTACCAGGTTTTTGAATGTCAGGCCTACGGGTCAAAGGTTATAAGCAAAAACGCAATTTTGCTAATAACGTCGCCCCCTAGCGGCCGAATGACGCCAAATTTTTATTGCCCACTCCTAGGCGAGGGTCGAAGCGCGTGACCGAGTTTGGTCTTCGGAAGTCGAAGCGTCTCCGAGATATGAGAAAACTTCCTGTTTTGCGGCGTCGCCGCCGACTGCGATCGGCCAACGCGAAAAGTTGCCATCGACTGTCACCGGGGCAACCCCCGGTATGTGCGGATGTCACAATTTCATTTCAAATCAAAACGCATGGAGAGATATGAGCAAAAACAATGTTTTCCGAATTATAGCGCCCCCCAGTGGCCACGAGACACCAGATTTTGTCCGTGCGCTTGGGACCGAGTCTGGAGGCGTGCTACCAAATTTGGTGTCATTGCTCCGAAGCGTTGCCGAGATATGAGCTCAAACGGAAAACGGCGCAGTCGCCGCCGATTTCGATTGGCTGTTACGGGCGAACGCTCATATTTCCGAAGACGGCTGATACTATCGTTTGTGCGCGTCGGTCAGAAGACGGTCTGTGTCGATTTTCGTGAGAATCGGACAAAATTTGCGACCCGTGAAACTTTTGGCGTGTTTTTGACATAATCCAAAATGGCGGAAAATCCATCATGGCGGAAATTGACGCCATAGGGTGCGTTGAAGTCGGCTTGGTCCAAGGATTCCAGCGATACCTTGTTTTCAATTATCGGACGCGCGGTTCAAAAGTTACACGCGCAAATGTACTTCAAAGTTTGACCCGTTGGTGGCGCTAGAGCGTGGTTTGTGCTTAGATGAAACTTGGTCAAATTAATGTTGAGACTGTCCTTAAGCTGTGTGCAAAATTTCAAAACTTTTTACCGCACGGTTCTAGGGGCTGCCATAGACTCCCATGGCGGAATAATAATAATAATAATAATTAAAGCTGCAAGCAGCATTGTCGTGGCCAAGCAGGCAGTTCGGCAAGCCCGGATAGGCCGCGTAAACCGACGCGGTCGCGCCAGACGCGCGGCACTGAGCGGTCGCGGCAGGTTTCGAGCCGAACGACCGAGGATCGGCGGAGATGCGAGGTCGGCTCCCGTTTGGCGGCTTCGCCGCCGATTTCGACGGCCTGTCGCGGGCGAAAGCCGTTGCCGGTCGCTCCAGAAACGGAGGCGTTGATGAGGCGTGGTCCGAAGGCGGCCTGTGCAGAATTTGGTGAAGATCGGATGAAATTTGTGACCCGTGAAAACTTTTTGATGTTTTTGATTAAATCCAATATGGCGGCCGAATCGATGACGATGACGTGACAAGTCGACCTGCACTATCACCAGACACCATTAGTACATTTTAATTCCAAACACATTGAGAGCTGCAGGCCAAAATGCATGTTTTGCTAACTGCAGCGCCACCTAGAGGTCAAAGGTCACCAATTTCTTTGAGCGTCGTCCTGATGCGTTCCTGAGTAGCTGTAGCAAGTTTGGCTTTGATACCTGCAAGGGTTGCCGAGATATCAGCTTGAAACCGCTTTGCCGCCTTCGCCGCCGATTTCGATTGGCTGTAGTGGCCGAACGGTTTGGAACCCGAAGACGGCCGATACTATCGTTTGTGCGCGTTGGTCAGAAGACGGTCTGTGCCGATTTTTGTGAGAATCGGACAAAATTTGCGACCTGTGAAACCTCTGAAGTGTTTTTGATTCAATCCAAAATGGCGGAACATCCGACGGGGCGACATGAACATCGCAGGTATCGTTGACCTCGGCACGATCCAAGGAGTCCAACGGTACCAGGTTTATGAATGTCAGGCCTAAGGGTCAAAGGTTATAAGCAAAAACGCAATTTCGCTAATAACGTCGCCCCCTAGCGGCCGACTGACGCCAAATTTTTATTGCCCACTCCTAGGCGAGGGTCGAAGCGCGTGACCGAGTTTGGTCTTCGGAAGTCGAAGCGTCTCCGAGATATAAGAAAACTTCCTGTTTTGCGGCGTCGCCGCCGACTGCGATCGGCTAACGCGAAAAGTTACCATCGACTGTCACCGGGGCAACCCCCGGTATGTGCGGATGTCACAATTTCATTTCAAATCAAAACGCATGGAGAGATATGAGCAAAAACAATGTTTTCCAAATTATAGCGCCCCCCAGTGGCCACGAGACACCAGATTTTGTCCGTGCGCTTGGGACCGAGTCTGGAGGCGTGCTACCAAATTTGGTGTCATTGCTCCGAAGCGTTGCCGAGATATGAGCTCAAACGGAAAACGGCGCCGTCGCCGCCGATTTCGATTGGCTGTTACGGGCGAACGCTCATATTTCCGAAGACGGCTGATACTATCGTTTGTGCGCGTCGGTCAGAAGACGGTCTGTGTCGATTTTCGTGAGAATCGGACAAAATTTGCGACCCGTGAAACTTTTGGCGTGTTTTTGACATAATCCAAAATGGCGGAAAATCCATCATGGCGGAAATTGACGCCATAGGGTGCGTTGAAGTCGGCTTGGTCCAAGGATTCCAGCGATACCTTGTTTTCAATTATCGGACGCGCGGTTCAAAAGTTACACGCGCAAATGTACTTTAAAGTTTGACCCGTTGGTGGCGCTAGACCGTGCTTGGTGAGTGCATGAAACTCAGTCAAATTAATGTTGAGACTGTCCTTAAGCTGTGTGCAAAATTTCAAAACTTTTTACCGCACGGTTCTAGGGGCTGCCATAGACTCCCATGGCGGAATAATAATAACAAGCAGCATTGTCGTGGCCAAGCAGACAGTTCGGCAAGCCCGGATAGGCCGCGTAAACCGACGCGGTCGCGCCAGACGCGCGGCACTGAGCGGTTGCGGCAGGTTTGGAGCCGAACGACCGAGGATCGGCGGAGATGCGAGGTCGGCTCCCGTTCGGCGGCTTCGCCGCCGATTTCGACGGCCTGTCGCGGGCGAAAGCTGTTGCCAGTCGCTCCAGAAATCGATGCGTTGATGAGGCGTGGTCCGAAGGCGGCCCGTGCCGAATTTGGTTAAGATCATGGAAAGAAAAGCTGACGCGGTGGTTGCCCCAGCTGAAGGAGAAATTACGGTCCAGGAACTGGAGCGTTTGTTCGACCCCAAACCAAGCGTTTGAGGTTATGTTTTGGTCCTTTTTGATTGACTTAAAAAAAAAAACAAAGAAAAAAAAAAGTTTGTTATTTTGTAAATAAGTTCTGTTTGTTCTTTGCACTATATTTGCTTCATTTGACTTAAGAAAAGAGTGTATTCTGTTTGGAAAAAAATTTGTTGTGTTTGAAAACGTTTGTTGTTTGCACTTATCGTTTGCTTAATTTAAATAAAGTTCCTGATATCTTTTACCTTTTTTGAACTATGTCTTGTTTTGCGGTAGGGTGAGGGAAGTGATGGTTAAAGTGGCCATGGGTGATGGTTTGTAGGCAGAAATTGAACAGTATTTAAAAAAGAAAAAATGCTTGGGCTTTATTGCTGTGGTTTAGGTTTTAGTTTAGTTTTAAATGCATATTTATGATGACATGATATAGAGAATGAGCCTTGCATCAAACAAACCAATTGTGTATGAATTGTTTAGTGGCACATTAACATTTAAATTATATGATTATCTCAAATCACATCAATCTGTTTTGAACTGCTTGACTCACTACAGTCAGGTC
The DNA here is from genome assembly GCA_005024645.1 of Planiliza haematocheilus. Lineage (NCBI taxonomy): Eukaryota > Metazoa > Chordata > Actinopteri > Mugiliformes > Mugilidae > Planiliza > Planiliza haematocheilus. Next base: position 41,658 of record SRSE01000940.1, on the reverse strand, counting down.
TCAAATAACTATTCTTACTTGTTATTGACTTATTTGCCAGGAAGCTAGTTCATGAATGTGTAAAAATGTGTAAGTTAGTAGGCCTACATCATGAAGTGATGCAAAAAGGCTAACACCTGCCAGAAAATAGGATATAGTGAACTTTTGGATAATTCAAAGGGTGGCTACCTAAATATACCTGTAAGAAGGTACTTGATTGTTATGATTGTTATAAGGCGTATGAAGGGTTCTTTGGAAATGTTCTGACTTTCACAACGGGTGTTTTGCATGAAACGTTTGAGAATAAATATATAATATATATATAACTCCTATATAAAGACATAGTAATGTTTCAATGGGAAAAGGGTGAGTCAAATGCATTATTAAGTCAGTAATTATACAAAAATGGCAAAGGGAATGGGATAAAAAGTTTAATGCAAGACACTACCATACATATGAGAGGAGTGTGACAGGGAAAAAAGGGTTATTCACTGAGTCTAAGCAGAAGAAAACAAGTGGTCTATACTAGACGGACAGGCCTAAACTCTAGATATAGTAGGAAAGAGTAATGTTTTATGTATTAGTATGCCAAGTCAGAGAAGATGTCGATCATGTACTTTTTAAGTGTGAGAAGTATAATGAGAGCAGATTAATCTGGCAAGAAATGGAATGGGAGAATTGAGTTAATGAAATTCTGGTAGAAAGGGACATGACAGAGACTGAAAGCTTTATTTATTTATCTTAATAGTACTTGTTTAATAAGATTTATTTATTCAATATAAGCCTAGACTCCACGTTAATACGCTCCTGTACAGTGGGTGGCGGTATACTAGAAAATAGTCATCTGTCAAAAAACAGAAGAAGACTTATTACGACGAGAAACAGAAGCGCTTCCTTTCGCCTGATTGCCATTAGCAAGAAAGACGTGTTTTGAAGACTTGAAGGTAATTGACTGATGTTTGTATGTTTGGTATGGAACTACTTATACTAAATATGCGTAAACTAGCAGTTATGAGGTTATAACATTATATATTAGTTGGTGTCTCTGGAGAGTGACGTTAATTCGCTTCATGAACGTTAATGTCGAGTCATATTTTGAAGTAGCTAACTTAACGTTAGCTTTACTTAACGTTAACTAAGTGAGCATGAGAAAGTTAGCTGGGATGTTAACTTGTGCTAATCAGCAATTAATATTATGAGCAGATTGGAGCAAATTAGTATGTTTAATAACTGGTCGTTTACTGTTATCACGTTGGTTTACTGTTGTTGATGGAAATCTGGTGACACGAGAGGGTATTTTAAATTAGCAACTCAATTAACGTTAGCATAGCAGCATGTTCGATAACATTGCTATTGTTTTCGTGCTGTTATTGTTATTATTTTACAAGAATTTTAGAAAATTGTACGCATGTCTAAATATGCGCGAAAAGTCCTGAAAATTTGCAGAAAGATTTGCTTGTCCGAAAATTGTTGCTGTATATAGGCCACAAGCACGGGCGTGGCAAAATGGCTCCGTAGCACCATCCAGCACAATCTGGAAATGTGTATATGTATCATCCATATTCCATAGCCATATTCTAAACCCAAAAGGAAGTCTGTTTTGCTTAAAACCGTGAAAATTGTACAAAAAAATGGTGTTGGTAGAGTTTGTAAATCAGGCATTATCCTTATCAGATAGGTTGTTGAAAGCCAGGCAAACGATCCTGGCGGTGGTTTATTGACTTTTCGTCGAAGTGGCGTGGGTAAATGTCGGATTTTGTTGGTGCCTGTTGTATGAGCTGCTGTTCCTGTCTGGATGTTTGGAGTCTCTTAAAAATTTGTCAGCACAGACTTATGAGCTTCGTGATTACTCTCTGCGAAAATTAAACTGGCCTGTGATGGTAGTAAAAGTGTAAAATTTCACCGTCTCACTGTTGGTATCATCATTGCACGTAGTTTGCTACTTTGTCCAGCAGATGGAGCCAAAGTACTTCTCTCTGGTTGCTGGCTTTGTGTGTGTGTGCGCGCGTGTGCGTGTTGGTTAAACGTGTAATGGTGGGTGATGCTGTTTTAACATACTTTGATGCCACAGAGACAATAATACAATTGTTTGTTGATGCCACAGAGAGAGTACATTCAAAAGAGCCGAGACTATGTGTGCTTCCGCTTCTGGCATGCACGTTTCCACCAGAGGATGGCAGTGTGGCGATTGTGATTGTAGTGGTTTGAGGGGAAGAAGTCGTTTTTCAGCTAAATATCAGCCTTTCCGGTCGTTAAGGAATTAAGAGAACATGCGTCTGACTATTATAAATGTGTAGTTATGTGTGTTGCTATGTGTGTAACTGCTGTTTGTATAAGGTCGCGGTCGTTTGGTGTTGCCGCCGCTATGACAATGCTAGTTCCGTTAGCCTGTCTATGGTGTTTTGCATTGTACATTAGCATTAAGCTAGCGGAGATTATTCTTCGTTGTTATAATGTCGATCTTTACTAGATGGAAAGATATACTTAGAGATACTTAAGATAGATTCTTAATTCTTATCACAGTTGATTTGCTCTGACAAATATTGAATTGTATTGACTGTGCATCGTGCCATGGTGCATTGTTATTGTATCCCCTGAGAACTGCAGTGGCCCCGCCCTTGCCGGCCGCAAGGTGCAAGGGCCCGTTCAACGCTGCTTGCTACTGTAATGGGCTGTATGCACTTGCGATCATGACGTATGTCCGGTTAAATCTCAGGATGGCTGTAAACATCCGGTTATCGTAGAGTGATATGATGTGCTACCAGCTATTGTATGCTACCATGGAATGCTTGTCGTCAGAAGACCCAAAACTGTTCGTTTTCTTCGTTGTTGTGTTGTTTATGTTAATGTTTTAACTTGTACGTTATGATCGCGTAAAAATTGCTATGTTAAAACACTAAGAAGGCTGGACACAACATATAACTTTGATCTGGGTATCAACTGGGTATGAACTCAAGCACTGAGAACATTGTTTGTGTACAAATAGTTTACTAAAAATAAGATTTTGAACAAGTCACTCCTTAACTGGCCAGATGGCAGCGAGCAGAAAAACCAAGTGAGTTGTTCAAAACCTTTCTATAACTAAACTCTGTGTACACGAACAATGTTCTCAATGCTCGAGTTTATGTGTAAAGTCACAGATGATACTTCGATCATAGTTTCATGTTGTGTCAAGCCTTCTTAATGTCTTAAAAATAGCCATTTCTACGTGATCACGTATCAAAATAGTAACGTTAGCGTCCCTACGGTTCCCATTCAAAAGGCCATTTGACCAGAAAATGACAACACAAACAAGCTTAAACGTAGCGCTTCAGACGTAATTATGCTTTTAAACTAAAGTTTGACTCGGGTACATTCACAAAAACACCATAGGATGCATTTGGGCGAAAGTTATTATGCTTAAAACACCAAAAGTAGGATTGTAGCTCAGGCTAACTAGTGTTAGCAAATTACCTTCAAAGTTGCAAAGAAATGAAGACACGTAAAATTTGAAGCCTTTGTCTAATTTGCTACGTGGTGTTGTACTGGATGCCTGGACGATCCTCTGTATATCGTGAACAGACACTTTTGGCAACTCCAGCAAACACCTTGTGAATTTAGTATCTGCCATCGTAAATGTCGACTGTGACTGTGTAACTGGAAATGTCACACCGTCCTTACGCCAATGTGGAAGTGATGCGTGCATAGAGCCCATTTGTTTTATCCCGTTGTCATGGCTTTTTCAGTTGGTGAACATCTGTCTGAGGTGTAACTGTAAATATGTACAACAAAGGTTCCATTTTATAGACCTAATGCTGTTAAGCAAGCCTCTTGGGCTTTGTTTTCACTTGTATGTGTGCATGAAATATCAGGTAAAATTAAGAAGACAGTATAATGTTTGACTTGATATTAATATGGCTCTAAAACATTACTACTTTTTCTTTGTTTTATTCTATCCTTTGCAGATACTGACATTGTGTCCCTGCTTTCGAAAGGTAAGCATGGGTGTTGTTAATGAATATGGAATTACCTACCCTTGCACTTTAAGATAGAGAAGCAGGATTGAGGATTATTGCAATCAAAATGTAGCATACAATACTTAAGCCTTTTTAGCTGTGAGGCTCTCTAGTATTGCAGTGACGGCATTGCAGACATACATTCAGAAGCTGGTTGAGGTGACTGGTCTCTGCAGATGAGATGTCAGTGAGTAGACATGTGACATGTTCAACTGGAAAAACAGTATGCAAGTAAAGCACTGACAGTATTATGATGTTTTTATTGAAAGTCATGTAATGTTGAAGAAATGTTAAATGTTATGGCTCCTGCACACTGCCTGTGTGGCGTTTCTGTTGCTGTGTGCTGTTGTCTGTGTCTGAACACCAGAAATGTGTCTGTGCTGTGCTGTGGTGGGCCCTCTGCCTGTCAGAACATCTCTTCAGTTTCACATTTGAATGTAAACGCTTCCAACACGCTTTTGTGTTGCTTGTAAAGTAGGAATTGGTCCTATTTCTAACATGCACAAATTTTGGGCACGGCTCAAGCTGTGCCTCATACAAGCATTGTGCAAGCTGTAACTTGTTAACATTGGACCCAAAAATGTAAATATGCATGCAGGCAGTGAGCAGGAGCCCTTAGTCTTAGTTTTTATTCATAAATGGATTGCAGTGATTTTTTTTTTTGCTTTTGAATGTATTTGCTTTAAATTAATAGCCTGTCTTGAAGTTGTGAAGGAATGTTTGTGTGCATTGCTATCTTATAAATATATTACAGTGTAGCTGTTTGAGTGAATTAAGTAGATGTGGCATATTAGACATGACAATATTTGTGGTATGTGTTTTTTGTGTTTTGCAGATGCCACGTTCAAGTAAAAGGTCGCTGGCAGGCAAGAAAACATGGGTTGACAGGGCATCACAGGACCAGGGGTCCTCTGACAAGGTCTGTTGTCCATTCTACTTCATTTGTCTGAAGTATTATGACTGTGTATTATCATTATCATAGTACAGTTTAAATGTTGCTCCAATTCTTATTCACAGCAAGGAAATAGCAGATTTTTTTCAGTATGCTGCAGAATGATGTGCATCTTAAATTTATAATAATGGAATATAAAAGTTAGGGAGTTGTTATATATATATGTGTATATATATATATATATATATATATATATATATGCGCACTGCAATTCTGGAAGTGTGTTTATTTTAGAACTGCTGAAATGATTAGTGTAACTGTAAGAGATAATTAAGGAAATGTTATGTTAGACATGATATTTTATATGTACTCTCTGTGTGTTACAGATGCCATGTCCAGGAGAACCTGACCTGGGGCCCTGTGACGGGGTTGGGCGTCCTCGTGGAAAAAAAGCCCAAACACCTTCTGAAACAAACCATATGCCAAACCATGTGTCTACATACGTGTTGAACTCCAACACTGATACAGAACAAATGCCAAACCATGTGTCTACATGCGTGTTGAACTCCAACACTGATACAGAACAAATGCCAAACCACGTGTCTAACACTGTTACAGAACAAATGCCAAACCACGTGTCTAACACTGTTACAGAACAAATGCCAAACCACGTGTCTAACACTGTTACAGAACAAATGCCAAACAAAATGCCAAACAAAGTGCCAAACAAAATGCCAAACAAAATGCCAAACAAAATGCCAAACTCTTTGCCAAACAAAGTGCCAAACAAAATGCCAAACTCTTTGGCAAACTCTTTGCCAAACTCTCCACTTACTCTCTCTGACTCTCTAACAAATTCTCATGCCTCTAATGGAAACTCAGTGCCATACTGTGTCAATGAACAAACTGTAACAAACGATTTTTCCTCTTTGACTCAATCTGATGACTTTCCAGAGAGATCTGTGCTGATGGGCTCTTTTCATCAAGGACATTCACGGTTTGGAAATGTGCGCAACAAGCAGTGTGGTGCCATCAGCTTGACTGCCGTTTTGAAGTCCAAGATGAAGAACGTGTGGAGCTGGGAAACTGGAGATCTGGATGATGTTTTGATTAAGGGAACTGCTCTTTACAGGTCAATGTGTGCACAGGGTAAAATAAGAGACCGTGGAAGGGGTTACATTGCTGTGTCTGAATTGCCGAGGCAGTATGAAGTGTGGAATTGTGATTTTGCAATAAACTTTGCTGAGTCATACACTGGATTTCTTCAGGTTGATGAGTATGATCATGCTTTACATGATGTTGCCATGCCTTTTGATGTAGCACTGCAGCGGGCACTGTTTAGCAATGATGCTTGTTTGTTAACCATTTGTGCTAACACATATGCTATAGTGAATGTAGGAGCAAGGTTTGCTTTTGTTGATTCACATGCTAACAGAAACGTCAACCAGAAAGGTAAGATGACAAGTTGTGTTAAGTACTTCAGCTCTGTACACTTCCTGTTCACGTTTGTTTCCGAGTTTGCACGATCTTTTGGCGTGAGGACACCAAAGTTTGAGGTAACTGGAGTCACCGTGATAACTGCCGCCAATGCCCAGATGCACGAACCATCCAGCTGTTCAACGAGCACTGCAAGTTGCCGTCCACTCTACAGCGATTCATCCAGCTGTTCAACGAGCTCTGCAAGTTGCCGTCCACTCTACAGCGATTCATCCAGCTGTTCAACGAGCACTGCAAGTTGCCGTCCACTCTACAGCGAATCATCCAGCTGTTCAACGAGCTCTGCAAGTTGCCGTCCACTCTACAGCGATGTGGTGAAGCGTAAGCGTGAAGCGTGTGAACGAGTTGTAAGTGGGTCATGTAAGTCTACAGCTGCAGCTGATTTCACGTGTGGCACAGAATGTTTACAGACCATACCAGACACCAACACGAATAGCAGACCTCTGTACAGTCACGTTTTGAAACGAGTGCCCAGTAACGATGCTAAGCGAGAGGAAATTGCAACAGACGACGTCATTCTAATTGATGCAGGTACGCACAAACAGTCTTTGCAGCCTTTACAGTGTAATGCGGAAGCAGCTGATGACGTCATTATAAGTGATGTAAGATTTCAGAAACAGGCTTTTAAACCTTTGGTTCGCCAGGACCAGGATGCACTCTGCACATGTTTGGATCTTCAATATGAAAATGTTGATGTCGGCCTAATGGCAACCACTGATCTCGATGACATGGGATGTCCCTGTAAGATCAAAAGCATAAAACCTGATGGGAATTGCTTTTACCGCAGCCTAGCCTTTGCCATTTGTCACAACGAAGACAAGCATTTGAAAGTAAGACGGTCTGTCGTGCAACACCTTCAGAGAAACAGCACCAAATTTGAAATGTATCTCAGGGATGAATACACATCTGTGCAGGACTATGTGACTAAATCAAGAATCTACTACTGTGGTTCATGGGCAAAAGAGATTGATATTTTTGCTGCTGCTGACTTCTTGCAAACAACTATATTTACTTTCAGTGATGGCAGATGGAATATGCACAGACCTACAGACTCACAGACATGTAGAGAGAACTGCATTTATTTAAATCACACTGGCAGTCATTATGAGGTTGTAACATGTGTTCAACACAAAGATGCAAGAAGTTGCGCAGGAATATGCCAGCCTGTAAAGACTGATGACAAGTTGAGGTCAACACGAAAGAGAAAGTTGAAGGATGAATCAGAAAATGTGAAAGCAAAGAAAGATCGCCAGCGATATCACAACGACAGCGATTACAGAGACAGAAAGCGTGCATATATGCGGAATAAGTATGCTTCTGATCCTAAATATCAAAAACTTGTGTGTGACTACTCTAAAATGACATATAAGAAGAATTCTACCTTTCAAGCAATGGTACGCAAGTATTCTAGTGTCAAATATAAGACAAACAAGGCCTTTCAGACTTATGTGCGTGAGTACTCCAAAGCCAAATATGAGACAAACAGGACATTCCAGAATCTTGTCCGTCAATACTCCAAAACCAAATATGAGACAAACAGGCCATTCCAGAATCTTGTCCGTGCCTACTCCAAAGCCAAATATGAGACAAACAGGACTTTCCAGAATCTTGTCCGTGCCTACTCCAAAGCCAAATATGAGACAAACAGGCCATTCCAGAATCTTGTCCGTGCCTACTCCAAAGCCAAATATGAGACAAACAGGCCATTCCAGAATCTTGTCCGTGCCTACTCCAAAGCCAAATATGAGACAAACAGGCCATTTCAGAATCTTGTGCGAGGTTATTGTCGTATTAAATACAATAACAGCATTAACTTTCAGAACAAAAAAAAGAGGCAAGCAAGAAGACATACAGAGAAAACAAAAACATTCGTACAGAAAAAATAAAACATGGTTGTGAGAATTATGCAAAGTGGCAAAAGAAACAGGAAGACATAGACTTTGCTATTGATCATTTTCGTCAGGAGGTCAGCTGTGGTCCTGAATATGTCTGCTCAGTCTGTCACCGTTTACTCTTCAGGAAACAAGTGGTTGAGTGTAAGAGACATGGCTATGAAAGCAAAGGAGCAGAGGTGGCTGCATTGGCTGATAGATGCATAACTTTGCAATATTTACATGTATGTGATGCTGGATGCCAGCAGAAGTGCCATTTGTCGGATAGCCCATCAAGCAAATTATGGATTTGTTTTACATGTCATCGCAAAATACTCAGAGGAAAACTTCCCGAAGAAAGTGTTACAAACAACATGCATTTGAATGAAATCCCACCAGAGCTTAAATGTCTCAACTCTTTAGAACAACATCTTATTGCACGTCACATTCCCTTCATGAAGCTGTTGTGTTTGCCTCGAGGTCGTCAGAGAGCTTGTCATGGTCCATGTGTCTCTGTTCCAGTTAATGACGTAACTGTGACAAATATACTCCCAAGAAATGAATGTGATGACAAGATGATAAGAGTGAAACTGAAACGCAAATTGACATATAAAGGTCATTATGAGTACATGTATGTCCACACTGATCGTGTCAGAAATGCACTGAGGTATTTGATGGCAAACAATAAATGGTACAGTGATGTGATTATGAATGACGAATGGGTAAATTCTCTGAATGGCACTGACCAGCATGAAGAAAGTACCAAACAGGAAACACCTGATAACAGTGATGATGAAAATGTTCCTGAGGAGCAAGCAGAGGAAGACATAACTTACATCAAAGACCAGAATGGGCTTTTGTCTGATACGTCATTGCAACCTGTCGATCTGGGTTCAGAGATCATTGATCAGAATTTCCAGGATATACTTAATGTGGCACCAGGTGAAGGTAACAGTCCAGTGAGGTTGCTGTCTGATAAAACCAATGAGGCAAAATGTTTCCCTGTTTTGTATCCATCTGGTGGACCTACATTCCATGATGAAAGAGAGTCCAAAATAACTCTGTCTCGTTACCTGAACACACGCATTCTGAATGCAGATGGGCGTTTTGCACAGAACACAGACTTCATTTTTTACGCGCAATACATATCAGAGGTGCATCAAGTTGTATCTGGTGTATCCGTAGCATTACGCAAAGGTGGCGGCAACTCCTCTCTGGAGTCACCAGACATGTTGTTGAACTCGGACTCATTGAGTAAAATATTGCGCAATGACGAAGGATACAAGTTCTTACGAGGAATTCGTGGCACACCTCCCTACTGGATGTCAGTTCAGAAAGACTTATTTGCCATGATAAGACAACTCTCCATACCCACATTCTTTGCATCTTTCAGCTCTGCAGACTTGAGATGGCCTGAAATGCTGAACTCCATTCTAAGAATAGAAGGTAAACAAACGTCTGTTGACGATCTTGACTGGTCTGACAAATGTGGACTCATACGTCGCAACCCCGTCACAGCGGCAAGAATGTTTGATCACCGATGGCATTGCTTTCTCCGTGACGTAATCATGTCGCCAGCAGAACCCATAGGGAAAATAAAGGACTATTTCTACCGTGTTGAATTTCAACAGCGTGGTTCTCCTCATGTCCACTGTCTTTTTTGGGTTGAAAATGCTCCCAAGATTGATAAAGAGAGTGATGATGAAGTGACACAGTTCATAGATACATACATCACCTGTGAAATGCCTCCAGAAACAGATGCAGAGCTTTACGAGGTTGTGAGCAGCGTACAGAGGCACAGCACAAGACACTCTAAGACTTGCCGCAAGAAAAACACAGTGTGCAGGTTCAATTTCCCACGGCCACCGTCAAGCTATACTTTCATCACGAGAGCCGATAACTGTGAGGACTTGAACGGCAATGATGACAATACAAGTGCGAGTGCAATAATAAAGAAGGTTAAAACCGCGTTGACCATGCCTGACATGAATTTTGATACAGCCGATGCATTTTTTGAGTCTCTCGGGATAGATCAAGGTTTGTTTGAAAAGGCATACAACATATGTTCCAATAAGACAAGCATTGTCCTGAAACGAAATCCTGGAGACATTTGGGTGAACCAGTACAACAAAAACTTACTCCGTGCTTGGCAAGGCAACATGGATATTCAGTATGTCACAGATGCCTTTTCAGTTGTGGTCTACATACTGTCATACATCACAAAAGCAGAACAAGAAATGGGTTTGCTTTTACAACGTGCCCAAGACGAGTCAATGAATGGCAACCTTGATGCAAAAGCAGCATTCAAACAGCTTGGAAGTGTATACCTACACAACAGAGAAGTTTCAGCCCAAGAGGCGGTGTATCGATTAACACACATGCACTTGAAAGAATGCTCTCGTGACGTACAGTTCATTCCTGTCGGTGACAATCCTGTTAGGATGAGTTTGCCATTGCATGTCCTCCAAACTAAAGCTCAATTCCAACCTTGTAATGACGAAAGCAGCATTTGGATGACCAATGTGATCGAGAGGTATAAGAACAGACCTCAGAATGAACAGTTTCAGGATTTATGCCTGGCCAGTTTTTGTTCTGAATACAGAGTTCTACCAAAGTCACAGGTTCCAACTGAAAGAGATTCACCTGACATCATACAGCTCAACAACAACTGCGGCTTTGTCAAACGAAGGACCCGAACTGAACCTGCTGTTGTGAGGTATCCCAGATTTTCTCCCACAAAAAACCCAGAAAACTACTTCCATTCATTGCTGCAACTGTTTTTGCCTTACTATGAAGAGTGCCACCTCAAACCACCTCAGTTTGATACATATGAGCACTTCTATAAAAGTGGTGCAGTGAAATGTGGCGTTGATGTCCAAAGAGTGCAGTCAATTGTGGATTCCAACAAAGCTTTATTTGAAAAAGAAAGTGATGAGATTGACAGAGCTAAACAGTTGCTGGAAGACAACATTGATTTACAAGATGCCTGGGCTCAGATATGTCCTGAAACAGAAAGGGAGCGTCTTCATTGTTTGGATCTGATGAAAGTTGTGGATGATGAAGGTGACGATGATGATGATCATGACACACTCATTCCTGACCTGACAGCAAACCCACAGACTACATGCACTTTGGAAACAAATCATGTGTCAATGCCCAGAGAGGATGCACTGCATTTACTACGCTCATTAAATGAAGAACAGTCTGCTATATTCTATGCTGTTCGTAGGTGGTGTTTGCAGAAACTGTTTGGACAAAATCCTGAACCGTTGCGATTGTTCATTACTGGTGGAGCAGGAACGGGGAAAAGCCATTTAATCAAAGCGATACATTACGAATCTACCAGGCTGTTGTCACAGATTGCTGAAAATCCCGAGGACCTCACTGTGCTTCTAACAGCACCTACAGGAGTGGCTGCATATAACATCGGCGCTGCAACAATTCACAACACTTTCTCCATTGGTGCAAATGTCAAACTGCCATATCAACCACTAGGTGATGAGAAAGTCAATTCTTTGCGAACCAAAATGGGCAGCTTGCAAATTCTGATCATTGATGAGGTGTCCATGGTCGACCATCGTCTTCTGGCCTACATTCATGGTAGACTGCGTCAAATCAAGCAGACTGGTGATTATTCCGTGTTTGCAAAAGTTTCCCTGATTTGTGTGGGTGATTTTTTTCAACTCAAGCCTGTGAAAGGAACAGCTCTTTTTGCTGAAAACAAAGGAGTCAACCTGTGGGACAACAACTTTGAGGTTGCAGAACTAACTAAAGTTGTTAGACAAGAAAATGCAGGATTTGCGGAAACGCTTAATCGTCTCAGAGTACGTAAAAAGAACGAGCCTCTCACCGACCGTGATGTTCTCACATTGAAGCAGCGTGAAACTGGTGAGGAATCTAATGACATTCATGTGTATGCTACAAATGCGGAAGTTGATGAATACAACGTGAAGAGACTGCAAGAGACCTGCCCAGATGCAATCAGCGTACGTGCTCAAGACTTTGTCCGAAATCCCAAAACTGGAAGAATGGAACGCAAAGTTGGCTTTCACAAAAAAGTGTTCAACTCTTGTTTGCCTAAATGTGTTTCCGTGGGTGTTGGAGCAAGGGTCATGTTGAAGAAAAACATAGATGTGTCTGATGGCCTTGTTAATGGAGCATGTGGTACAGTTGTGAAAATCATTCAAAGCCAACAAGAGAATGACATCCCAGCAGCTATCCATGTGGAGTTTGAAGACCCTAATGTAGGAAAGATCCAGAGGTCAAAAGCAAGAAGGGTTTCCGAACGTTCGACGATAGTGGAAGTGCAAGAGGAACAAGTGGCTAATAATGGTGGTGTACGAAGGCAACTGCCGATTAGCTTGGCCTGGGCGGTAACTGTACATAAATGTCAGGGGCTTACTGTTGAAAAGGCTGTTGTATCACTCAAGAAGATCTTTGCTCCAGGGCAAGCATACGTTGCATTGAGTCGTGTAAGAAGTCTTGGTGGGCTGATAATTGAGGACTTCAAAGAATCTGCCATATATTGTGATGACAATGTAGAGTCGGCTATGAAATGCTTGCCTAAGTTTAATTTTGGAATGACTGTTTCATCCAACATGAACCCTGTGTGCACAGTAGCACTTCACAACGTACAAAGTTTGAATGCTCACATTCAGGATGTTCAATCCCATAAAGTCCTCATGAATGCTGACTGTATTTGCTTAACAGAGACATGGCTCAATGCAGACACTGATGAAGAGCCACAACTTCCAGGATACGTCTTCAAACACAATCCGAGGGCAAACTGTTACGATGACTCCGAGCCAGCATTTGCAGCACTGAAAGAACAACAAAGAGGTGGAGTTGGTGTGTATTGTTCAGACAACGTTGATGTGCAGGTGTCAATTCCAGAAAGATGCAATTTGGAATGTCTGTATTTTGAAGTACCTCATGCAAATTTGACTGCTGCTGTGTTGTACAGGCCCAGCTCTTATAAGATTGACATGTTTCGAGAGCAGTTATTACAGGTCATTTCTGAACTTGAGAAGCATCCAGGGCGAAAGCTGATCATGGGAGACTTCAATGAGGACATCTTTGTATCTTCTACAATTCTCAAGTTACTAGAACGGCATGGATACCAGCAGCACGTGCAAGCGGCTACAACTGAAAAAGGTACATTAATAGATCATGTTTACATTAAAGGCACAGAACATGTTGTTGTTGAAGTTGTGCAGACATACTACAGTTTTCATGAAGCAATACTGATCTCATTGTTGTAATGTTTTCTGTGATATATGATAATTGTCTTTGAACACGTGAGTATTTATATTCTCGTTATATTATGATGTCATTATGAATGTACTCCATAGTCCGTCCGCTAAGTGGGGGTTTGAATGGGTGGGTGGGTGGTGGCAAGGAGAAAACATACACTGGACGGCTCTTTGCAAGGGATGGGAGGAGTATAGGGGCCATTTTCCAAAAGAAGTTGCAAATAACAGTAAAGCTATACAGATGAATGTGTAAATATCAGAAAGCAATACAGTTGATTTATTATCCAGGTGATTTTTTTTTAAGTCAGTGGATTGTTCCCTAATTGTCTCAAGCATTTTAGGCTATGTCTTGTTAATATTTGTAAAATTATTTCATTTTGGTTTCATTACACTACCATTACACCACGTTATATGTAATGCTTTAAATGCTATTGAATGTTTTCATTACCATTATTACCATTATTGCAACTTCTTTTGGAAAATGGCCCCTATACTGGGAACTTTTTTGTTCAACATTTTCGTGAATTAGGAAATTAAACCAAGTGGACAGTCATGCCATTGTTGTTTATCATGCCTATCGAAGGTATCCTTCGCTTGCTGGAGACAGGTGATGTGTAAAGGAGTCAAATTCAGAGGACATTCAAAGGGATTCATTTGGATTAATTAAAAAAAAAAGCAACAACAGCCATAATTCCTGTGTGGGACTACAGAATCATTCTAAGCAGTGACTTCTAGGTCTACCAAGACTGACAGGTGCATCTTAGCACTGTGTATGTCTTTCATACCAATTGAACTGAAGACCTTACCATTTTTGTTTGAGTGATGAAAATGCATGATGGAAGTCATTTACACATTTAGCACTGTCCACTTGGTATGCAGTTCTAATACACATGGTGAATCAAACTAAATTGCATTGTTAAAGTAGTTCAAATATGCATCAGTTGATCATTTCATTTATAAATGTGTTACAATATATTGACAGACTTTATATAATTATTTTGTTTATGTAAAAATGCTATGTTTTCACATGAAGAATTCAGAAAAGAAAGTTTGTTTTTGTTTCTAAATTTTAGATTGAGTGAGGAGAATTCAGTTGGCTACTTAATCAACCCAAGACAATTTTGAGCCATTAGACCTGTACAACTACTTGAAATAAGACATATTTAATGGTTTAAGTTTTATTTTTTCTGCCTGTGATGTCTTTCATTTGGGCCTGATTTTGTATTAGGCTGTTCTTTTGTGTGGGACTGATTTGTTTTAGCTGCGACTATACTATCAGTATTTTAAGTAATAAAATACTGATAGTATAGTATTATTAAGTAATAAGTATTTTTTTTATTTGTTTTGTTATGTTATGTTATTTCCAATTATTGAGAAGTATGTTTTGCCATGCATAATAACAAAGAAGGAAAAAGAAGGAAGAGTTATTGATATTTCATGGTGGAAGAAAAGTTACTTATACTCTATGAATTTCATTTCATAATGGCATATATGGAATCTGTTCACTAACATATTGCTAAATTTCACTGCTGGATCTGTACAATTAACCACTACGAAACAATGGACTGAATATGGAGTGCAAGAAGTCTTACTTTGTAAGACAAAGCTAAACCAACCACTACAGAGGTTTGGAGTCGGAAATGCTGTCATGAGATCTTCTGACATGTTGACATTATGTGAGTACCTATTATAATTAACTGTACATTTTTTCAAAGACATGCATTCTAATTCTAATTCATGCACTTTTGACTGGATGTAAACTTTAAGAAAAAGAAATGCTGGTTTATTTCACCTACAATAGCATGTAGACTTTTATTGTAAATGTACATCTGCTCTCAAATGACTATACAGGCAATGGTGGCCAAGGCCCAACAACGTAGCCTTTGAGCGACCTGCACCAGACACAGGGCCTGCTGAGGATCACAGACATCCACCAGCCTCACAGCCTTCCGAGTGACCTGCACCAGTCCTGGACATCCACCACCAACACAGCCTTCCCAACCCCCAGCAATGCAGCCTTCCCAATGAACAGCACCAGTGACAGAGCCTGCTGCAGATGATGGATATCTGCCAGCCATTTGTAAATGTACATCTGCTCTCAAATGACCATACAGAAGATGTTGGCCCAGGCCCAGCAACGCAGCCTTTCAGGTGACCTGTACCAGACACAGGGCCTGTTGAGGATCACGGACATCCACCAGCAACGCAGCCTTCTGAGTGAGCTGCACCAGTCTTGTTGCGGATTACGGACATTATTTCTTGTCCTGCCTATGCCTGTCTATACTTTGTATATAACATTGAACTTTTCTGCTTTTTGTGCACTCCTGGTTAGATGCATACTGCATTTCATTGGCTTTGTACTTGTAGTCTGCACAATGACAATAACATTGATTCTAATCTAATTATAGGGCCATTTAGTAATACAAGGGAAAGTAATTAATGACTTCATGTCTTTTCTCAGTTTTATTTTGTACTATTTTGGACATCTTTGTTTTTTGGGTACTATTTCTGTTCATTGTTTTAAGTAGAACTTCATATTTCTTCCATTAAATTTAATACAATAATTCTAAATAAATGTCATACTATCATACTATCTGCGAGGGTAGTCTTCAGGGTATTTGTTTGCATAACATCATGCAGTTTCTACCTCTTCAATTGGAACAGTTATTGTTGATAATGTTTTAATAACAAACCAGATTAATTCAGAAAATATGTTAAGATGTTTAAGCATAGAAAAGATGTGATGTGTGAATCACATGACTAAAAGGACACATGTTGTTTTGTCTACCACAGAGTTGTAGCATATTATCAATGACTGCAGTAATGACTTCTAGTTCACAAATAGCCCGAAAGTTAAAGGCAACGTATGTAAGATTGTGGCCAAAACTTGTGCTGCAATCACTTTCAAAATACTGTGAACCTGTGTATCCCCTCGTTTGTAGCTGCAGCTGTGATGCCCGGATGCCGAAACAGTACTGACTTTGTGATTAGTAGATAGGTAGAGGGTGGCGCATCAGGCCAAAACACAACATGACAACATCAACATCAGTTGAGGGATGCAACTTCACTTTTAAATGACAATATCTTAGCCGAACTATACCATTGTCAGTGATATAAGTATATGACATGCAACATGATTTCTTAATGTCTAGTGACATATCAGGGCCATTTTATTATGAATTGAAATACATTTCTTACATATGGTTCCTTTACAGAGATGGACAGAGTACTGGATCCCAGTACTTGAGTAAGAGTACAAATACTCGGTCAAAATTGACTCCGCTACAAGTAAGAGTAGCCCAGTCAATACATTACTTGAGTAAGAGTAAAAAAGTACTTGCTTTTAAATGTACTTAAGTATTCAAGAGTAAATGCTTTTAAATGTACCTAGAGTAAAAGTAAGAGTAAGAGTAAATTCCTATTTTCCTATTTTTTTTTTATCTTTGATGAGAATGGACCTGACTGAATTAGTCATTTTACAATTTTATATACTACCTTATATCTCTTGTTCAGAGAAAACTCTTTGAAACACCTGCACTGATGTGCTTGCCTGTAGAACCATTCTGTTATACTGTACCAAGCCTTCCCCAAAATCTATAAAAATGGAAAGAAAATGAATGGAATCATCAAAGACCACAATGATGTCATTTTCACATTTTATTAAACAATTTCTCCCCTTCCACACACACCCACACCCACACACACATCAGGCCTTTTTCACTCCGACAAAGTCGATCATAGCTTTAAGATAAGGCCATGGGTTTTCTTCCTCCGCCTCATAAAACTCCGGCTCATCATGTTCAGACTTGGATTCATCAGAGATTTCTTCGGCAGTCGCAATTGCCACCGCGGTCTTGTTTAGAGCTGCTTGGGTAGGGGATGACGTATTTCCGTTTTGACGTAAATCCCAGTTGAGAAGGTGTACTGTGATAGGTTTCCTTCTTTGACCGACACTGCGTGTGGCCAATCGCATTTTAGGGAAAAAAACAACAACAACAAAAAACAGGCAAACCTAAAAGTAATGAGTATTCATGAGCCTTCTCAGAAATTAACTCGAGTAAAAGTAAAAATCTTTGCCTTGGAAATGTATTCAAGTAAGAGAATTCTAGTATTTGACTAAAGTACAAATCCTCAGAGTCTGTACTTAAGTACAGTACTTAAGTAAATTTACTCCGTTACTGTCCACCCCTGTTACTTTAACAGACTAACCACACTTGGGGATTAACTAGCCTAAATTTTGAGATTGTAAGATTGTAAAATCTATGTAAAATTGAAATACACATCACTAGCTATGCTCTAATGAAATTGTGATAATTTCATTACAGCAAATGTTTTTTTGACTTATCTTTCTTTACTTCAAAAAAGACTGAGTAAATTTTTAAAAGAATGAACTTATATACGTCAAATTTTACATTCTTATACATACACTGTTATCAAACTAAATTGCATTGACATCAAACATTGGCATGTGTCAACCAAAGGACATCTTTTTCAAAAGCCATTAAGGTTTAAATGAAAACACATGAAGACTTACAGGCCAAAATGCATTATTTGCTAATTGCAGCAGACCCTAGAGGTCTGTGTGCAGATGTCACAATTTCATTTCAAATAGAAACACATCAAGAGATATGAGCAAAAACGATGTTTTCCCAATTAAAGCGCCTCCTAATGGCCACGAGACACCAGATTTTGTTCGTGGACTTGGGACCGAGCAGACAGTTCGGCCGTCCAGATTTGTCACGCAACTAAACGCAGTCGCGTAAGCCCGACGGACCCGGTACCGGGTCCAGAATAGCGTTAAAGTGTTTACGGCGTATCAAAAGTTATTTACATGCTGCGGTCGGTTTTTATTCTAAATGTTTCCAAAAGACGAGGCTTCAAAGCTACCAAAACAACAATCTAAGTGTATTTTTCTCAAAGACAGTTTGTTCGGCAATGATTTAAACATTTAACTAAAAAAAAAAAACAGCTGGGTGAATATACGGGACAGCCGAAACTAAATGCAGCGGTGCTCTGTATCCCCTCGCTCGATTCCATCATGTTAGGTATCAAAACAAACCAGAGGAGTTGATCCTTCCGCTCATACAAAGCAAAACATAGTCCGACACTAAACCAGCAAACGTAAGCCCCGTAGCAACGACGGTGCAAAAATTCGCATTTTGTTGTTGACACGTGTGTGTTTATGTCTCAATATTCCATCAAATAACAAAGCAGATTTCACCAAAAGCGACAGATTTTGTTTCCCTACCCTTTCGTGGCCATTTTCAGTCTGCCCGGTGAACGCTCCGCTCAAAAAAAACAGCACGGGAGCCCGCATTGTGTAAACAGTGTCGTCACTGCTCGATTTCATACACGGTCTTTTGCTTCCATCTGCTGGTTGTATGTTGGTACTGCAGCGTAAATTACACTGCAGCTGAGATGACAAGCTTTCGAATGAGGTCCCATTTTCCGAGGTAAACCTCTGGTTACCTCGACTTTTTTCGATGCGTTATTTTTTGTTCTAAATGCCTGCCACGACACCAGGTCAGATACAGTTGTAATCATTATGTAGGTCTACTCATAAATGAGACTGGTTAAGTCTCATTTATGAGTAGACCTGACAGAACACACATTAAGCACTTTAATGTGTGTTCTGTACAAGTTCAAGAACCATTCTTATGCATTTTCTGAGTCATTCACCTTTGTTTTAGGCACAAAAAAATTTTAGCTGGTAAAAATCTACTGTGGCCAAAAAAGTTAACTTCAGGCCCTGGTTATCCTCTTACAAACAGGCGAAAAATTAGGCGAGGATAGACATTTCACATTTCTCCTTTCATTTCATACAATTAAATCAAGTATAGTAGCAGATACAACATTTCTGACACTGGGAATAGATTCCCCGAGGTCTCTAGATTTCCCCAGACACCAAAGACATGCATATGAACCATGCAATTGTGTAACAATTCTTCATTTACTTTGGGAATGTATTTTTAGGCGTGTTTCTTAAAATATGTTTAGGGGTTAACAGGTTAAGCTGTCACAGCAGGTTTCAAGTCAAACAACACAGGATCGGTCGAGATACGAGGTCAACTCCAGTTCGGCGGCTCCGCCGCCGATTTCGACGGCCTGTCGCGGGCGAAAGCTGTTGCCAGTCGCTCCAGAAAGCAAGGCATTGATGAGGCGTGGTCCGAAGGCGGCCCGTGCCAGATTTGGTGAAGATCAGATGAAATTTGTGACCCGTGAAAACTTTTTGATGTTTTTGATTAAATCCAATATGGCGGCCGAATCGATGACGATGACGTCACAAGTCGACCTGCACTATCACCAGACACCATTAGTACATTTTAATTCCAAACACATCGAGAGCTACAGGCCAAAATGCATGTTTTGCTAATTGCAGCGCCACCTAGAGGTCAAAGGTCACCAATTTCTTTGAGCGTCGTCCTGATGCGTTCCTGAGTAGCTGCAGCAAGTTTGTCTTTGATACCTGCAAGGGTTGCCGAGATATCAGCTTGAAACCGCTTTGCCGCCTTCGCCGCCGATTTCGATCGGCTGTAGCGGCCAAACGGTTTGGAACCCGAAGACGGCTGATACTATCGTTTGTGCGCGTCGGTCAGAATACGGCCTGTGCCGATTTTGGTGAGAATCAGACAAAATTTGCGACCTGTGAAACCGTGGAAGTGTTTTTGATTCAATCCAAAATGGCGGAACATCCGACGGGGCGACATGAACATCGTGGGTATCTTTGACCTCGGCACGATCCAAGGACTCCAACGGCACCAGGGTTTTGAATGTCAGGCCTACGGGTCAAAGGTTATAAGCAAAAACGCAATTTTGCTAATAACGTCGCCCCCTAGCGTCCGACTGACGCGAAATTTTTATTGCCCACTCCTAGGCGAGGGTCGAAGCGCGTGACCGAGTTTGGTCTTCGGAAGTCGAAGCGTCTCCGAGATATAAGAAAACTTCCTGTTTTGCGGCGTCGCCGCCGACTGCGATCGGCCAACGCGAAAAGTTACCATCGACTGTCACCGGGGCAACCCCCGGTATGTGCGGATGTCACAATTTCATTTCAAATCAAAACGCATGGAGAGATATGAGCAAAAACAATGTTTTCCGAATTATAGCGCCCCCCAGTGGCCACGAGACACCAGATTTTGTCCGTGCGCTTGGGACCGAGTCTGGAGGCGTGCTACCAAATTTGGTGTCATTGCTCCGAAGCGTTGCCGAGATACGAGCTCAAACGGAAAACGGCGCCGTCGCCGCCGATTTCGATTGGCTGTTACGGGCGAACGCTCATATTTCCGAAGACGGCTGATACTATCGTTTGTGCGCGTCGGTCAGAAGACGGTCTGTGTCGATTTTCGTGAGAATCGGACAAAATTTGCGACCCGTGAAACTTTTGGCGTGTTTTTGACATAATCCAAAATGGCGGAAAATCCATCATGGCGGAAATTGACGCCATAGGGTGCGTTGAAGTCGGCTTGGTCCAAGGATTCCAGCGATACCTTGTTTTCAATTATCGGACACGCGGTTCAAAAGTTACACGCGCAAATGTACTTCAAAGTTTGACCCGTTGGTGGCGCTAGAGCGTGGTTTGTGCTTAGATGAAACTTGGTCAAATTAATGTTGAGACTGTCCTTAAGCTGTGTGCAAAATTTCAAAACTTTTTACCGCACGGTTCTAGGGGCTGCCATAGACTCCCATGGCGGAATAATAATAATAATAATAATAATAATAGGGAAGAAAACGTACAAACACAATAGTGTCCTACGCAGCTTCGCTGCTTGGCCACTAATAATAATAATAGGGAAGAAAACGTACAAACACAATAGTGTCCTACGCAGCTTCGCTGCTTGGCCACTAATAATAATAATAATAATAATAATAATAATAATAATAATAATAGGGAAGAAAACGTACAAACACAATAGTGTCCTACGCAGCTTCGCTGCTTGGCCACTAATTAAAGCTGCAAGCAGCATTGTCGTGGCCAAGCAGACAGTCCGGCCGTCCAGACTTGTCACGCAACTAAACGCAGTCGCGTAAGCCCGACGGACCCGGTACCGGGTCCAGAATAGCGTTAAAGTGTTTACGGCGTATCAAAAGTTATTTACATGCTGCGGCCGGTTTTTATTCTAAATGTTTCCAAAAGACGAGGCTTCAAAGCTACCATAGCAACAGTCTAAGTGTATTTTTCTCAAAGACAGTTTGTTCGGCAATAATTCAAACATTTAACTAAAAAAAAAACCAACAGCTGGGTGAATATACGGGACAGCCGAAACTAAATGCAGTGGTATTCTATATCCCCTCACTCGATTGCACAATGTTAAGACAAAACAAACCAGAGGAGTTGATCCTTCCGCTCATACAAAGCAAAACATAGTCCGACACTAAACCAGCAAACGTAAGCCCCGTAGCAACGACGGTGCAAAAGTTCGCATTTTGTTGTTGACACGTGTGTGTTTATGTCTCAATATTCCATCAAATAACAAAGCAGATTTCCCTACCCTTTCGTGGCCATTTTGAGTCTGCCCGGTGAACGCTCCGCTCAAAACAAACAGCACGGGAGCCCGCATTGTGTCGTCACTGCTCGATTTCATACACGGTCTTTTGCTTCCATCTGCTGGTTGTATGTTGGTACTGCAGCGTAAATTACACTGCAGCTGAGATGACAAGCTTTCGATTGAGGTCTCATTTACCGAGGTAAACCTCTGGTTACCTCGACTTTTTTCGATGCGTTTTTTTTTGTTCTAAATGCCTGCCACGACACCAGGTCAGATACAGTTGTAATCATTATGTAGGTCTACTCATAAATGAGAGTGGTTAAGTGTCATTTATGAGTAGAGAGAACACACATTAAGCACTTTAATGCGTGTTCTGTACAAGTTCAAGAACCATTCTTATGCATTTTCTGAGTCATTCACCTTTGTTTTAGGCACAAAAAAATTTTAGCTGGTAAAAATCTACTGTGGCCAAAAAAGTTAACTTCAGGCCCTGGTTATCCTCTTACAAACAGGCGAAAAATTCGGCGAGGATAGACATTTCACATTTCTCCTTTCATTTCATACACAATTTCATACACAATTAAATCAAGTATAGTAACAGATACAACATTTCTGACACTGGGAATAGATTCCCAGAGGTCTCTAGATGTCCCCAGACACCAAGGACATGCATATGAACTTAAATGAGACTTAACCAGTCTCATTTATGAGTAGACCTGACAGAACACACATTAAGCACTTTAATGTGTGTTCTGTACAAGTTCAAGAACCATGCTTATGCATTTTCTGAGTCATTCACCTTTGTTTTAGGCACAAAAAAGTTTTGGCTGGTAAAAAACTACTGTGGCCAAAAAAGTTAACTTCAGGCCCTGGTTATCCTCTTACAAATAGGGGAAAAATTAGGCGAGGATAGACATTTCACATTTCTCCTTTCATTTCATACAATTAAATCAAGTATAGTAGCAGATACAACATTTCTGACACTGGGAATAGATTCCCCGAGGTCTGTAGATGTCCCCAGACACCAAGGACATGCATATGAACCATGCAATTGTGTAACAATTCTTCATTTACTTTGGGAATGTATTTTTAGGCGTGTTTCTTAAAATATGCTTAGGGGTTAACAGGTTAAGCTGTCACAGCAGGTTTCAAGTCAAACAACACGGGATCGGTCGAGATACGAGGTCAACTCCAGTTCGGCGGCTCTGCCGCCGATTTCGACGGCCTGTCGCGGGCGAAAGCTGTTGCCAGTCGCTCCAGAAAGCAAGGCATTGATGAGGCGTGGTCCGAAGGCGGCCTGTGCCAGATTTGGTGAAGATCAGATGAAATTTGTGACCCGTGAAAACGTTTTGATGTTTTTGATGAAATCCAATATGGCGGCCGAATCGATGACGATGACGTCACAAGTCGACCTGCACTATCACCAGACACCATTAGTACATTTTAATTCCAAACACATTGAGAGCTACAGGCCAAAATGCATGTTTTGCTAATTGCAGCGCCACCTAGAGGTCAAAGGTCACCAATTTCTTTGAGCGTCGTCCTGATGTGTTCCTGAGTAGCTGCAGCAAGTTTGTTTTTGATACCTGCAAGGGTTGCTGAGATATCAGCTTGAAACCGCTTTGCCGCCTTCGCCGCCGATTTCGATCGGCTGTAGCGGCCGAACGGTTTGGAACCCGAAGACGGCTGATACTATCGTTTGTGCGCGTTGGTCAGAAGACGGTCTGTGCCGATTTTCGTGAGAATCAGATAAAATTTGTGACCTGTGAAACCTCTGAAGTGTTTTTGATTCAATCCAAAATGGCAGAACATCCAACGGGGCAAAATGAACATCGTAGGTATCGTTGATCTCGGCACGATCCAAGGAGTCCATCGGTACCAGGGTGTTGAATGTCAGGCCTACGGGTCAAAAGTTATAAGCAAAAACGCAATTTTGCTAATAACGTCGCCCCCTAGCGGCCGAATGACACCAAATTTTTATTGCGCACTCCTAGGCGAGGGTCGAAGCGCGTGACCGAGTTTAGTCTTCGGAAGTCGAAGCGTCTCCGAGATATGAGAAAACTTCCTGTTTTGCGGCGTTGCCGCCGACTGCGATTGGCTAACGCGAAAAGTTGGCATCGACTGTCACCGGGGCAACCCCCGATATGTGCGGATGTCACAATTTCATTTCAAATAAAAACGCATGGAGAGATATGAGCAAAAACAATGTTTTCCCAATTATAGCGCCCCCCAGTGGCCACGAGACACCAGATTTTGTTCGTGCGCTTGGGACCGAGTCTGGAGGCGTGCTACCAAATTTGGTTTCATTGCACCGAAGCGTTGCCGAGATATGAGCTCAAACGGAAAACGGCGCCGTCGCCGCCGATTTCGATTGGCTGTTACGGTCGAACGGTCATATTTCCGAAGACGGCTGATAGTATCGTTTGTGCGCGTCGGTCAGAAGACGGTCTGTGGCGATTTTCGTGAGAATCGGACAAAATTTGCGACCCGTGAAACTTTTTGCGTGTTTTTGACATAATCCAAAATGGCGGAAAATCCATCATGGCGGAAATTGACGCCATAGGGTGCGTTGAAGTCGGCTTGGTCCAAGGATTCCAGCGATACCTTGTTTTCAATTATCGGACACGCGGTTCAAAAGTCACACGCGCAAATGTACTTCAAAGTTTGACCCGTTGGTGGCGCTAGACAGTGCTTAGTGGTTACATGAAACTCAGTCAAAGTAATGTTGAGACTGTCCTTAAGCTGTGTGCAAAATTTCAAAACTTTTTACCGCACGGTTCTAGGGGCTGCCATAGACTCCCATGGCGGAATAATAATAATAATAATAGGGAAGAAAACGTACAAACACAATAGTGTCCTACGCAGCTTCGCTGCTTGGCCACTAATAATAATAGGGAAGAAAACGTACAAACACAATAGTGTCCTACGCAGCTTCGCTGCTTGGCCACTAATTAAAGCTGCAAGCAGCATTGTCGTGGCCAAGCAGACAGTTCGGCAAGCCCGGATAGGCCGCGTAAACCGACGCGGTCGCGCCAGACGCGCGGCACTGAGCGGTCGCGGCAGGTTTCGAGCCGAACGACCGAGGATCGGCGGAGATGCGAGGTCGGCTCCCGTTCGGAGGCTTCGCCGCCGATTTCGACGGCCTGTCGCGGGCGAAAGCCGTTGCCAGTCGCTCCAGAAATCGAGGCGTTGATGAGGCGTGGACCGAAGGCGGCCCGTGCCGAATTTGGTGAAGATCGGATGAAATTTGTGACCCGTGAAAACTTTTTGATGTTTTTGATGAAATCCAATATGGCGGCCGAATCGATGACGATGACGTGACAAGTCGACCTGCACTATCACCAGACACCATTAGTACATTTTAATTCCAAACACATTGAGAGCTGCAGGCCAAAATGCATGTTTTGCTAACTGCAGCGCCACCTAGAGGTCAAAGGTCACCAATTTCTTTGAGCGTCGTCGTGATGCGTTCCTGAGTAGCTGCAGCAAGTTTGGCTTTGATACCTGCAAGGGTTGCCGAGATATCAGCTTGAAACCGCTTTGCCGCCTTCGCCGCCGATTTCGATCGGCTGTAGCGGCCGAACGGTTTGGAACCCGAAGACGGCCGATACTATCGTTTGTGCGCGTCGGTCAGAAGACGGTCTGTGCCGATTTTTGTGAGAATCAGACAAAATTTGCGACCTGTGAAACCTCTGAAGTGTTTTTGATAAAATCCAAAATGGCGGAACATCCGACGGGGCGACATGAACATCGCAGGTATCGTTGACCTCGGCACGATCCAAGGAGTCCAACGGTACCAGGTTTATGAATGTCAGGCCCAAGGGTCAAAGGTTATAAGCAAAAACGCAATTTCGCTAATAACGTCGCCCCCTAGCGGCCGAATGACGCTAAATTTTTATTGCCCACTCCTAGGCGAGGGTCGAAGCGCGTGACCGAGTTTGGTCTTCGGAAGTCGAAGCGTCTCCGAGATATAAGAAAACTTCCTGTTTTGCGGCGTCGCCGCCGACTGCGATCGGCCAACGCGAAAAGTTACCATCGACTGTCACCGGGGCAACCCCCGGTATGTGCGGATGTCACAATTTCATTTCAAATCAAAACGCATGGAGAGATATGAGCAAAAACAATGTTTTCCGAATTATAGCGCCCCCCAGTGGCCACGAGACACCAGATTTTGTCCGTGCGCTTGGGACCGAGTCTGGAGGCGTGCTACCAAATTTGGTGTCATTGCTCCGAAGCGTTGCCGAGATATGAGCTCAAACGGAAAACGGCGCCGTCGCCGCCGATTTCGATTGGCTGTTACGGGCGAACGCTCATATTTCCGAAGACGGCTGATACTATCGTTTGTGCGCGTCGGTCAGAAGACGGTCTGTGTCGATTTTCGTGAGAATCGGACAAAATTTGCGACCCGTGAAACTTTTGGCGTGTTTTTGACATAATCCAAAATGGCGGAAAATCCATCATGGCGGAAATTGACGCCATAGGGTGCGTTGAAGTCGGCTTGGTCCAAGGATTCCAGCGATACCTTGTTTTCAATTATCGGTCACGCGGTCCAAAAGTTACACGCGCAAACGTACTTCAAAGTTTGACCCGTTGGTGGCGCTAGAGCGTGGTTTGTGCTTAGATGAAACTTGGTCAAATTAATGTTGAGACTGTCCTTAAGCTGTGTGCAAAATTTCAAAACTTTTTACCGCACGGTTCTAGGGGCTGCCATAGACTCCCATGGCGGAATAATAATAATAATAATTAAAGCTGCAAGCAGCATTGTCGTGGCCAAGCAGGCAGTTCGGCCGTCCAGACTTGTCACGCAACTAAACCTAGTCGCGTAAGCCCGACGGACCCGGTGCCGGGTCCAGAATAGCGTTAAAGTGTTTACGGCGTATCAAAAGTTATTTACATGCTGCGGTCGGTTTTTATTCTAAATGTTTCCAAAAGACGAGGCTTCAAAGCTACCAAAACAACAGTCTAAGTGTATTTTTCTCAAAGACAGTTTGTTCGGCAATAATTCAAACATTTAACTAAAAAAAAACCAACAGCTGGGTGAATATACGGGACAGCCGAAACTAAATGCAGTGGTATTCTATATCCCCTCGATCGATTGCATCATGTTAAGACAAAACAAACCAGAGGAGTTGATCCTTCCGCTCATACAAAGCAAAACATAGTCCGACACTAAACCAGCAAACGTAAGCCCCGTAGCAACGACGGTGCAAAAGTTCGCATTTTGTTGTTGACACGTGTGTGTTTATGTCTCAATATTACATCAAATAACAAAGCAGATTTCCCTACCCTTTCGTGGCCATTTTGAGTCTGCCCGGTGAACGCTCCGCTCAAAACAAACAGCACGGCAGTCCGCATTGTGTCATCACTGCTCGATTTCATACACGGTCCTTTGCTTCCATCTGCTGGTTGTATGTTGGTACTGCAGCGTAAATTACACTGCAGCTGAGATGACAAGCTTTCGATTGAGGTCTCATTTACCGAGGTAAACCTCTGGTTACCTCGACTTTTTTCGATGCGTTTTTTTTGTTCTAAATGCCTGCCACGACACCAGGTCAGATACAGTTGTAATCATTATGTAGGTCTTCTCATAAATGAGAGTGGTTAAGTGTCATTTATGAGTAGACCTGACAGAACACACATTAAGCACTTTAATGTGTGTTCTGTACAAGTTCAAGAACCATTCTTATGCATTTTCTGAGTCATTCACCTTTGTTTTAGGCACAAAAAAGTTTTGGCTGGTAAAAAACTACTGTGGCCAAAAAAGTTAACTTCAGGCCCTGGTTATCCTCTTACAAATAGGGGAAATATTAGGCGAGGATAGACATTTCACATTTCTCCTTTCATTTCATACAATTAAATCAAGTATAGTAGCAGATAAAACATTTCTGACACTGGGAATAGATTCCCAGAGGTCTCTAGATGTCCCCAGACACCAAGGACATGCATATGAACCATGCAATTGTGTAACAATTCTTCATTTACTTTGGGAATGTATTTTTAGGCGTGTTTCTTAAAATATGCTTAGGGGTTAACAGGTTAAGCTGTCACAGCAGGTTTCAAGTCAAACAACACAGGATCGGTCGAGATACGAGGTCAACTCCAGTTCGGCGGCTCTGCCGCCGATTTCGACGGCCTGTCGCGGGCGAAAGCTGTTGCCAGTCGCTCCAGAAAGCAAGGCATTGATGAGGCGTGGTCCGAAGGCGGCCCGTGCCAGATTTGGTGAAGATCAGATGAAATTTGTGACCCGTGAAAACTTTTTGATGTTTTTGATGAAATCCAATATGGCGGCCGAATCGATGACGATGACGTCACAAGTCGACCTGCACTATCACCAGACACCATTAGTACATTTTAATTCCAAACACATCGAGAAATACAGGCCAAAATGCATGTTTTGCTAATTGCAGCGCCACCTAGAGGTCAAAGGTCACCAATTTCTTCGAGCGTCGTCCCGATGCGTTCCTGAGTAGCTGCAGCAAGTTTGGCTTTGATACCTGCAAGGGTTGCCTAGATACCAGCTTGAAACCGCTTTGCCGCCTTCGCCGCCGATTTCGATCGGCTGTAGCGGCCGAACGGTTTGGAACCCGAAGACGGCTGATACTATCGTTTGTGCGCGTCGGTCAGAAGACGGCCTGTGCCGATTTTGGTGAGAATCAGACAAAATTTGTGACCTGTGAAACCGTGGAAGTGTTTTTGATTCAATCCAAAATGGCGGAACATCCGACGGGGCGACATGAACATCGTGGGTATCTTTGACCTCGGCACGATCCAAGGACTCCAACGGCACCAGGGTTTTGAATGTCAGGCCTACGGGTCAAAGGTTATAAGCAAAAACGCAATTTTGCTAATAACGTCGCCCCCTAGCGGCCGAATGACACCAAATTTTTATTGCGCACTCCTAGGCGAGGGTCGAAGCGCGTGACCAGGTTTGGTCTTCGGAAGTCGAAGCGTCTCCGAGATATAAGAAAACTTCCTGTTTTGCGGCGTCGCCGCCGACTGCGATCGGCCAACGCGAAAAGTTGCCATCGACTGTCACCGGGGCAACCCCCGGTATGTGCGGATGTCACAATTTCATTTCAAATCAAAACGCATCGAGAGATATGAGCAAAAACAATGTTTTCTCAATTATAGCGCCCCCCAGTGGCCACGAGACACCAGATTTTGTCCGTGCGCTTGGGACCGAGTCTGGAGGCGTGCTACCAAATTTGGTGTCATTGCTCCGAAGCGTTGCCGAGATATGAGCTCAAACGGAAAACGGCGCCGTCGCCGCCGATTTCGATTGGCTGTTACGGGCGAACGCTCATATTTCCGAAGACGGCTGATACTATCGTTTGTGCGCGTCGGTCAGAAGACGGTCTGTGTCGATTTTCGTGAGAATCGGACAAAATTTGCGACCCGTGAAACTTTTGGCGTGTTTTTGACATAATCCAAAATGGCGGAAAATCCATCATGGCGGAAATTGACGCCATAGGGTGCGTTGAAGTCGGCTTGGTCCAAGGATTCCAGCGATACCTTGTTTTCAATTATCGGACACGCGGTCCAAAAGTTACACGCGCAAATGTACTTCAAAGTTTGACCCGTTGGTGGCGCTAGAGCGTGGTTTGTGCTTAGATGAAACTTGGTCAAATTAATGTTGAGACTGTCCTCAAGCTGTGTGCAAAATTTCAAAACTTTTTACCGCACGGTTCTAGGGGCTGCCATAGACTCCCATGGCGGAATAATAATAATAATAATTAAAGCTGCAAGCAGCATTGTCGTGGCCAAGCAGACAGTTCGGCAAGCCCGGATAGGTCGCGTAAACCGACGCGGTCGCGCCAGACGCGCGGCACTGAGCGGTCGCGGCAGGTTTCGAGCCGAACGACCGAGGATCGGCGGAGATGCGAGGTCGGCTCCCGTTTGGCGGCTTCGCCACCGATTTCGACGGCCTGTCGCGGGCGAAAGCCGTTGCCAGTCGCTCCAGAAATGGAGGCGTTGATGAGGCGTGGTCCGAAGGCGGCCTGTGCAGAATTTGGTGAAGATCGGATGAAATTTGTGACCTGTGAAAACTTTTTGATGTTTTTGATTAAATCCAATATGGCGGCCGAATCGATGACGATGACGTGACAAGTCGACGTGCACTATCACCAGACACCATTAGTACATTTTAATTCCAAACACATGGAGAGCTACAGGCCAAAATGCATGTTTTGCCAACTGCAGCGCCACCTAGAGGTCAAAGGTCACCAATTTCTTTGAGCGTCGTCCTGATGCGTTCCTGAGTAGCTGCAGCAAGTTTGGCTTTGATACCTGCAAGGGTTGCCGAGATATCAGCTTGAAACCGCTTTGCCGCCTTCGCCGCCGATTTTGATTGGCTGTAGCGGCCAAACGGTTTGGAACCCGAAGACGGCCGATACTATCGTTTGTGCGCGTTGGTCAGAAGACGGTCTGTGCCGATTTTGGTGAGAATCGGACAAAATTTGCGACCTGTGAAACCTCTGAAGTGTTTTTGATAAAATCCAAAATGGCGGAACATCCGACGGGGCGACATGAACATCGTAGGTATCATTGACCTCGGCACGATCCAAGGAGTCCAACGGTAACAGGTTTTTGAATGTCAGGCCTACGGGTCAAAGGTTATAAGCAAAAACGCAATTTCGCTAATAACGTCGCCCCCTAGCGGCCGAATGACGCCAAATTTTTATTGCCCACTCCTAGGCGAGGGTCGAAGCGCGTGACCGAGTTTGGTCTTCGGAAGTCGAAGCGTCTTCGAGATATGAGAAAACTTCCTGTTTTGCGGCGTCGGCGCCGACTGCGATCGGCTAACGCGAAAAGTTACCATCGACTGTCACCGGGGCAACCCCCGGTATGTGCGGATGTCACAATTTCATTTCAAATCAAAACGCATGGAGAGATATGAGCAAAAACAATGTTTTCCGAATTATAGCGCCCCCCAGTGGCCACGAGACACCAGATTTTGTCCGTGCGCTTGGGACCGAGTCTGGAGGCGTGCTACCAAATTTGGTGTCATTGCTCCGAAGCGTTGCCGAGATATGAGCTCAAACGGAAAACGGCGCCGTCGCCGCCGATTTCGATTGGCTGTTACGGGCGAACGCTCATATTTCCGAAGACGGCTGATACTATCGTTTGTGCGCGTCGGTCAGAAGACGGTCTGTGTCGATTTTCGTGAGAATCGGACAAAATTTGCGACCCGTGAAACTTTTGGCGTGTTTTTGACATAATCCAAAATGGCGGAAAATCCATCATGGCGGAAATTGACGCCATAGGGTGCGTTGAAGTCGGCTTGGTCCAAGGATTCCAGCGATACCTTGTTTTCAATTATTGGTCACGCGGTCCAAAAGTTACACGCGCAAACGTACTTCAAAGTTTGACCCGTTGGTGGCGCTAGACCGTGCTTGGTGAGTGCATGAAACTCAGTCAAAATAATGTTGAGACTGTCCTTAAGCTGTGTGCAAAATTTCAAAACTTTTTACCGCACGGTTCTAGGGGCTGCCATAGACTCCCATGGCGGAATAATAATAATAATAATAATAATAATAATAATAATAATTAAAGCTGCAAGCAGCATTGTCGTGGCCAAGCAGACAGTTCGGCAAGCCCGGATAGGCCGCGTAAACCGACGCGGTCGCGCCAGACGCGCGGCACTGAGCGGTCGCGGCAGGTTTCGAGCCGAACGACCGAGGATCGGCGGAGATGCGAGGTCGGCTCCCGTTCGGAGGCTTCGCCGCCGATTTCGACGGCCTGTCGCGGGCGAAAGCCGTTGCCAGTCGCTCCAGAAATCGAGGCGTTGATGAGGCGTGATCCGAAGGAGGCCCGTGCCGAATTTGGTGAAGATCGGATGAAATTTGTGACCCGTGAAAACTTTTTGATGTTTTTGATGAAATCCAATATGGCGGCCGAATCGATGACGATGACGTGACAAGTCGACCTGCACTATCACCAGACACCATTAGTACATTTTAATTCCAAACACATCGAGAGCTGCAGGCCAAAATGCATGTTTTGCTAACTGCAGCGCCACCTAGAGGTCAAAGGTCACCAATTTCTTTGAGCGTCGTCGTGATACGTTCCTGAGTAGCTGCAGCAAGTTTGTCTTTGATACCTGCAAGGGTTGCTGAGATATCAGCTTGAAACCGCTTTGCCGCCTTCGCCGCCGATTTTGATTGGCTGTAGCGGCCGAACGGTTTGGAACCCGAAGACGGCCGATACTATCGTTTGTGCGCGTTGGTCAGAAGACGGTCTGTGCCGATTTTCGTGAGAATCGGACAAAATTTGCGACCTGTGAAACCTCTGAAGTGTTTTTGATAAAATCCAAAATGGCGGAACATCCGACGGGGCGACATGAACATCGTAGGTATCGTTGACCTCGGCACGATCCAAGGAGTCCAACGGTACCAGGTTTTTGAATGTCAGGCCTACGGGTCAAAGGTTATAAGCAAAAACGCAATTTCGCTAATAACGTCGCCCCCTAGCGGCCGAATGACGCCAAATTTTTATTGCCCACTCCTAGGCGAGGGTCGAAGCGCGTGACCGAGTTTGGTCTTCGGAAGTCGAAGCGTCTCCGAGATATGAGAAAACTTCCTGTTTTGCGGCGTCGCCGCCGACTGCGATCGGCCAGCGCGAAAAGTTGCCATCGACTGTCACCGGGGCAACCCCCGGTATGTGCGGATGTCACAATTTCATTTCAAATAAAAACGCATGGAGAGATATGAGCAAAAACAATGTTTTCCGAATTATAGCGCCCCCCAGTGGCCACGAGACACCAGATTTTGTCCGTGCGCTTGGGACCGAGTCTGGAGGCGTGCTACCAAATTTGGTTTCATTGCACCGAAGCGTTGGCGAGATATGAGCTCAAACGGAAAACGGCGCCGTCGCCGCCGATTTCGATTGGCTGTTACGGGCGAACGCTCATATTTCCGAAGACGGCTGATACTATCGTTTGTGCGCGTCGGTCAGAAGACGGTCTGTGTCGATTTTCGTGAGAATCGGACAAAATTTGCGACCCGTGAAACTTTTGGCGTGTTTTTGACATAATCCAAAATGGCGGAAAATCCATCATGGCGGAAATTGACGCCATAGGGTGCGTTGAAGTCGGCTTGGTCCAAGGATTCCAGCGATACCTTGTTTTCAATTATCGGACACGCGGTTCAAAAGTTACACGCGCAAATGTACTTCAAAGTTTGACCCGTTGGTGGCGCTAGAGCGTGGTTTGTGCTTAGATGAAACTTGGTCAAATTAATGTTGAGACTGTCCTTAAGCTGTGTGCAAAATTTCAAAACTTTTTACCGCACGGTTCTAGGGGCTGCCATAGACTCCCATGGCGGAATAATAATAATAATAATAATAATAGGGAAGAAAACGTACAAACACAATAGTGTCCTACGCAGCTTCGCTGCTTGGCCACTAATAATAATAGGGAAGAAAACGTACAAACACAATAGTGTCCTACGCAGCTTCGCTGCTTGGCCACTAATAATAATAGGGAAGAAAACGTACAAACACAATAGTGTCCTACGCAGCTTCGCTGCTTGGCCACTAATAATAATAATAATTAAAGCTGCAAGCAGCATTGTCGTGGCCAAGCAGACAGTTCGGCAAGCCCGGATAGGCCGCGTAAACCGACGCGGTCGCGCCAGACGCGCGGCACTGAGCGGTCGCGGCAGGTTTCGAGCCGAACGACCGAGGATCGGCGGAGATGCGAGGTCGGCTCCCGTTTGGCGGCTTCGCCGCCGATTTCGACGGCCTGTCGCGGGCGAAAGCCGTTGCCGGTCGCTCCAGAAATCAAGGCGTTGATGAGGCGTGGTCCGAAGGCGGCCCGTGCCGAATTTGGTGAAGATCGGATGAAATTTGTGACCCGTGAAAACTTTTTGATGTTTTTGATGAAATCCAATATGGCGGCCGAATCGATGACGATGACGTCACAAGTCGACCTGCACTATCACCAGACACCATTAGTACATTTTAATTCCAAACACATCGAGACATACAGGCCAAAATGCATGTTTTGCTAATTGCAGCGCCACCTAGAGGTCAAAGGTCACCAATTTCTTCGAGCGTCGTCCCGATGCGTTCCTGAGTAGCTGCAGCAAGTTTGGCTTTGATACCTGCAAGGGTTGCCTAGATACCAGCTTGAAACCGCTTTGCCGCCTTCGCCGCCGATTTCGATCGGCTGTAGCGGCCGAACGGTTTGGAACCCGAAGACGGCCGATACTATCGTTTGTGCGCGTTGGTCAGAAGACGGTCTGTGCCGATTTTGGTGAGAATCAGACAAAATTTGCGACCTGTGAAACCTCTGAAGTGTTTTTGATAAAATCCAAAATGGCGGAACATCCGACGGGGCGACATGAACATCGTAGGTATCGTTGACCTCGGCACGATCCAAGGAGTCCAACGGTACCAGGTTTTTGAATGTCAGGCCTACGGGTCAAAGGTTATAAGCAAAAACGCAATTTCGCTAATAACGTCGCCCCCTAGCGGCCGAATGACGCCAAATTTTTATTGCCCACTCCTAGGCGAGGGTCGAAGCGTGTGACCGAGTTTGGTCTTCGGAAGTCGAAGCGTCTCCGAGATATAAGAAAACTTCCTGTTTTGCGGCGTCGCCGCCGACTGCGATCGGCTAACGCGAAAAGTTGCCATCGACTGTCACCGGGGCAACCCCCGGTATGTGCGGATGTCACAATTTCATTTCAAATCAAAACGCATGTAGAGATATGAGCAAAAACAATGTTTTCCGAATTATAGCGCCCCCCAGTGGCCACGAGACACCAGATTTTGTCAGTTCGCTTGGGACCGAGTCTGGAGGCGTGCTACCAAATTTGGTGTCATTGCTCCGAAGCGTTGCCGAGATATGAGCTCAAACGGAAAACGGCGCCGTCGCCGCCGATTTCGATTGGCTGTTACGGTCGAACGGTCATATTTCCGAAGACGGCTGATACTATCGTTTGTGCGCGTCGGTCAGAAGACGGTCTGTGTCGATTTTCGTGAGAATCGGACAAAATTTGCGACCCGTGAAACTTTTGGCGTGTTTTTGACATAATCCAAAATGGCGGAAAATCCATCATGGCGGAAATTGACGCCATAGGGTGCGTTGAAGTCGGCTTGGTCCAAGGATTCCAGCGATACCTTGTTTTCAATTATCGGACACGCGGTTCAAAAGTTACACGCGCAAATGTACTTCAAAGTTTGACCCGTTGGTGGCGCTAGAGCGTGGTTTGTGCTTAGATGAAACTTGGTCAAATTAATGTTGAGACTGTCCTTAAGCTGTGTGCAAAATTTCAAAACTTTTTACCGCACGGTTCTAGGGGCTGCCATAGACTCCCATGGCGGAATAATAATAATAATAATTAAAGCTGCAAGCAGCATTGTCGTGGCCAAGCAGACAGTTCGGCAAGCCCGGATAGGCCGCGTAAACCGACGCGGTCGCGCCAGACGCGCGGCACTGAGCGGTCGCGGCAGGTTTCGAGCCGAACGACCGAGGATCGGCGGAGATGCGAGGTCGGCTCCCGTTTGGCGGCTTCGCCGCCGATTTCGACGGCCTGTCGCGGGCGAAAGCTGTTGCCAGTCGCTCCAGAAACGAAGGCGTTGATGAGGCGTGGTCCGAAGGCGGCCTGTGCAGAATTTGGTTAAGATCGGATGAAATTTGTGACCTGTGAAAACTTTTTGATGTTTTTGATTAAATCCAATATGGCGGCCGAATCGATGACGATGACGTGACAAGTCGACCTGCACTATCACCATACACCATTAGTACATTTTAATTCCAAACACATTGAGAGCTACAGGCCAAAATGCATGTTTTGCTAACTGCAGCGCCACCTAGAGGTCAAAGGTCACCAATTTCTTTGAGCGTCGTCCTGATGCGTTCCTGAGTAGCTGTAGCAAGTTTGGCTTTGATACCTGCAAGGGTTGCTGAGATATCAGCTTGAAACCGCTTTGCCGCCTTCGCCGCCGATTTCGATCGGCTGTAGCGGCCGAACGGTTTGGAACCCGAAGACGGCTGATACTATCGTTTGTGCGCATCGGTCAGAAGACGGCCTGTGCCGATTTTTGTGAGAATCGGACAAAATTTGCGACCTGTGAAACCTCTGAAGTGTTTTTGATAAAGTCCAAAATGGCGGAACATCCAACGGGGCGACATGATCATCGTAGGTATCGTTGACCTCGGCACGATCCAAGGAGTCCAACGGTGCCAGGTTTTTGAATGTCAGGCCTACGGGTCAAAGGTTATAAGCAAAAACGCAATTTCGCTAATAACGTCGCCCCCTAGCGGCCGAATGACGCCAAATTTTTATTGCGCACTCCTAGGCGAGGGTCGAAGCGCGTGACCGAGTTTGGTCTTCGGAAGTCGAAGCGTCTCCGAGATATAAGAAAACTTCCTGTTTTGCGGCGTCGCCGCCGACTGCGATCGGCTAACGCGAAAAGTTGCCATCGACTGTCACTGGGGCAACCCCCGGTATGTGCGGATGTCACAATTTCATTTCAAATCAAAACGCATCGAGAGATATGAGCAAAAACAATGTTTTCCCAATTATAGCGCCCCCCAGTGGCCACGAGACACCAGATTTTGTTTGTGCGCTTGGGACCGAGTCTGGAGGCGTGCTACCAAATTTGGTGTCATTGCGCCGAAGCGTTGGCGAGATATGAGCTCAAACGGAAAACGGCGCCGTCGCCGCCGATTTCGATTGGCTGTTACGGGCGAACGCTCATATTTCCGAAGACGGCTGATACTATCGTTTGTGCGCGTCGGTCAGAAGACGGTCTGTGTCGATTTTCGTGAGAATCGGACAAAATTTGCGACCCGTGAAACTTTTGGCGTGTTTTTGACATAATCCAAAATGGCGGAAAATCCATCATGGCGGAAATTGACGCCATAGGGTGCGTTGAAGTCGGCTTGGTCCAAGGATTCCAGCGATACCTTGTTTTCAATTATCGGTCAAGCGGTTCAAAAGTTACACGCGCAAATGTACTTCAAAGTTTGACCCGTTGGTGGCGCTAGAGCGTGGTTTGTGCTTAGATGAAACTTGGTCAAATTAATGTTGAGACTGTCCTTAAGCTGTGTGCAAAATTTCAAAACTTTTTACCGCACGGTTCTAGGGGCTGCCATAGACTCCCATGGCGGAATTATAATAATAATTAAAGCTGCAAGCAGCATTGTCGTGGCCAAGCAGGCAGTTCGGCCGACCAGACTTGTCACGCAACTAAACGCAGTCGCGTAAGCCCGACGGACCCGGTACCGGGTCCAGAATAGCGTTAAAGTGTTTACGGCGTATCAAAAGTTATTTACATGCTGCGGTCGGTTTTTATTCTAAATGTTTCCAAAAGACGAGGCTTCAAAGCTACCAAAACAACAGTCTAAGTGTATTTTTCTCAACGACAGTTTGTTCGGCAATAATTCAAACATTTAACTAAAAAAAAAACAACAGCTGGGTGAATATACGGGACAGCCGAAACTAAATGCAGTGGTATTCTATATCCCCTCGATCGATTGCATCATGTTAAGACAAAACAAACCAGAGGAGTTGATCCTTCCGCTCATACAAAGCAAAACATAGTCCGACACTAAACCAGCAAACGTAAGCCCCGTAGCAACGACGGTGCAAAAGTTTCGCATTTTGTTGTTGACACGTGTGTGTTTATGTCTCAATATTCCATCAATAACAAAGCAGATTTCCCTACCCTTTCGTGGCCATTTTGAGTCTGCCCGGTGAACGCTCCGCTCAAAACAAACAGCACTGGAGCCAGCATTGTGTCGTCACTGCTCGATTTCATACACGGTCCTTTGCTTCCATCTGCTGGTTGTATGTTGGTACTGCAGCGTAAATTACACTGCAGCTGAGATGACAAGCTTTCGATTGAGTAACCTCTGGTTACCTCGACTTTTTTCGATGCGTTTTTTTTTTGTTCTAAATGCCTGCCACGACACCAGGTCAGATACAGTTGTAATCATTATGTAGGTCTACTCATAAATGAGAGTGGTTAAGTGTCATTTATGAGTAGACCTGAGAGAACACACATTAAGCACTTTAATGTGTGTTCTGTACAAGTTCAAGAACCATTCTTATGCATTTTCTGAGTCATTCACCTTTGTTTTAGGCACAAAAAAATTTTAGCTGGTAAAAATCTACTGTGGCCAAAAAGTTAACTTCAGGCCCTGGTTATCCTCTTACAAACAGGCGAAAAATTAGGCGAGGATAGACATTTCACATTTCTCCTTTCATTTCATACACAATTTCATACACAATTAAATCAAGTATAGTAACAGATACAACATTTCTGACACTGGGAATAGATTCCCAGAGGTCTCTAGATGTCCCCAGACACCAAGGACATGCATATGAACTTAAATGAGACTTAACCAGTCTCATTTATGAGTAGACCTGACAGAACACACATTAAGCACTTTAATGTGTGTTCTGTACAAGTTCAAGAACCATGCGAATGCATTTTCTGAGTCATTCACCTTTGTTTTAGGCACAAAAAAGTTTTGGCTGGTAAAAAACTACTGTGGGCAAAAAAGTTAACTTCAGGCCCTGGTTATCCTCTTACAAATAGGGGAAAAATTAGGCGAGGATAGACATTTCACATTTCTCCTTTCATTTCATACAATTAAATCAAGTATAGTAGCAGATACAACATTTCTGACACTGGGAATAGATTCCCCGAGGTCTGTAGATGTCCCCATACACCAGGACATGCATATGAACCATGCAATTGTGTAACAATACTTCATTTACTTTGGGAATGTATTTTTAGGCGTGTTTCTTAAAATATGCTTAGGGGTTAACAGGTTAAGCTGTCACAGCAGGTTTTCAAGTCAAACAACACAGGATGGGTCGAGATACGAGGTCAACTCCAGTTCGGCGGCTCTGCCGCCGATTTCGACGGCCTGTCGCGGGCGAAAGCTGTTGCCAGTCGCTCCAGAAAGCAAGGCATTGATGAGGCGTGGTCCGAAGGCGGTCTGTGCCAGATTTGGTGAAGATCAGATGAAATTTGTGACCCGTGAAAACTTTTTGATGTTTTTGATGAAATCCGATATGGCGGCCGAATCGATGACGATGACGTCACAAGTCGACCTGCACTATCACCAGACACCATTAGTACATTTTAATTCCAAACACATCGAGAGCTACAGGCCAAAATGCATGTTTTGCTAATTGCAGCGCCACCTAGAGGTCAAAGGTCACCAATTTCTTTGAGCGTCGTCCTGATGCGTTCCTCAGTAGCTGCAGCAAGTTTGTCTTTGATACCTGCAAGGGTTGCTGAGATATCAGCTTGAAACCGCTTTGCCGCCTTCGCCGCCGATTTCGATCGGCTGTAGCGGCCGAACGGTTTGGAACCCGAAGACGGCTGATACTATCGTTTGTGCGCGTTGGTCAGAAGACGGTCTGTGCCGATTTTCGTGAGAATCAGACAAAGTTTGCGACCTGTGAAACCTCTGAAGTGTTTTTGATTCAATCCAAAATGGCGGAACATCCGACGGGGCGACATGAACATCGTGGGTATCGTTGACCTCGGCACGATCCAAGGAGTCCAACGGTACCAGGGTTTTGAATGTCAGGCCTACGGGTCAAAGGTTATAAGCAAAAACGCAATTTTGCTAATAACGTCGCCCCCTAGCGGCCGAATGACACAAATTTTTATTGGGCACTCTAGGCGAGGGTCGAAGCGCGTGACCGAGTTTGGTCTTCGGAAGTCGAAGCGTCTCCGAGATAAAAGAAAACTTCCTGTTTGCGGCGTCGCCGCCGACTGCGATCGGCTAACGCGAAAAGTTACCATCGACTGTCACCGGGGCAACCCCCGGTATGTGCGGATGTCACAATTTCATTTCAAATCAAAACGCAATCGAGAGATATGAGCAAAAACAATGTTTTCTCAATTATAGCGCCCCCCAGTGGCCACGAGACACCAGATTTTGTCCGTGCGCTTGGGACCGAGTCTGGAGGCGTGCTACCAAATTTGGTGTCATTGCTCCGAAGCGTTGCCGAGATATGAGCTCAAACGGAAAACGGCGCCGTCGCCGCCGATTTCGATTGGCTGTTACGGGCGAAACGCTCATATTTCCGAAGACGGCTGATACTATCGTTTGTGCGCGTCGGTCAGAAGACGGTCTGTGTCGATTTTCGTGAGAATCGGACAAAATTTGCGACCCGTGAAACTTTTGGCGTGTTTTGACATAATCCAAATGGCGGAAAATCCTCATGGCGGAAATTGACGCCATAGGGTGCGTTGAAGTCGGCTTGGTCCAAGGATTCCAGCGATACCTTGTTTTCAATTATCGGACACGCGGTTCAAAAGTCACACGCGCAAATGTACTTCAAAGTTTGACCCGTTGGTGGCGCTAGAGCGTGGTTTGTGCTTAGATGAAACTTGGTCAAATTAATGTTGAGACTGTCCTTAAGCTGTGTGCAAAATTTCAAAACTTTTTACCGCACGGTTCTAGGGGCTGCCATAGACTCCCATGGCGGAATAATAATAATAATAATAATAATAATAATAATAATTAAAGCTGCAAGCAGCATTGTCGTGGCCAAGCAGGCAGTTCGGCAGCCCGGATCCGTCGCGTAAACCGACGCGGTCGCGCCAGGCGCGCGGCACTGAGCGGTCGCGGCAGGTTTCGAGCCGAACGACCGAGGATCGGCGGAGATGCGAGGTCGGCTCCCGTTTGGCGGCTTCGCCGCCGATTTCGACGGCCTGTCGCGGGCGAAAGCCGTTGCCGGTCGCTCCAGAAATCGAGGCGTTGATGAGGCGTGGTCCGAAGGCGGCCCGTGCCGAATTTGGTGAAGATCGGATGAAATTTGTGACCGTGAAAACTTTTTGATGTTTTTGATTAAATCCAATATGGCGGCCGAATCGATGACGATGACGTGACTATCACCAGACACCATTAGTACATTTTAATTCCAAACACATTGAGAGCTGCAGGCCAAAATGCATGTTTTGCTAATTGCAGCGCCACCTAGAGGTCAAAGGTCACCAATTTCTTTGAGCGTCGTCCTGATGCGTTCCTGAGTAGCTGCAGCAAGTTTGGCTTTGATACCTGCAAGGGTTGCGAGATATCAGCTTGAAACCGCTTTGCCGCCTTCGCCGCCGATTTGATTGGCTGTAGCGGCCGAACGGTTTGGAACCCGAAGACGGCCGATACTATCGTTTGTGCGCGTTGGTCAGAAGACGGTCTGTGCTGATTTTTGTGAGAATCAGACAAAATTTGCGACCTGTGAAACCTCTGAAGTGTTTTTGATAAAATCCAAAATGGCGGAACATCCGACGGGGCGACATGAACATCGTGGGTATCGTTGACCTCGGCACGATCCAAGGAGTCCAACGGTACCAGGGTTTTGAATGTCAGGCCTACGGGTCAAAGGTTATAAGCAAAAACGCAATTTCGCTAATAACGTCGCCCCCTAGCGGCCGAATGACGCCAAATTTTTATTGGGCACTCCTAGGCGAGGGTCGAAGCGCGTGACCGAGTTTGGTCTTCGGAAGTCGAAGCGTCTTCGAGATATAGAAAACTTCCTGTTTTGCGGCGTCGCCGCCGACTGCGATCGGCCAACGCGAAAAGTTACCATCGACTGTCACCGGGGCAACCCCCGGTATGTGCGGATGTCACAATTTCATTTCAAATCAAAACGCATGGAGAGATATGAGCAAAAACAATGTTTTC
Source organism: Planiliza haematocheilus (assembly GCA_005024645.1). Lineage (NCBI taxonomy): Eukaryota > Metazoa > Chordata > Actinopteri > Mugiliformes > Mugilidae > Planiliza > Planiliza haematocheilus. Next base: position 32 of record SRSE01000940.1, on the reverse strand, counting down.
CGAATTATAGCGCCCCCCAGTGGCCACGAGAC